>JAZGTH010000008.1:5412500-6012500 GCA_036877525.1 Chromobotia macracanthus
TTTTGACTTGAACTTTTCATCAAATTCTTAAATAAGACTAAATTACTGAATCCATGTTCAATTCATAGCTCTATACTCTTAACATATATCCACTGTTTCATTTACTGTATGTCTGTTTTTTAATTTCTCCTAAACAGATAAGACAATGGTAAAACATATGAAATATAACTGAGACTTCCATTACGTCTCCTGGGCTGTTACAGAGCAAATTCTGAGTAATAAAATGTTTACTTGGGTCAGTTTGTGGGCATATCTGATGGGATGTGAAAGTTCTAGTCACATGATCAGGCTTATCACAATGGCATGGTAAAAGGCCACTCATTTGCTAATGGTCTTCAGCAGGCAGCATTGTTTGTTTCGCATGAGCTGGGTGGATGACCGGCTTCATTTGATGTGGCTGTCAGCCAGTCTCTCTCTCTCTTTTGCTCTCCTTACTACACCCAGGTCTATTCAAGCTCAAATATATAAACAATGATTTTGCCATCTCGTTATCATTGCAGACAGAGAAATTAAATATTGATTCTCCTCACGGGAAAAAGGAATTGGTTTGCAGAAATTACCTATTCTCCCTCATTCTCTAATACAGAGCAGTTTCCATTGTCACATTGTAGCTCAGGAATTTGTGGCTAATTTGTGGCTTTTGCTGACTATGAAGATAAAGTGGTCCACTTTTTTTCAGAATGAAGATGCATAGATGGTAATCCTTGCACGGTACAAACAAGTGCTTCTCACACTGCGTTTAACCCTTGCCTTATCACCTTATAAAACCTCAGGCCAAGACCACTTTAAACCCAGGGTGAAGCAACATTTTACACTAGCAATACTAAAAACGTTTAGCACCCATTTTAAACAGGGTTGTTAAACCCTGTTTAGCAAGTTAGTTTAGCAACAGACAACCAATCATAAACAAAACAGTGCTTACATAATATTTAGTGGTATTTAATTAAAATTTAGTTGATAAATATTGGTAACCTGCAATTGCATTTAAGACACACATTTCAAGGTCAAGTGAAGTAGACACCATTTATTTATTTTATTATAAGCATGCAAAGTGTTACAGTATTGTACTTGTTTATACTGTGTGTACTGTACAGTGTGACATTTTGAAATCTAAATATCCAGGATTAATTACTGACCCAGAGTAAAGCATTTGTTTTTGTTATACACATTGTTTGACTAGAATACAGTCCCTCTATATTTCAGACTCTATATTTCAGACATAAACAAATAAATAGGATTATGGTTAACAATGGTTCAGAATGCCCCTGGTTAACAGTGAAAGTGTGAAAAGCCTACAGCAGGGACAACTGTATACTGCATACTGTTTATTTATGATTGGACAATGGCCACAAAATGAGGGACTGTTGCAACAGTGCATTTAGCTACTTCTGTGTCTAAACAGAGACCAAAGACGTTTTCTTTAAGGAGGCACATAAATCACATTTAGACTGAAGTAAACTACAGTTGGTGTCAACAAGCTCTCTGATTCTGTTTTTAATTTCTTTATAATTACCCAGGGTAACACTCTCTACTGTACTTTATATATAATGAGTTGATTTTTGAGTTGAATATTGATTTTAGATTTTTTTTATGCATTCTGAAAGTATGATTAATGCTTCTTAATACACATGGATGGGGGGCCATAAAATGTTATAATGCCAAAATCTTTTGTATAATAAACACAGCTTAAAAAACTGATTTCCCTCTATTGTTCAAATACAGAGAGGTGTTTTAATTATTTTCTGTGGAACAATAGAGCTACGTTACTCGATTGCCTCAATGTGTTCATCTTCTTTTGTCTGCTGTTAGTATATTTTTGTTTGTTTGTTTATTTGTGTTTGGTTGGTTGACTTTTAATGAGGCATGCTAAAGTGATGGGAAAAGCTCTTCATTAGGATAATATCAATCAGACTCCTGCATAATTGCACAATGTATGAATCTTATATGAGGGTAAGTAAATTCTGCACACGGTTAACCCAACCATTGAAATGTTTATAAAAATTAATTATAAATAATGAACAGATTATTTACTAAAGACTGAACTAATTGGCCTCTACAAGAGCAAAATTTTCTATAAAAAATAATTTTCTTTTAAAAAACATTTCTATACTGAATACCCAGTATTCAGAAAAAAAATGTTTTGTCTAATAACCTAAAAGTTATTCATCTGGTAAATTAATTGTTTTGTTCAACGAATGAATGACTTTTTAAATGTGTAAAAGATAAAAATGATATCTTACAAAAAATCAAACCATTGTTTTTATTTGTGCTGGTGTGCTTCTTATGTGCTTAACTGCTGTATACACCCATTGTTAACCCTTGACCCAAGAGTTACAGCAAAAACATAGTGTGATGTTAGTTTAAATAGTGGATATGTAAATATTTATGTTGGGTATATTTAGTTAAACTAGAATGCATAGAAACTACGTGTGAATAATGTCCATCAGTTTTATTCTGTATTTAATTTTTTTTTTTTTCTCTGTGAGTTTTAGTAGTGGGAATATTTGTGTTTAATGTCAAATGTTTTGGGATGTGACATGGTGTGTTTTACTCATCAGCAGTGCACACTGAATGATACAGCTGCTGTTTGTTATTATTTGTTTACAGGGCCGGTCTGATGTCAATTGCTCTGATGACTGTTGTGGGTCACAGCTGATTGTGATTCTGCAGTCTGTTCATTTTTTTATATCTGGGTTTCAAACTATGTCTGTATGTATTTACATTAATCCTGCCAGGATCATTGGTATAGTACTTGTTTGAGGTTTATATTACTACATGTATTTCTGTGTGTTTTGACAGAGGAATATATATATATATATATACCACAGGTCACAGCAGATGACACAGAATATGTTCATTTAGCAGCTAAAACAGCTAAAGCAGCAGTTTATTAAATAGAGTAGCTGCAGGCCAGTTTCAACACAGATTAATTCTAAACCATCACTAAATGAAAAAATCAATATTAGTGGTTTAGGGTTTCTGTGGAGTTTTTATGATGCAAATTTTATGAAATTAAATTACAGGTATTGAACTTTGAAAATACACTACTGTTTTAATGAAACATGGAAACCATTAATAAACCATTTAATAAGTGATCTAAACTGTTAAAGGCAGCAGGATCCTGGTAAGAAGAAAAATCCTACAGGTGGTCAAATCTCAGACATAAAAAAATAAAAAGAATCTGTGTGTGTGTGCGCACACTAATGAGATACTGTCTATAGGCCTGTCTATACTGTCTCTGCATTATTTAGTGTGTTGCAACAGTTTTGTCAGTATTCAGAGTGTCACACTGCCTAGCAGATAGCACAGACAACTGGCATGGTTTTGTCTTACTTTTGGAGTGTTTATCTATCACACTAATCACATAGATATGAGAACCCATATCAATCCATTATTTTTCCTGAACAGTTGTTTGGTAGTTTGTTTCTGTACTGCTTATTTAGTATATACAGCTTCACAGTGTCAAAGCGTCTTCAGCTGTCTGTGTTTTTGTCTTTCAGAAACACTTGAGTTGCAGTAGAAGTGGTGGTTGTCCTGGACCAAATGTTAGCTCACTGCAGATACCTGAAGATACAGACTTTTTCTCCAACCAGCTTGCTGTCCCCACAGTGGAGTTCACCTACTCAGAAATCCCCAAAACAGAGGTACACACGAACACACACACACAGGCAAATACACACACAAGCTGTTTAGCACAAGGCCGCATCACAGTTTTAGAAGGTTAAAGATAATTTCTGATGACAGTCTAGTGTTGTGATGTCATTTACCATTGGCTGATTTATCACTACTGTATTTAGCAGTGAGATCAGTAAATGCGTGACTCTAGCTGCTATTAAAGCCATATGTTAAAATTTCAGTGCAGTTCTACAACCACCTAATACTCATCTTTAAAACAATGAACAAGCCAGTGAACAAACGTGTTCAATATGAGCAAAGTAATGATCTAATGCTAAGACATAGTCTAGGACATTCTAAGATTGAGCACATGTTCCCTGTATGCTGTTGAGGAAAAATATATTCCTGACATGTAATACCCAGCATACATGGACAGCATACATTTCAAATGGCTATCAATTTCCCATATGAGCAGTAACTTCTGCAGTGCACAGATGTCATGTGTCTTAGTATGATAATCCTTCTCTTGCTATATATTGTAAAGATGTAATATGTAAATGGGAGAAAAAATCTGCAGCCAATACATTTCTAATCGTGTGCTGATCTTTAGCAGAACATCAAACTGATATGTGGCCATTTATGAACCATTTTACACATAATTAGGCCATAAAATGGAATTTAAAAAAATATATGAACATCAGCACTATATAAAGCTATTTAAAATATATAGATGGATTGTCAAATTCTAATTTGTTTCTGTAGGGGGCGTTGCAGCGCCCTCAGCATCCCAGCTTTGTGACCTTGCCCATGTCAATATTTTTGCATGAAAAACACAAGAATCTTTAGGTGTTGGTAGTGAGAGGTTGAAAACTCGGACATGCAATTTAATGACATTTATAGACACTAATGATCCCTAGACTTTCACTGTTTCTTATAGGTAAAAACAACCATATGTTCCTTTTTTTACAAAAGCTGTGCTTTTGACAACGATTTGGTCCATTGCTCCGGTATAAAACTCTAAAGCAGCTGCTCACTTATTTCCTCTCCCTCACTGCCATTGTCCTCCGCTACCTCTCTTTACCGCTGTCTCCCTTCACCTCAAACTTTGAGCAGGATAAAGTTCTGGAGCAGAATCTTAATAACATGGCCGCATCTTAGTGTGAAAAAGAAAAAACAGTCAGTTCCATTTTCAGAAGGTTTGGAAAGTGTGAGTTCTGTAAGGCTTCAGGCTAATATCTATGTTCAGTGAAACCTATTTGAATTTTAAGTAACATACATTTTCAGAAACTAAGAACATTTATCAGGTTTGAAGCAAGAAGGGCTGTCCAATGCCAAATATTTAATGTTTAACAACAAAGAAATACAAAAATTACTGAGATATCAGAGCTTAATCAGCAGGACAAACAGACAGTACCAAAACCATAGGAAAACACAAAAATAACAAAACAAACTAGCACAGACAGGAAGAACTAGGGCAGGTATAAATGGACTAGAGACACTGGGGAACAGGTAGGAACAAATTAACTACCAATACAAATGAGAAGGGCAGGAGAAACCAGGGAAATAATCAGAGAAATGGGGAGAGAGAGGCAGAGACATAAGGCACAATAGTGAGGCACAAGGGCCTCACAAAAAAGAGTTTGTTTTGAGCATATATTGCAACCATGTTACCTGCATCCTTATTAACCATTCTGGCTCTTTTATTTATTCTAGAATTCCTGCACACAAAATCAGGGTACTTTATTTTCTTTATTTGCCATATATTGTTTATTTGCTGTAACTATATTTACGAAAATGTGTTAACGAAGTTGCTAAAATTACAAACTTGAAATATAATGACTAGAAAAGGTAAGTTTGTATAATGTTTTGTTTAACCTCTGAGGTTGGCAACAACAGAATAAACACCTCTTTCCACTGAGTATGAATTGAAAAAGACAAAAAAGTGACTATTTCTAAGAGTTTCAGACCACATTTTGTACCCTGTTCATGGCAAGTGCCTCATGCACTTAAGTGTGAGTTCTTAGTCTCAGCACAACCTGTCACGTCCTTCCCAGCATCCTCTTCCCTTCATTATGATACAAGAGGAACATGAGGAACTGTTTCCTGTCTTATAAAATCATCTTCCATGTACCACTGAGTCTCCAGTCACACAGCAGTGCGGTCAACCCCCATGACTCCTTTCCAAGCGCTGTTGACATTGCGTTCCATCTGTCACAGTCCTGATGATTATGCCGTATCTGTGGTGTCCTTTTAGATGACCCATGTAAGCATATCCCAGAAGTAATGTGGGCTCCATCTCTCTTCTGACCATAAGGAAGCTCTCTCTACTATTAAAATGTACAATTAAAAAGCATTCAGTAAACCAGGAAGCTTGTTCTATAAATTATATATGCTCTCTCCTTTGTATTGCTCCTGAACTTTATGTAAGGAGCATTGCTCATATATATTTACATCTATGTGTTTGGCAAATGCTTTTATCCAAAGTGAAATTACAGTACATTTGATCAGTATGTGTGTTCCCTGGGAATTGAACCCACAACCTTTTGCACTGCTAATACAATGCTCTACTACTGAGCTACAAGAGCACAATAGTCCAATCGTCTTGTGGACTTTAATGGTGTCTTTAGTTGTTCTCATTACAATTTGGTCTGGTTAGATTATTTTTTTTGCTCTATTTTGCTATGACTAAAAGTGTGCAGACCCCCTTCGGAATGGGTCTAGCTGTTCCAGTAGTGCTTCTTAAAATCTTAAAATCTTAAAGCTACGGTACGCAATGACATTTCAGTGAATTCATTGCTTTCAGCTTTGTGGCAACAATTCATGGAGGGCCAACATGACCCTGTACCCAAAGAAATTATTTAGTGACTCTGTGGTGGCTCTGCCCCTGTCCAGACATGAACTCAGTTGAGTTCAAACACGTTTGTAACAGAGGAATTAAAAGACTGACTGCAAGCCAGACCCAGTTGTTCATTGTAGTATTCTAACCACATTCATTTTAGTGCTCTATTCTTCTACTGTATTTCAACAATCAGATAATTTGTGTAAATTATTATTTTTTTTATTTTTTATAAGTTACTTTCGAAGGCACATCAGGGATAAAGATGATACCTAAATGAACCATAACTGAGACGTTAAAGCTGCAATCCATAACTTTTTGGGTTAAAAAGAAACAGTTATTGACAGATCAGTGTTCAAAATGCTTTTGTTATATTACCTCAATTCGCAATGGCATACTTATATTAATGATTTATAATTTATCTGGTCTGATTTCCTATGAAATGTTAGTTTGGCTTAATGTGACTTCAACATACACTACCAGTCAAAAGTTTGGAAACACTTTACTGAAATGTCAGATTAAAAATCATTTAATCTGAAGACATTTGATTAAATGTTAAAAATGTAAAAATAAAAATATAATATAATTGTACCAACATATTAATTTCAATTTAATTTTGTTGAAAACTACAATTTAAAAAAAAATGTTTTTGAAATAGATTTATGTAAGGATGATTCCTTAAGAAACTGGGTGATGGAAAATGTCAAGAAAATTTTTGTAAATTCTAGACGAAGAATTTTTGTGACTATATTGAATATGCTAGAATATATCCTATTTTACCTTATTTTTAATTTTCTTTAGTCACCACATAATTCCTAAAGTTACATTTGTGTTATTGCATAGTTTTGAAAAGTTTCTATTATTTATACTATTATTCATAAATTAAAAAAAATATGAACAAAGAGAAAGTAAGTGTTTCCAAACTTTTGACTGGCAGTGTATGTAAAAAAATGTAACGTAACCTGCCATTTTATGTTTCAAACAGAGATGGCGATAGAGAGGCAGAAGGTATGGACTGCAACATTAAGTCTCCTGAGCTATTAATAAGAAATATGAGCAGTTTTCTGTGGAAATGTCAGACCTCACAAATGTTTCTCAGTCTGAGGTCTGAATGGGGGCAAATCCCTGCAAATCCTAGTGGAGAGCCTTCACAGAAGAGTGTGCACTGTTATACCAACAAAGAGATGTTCAACAAGCACCTATATGGCTGGTATTCCAATGTCCACACATTTTTGCCCATATAATGCAGTATTTCTATTATAGCAGTAAGGGCTTACACATATGGCAGACATGTGTTAAGAATGAGATGTTCTTAAAACGTAGGACTATAGGAGTTCAAACATTTCACACACAACACAAAGTTTCTGCTTTTTTGTAGATCTTTTAGCATCTCTCTCTTTCTGTTTCTCTCCCTCCCACTGCTGTGGTTGACACTTTGACACTGCATGCTGGCTTGTACATCCGTCTCATCCTGCACTCATGCCTGGCTAAGCATTTGCAGTGCAATACTGGTGTGTCTTAAACTGTGAGAGTAACCTTTTCCTGGCATCCAAGCCATCAAGCTGCATTAGCACTGGGGGTGGCTGCTATGTGTCTGTGAAGTGACATCCTGCTCCCGGCCCTAGGAGGCATCCCTTTCCCACATAGCAAAATCAAAATGACACTCTGGCTCCAAGCTTTCGTGTCCTGCAGTACTTACATGTATGTTTATTTTTAATTCTGTATTTGTGGTGATAGTGGTGATAGTAATGGTAGTGCATGTTTGTGCCATGATTGGACAAAATTCAGAATCAGTCCTACTCCCATTCATCATCAGATGAAATTTTAATGGATTTGGCCACGCCTCACGGGATGTTGAACTGGAATTTAAATTGATTTGGCCACGCCCCACAAGATTAGGGTTGTAATGACAGGAAAAAGGAGTTTTACTGAATTTCATTACAAAAAGTTAATTTGTTAAAATTAATGAGGTCGGGCATATACATACATTCTCTTTTACATGTCCTTCCCTATCCTGTCCTTCCCTATCCCTCATATCCTGTTAAGCTTAACTGTACTGAACTAAAGTAGACTAATTTGTATTCTAGATAAAATCTCAAGCAGAAAACACATTTTATAAATCTCATTTAAACACTAAACATCCTCTGGTCTCTCACACTAAAGGCTGCAGTTTAATACAGAGTGACAGATTAGGAAGTCTATATCCATGCAGGCTAATGCTACTCCCTCTCCAGATGGTCTGCGTCTTCTGATTCTCTCTTTAGCCCTGCAGCTGAGGGTCCAAACAGATCACCAGCCCACAAATCTGCCTGACCATGCAAAAATCTGCCACTGGTTGTTCACTGGGAGCCTTCCCCACCCAGAATTACCATCCTGCTCTTGTCCTGGAAAGTCAGAGGTTTTGCTGGCTATGAACAGACAGCATGTGTGAGATATTTGGCCTGAGGTGATGTATTAGTGTCTGCACAACTAATCTAATTAGCAGTGTGAAGCAGAGGCAGCTGCATGCGGTAGATCCGCAGGGTCTCTGTGCTTCAAAATCATATGGCAGTTCCCTTTGCTTACTAGCTTGCTGCTGACAACTGACAGCTACGCTAGGCTTGTCTTAGCTCGCAACAGCCTACCATCTGCTTTGTGAGATGATGACTCTGTTTTGAAAAAAATAAATCTTGGTTTTAACATTCATATTTATCATACTGAGATGTAATATGAGATTGTCAGCATGACTTTTGTCAGTTATACTGTATGTATCATCAGATGTAAGACATAAGCTGTCTGCTGTGTGGGAGAAGATCATATCAGTACAGAGGCCAAATAAGACCAAAGAACAAATGACATTAGTGATTAATATAGTATTTTAATAAGTGCATTGACATAAATAAATGCAGCTCTGTGGTTAATGTAAGGAGAAGGACTATGCGCCTGCATTTAAACACTGACAGCACATATCCTTATTCCTAAGGTCCTGCCGTATTGTTAAAGCATTTGTGTTCTTTTAATAATATGAACATTTTATTATCTGAAAATGTATTTCTGTCATTTTGCCCCTGTTTCAACAGAGCTCATTTTTCTGAAATGATGGCAGTGATCACATAGGACTGTCAGCAAATGAATACAAAGGAGACACTCTACAAACATTAAGATAAACATATTTAAACTAAAGTTTGAGAGACAGAGCACTTCAGCTGCAATCATTCTATTATAGCTGAGAGAAAACGAAGATTGTGTAACTGTTGTCAAATTCAAGGCTGACCTGTTGAACATGAAATTTGAATCTTTTATCATATAATACTTGAAAACAGACATGATATACAGTAAGATATACAGTAAGATATAAGGACCTATTCAACATAATCTCAATATACAACAAAATCTCAAAATACAACTTGTACTCTTAAACAGTTTAAAGAGCAAGGCCTAAAATCAAAATGAAGTTTGTAGCCAATGAGATTGCAGAAGAACATAGATGTACGTAGATTTGAAACCACGTAAATTCCCCCGTCCATAATTTTTGTGAGGAGTATGAAACTTACTATGAGATAATAGTACTGTAAATAAAGCGTTGCCCATCTAATTAATCTACTCCTGTTGAACTATTCAGTTCACACAGTGACTCATATTCAGTGCTCCGTAATTGTTACGTTCTTATAGAATTATTTTAGAATGTGGCAAGGTTAACCGAAACATACTCGTTTTACTCCAAAGTGTATACCTTATTCTATGCCTGCACAACTGTATGTAGATGTGTTAGCCTGTTGGCAGGCTGGCACTAAATCCATTCTCCATTTTCACTCGATCCAGCCTCATCTCAAGCTTTTAACTGAGCCAGACACATGTGGCATCTATTCATCTAGAGAGAAGAGACTGCTGCTTTCCCCTGCCAGACTAAGCTTAAACATCTGCAGAGTAAAACTGGCTGCTGGCTGGATGCTAATCTCTTTGGAATGCTGCTGAATCGGCATTGCTGTGCGTCCCAAGTGGAACTCTCGCTTGGTTTATACATTTCCCTGCAGTACTCCAGTTAACTCCTTTTCCCTCCCCAACTCATATATCCAGTGTTGTAAGGTGATCATATTTGTATTCATATATATTTAGTGGTACAGTATAACATATACCTAGATTTTTGTTCTTTTATAAAGACTCTGAAACTTACCATATTAACATATAGATATCACATCCCAGGAACTGATATGTATAACTCAACGTTGCATCTTCCCGAATGCATACAAATGTAAATGTAAAATGTACATCAGCATAGCTTTAAAAACGCATACATTTGTATGAATGAGAGCTGAAATTGCCAGAATAGAATTATTTATTAGTAATTATTAGTAGAATAGCACTTAGTATGGAGACACTATTATTAGTATGGAGAAACTGTCTGAAAAAGGCCTTTTAAATTGCAGATTTATTAATTTCCAGATGGGATTCATAAAAGTTAACTGATTTGCTTTATTTGAATTGATAAATTATCATTAAAAAAAGAAAGGTACATTGTAGCATTGAAAGAAATTGTTACAAATAGGTATATGCAATTACTGTGGTAAATAAATTTGATAATGTTAATGTTTGAATAATAAACACAATAAAGAAATATATTCTATAAACCTTAAAGAAATTATAAATGTTTGAGCTGTTCTATCATTCTGTGTCATCTTGAGGAATGATATTTATTTTGTTCAAAATGATAGATCGAGTCACATTTGTACTTCTAGTAATTTTTATGTAGAGAAAAATGTATATGCTGTATAGCGAGATGAGCATTATTAAAGAGTCAATGCTGATTTCAGATTTTTTCACACCCATGTTCAAGACTCTCTGAGTGTGTGATTGAGTTAACAAGCTTTTAATTAATTATAATGAATTAGTATTTATGAGAGTCTAATATGATTGTAGCAGTGTTTAGATGAACAGACCAAATATCAGTATTGCAAAGTTGAGTGTTATGAATCATTCACCCAAAAATTGAAAGTAATATCATTTATGACTCAAACCTGTGTGCTGTTAGTCTTTTGCTGTGGATTGTAGGAGAAAATGACATAATTATGGCTTTCATAGTCATAATTTCAAAGTCATATTTTAAAATTTTGACTTTAAAACAACGAGCAATGACAAAACAGTTATTTTTCTCTGTTGGCTTTTAAAAAGTAATTAAGTGATGTTGTTAGCTTTGAAGTTCTAACAAGACTTAAATTGACAGTGACATTTGTTAACTAAACAGCAACTGTTAAAATATTTTTTGATCAGACAGATTTTAGTTTCGATGTAGCAAGCCTGTAGCAATCTCACTGCAACAAACAAACATGTTTGTTGGGTTGATCTTGCTCTTTTTTCTCTTTTCCTTGGAGAATTTCATCATCTATCCTTCTGCGTACCTCATTGTGTTTGCCAGATCCTCCATTTATCTCTTATCGCTGTGAAAAGCTCCAACAATCAGATGCGTTTGGCAGCAGTAAAATGTCCTGCTGCCTGAAATGATTTGATTGACTTGTTTTGGTTCAGGCTGTGGTTGTATTAGCCCTTTCGTTCACACGTTGTTGGATTGGTTCATTTTATTTGAAATTTGAGTGTCTGAGATTGAGATGATCTCTGCATGAGCAAACCGCAGCCATAAATGCAGTCATAGTTAATGTTAAAAGGTTTTTCCTTATTTTTGTAATTTAATGAGGTTTTCATACTGTAAAAAGTGGCAACATTCCATTGTTATCAAACTGTTCTTTTTGTCCCAAAGTTACCTGTACTTTAATTGATTGTAACCTAATCATATAAATGAATGTTTTGAACTAGATTTTAACCATTCAATTTAGATGTCACCAAATTAAGCATATGCTTTAGTTTATCTGACAAATCATTGTTTACAGTTTAGTGTATCATTCTTGTATCACTTGATCTTTTCCCCAGAGGGATATGAGAGTTTGATTATGTCAGTGATAGTTGCATGTAAACACAACTAAGATCATCCTCTCTGAACCCTCTGCCTGTCATTGCATATTACTGCGTCTTGTTATAACTCTCTCATATTCAATGAATATTCATATTGCTCCCTGCCAACAATAGAACATTAGGTCTGGTTACTGAGAGATGATGGTGCACTAAACAGCTCTGAACACTGTCAGTGAGTGTCCCACACATCAGGGCTGAAATTCTCCAAACAGGCAGATATCCAGCCACACGCTGATTACTGCATTCAAAGTCTCATTTTCCATCTTACACAAACAGTGTGTGTTTCGCTCGCCATGA
The DNA here is from genome assembly GCA_036877525.1 of Chromobotia macracanthus. Lineage (NCBI taxonomy): Eukaryota > Metazoa > Chordata > Actinopteri > Cypriniformes > Botiidae > Chromobotia > Chromobotia macracanthus. The sequence continues at coordinate 5,425,192 of JAZGTH010000008.1, forward strand.
CAGTGACACTGTGATTATTTCTCTGCTTCCACTTCCTGCCAACAGCTCCATCTTTCTCCAGGTCCATCTCTCTCTCTGTCACTATCTCTCTTTCTCTCATATACACATGTAAACACATACACACACACCTGCAAAAGCATGAAATAGCCACTCCTGTCATAAGTTCTGGTAGGTTGCTTGTTACATCTCCACAAATGTTTAAAGCGTCAGTGTTTAAACATTTAAACAAAAAAAAAATATTTTTTTAATAGAAAGATGATAGTTGTTATATTGTGGTTATGTGGCCTTGCAAGCTTGTAAGTCAGCTCAATTAAAAAACTAACAATGAATTTATGGATGGATAAATGGATGGACAGCTCAATTAAAATAAATAAATAAATACATAGTAGGTGCATTATGTCTATCAGAACCTGAGTACTGAGATCCTGAGTGCTTGACATTCATGGGAGTTATTGTAGAGTTATTTTTTTGTACATAGTTAGAATGTGATTTATAGAGGTTACATAATAATTTTTGTTGTTTTGTTGTTTAAAAGCAATAAGATCTAACAAAATCGAACTCAAGCACCTTTAGTACTGTCCACACAAAGCTTGGCTCATTATTTGCGATGTTTAGGTATTTTACTAGAGATAAAAACAGATTCTGTTTACATATTTATTGCAGTTTAGGTTTAATGACTGAATAAAGATATCCAGGAATTTTTATTATCTTATTTGTGAGAAAAGCATTTTGTGTTGCAAATTACATTTTACTGGGTCTCTAAACAGTAATACGCGGCTGTTGAATTTTAATTGCTTGTTGCAGAATGGCTTGTAGACTAGCCACTCCAGTTGTAACGAGGCAGTTTTGTGTGTATAGAACAAACAGGGACTGTTTTCCTGGCTTGGTTTCAGCTAGCTGAGGTTTGACTGTCAGATCACATTTAAGCCCTAAATCTTCCTGGGGTGAGCCTTGAGATTTCTTTCTTGCTCGGTCAAGACAAACCATATCACCAGTCTGAGAAACAATTTCTAACAACCCAAGCACAGCATTCACATGTACCCATGGTCTTGAGATTAAATTATTACTCCAAGAGCCATGTGTTTATTTTTCTGGAGAGTGTCAATCTTCTGTCAGATATTTGGAACAAATCATTCAAAAGGCCCCATGAAGGGCCCGGCTCCTCCTCCTGCGGAAAACGACTTCTATTCATCGGCTTGATGATACAAATGAAAATGTTCCACATTTCCTTTTTGCTTCTGGAAGATCATTTGAACCGACTCATCGAAGATGTCGCCGCACAATCGTCATAGTAATAACCCCTGGCAAGGCTTCTGTGCTTCAGAACATCAAGGTTTGCTCTCAAGTGAGATGAGAAGCTGTATGAAAGGTGGGCGCTGGGTCTAATGTCTCTAATCTTTCATGTGAATCAACCTTTGTTGTGTCTCTCTGCTTGGCCACTACAAAGAGAGCGATGCAAACAGTGGCCATCAGCTTGCAGATGGCTCATGACATTCTCGCTAAAAACCCTGCATTCATTTCTGTTTTTCTGCTGTTTTTTGTTACCCTTAATCCTCTTTTCTTTACCCAGGTTTTGAATTTATACACAACAGCGATGAGAGTAATCAAAGCTTTCACAAATGTTTGCACATTCCAAACATTATCAACTCATAAATATTAATGAGGTGACGCAAAAATCACTCAGTAGTGCTTGCAGAATGTCAGGTAAACGAACGTTAGGCACAGTAAATTATTGTTTACCACTTTTGCATTCATTCAGCTCACTGCACAAACAAACAGTTTGAAAAAGGCTTCTGCTTGGTCTTAAAGCTGTCATTTGTATGTGATGTTTTTAAAATGATGTGATTTTAAACTTAAAATTTCTAACAAATTTATCAAAGCTTCCAGTTATAATGGTTGCAACTCCCCTGGCCTTTATTGCAAGTTAATTTTTAATTATTTTTACCTTTATATTATATAGAAGAAACTACATAGTCTGGATGTGAGAAGTTAATTGAGAATGTCTCATAGAACATTTTCAGTTGGCCATCTGGTAACAAATGCTATTGAAAGCATGTGCTTTCACTTTCACAAATGTACTACCTGTAAATGATTGTGACCTTTCAACAACAGGTGATATTCTTAAGATGGGGAGGGACTCAGGACATACCCAAGGTTCTATCATTGTGTGTCAATACTGTTGTATTTTATTTTCCTGTGTCGGAAACCATTGTTTGTGTGTATGTTTTCTTTTCTGATGATTTTTTGTCATGTTTTAATCCTAGAGAGGATATTTTCTCTCTGAGGCCTTTTACCCTCCGGAGTCTTCATTAAGAGAGACCTTGGATCCAACATTCAAACTCCATGAGACTATTGCCAAGGTAAGAGTTTTGTGCTCCATCAGTCCAATAATGATTATTTCTTTGTTATTTGTTAGTTGGTTTGTCACATAATCATTAATGGCCATTAACGTCATTAGAACTGACACAGCGACTCAAAGCAGAACTGAAGAGACAAAAGCAGAGAGGAAATAAAGCAAACAACGTCTCATCATCATTGATATTTATTCATCATCATTGGCTGTATTTATGCTGACTGTATTTATGCAAATAAACAAACCTTTCCTGAGGCAGCTTAATCTCCACTTTGAATCAAGGTTTAAAATTGAAGCCTGAATTTTTCAGTCTTTCCAAAACTCTATCCTCTCTATATGTCTGTGTTTTTGAATTCTAAAATATACTAAAAATATATTAAAATATTAAAATATACTAATCAACAAAATTGTTTTTTAGTGTAAAAATGCAGAAATTGTGAGTGTGTGTTTGTGTTTAAGCATGGATGTAAGAAAGGGGCAAAGGATGGACTGTGTCCGCCATTGTCCTGGGTTATGTTATGAAACCCCAACAGACCTTCAATCCACAGACACTGATTGCTTGGCCTAAACCTCCTGACAGCCCATTCTCACCCCAGCAACCTACAGAGCAGCAGCATGCATGCTCAGACTTAACAACAGGCCCTGCAAAAATGTTAGGAAATAAAGATGAAACAGGATGGTACTTTAAATAACTATTTCTTCTCTCTGCCAGTTATGGTCGCAGCTTTAACACTAGCAAGAAATATGAGTGTCATTAAAGTTCCTTATCACAGTCAAGGAGAATTATGGAATGCTCCATGAATTATTCAGGTTGCTTAAAGACAGACCGGCAATGGTAAAAAAGACACATGGAACAACAGCAAACGCTACCACGGGCCTCAAAGTGTCCCTTCATTGTTTAGTCACCTCAAACCACATATTCAGACATTATATGCAGGAAACATTAGATACGGCTGTGGTTGGTGTAACCTGAGAAGGCAAATCTTTAGCATGGTTTGGAATTCACTGAGCAGAATTGGAGGTGTCAAAATATCATATTTTTCAGCACAATGGGCAGAAAGGTTGGAAAACTTCCATGAATAATAAATCGAGACCGAGAGGGTAAGATCTCAGACTGCAGAAACGTTCATAGACACACACACACTCTCTCATACACACGTACAAGTACATTGTGGTGGGTATTTTACCACCATGAGATGGACTTGGATCCACTGAGAGGACAAAATGGGTTATGCAGTTAGAAAGGGTTATAAAGGATGACACCTACAGTACAACACATGCTCTGTGTTTGGGGAAAAATGCATTAAAATAAATATAAAATGATTTTGGTGCTTTTAAGCAGTTTCTGTTTGTTGTTGGTTACAGATAAACATGAACGACAGCTAGCAGCTACTGTGTAAAATGTGTAATGAATATTGGGTATTAATTTTAATTAGTTTTATGATACTAGTTTTGATTAATGTATTTGTATAGTAATATAGTCATTTATTTAAAATACTGAGGACCCCATTACTCAGTGTGATTATAACTCTCTGACTGATTATAGTATAATCTGTTTTAAATTAATGTAAAATGTATGTAGCAATTAGAATGTGTTTAATTCAAGGTCATGACCTAATTCATTTTCATTATAGATTAAATAAGGGTACAGTTACTTATTCTTCTATACCATAATCTGGCAGGTAGAATTATAATAGTCTGTCAGTCTTAAGGAAATTGCCTCTGGTCTCCCATAAGTTTCACGTTTAAAATTAGTGCTCCGTCAATAAGAGGCATAATATTTCAAGCTGACATGATTTTTACAATCCACTCACAACGTGTATGTGTGTACTTGAGTCTGTCTTTGAAGTATTTGTAAGCACATGCAGTGATTTGTTGACAGTGTTAAGTATTCGTTGATAAATACAAAATGGCCTCATACATGATTATGAAGCGTTCATAATTCATAACTTTGTCATGCATGTTATAGAGCATAAAAATTTGATTTATTCTCCCAGCGTTCTGTACCCACTTGCCCATGCCCACAGTAACCTCTAGGGGGCGTCTTGTATAAATGTGTCCTACTTTCAAAGTTCTTAGTCACATTGGCCCCTTTAATGATGCCATAAGGGTTGCCATTTTCTGCCTGTGTGCTCCTTGTGACCATAAACTCAATATTAATGTATGTTAATGCCTCCTGAGAATTTCTTTCATATCATGTGATCTGTAGTTACCAGAAGGCTGCTGTCCCAGCATTGTACCATTCTACCAAAATAACACCTATGGACATTGTTAACTTGGTGATCCAGATTTTGTAGGAAAACTAAACTCAAATGGCCCCCTGATGCCATCTTAAATCGGTGGTGGTAGACGTGAATTGATGGGCTGTGAGAGTTGGGTCCCATTGCTGTCTGATGGTCTCTAGTTGCGGTACAAACACACTTGAAATCCCCAGCTTCCTGTCTGAGGCCAGCGCTGTTGTATTGGCGGTGTCATGCTTCCGTACACCTGCAGGTCCCGTAGGACCTGGGGCCTGGGTCGAACTCGCTTTTTCTGCAGGCTGATGTGCCTTGAGAGTTCTTTCATTGCAACTTATAACATTCCCCGCTCATTTTTCAACCCCACCTTTACATCCACAGCTGGGGCAGGTTGATGGGGAGGACAGAGGGGCAGAGCCATGCAAGGTGTGTTTGAGTCTGTTTCACTCAGCCTGGCACAGAATCCTGGCATCGATCATTTGAGCTGCAGGTACGCACACACTCCATCACCCTTGCGGGGCCACGTGTGGCATACCAACTCTCTGGGGTCAAGAGCTTCTGTTCTGTTCTCCCTGCCTGGAGTACTGCTTTAAAAATGTACAGCAGAATCTAAGAGAAGAGTTTGGCTGCTTTACAGTTTTATGTCATATTTTAAAATATTATTGCTGCACTTAGGATAAATAGTACAGTATCTAACTGCTAAAAGGAACTAGAGCACAAGGTCATAAACTAGCTGTACTGCTAATCTTTTTCAATAGTTTATTTCATGTTCAATCTGTCATCTCCAGTTGTATCTTAAAGTTGATGCCTTTCTTATTGACTCATATAATCAGTTTAAGTTCTGAGGCACATGCAAACTTCTCCAGAGAATATCTCTCTGTGTTTATCCATTTAGATGACTGAGGGCCATATATATGTCCTAATTATTTATTAGTGCCTATGAACATTGTATCTTTTTTATTTTTGGTCTAGTTTTGTTGTGTTGTAATGATGTAGTTTGTTTTTGTCCCCCCGATTTATCAAAAACCCAGGGTTTTTGAAAAACTGCATCGTGCAGTGATGCCCCTGGATGTGTGTTTTTTATTTTTTTTTAGAGAATGCACCTATGGCAGTCCTGGTTCTCAGTCTTTGTGCCTTAGGTAGGATAAGACATGACCTAAGAAATAAAAACACTTTTAAACTCGGTTGTTGTTCCCTTAAGAGTAATACATGTTGCTCTGTTGCTCCAGGTTATATAGTTTCACAAGTACTTAGTATAATAACTCTCTGCTTGTCTGTGTCTGCAGCATTTTGCAGACAGCTTGTGTGTTGCTTGGAGACAATTAATCTTGTTTTTGCTTTGCTCAAAACAATTTTCATTAGCACAAAGTAACAGGCAATACTGTATCTAAAACATAAGTTACCCAATAATACCTGCTACATAAAAGCAGTTTTGTGTGGTGAATATTAGAATAGCTGTGATTACCTGCACTGAAAATACAACAGCACAAACAACTGATCATTTATTTTTAATAAAAATTGCGACTAAATTTGTCAGCCAGTGACCTCTGTGCATATGACATCACCAGACACTAAATCACCATTTAGCATGAAGAGACCCTGTCATGATTGGCTGATTCAGTCAAATTAAACCAACTGCAGAAGAGATATCAGGAAGGATATAATTTTTTATTTTAGAGAGGCACACTGAACCGTACCGTAATTGATAGGCTCATATATGTGAGCAATGCACAATGTCACCCACAATTGCATCTCAAGTGAAGTTTGTAGCAGAATATGGTTCTGAGTACAACAACCAATGGAGCGACTGCAAATATATATGTATGTGTGAAAAGTGTTTTTAGGCAGCTATCAACTCTTAGAACCTACAAGAGAGATGGAGTCATCACACCTTGAGATTCTTTCAGAATTAACCTCCGTTGCATCGCTTGCCCTGATAATCAGCCAGCCAGAAACTGTGGTGGAAGCTAGATGGCCTGAGAGAGCAGAGGCTGCCAGTGTAAGATTGCTGTGAGGTTGAGAGCAGCTGTTGCTGGTGATTGAATGTCCCAGGACAGCCATTGTTATGTGTCAGATGAAAACAGTGGTGGCGGAGAAGAGTGAAAGGTCTGTATTGTTCTCTGACAGTCTGAGTGACGCTAGCCGGGCAAGAGGCGTGAAGGGAAGATTCTGCCAGCCTCGCTTACACGGTTCTGAATGGGGCAGGAATCTGCTGACGGACTCCATGGGGAATGTCTACCTGAGAAGCATCTCAATTCGCTTTCCTTACATACATTCCCTGCTCTTGAATCAGCTTGTTGGGTTGATTAAAGGTAGTTCCGGTAGCTCAATCGGTAGAGCATTGCAAAGGCTGTTGGTTTGATTTCCAGTGAACACATGTACTGTTAAATTGTATACCCTGAATGCACTGTAAGTCACTTTGGATAAAAGCATCTGATAAATCTAAATGTAAATGGTGTCTGAAGATCCTCATCCGGAGACCTTGAGCATGAGGCTGTTGGGAGAATGGATGTTTTGCTTCAAGACGATGTTCTGATCACATTGTTCTGAGACCATCAGTGCTAACGCGTCGGCTCGGGAGCATCAGCTGTCTATTGTTGGAATTCACCCCATTTGAGTTCTTAATGTTTTAGATTTTTAATCGCTCAAATGGACCATCTGCTCTATGTGGTTGTATTAATATGAATTCACCATTTGGATAAAGGATTACAGAAGAATTGCCTATGAAAGCTCCCTTTTTCCTAATATGAGGTCTGAAGTGATAAGATAGTGCTAATTTCCCAGAAATTACTGGCTTTGAAATATCTTATAGAATTAGACACATAAAATATTTGAAGTGAACTTCAATTAAGGCGTACAATTGAGGATGCTGGGATTTTCAAACACTAGATGGACAAAGAAAAAGACTGGAATAAAAAAATGGAATTAGTAAATGTTAAAAAGCAATACTGCACAACCCAAAGTGAGAGATGTTCGTCTCTTTCTCTCTGTGTTCCTCCTCTAGATTGTAACTTGATGTATTACTTTTGGAAAGAATATCTAGATAATACGCTAAAGAGCTACTCCAGCACAGAACATGTCAAAGCTCAATGAGGTGATTTAATCTTGAAAGACAACGTGCCAACTCTAGTATTGTGCCTCAGGTCTCGATGGTGCTGTCCCCATATAGCTGTACACAGTGTGTGCGTAACAGATGTGTCTTCTGTCCTCTGGGATGGGGGAATAAAGAGATGAGAAGATGAAGGAACTCTGCTAACACTGTTTAACACCTTCATTGGCCATAGAAATTGACCATAGATGTTTTAATTTTACTATTTTCTCTGTTTCTATTTCTCTGTTTTATATGTTGTGTTTTGAGACTTTTCTGTATTTTCCACAGAATAGAAAAAAATAAAGCATTTTAGCATCTTTCCAGTTCATAGTTTTCCTGGTTTTTCTCCTATGAAATAGCAGGAGCAATTAAATGAATGGTGCACTCAGAATGAAAATTTTTCATTCTTTATGGTTTAAAAACTCTTGTGATTTGGTTACACTGAGTGTTTTTTAAAATGGGAACTAAGGCTGTCAAGTATAAAAATTTTTTTTTTTTTTTACTTTAATTTTTATAACTAAATTTATAAAAATGTAACTTTGTAAAAAATATAAAAGTAGCATGAGACAATATCTGCAGTTTCCAGGCAGAAAGGTTTTGGAATGACATAAAGGTAAGTAAATGATGACAGAACTTCTCTTTTAGATGAAATATTTTCAGTGTTATGTACCCTGAGCTTTTAACAGAGCAACCTCTAAACAATAACATTTTCATCTCGCTTGCCATTTAGACTTTTTAGAGATTGTTGTATGACAAACATATGCAATTTATTAATATGTCATTCCCTTTGGGCTGTTTAATAACAGCTCATCAGTCATCTTAGTGATTCACATAATTCATTATTACACTGTCTCTAGGCTGCTGTTTTCTGTACAGACTCAAAGCAGGGTGCATTAAACTCTTGTTCTGGTGTTAATATGAGACAGAGATGCTCTTATGGAGCACATTTGCTGAATTGTTTCTCCATCAGGGCTTGAGGTAGATGTGTAAAATATTCTGTTAGGAATTTAAATATCTCTAACAAAATCCATCTGACCTCAAGTTTCTTAAATGTTTTGAAAGACCTGTGTTTTAAGCATAGGCAGCTTATCATCACTGCTTGAACATTAATAATTAATAATAATTTATGTCTTCTCAGAATACCTTTCTTCTAGCCCTGTCTTAACTTTGACCATTGTCGTGGCAATCAGTGCAGTAAACCTTGTGAGGTATATATGCCCAAGGTTCAAAATTATCACTACCAAGCACCTTTGTTAGGACTTGCAACAGCACATAATGGTTTAAATTGCATTAACATTTTAATTTTAGTACTTGGCACTTGTTTTGAGCCCTGCATGCTTGTTCAGATACATGCTTCTACAGATTCTTCAGATCTGTCAAAGACCCCACTACCCTAAAACCTCAGTCCCACAAAAGTAAAACTCTTCCTAGGGTTTTACAGTAGTTCAGTCCATTCGGACCATTCATAGAAAATTGGCAAACCATAGTTATTTCCACTTCATCTCCTCAAACGAGTGCAGAACTCTAAACTGAGGTGTGTGACGGTTTCCTTCACCTGCTCTGCCGCACCACTGGCAGCACATCAGGAGTTTATCACCTAATACATAACATGACATGGTGTAATTTCTCAGACACTCCTGGGTTTAACTCAGTGTTTAGATGAAGCTCTCCTGGCGAATCCCCTTCATCACTCGGCTAACACAACCGGCATCTCATCGTACAAGAGCTGACACGAGTGTCATCTGACACATTGTACTGGGAACGTGTAATTTGTCCACAGAGCGAAGGCTGTCCAAGAGTCTGTTTCACTTTCACTGGATCGTCCCAAGCGTGGTGAAGATTCATGCCTCATCCATCACTGCCTTTTTTTGCTGAAAGGTTGAAAACTTAAAATCGAGGCAACATGACATCTGAGTGTCTGGCACTTTTTTGAGGACAAATTTGCCTTATTGCCTTCACTGTCCTCATTTCCCCATCCTCTAACACCTAAAAGTTGGTTTGTGGCTTCTAAATGCTTTTGATGTCAATTAGAATTGTTCTTGTCAGCAATATCACCCAAAACTGTCGAGTTTAATCATTTTTAATGTAATGCATATAATAGCGTCATAAAAAAAATGAAAATTTTTAAAATTAAAATGTTATGTATTTTGACAGGTGAAGTTTGCAATAAATTGAATCCACTATTAAATTATTAATTTGCTGTTGATGATCATAAACATTACAAAAAATACATTGTTATACTAATGTGTTGTAAGTAGCATGATTTGTTATTTGAACTAATTTGTTAAATATCAAAGTACACAACAGAACCTGCTGATTCAAATGATTCCAGTTCTCTCATTTTTACATCCTTAACAGTAACACAAATTAATTCTACTTAATTAAAATTACATTTGGATTTACAAAATGGATTTCTGCCATTAGCTGAAGAGGTTGGTGAGATGGTAACATCACCACTGTAGCTAATGTCTAATTCTTTAAACTGATGGTATTACAACATCCTTGAACAAATCTAATGTGGCAAGCAGCTGGAAAGTTTTTCTTAATAATAATTTGGAAGAATTTAAAGTAACATTGCATCAATAAGAGAAGGTAACAATTCAAACAACAGCAAGCAGTGTTGGTGTACAGTTATGGCTCGAGGGATCTCAACAGTTGTTAGCATAGCAATTTTATCTCTGTTGACAAGCAAGTTCGTTTTTACTGCTGTTTACAAGAATACTCAGGGAATCTCACTTGACCTTCATTCTGAGTGTTTTTGTTTCAAACGTCATTTTTAACTTTTAGTTTTGCCACGAATGGAACCACATAGCATCTCATATATTTTTCAGGTTTAACAATGTTTTTTCATCCTGCATAAATAATTTCAAAGAGTACAGAAACTCTTTGAAGCAAGCAATCTCTTTTCTTTTAGACAGATTTTTTTCTGCTGTCCTGTTTTTACTTTTGTTTTAGTCATTTCTGAAATGGACCCTGCAGTGATTTTGAAGTCTCACAAAAGCCAATTAGGAACGTATGATATGCATCTATAATGAAGTGAAATGGCATGTAATTTGAAGCTGTTAGGAAACAAATGCAAATCTCAAATGCAGTCATGGGTTCACACTATCCGTGTACTCCATAGGGAAAGTGCTTCCTCACTGGCTTTACAGCTCTGAGGCATGCATCATTTCTGAGAACATCAGTAATTAAAAATTAACACATCATAACACACCAAGCAAGCTAATCTGTGCATTTGTAAAATAACAAATTTGAGTTATGATTGTTGGTTTCAGGGCTGTCGTGGTGATCTGTTGTACTCAGTTGTGAAGCAGTCTCCATCTGTGCACTATGCATGCTGTCTTATACATATAATATTTTATACATTATATATATGTGTGTGTGTGTGACAGAGGTGGAGGTTGGGGTTTCACTTTGATTGTAAAAAAGAAATTGATTGTAATTAATACCTTGTTTTTATAAGAGCCATGTGTTAATGCGACTCCCATCCCTGCACTTTTCAAATGACCTATATCCATGGTTTTGTGCAATAATGGTCAATTTGTTTTTATGATATTCTTATGTTTTTATCCAATTCATTTTATGATTGAACTTTTGAACCTGTTGGCATATTTATATCTAAGGTCTAGGCCTTTGGTTTGGTAAACTGCATGCATGTAATTTCTTCTGCCATTGGTTGTATTATTACACTTTAGAGTGAATCATAGTGAATACTTTTTTATTATTTAATAAAAATTCAATCTTGAAAATAAGTATTGCAACTCTTACACATAGTGCCAACACATGATGTCACTGCTGTCATTTTCCTGTATGTCTGATTGGTGGCCTTTAGCATGGAGGGCCTGTGTTTTAAATCCTGCTGTGTCCTTTATTCACCTCTGTCAGCATTCAGAGGCATTAACCTGCTGGTGGTTCTGACCCAGCTCTGTGTCATCCATCCTGCAGGCTTTGCAGTGTGCTCTTTCTGGTCCAAGACACACCTTGAAGCTTGTGATGCACCATATGGTCCTTAGAGACCTCAAAGTGTGTTTTATCCTTTTTATTTCAAAATCCTTTCAGAAGAAAGAGAAACGAGAGGTTTTGCAGCTACGACATTTAACCAGCTGCCTCTTCCTGAGCTCTACAGATCACAGGCATTCAGTGGCTGTTTGATTCTGTCAAGCTCTTAACATTGTTTCACCATCACTTTCTCTTTTCTGCTTTATTTCTAATTAGTGAAAGGCAGAATGTTCAGATGTGATGTAATATTTTGGTGCCTGTTTTTTTAATCATATTGTTGTGTCTCAATTTCAGTTGAGTCACAATGTCAAATGTATACCTAATATGACAACAAAAACTTTAACAAGTTAATTAAAGTCAATATGTTTGTCATAAAGTTAAGTTAATAAAAACACTGGCATGCAGTCAGTTAGCTTAGTATCAACATTTCCGAAATAGAACAAAGATTCAAATGAAGTAAATAAGTCTTGAAAGCTTTCAGGTATCTAACAGTAATATCAAGTAAACAAAAAGGAGTTAAACATAAAATAAACCTAGTTAAATTATTAGCATGATTTTCAGTGCATGCTTATTAGTCATAATATATCAATAATATGTTTAATACAGCTGGAGTTTAAGTGAGAAGCAGGCTCACAGAAAACATAACTGACTGTATTTACATTAGTACTTTGTCAAGAAGTTCATTTTGACTCCTCTCGTAGAGCATTCCAAACCAGCAACCTGTCAATCAGACTGCACATGGGAACCCAATTCAGCCTTTACACAGTTCTATTTTATTCATTTTAGATGTTTATTCATTTTTAGATTCATTTTAGATCTTTTATTCATTTTAGTTGATCTGCTTTAATCCCCTGTGAGGTTGACATATTGTCATAAACAATTATAAAACCTGGTGCCCATTACGTGCACTGATGACACAGAATTAGGTAAATTAAGGGCATTTATATGCTCTAAATCCAAACATAGCACCCCGCTAAACATATGCAACGCTCTAATTAGTGTTTAATAATCAAAAACGTGCTTGCGAAATGAGAAAATTGCCAGCTTGTAAGTTTAAGTGAAACTTTGTAAGCAGGAAGTCTAATTGGTCACAGCATCTGGCAGATGTTTGTCTTGAATTAATCTACCCCACTACACTGTGCAATAAAATTGCACACACACATTTTTGGTCAATGATTTCTGAACATTTTTCATATTAGGTTTGTAGGTTGTGTATTAGGTTTGGCAGACATTGTAAATTGAAGTTATGCATTTTTTATTATATGTTTATATTTGCATTGCTAGTGCCATGTCCTACTAGTTAAGCTACATAAACAGAAATTTCATTCGGTCACACATTCTGCTCCTTTAGTCAAAAACATTATTTGTTTGCTAAAATTTTGTCTTTAAAGCAAGAGGCAGAAATGCAGTGATTCAGTTCAGTATAAAACAGCCTTTATTGTTTGCTGTTAACTCTTGACACACAGCACCATCTGGAAGCTTAATGGCAGAAGCAGAAGGTCGCTTGACGAGAAATTTGTCTTGCCAGGCACATTGCAGGAATAAATTTGACTGACAGTGCTCATTAAGGCATGGATTCATTAAACACCATGTGGTCAGCTTTGAGTTTGAGGGCACTTCAGCGCTGCGTGGCTGCAACACACTATAATCTTCAAGAGCAACTGGAACTTTCAGTGTCAGTAGAAAGTTGAGTGCAAGTATGCGTGAGCTCTAAAAATCATCTGTCATGTTAGATGTCTGTTTGGTGAAGTAAAATGTATTTTCTTCTTGTTTGCTGTTGTAAAAAATGTATAAAAAAAATGATGCCTTTTTTTCAACCAAAGTTATGTCACAGAGTAGCACACAGCTAAATCAGGAAATCAAAGGTTATGTTGCATTTATTTCTCTGAATTCACTGAATTAATTGGTGGATATATTTATATTAGTTTTCACCTTAAGGAAACCTTGGACGGATATTTACTTTTTAGACTCATGACTTCATTGCATTAAGGTATCTTATTTGAAATACTTTGTGAATCTAATTAATATATTTTCTTGGCCTTAATTAGAGTCTAGTGGTTTTAAAACTAATGTAGATCCTCCAGCAGATTAGACATTCATCAGCACAAGCTGATTTGATTTTTATTATACCCTCTGTCCACTGAAATAACAGTCCATATTTGTTCTCATATCATAGCAGTCTGCTATTATTAAGAACCAAGATCATCATATTTTGAGATACACTTGAGCATCCTTGTGTAGAAACACTGTATAAGCAACATTAAAATAATATATGTGGCTTATGCAAGTGTTCTGAAGTCATCAGTAGCTCTGTGTCATTCATTGTGTAGATGCTGTCATTACTCCAGATGGTTTCTGGAACTTGCTCTTACGCTGATGTCACAGACTACAACCTGTTCTTCAGCACAGTTCTGTGCACATTTGAGAGTTCATAATAAGATCTGCTGTACAGCACATCCATGTGTAACGCTACCTCAATCATCTAGTCAAATCTGATCCAAATCCCACAGTACATGTACATGTCCAAATTACATTCATAACATTCTTGACCTCATTCCTATTGCTCGACCCACTAACAAAATACATCACAGGAAGTGAAAATCCTCACTCTGGTGTTAGGATCGCATACAGGCCTGTCTGCGAATCAGTGTTTGGCAACTGGCTGAGCTGCCCTCCTTGCCTTTATTGTACTCTTCTGCCTCTAATATACACAAATATATTCCCTGCAAAGCCCTACAGTGCTCACATCACATGTCCTGAGCAAAAAGCAAGCCAAGATCAAAAAACAAGACACACAGACCCGTGTACTCACACACACATGCACATATGTATTTGCATGCGTGTACACATGTACTTAGACACACATGTACACACACACGTGCAAACTGACAGTCTTTGTAAATACCAGCAGACAAAATAGCTGCTAAAGCTAAAAATAACACTCATATTTTAAGAGTTTTTATAAGTCTCACTCACATCTCTAGTGATATCAGTGCAGAGACTTGTTTTTGTTATTTAAAAATGTATGAATTTGAATTATTAAAGACAATTTCACATTTTCATGAATTTTGTCTTGCTTGGTAATACTCACATCACATGTCCTGAGCTAACAACTGCTAACAACATCTGACTTTCTGAAGGGCCTGAATTCTCAATTGCAGGTGGTTTTGCTGCAATCGTGGTTTTGTCACATAAACACACTGTCAGCAAACATACTTCTCGTCATATGCATGTTTTCCTCACCTAAATGGTCAACAGATGGTGGTTGATGTTGTGGATGTAGTTATCCAACAGATTTCTGGTACATGTGTACATGTTTTGTCTTTTGGCAACAGTTGAAACTGTGATAGTCTTTTCTTTGGCCTGTTTCATGTGTGTTATTGGTCTGTAGCACCCAACAGAAAATGGAGACCTAAAGAGTAACTTCAGAAATGAGGCTATGAATAAAATTCAGCTTTTCAGTTCAGGCACACTCAGTGGTGCTGATTATTGCTTTCTCTACTGAAATCAATTCTGAAATATCTCCATCTTTGATTGATTCCACATACCTGCAGCATACATGGGAGAATGTTTTTAAGAACCAAGATGAAAAAAAATTGGAAAAAAATAGGAAAAGAATAATATATTTATCTATAATTTGCAGATGTTGGATAATTCAGAGTAGTTATACGGGCTGTGGAATGCAAAATGGAATGCAAGTTTTTTTGGCTAAATAATGTGAAGAGTATACTGTATACACCCTTATGTTTTTTCAAATAGTAAGCAGTTTTCTATACCTCAGACAGTGCTGCATTGTTGCCATCAATGTCATGTGGCCTTATTTCTTTGCATGTAATGAAAACCACTCTTGGAATCTTGGAAATAAACATGTCTTTTAAATTCAGTTTTGTGCCTTTTTCAGTCCAAAAAATCACTTTACATACATATTAAAAGGTGCATATTCTGTACAATATACATATGCTTCAGGTATGGTAACAATAGTACTGTAATATGCTGTTCTGAACATAGGAGGATATTAACAGTATGTTGGTGCTGTGACAGTGGTTGGCATACTGTGTGCATAGCATTGAACTGTAGTGCTTACTTCTTCCTGTTTCTCCTCCCCATCATTTCATGTTTTCTGTCTACTATCCACAAACAGTGATAAAATCAATATTTATGGTATTATAAAGGCAAACTGACCTCAGTGTTCTATGTAGACTTCACTTCTGCATAAGAAAGATCCTGAGCTCTTATGGAAGGCTGGTAAACTGAAGCCCTGGGGCTGATTTGTTTAGGCAGGGTCAGTGGTCGGACACCAAATGCTCCTTTGGGGCAAGTGTTACATTGCCCTCTCACAAGTCATGGTTCCCTCCCCAAGTGTGAGATCACCAGCACGCTGCGGTTTGAGCAGAAGTCAGAAGAGGTCAGGCAGATGAGACACTTACCTTATGATAAAACCACAGTCGATATAAGTTCACGCTGCGCAGTTCCCTGGCCAGGGCGTTAACCTCATGCAGAGCTTGAGGGAACCGCAGCTGAATCAATAATGTTTGATCAACAATGCCAGAAAAAGAAGAACAACAAGCAGAAGAGAGGTGCTGAAAAACGCCCCACAGTGTGTAATAAGACAGGTCATGGGGTTCGATGGACACTGTGGGTAAAGAAAAGGCTTAGCACAGATCATACCAACTGCATGATTATTATCACCCAGGCGATGCTGATGTAGAACGTCTGGGGTGGAGAGCAACAGAATCAAATGAGGGAATGAAAAATTGATGACAAAAAAGCATTAGAAAGACAACAGTATGACACTCAAGCAACAATTATACTGTTGTTTAGTGTTGCAGGCCTGGCATCCTGACAGAGCACTTCCTGTCTGAGCCAACCAGAAAGAAGCACTGTGGGAGCACTTGTGGACCATTTCAACACTTAAAATGAATCTTTGCTTAGAAACAGATTTATACAGTAAAGTCCACCGTTACTATTAAATTGCCAGCGTTGTATGAATGAAGGTTTCTGTAAATGGGAAAGTTTTTGTTGAAAACGTTTAGTTTTGCTCTACTGTTGATGGTAACCTTGTTTCAGGGTTTGCATCTTTGTAAGTTTTTTATGTCTTTCAATATTATAGAGGAAAGAACAAAATTGACTTGGCAGGTAATGGAACATTTTCTTTTTGTCAATGTAGATAACAGCTGAGGCCATTCTGAGACTCACTACTGATCCTGTTCTTCCATTCTACCCTTTGGATATTGCTCTGGATATTCAGAACAAACTCAAAGGTAAGAATGTTCTTTTGAGTTACAGCTAATGAAAAGACTAGTATAGTATAGTCATAGTAGTGGCAAATTGTAGTTTAGCTGATAAAACTGTTTGGCTTTCTGTTTAAGCTAGTTGTGATGTGTGATGGTAAACCAGCATTTACAACAACACACCCTGGTGGCCAGCTATGTTGCTCTTATCAGTGTTAAAGAAAATCTAGATAGATAGTGTTTTTGATCATTTACATTACATCTGACAGATGGTTTCATCCAAAGCAATTTACGGTGTATTTAAGCAATACTATTAATGAGTAATGTACATGCATTCCTTTAGAAACCAAACCCATACACTATGCTCTCCCAGTCAAGCTACAGGAAGCTGATTAATGTTTAAAAAAAGTAAAGAATGTTGGCAGGACTTTGCTGGAAGTTTGTGAGTCGGTTTGAGGATGTAACTCACTGTTACAGCCTGGTTTAGCTCTGTGTCAGCCCCTCTTCCAGCCATAAACATGATTTATGGAGAGATCATCTGTTTGGGTGGATGTATTGATCTTTCCATCACAGCATACAGGGGCGCTAAGAGAATGACCTTGATTTCTGCATCTGTAAAATTCAAATTGGTGCGAGCCACTTCTCAGCTGAACCGGTGCTCAGATGGAATTTTAAG
The DNA here is from genome assembly GCA_036877525.1 of Chromobotia macracanthus. Lineage (NCBI taxonomy): Eukaryota > Metazoa > Chordata > Actinopteri > Cypriniformes > Botiidae > Chromobotia > Chromobotia macracanthus. The sequence continues at coordinate 5,442,779 of JAZGTH010000008.1, forward strand.
CTTCAGAACTGATTGGCCATCAGTCTAGCAGTTTTTACAAAGCGAACGAACCCTAAAGGGGAAGAAAAGGTGTGAATTTTCTCATGAGAGGCGAGCGTTTATACTTTCCTCTTGATCAGAGTAAAGACACCCAAGGGTAGTCATGAGCTTTTGACAAGCTTTCATTTCTAAATGTTCTCAGTGTTTTCAAAGAATTGCTGAATTGGATTTCATAGGTTCAAATGACATTAAATTATTACACAGTGGCTTCCAGGTATACTCAGTTGTCACCTTTCATTCCTCAGAGCGAGCAGAAGTTGTGAGTAGTGCTCTGTATTTTCACAGGAGTCGCGTTCCTTTTGAGTTTAAATATTCATGAAGACACGAAACAGAACAGGTGAGAAATGTAATTTCCACATAATCCTGCCACATGCAGACAAACTGCAAAGGCAGTAATGCTATGCGGTATTGATATTTCATCAGACTCGCACCAAACACAAGCGTACAATCTATTGTTTCACTGTCTTACCGCACCAGTGCAGAAAGATTGTGGCATACAGTACCGTGCCTGTCTGAAAATCCAATAACATCATCAAATGCTTCATGGAGTAATTTTTCTGTCACTTTTTAGAATGGAAATTGTCCCAAACATGTTTGATCTCACACGTTCATGTGTTGGCGATTGGCATGCCCAGCTGTTTCCTGACAGATATCTCCCAATGTGAGGTCTGTTCTGTGTAATTTGAAGTTTGAATGGAGAGCATTCAGACAGAGGGAATGAATTCTGCTCAAAATGTCAGAATTGTGTCGTTCTACTCGCTCTTTTTGTCAGGTAAATGCAGTGATTATGCGATTGTATCAGACAATGTGCTACATCTACAGTATGAAGCTTTGATGTGTTGATACTGAAGGACAATGATCAATGGCATATCCAGACTTTTAAAAGTCTAACATTTATTTTTAAAGGGACAGTACACCCAAAACTAAAAAATTTGTTTACCCTCATGTTGTTCCAACCTGACATATTTTATTTTTTGGAAAACAAAAGGAGATGATACTTTTCTTTTGTGGAGCTGCAATTTTGTTTTATTAAAATCAAAATAAATAAATAAGCTTTACCAAGTGTTTGAACATGGAATGCTTTGCACTCAAGGCAAAGAAAATTCATTTGAGCAGTTCAGTATGCTATTGAAAATGTTACTAAAATGATTTTTCACATTTCATTTACAGTATAATCTCCAGTTACTAATACATTTTTGACATTTAAGTTTTAACTTTGAAATGAGCAAATTCACAAATCCTAAAACCCATTAGATCAATACATCTGATATATATCAAACCATAAAATCATATTCAATATTAAACAATAAAATAGTATAAAAAATATATTTCTAAAGCCAGAGTGTTTGATATTTTATCTCAATAGGAGGTCAGAGTGTTATATCTACAAGACATGTTATTTAAAAGTAACTGTGTGGTTTGAACAATCTCTCTCTCTCTCTCTCTCTCTCTCTCTCTCTCTCTCTCTCTCTCTCTCTCTCTCTCTCTCTCTCTCTCGGCAGCATTGAAATGACAGCATTCATGAGAAATGTAATACGCTGTGTGAAATGAAAGAGTCGTGACTAATTGAAACCTTTGAGATCTTGTGTTCCCTTCAGATGTGAAGAGCTCATTGATGTTCCGGTTATTTTAGAGTGACTCAACACAGTAAGGAATGAACTGAAGACGTCTCAAACTTACTCACTGCAAGACACGATAAAGTAAAATAGTGCCAACTGAGCCACACACACACAAACACAAGTGAGCTGATGTCATAAACCGGATGTATAAACAAATATTCTAAATGGTTTTGTGAACTAGATCAGTTGAGTCATTGAAAAGATTAGACTCAAAGGAATAATTTGTTCACTGCTTCTCTCATGAACTCTCATGAATGCACCAAGGACAGCTTGGAAAAAATATCTCTATCAGTCTGTTCATCCCACATAGCTATTGTATGACTTAGAAAATAATACACTAGTCATATAAATCAGTTTTATGATATTTTTACAATGCTTGACAGCCCAAGTCCCCATTCGCTTTCATTAAATGGAAAAGAGTATGCAAGATATTGTTGAGAAATTCAGATTTTGTGTTCCATGAACAAAAGAAAGTCATATAGGTTTGGAACAGCAGGAGGGTAAATATAATGACAGAATTTTATATTTTTGGGTGAACATCTTTTCTGAAGCCCTTGTCTGAAGCCTTTGTCACAAACACACACACAGGAACACTGGAGTGATATATATATGATATGTTAAGTTTTCTTCATTTGTACAAATCTAAGCCTCTGTTGGGTTCATGACAGCTTCACTGGGCTTTCTGCTGTCTCTGTCACAGTGAGTGATGAATTACAGCAGTCTTACTGCAAGGAGAGAGAGCTTTTTATTCTGTAGAGTGAGAGAGAGAAAGAAGTTGTGTAATGGAAAAGTTTCTTTCTCTCTATGTGCCTCTGTGTGTCTTGCTCTGTTTACACAAAGTTCTGTGTCCTCCAGGGTTGAACTGCGCAGAAATTCTCCAATGATGCCAAGGCTCAAGGGCACATTTATCTTTTCAGAGCCCCGAGCAAAGTTCAGATTTGAGCTTTTAGAAGTATGTGATATATGGTAATAGAAATTATGATGTTGCATCTAGTTTTGTGGCATGACTTGACTGACTTGAGTTTAGCTGAGTTTGAATTTTATTAAATACCGACTATTGTATATAAAACATTTCTGTGTAATTTTGCACAATGTGTGTGTTATATATTTTTATGCGTATTAGCAGCTCACTAGATTTTTGAACAGAGCAAATGATTTAAACTAAACCACACTCTGCATTGCGAGAAAAGTTCTGTGTCTTTTGTATCAGCACGTATTAGAATGCATTAAAGCAGAGTGGGTTCCAATATGCTAATGTATGTGGAAACTACAGCAACTTGAAAAAAAAACACATTTTTGTTGCCAACAAAATTTAAATTTTTTGCTTCTGCCTGTGTTAAGTTGTGCGAAACAAAGTGAACTGGGCTGTTTAAATGCACGCCCACCTGTCACAGCCCAGACATTGATCGGCTGCATACTGTAGTTCAGCCCAACTAAACATATGACAGATGCTTGTTTGAGTAAACAGGCAGAGCACAAATTTATTTTTACATGTATTTATGAGCATTTTGAAATGTGACTTTTTGAGTGTATTCTTTTGAATTCTTGCAGTCAAAGTACAGATTAAATTATCCCACTATATACAGTGGGTGATGCAGCCGTCATTGTTGGATTTCATATTGCACTCATTTGTACTCAAGGGCAAGGCACACTTTTCAACACTTACCTTGTGAAATGGATGAGTATGTGCTTCTTTGAGTCATTTGTTAGCTCTTGTTTCTGGCTGATGGAGGTATGCCAGCAGTTTGTCTTTATTTCGCTCACAGAGTAGCTGTTAAATTCTAGCTTGTTTAATTTTGTGGGCTAGAGCTCTGCTTGAATTTTGAGGGGTTGCTTTTAAGCTGTCAAAACAGTTGCTGCTAACAACAAGCGAAGTCAATTGCAGTGCCAAAGGGGTGTGTCTGAGACGATTAGGTCTATGAGGATGAAGTGAAATTGTATTAATGGCTGCTTTGACTGACAGGTAGGAGTGGGTAATTGTGACTGGTATGCATTAAGACCAATTTGGCTGGTGTTATGCCAGCTACAAATCTTCAATGATTTGAAATAAGATTGTGTCAAAAATAATGGTAAGGTTAAAATTTAAAGACGCATTCAGCATGTTCCTGGATCAACATCCTTTGTTGTTTCAAAAAGAATGTTCCTGATCTTATGCAGTCCCTTGACTTTCTTGTGTCTTTCTGATAAACAAAAAGAAGTCACAGTAGATTTTGCATTGTGTGTTTCCATAATAGAAATCAGTAGGTATAAAAGTTTAAACTGTACAAATATTTAAATGTCATGCCTTGGTCTTTGTTTACATTATGGACATTAAAGGTGCCACAAAAATTGTGTAAATAACACTGCATATACCAAACTTAAAAGAGGTATTGTGTAATACAGAATGAGTTAAATTATTTTTGATATGTATTTTTTTTTCAGATGACCTGTTGAGGCGATCTGACCTGTTAAATGCAGCTGCTTCTTTGAGGGACAGCTCTGCGTTTTTCCAGTCTGAGATCATGCGTCCTGCCAATGACCCCAAAGAGAGAGATCCGGCCCACGTACGCATGCTCAACGATGTCCTCCGGGACCTAGAAAAAGGTTTCCTTATACCAAACCCACCACCTGGCTTGTACAGGTAACACTCAACTATTCCTCACCTGTGGCTCGCAAAACCACAAACATGGAACTCTACAAGATTTGCTGCTGAAAGTTTGATGAGTCCGCACCTGTCTTTCATACAGAGCATGATATATTCATGCACTGAGTCCTTTCAAAGCAAAAGTGGTGGGCAAAATTTAGAGGGAACTTTGATATACTTGGGAACAGAGAGCCATCAATTATTGAGTGTCTGGAGTGCACAGAAACTGAATTAAAAGCTTCTAGTGTGAACAGATAGGACGGTAGTACGTGCAAAACTTGCCAGTTCTTGGTTGAAATACTTTCATGAACACATTAAAGCTGCAAATGTTGCACAAATACCTTTTCCTGTGTCAGACTAATTATCCTGCTTGTTTACATTCATATTTGCAAAAAGCTTAGCTTTGTGTTATAAACACACTATTATTTAACATATGTTATTGTTAGCATCCTTTGCTGCTGACTTTTACATTAAGATGGATATTATGCTCATTTTTAACTCCACAAATTCAATGTCTTTCTGCATTTATTTTTGTATTTGTTTACAGGAGACATGATTTCAGAAACATCTTAAACATCACAATGAGATCATCAGACTACAGGAATGTTCACACAATTCTCACTGATTATAAATAAGAGTTAACAAACTAACACAGCAAAATATGATGTGCATTGTGGAAATGCTCATTTCTTAGTTTCACAATTTATTGAAAGCTGCTGTGGTACTTTGTTTTATATTTGTATTGTAGAAATGTAGTTTTGGGTCTTATGAGTTCATAAACAAAATAGGAATTCATATTGAAAGACCATAATTATCACAAGGTGATAACAGTCTGTAGGAATTTATAGTCCCATGATTCCCCTGAGGGGCATCTGTGGGTCGATTGACTGAAGTAACCATTATTTAACCATTGTGCTGATGTCATCACTTTTGCCCTCAGAGAGAGAGAGTTAGCATGATTTAATAAAGCACATCAATACATAATGAAGCCCAAAAGATCAAGTGTACACGTATATACATAAGCATCCAAAGAACAGCAAATTACACGAAGAAAATTATTTGATGTCAGATCGGCCCCTTCAATTCACAGGGCCCGGGGCCAAAAAAAGCGCTGTATTATGAAGGGCAGTTTTACTGAGAAAACTGTGTTTTTGTGTCCTATTACCTTCTCAAGGAAGGAGATTTAGATTTCAAAACTATGGCCAGAATTAGAGTTCAAGACTTATATGATCAGAAAACTGTTGCAGGTACACTTATACACACATACATCAGCTTTTAGGGAATAGAACTAAATCCCCTGAGTGACTGTGATCCAGTTCTCAGCTCAGCAGAATACAGCAGTGATCTTCAGCCAATGTCCTCGCACGCTCCCTCTCAACTGCGGGGATTTACAGATGTGCCTCTGTTGTTGATGAGAACTGCAGTGCAGCTGGATATATAACAGAGTGCCTGGATGCTTTAGCGACACGACACCTATTCAAAATGGAAGCTGCTCTGTTGTGTGGCACCTCTGATTGTTTCTCTTCTTTGTGTTTGGCTGAATGCTTGTTTGATCTTCCATCGATCTACAAGGACTGCGAGACACCCTGAGCACCATGCTTCTGCTTTGACAAAACCTTCTCTCTACTTGGCTCTGTTGGCATTGGTTGGCTTTGTTAATCTGAACCGAAGGAGGCCCTGTTATTATCAAAGCCACATGCAATTGTAATCAGCAGCAATCAGCGTGTCCTGGAGTGGCTTTTATTAAATTAACAGAAGAGGAAGGGAACAGATGAAATGCAGAGGGCCTCGTCAGGGTACCTGCTCATTATCTCTCTTTGGGTTCTGGCCTGTCAGAATTAGAGCCCTTTGATTTTCAGATCTTCACCCCCCATGTTGTATACACTTGACTCCCTGTTTAATAATCACTTTTATCCAATGCATTGGCATTTTATAATAAAAAATGGATAAGGGGAGGAAATTGCAGTTGCTTAATGCTTGCAGATGTAAGATGTTTTGCTCTGTTACATGGCTCTCTGAAATGCTTGATTCTGACTGCAGCGAGCAGTCTCTTTTTGTATAATGGGTTTGGAATGACGTGGGAATAATGTTATTTTTTAGTAATCAACAGCTTACTGCACATCATGTTTAACTTAAATGCTACATATGCACACAGGGTCCACATTGTAGATGCAAGTGTCAGATTTGCCCTCAAACTGAGCTTTATCCCTCAATCTACAGTGTTAAACATATTAAGTCCTATAACCTGTGACATCAGCATTCATCCACACAACATCATTGTTGTGAGAAAACTGAAGATGCTTAAGAAACCTACATCATCTTCAGGCAGGCAAGAGTTTGACGTCACTGGCTATAAGAGGAAGACTTGTGCTCACAGCAGCTCTGGAGGCTAAAACAAACGGTGTCTTTCAGTAGACACGGAATAGATGATATCTAGACCCACGCGGGGAGCTCAGCCGCTTTTGTTAAACTCAATTTGTAACCACTGAGCAAGAGAACTATCTCCTTTAAAAAACATTTTCTCCAATAAAAACCAAGTATGTGCTGCTACCAGGAATCCCAGATCAATATCTCAAAGACTTCCTGAAGATTTCTATAAAAAGACCTCCAGCAACAATTGGTGGAGGACCAGAATTGTAAAAGGAGGGCGAGAATTTCACTTTGCAGGAAAAGCGAATGTGATTTAATGGCCTGCACAATTGCACAAGAGTCAGACAGATTTACAGGCTTAGCTGGTCTTGCTTTGCATCTTAAAATGGAACATGTGTGAGGTTGTGCTTTTGGCGAAAGTGTGGTTTTATGACAGCATAGTTGATAGAGCAGCACTAACAATGATGTAGAACCACTTTCCATGTAATTTCACTTTTACCTCGACTCACAGGCCCAAACAAAAAGTGATTTCCCATGGGAAGGAAGAGAAGAGGTTCAAGATTTACTCAAATCTAAATCTTTTACTTTAAATACATCACATTGATGCAATGTTATTCATGCTAGTACCTCCAATCCGGACTATTTCACTGCATTGAAATTACGCTTCCCCATCTTTTAAAGTGTCTTAATTTTGTTAAAATGCACGTAAGAGTAAATTTTAACTTGTCTGTTTTTATTGCAGGGGGCCCAGCCATTAAAATTTATCCCAGACCCTGTAAATTTTAGCTACAACCCAGTTACAGGCAGAGAGTTTATTAAATACAATTTTATATAAAATTTGCCTTCTGAAGGTCACAAGCTCATTCTAAACTTCAGCTGGCCTGTTTACAAATAAAACATTGGCTCATTTATTTCACTGAGGTGTGTGAAGCTGGTTAAAACACTCCAAAAACAAAATCAATGTGTGACCCTGAACCATATGGAAAATGCCCCAAAGTCTGCAAAAAAAATTGTCATTCAGAGGTTCGAGGAATTTCTCAGCAGAAAACATTGAAAACACATGAAGGTTTTCCAAGGTTTCTCACAGACTCATTGGTATTGATTTTGTGACTTGACTGCATCCTGGGTGTATTTATAGTGTTAGTATAGTGTTTTCTGAACATGTTTTCTCATAAGTAAATGATGGAGAATATGCTTTATGCTTACTCACTCATAAGCAAGTCTTCTGTTATATTCCATATCCTGAATCTCCTATGCCACAATACATTTTATAAGGCTGTGTGTTACCTTGAAATCCTTACATTAAAAATATACTGTGAAACTGGGTTTATAGAGTAGTCTGTAGAAATCTAGTTTCTGCACTCAGTATTACTAATATTTCAATTCTCAGGAATACTGTTAACCCCATCCATGCATATACAGTCATATTTATGTCTCTGTCTCACAGGAACATTCTCTATGGCCTGAGCAAACAAGCTCCAGGTTTCTCGATCCTAAATGATGCTCAGGAGGTTCCCTGGCACAACAGCATCAACCAGTCCCTGACACTGGTGTACCACGCCATCAGTTCAGCTGAGAAACTTGTACAAAGTGGACTTGACCTCTTCAAGATTGACACTGAATGAGAATTTCATGATGACACCTTGAAAAAACCTTCACTTTAAGATGACACAAGATGATCTTCTGGTGGACAAAGAAGGTCAAGGTGAATCTGAAGACACTTCAGAAAAATTAAAGACATCTCAGACTCATTCTTAAGTGCACTATTAACCTGAAGTCCATGCCTAAGGTATCTGAAGTACGTTTCATCAGGCAAATTCTAAGTTATTGCTTTTTCCCTCTAATAATTTTCCAAAAAAGGTTCAGCCTCACGTTGTGGCTTCTTACAGTAGGCTGGAAATATTAATAAGAAAAGAGTCAGGCAGCAATATATGACATTTTGTACTCAATCGAAACACCAGCAGGTTTATCACAGATGTTTCCTGTGTCATGTAAAACCCCATGTAAAATTACAATTGAAAGTCAGAGAAAAGTTCATATAAAGAAACACTTAATGTTTGCAACAGATACTTCTCATATATACTTTATTTGCAATACTAACATAAGTCCACCTTTGTAAGGATGGCAACAGAAATCATAGAGGTCAGGAATTTGCAGCTAACAAATTCCAGATGGCCACCTGAAAGAAATGACTTTTCAATAAGTGGAAATGAAATTTCATTGCAGTTTCGTTTTTTTGGTCTTCCTTTGACTTGCAGGTAACATGGAGTACGATTTCATAATGCAAAGTTACTGAGTTATTTATGAGTGAAAGAAAGCTAACACAAACTGTGTCAGTCTCTCAGGGCCTTGTGGTTCAGAAATTTGTAAAATAATAGAAATGACAAGTATTTGTTTCACTGTTTCGAAAATGTAGGTACATATTGTAGTCCTAAAATACATTTTTTAATGAATAGGAAAACCAATGAAGGTTCCAGACAAATACTATCAACAATAATCTGTATACATATAAAAGTGGTGCTTTCATTTAAAAAAATCTTTGTTTACACTTTTCCAAAAGTTCCCCATCTGAAATACTTATATCCCTGTACTGCGCATAAATAATTGGAAGATGTTTTGACATGCATCAAATCCGTCAGGTGTTTATGGCTAAAAATATGTCCTCCTTTTCGAAAGCTTCCATTTTCACAGTCCACACTACAATGCAAAAAGCTGCATTTTCAAATTTTCAGCTTTGTAAAAAAACATAGTTTTTGTTGATGAAAACACCATCTCAGTGTGGACAGAAGACCAAAACTGATAGAAAAAGATTTATTTTTAAACTAAAACGTGTTGGTGTGGACAAGGCCTAAGACAGGTCAAATCCACAAAACAAGAGTTTCAGGTAATTCTTTTTCTGCTAATAAGAAAAATGCACTGACAATACAGTAGTGTTAATTAGTAGAGTAGAAATAGTTATGTGGATGAAAATAGTCATAGAACAGGGTAGGGTTAGTTCATAGTTCATAAGCCAAGAAGAGTGTAATTGCGATTAGAGGTGAATCTTCCAGAGGTGTTTATGGAATTGCTAATGAGTCTGCAGCTCTGAATAGGTGACATTCCACAAATCAGAAGCTAGGAGGTAGACAGTTTAGGTCTTGGATAGGTGGGCTCCCATCATTGGATCATACTGTTGTAGCTAATCACAGTGCAAGTTTGTGATGTCATAATGGACTACATAGGCTCATTGTCTGCATTGCAGCCCAATAACAATGTCTTAAATTTGATTCTAGCAGCCAGTGTACTTGTTATCTACATTTGCACTAATGTTGTTTCTCTGGTAACTGTTTTGGGGGGGAATTGGGGTTTTGAGAGTTGCAATTAATAACTTCCCTTTTATCTTAGATACTTAACTTGCCTTTTAAATATGAAAACAGCTCAATTAGGAACACAAGATTCAGGGAGTCTAGTTTGACTGAGCTTTAATTTATTTATGTGCCTTCAAGTGAGTCATACATACTTTTTAGAACAGCAATTTGCACTCAGAGATTCAAATACCAAACATTTACCAAAATATCTTGTACTGTGGTAGTACTTATTTATAACTGTTTTATGGAGTTATTATTTCAAAGGTCTGCAAAGTTAGCAAAACAACAAACTTTTTGTTAAAGGCTGTGTTTCTTTTAGATAGTTGAGCTGTTTTTATTTTTCATTGTTTTTTATTTGTTCAGTAAACCCCTCTGACATATTTTGTAAAATTCAAAAGCACAATGCCACTTGTCAAAAGTGTGTGTCATTTCTGCTTTCAACAGAGTGAGCCTTCATCTGAGCAATTAACAAACTGTTAAGAGAACATAGTTTGTGCCCCCTACTGCGATCTCAGTACACTGAACCTTAACCAGAAGAGTCCAGCCACTATTGCATTGCACTAAAATGAACTGTTGAACTTTCACCCTGCCCATGTATGTTTTTAAGTGTTTATTTATTTTATTTCCTAATTGTAAACCTGATCATTTAATCTGGCTAATTTTTTTGACTCCAGATTATTTTCAGGTTCAGTCTTGCTTTGAATTGCAAGCATTTGTATTGTGAAGCATTTGTACTGTATACATTTTATATCATGTGAAATCTCTTTAAACCGCAGCTGCAACATGCATGAGGATTTTGTTTAACTTTAAACAGAAATTAGATTTAAGTAGATTTATAATAGGGTTAGAATAGAGTAGATATAGAATATTCTAATGGTCTGAATAATATTTTGGAAACTGAAATTGCACAAACAGTTGTTTCTCAATGTGAAAACATCAGAAACACTAAACATGCAAACACTACATGCAAACTTATACATATATAGTATCTTAGATACTAAGTCTGTACACTGTTTATCGCAGTACTGTTCAGATACTGCCATCACTTTATACTGAATGAGTATTCATGTAAATGCAGTGCATGTTAAAAGCATTAAGTCAAAAACCGGTGTTAAGAACTAGACCTTCCACTGGACCATAATTCATTTCAGTGTGTTTGATGACACGCACTTAATGACATTTTAGTGCATTCATTGTCCTACACTAAATGACATTTATGTTTTGTCTCAATGGACTACAGAGGTTGAATCCAGATTTTCCTTTACACCCAGTGGGGCATTAAATGTAATTGCTTTGTCTTTAGTTTGATGTCTTGTGGACCTGCATGGGTCAGAAAGCACTTAATGGATGGACAATATGAATGCACCATGGCTTTTTAAATGGGTGGAAGGCTTTATTCAATTCACAATATGCTGGAGATTTTTTTTTAAATGGGGGATAATATAATATGATATTCAAAATGCACTTAATTGGAATAAGGGCAGAGCGCTTTTTACATGCATGCTTTATTCCCCCTGCTGAATTTGTATGCCACTGATCACAAACCAATCCTAAGGCAATAAATACCAGTGCTGGAATGACATCTGTTTGATCATTAGGCTTCTTTTAATTTCAGTTCCATACCACAGCCTTTAAAAATGGTCATTTGCAATGATATTTTTGTCAAGTATAGATGTTTAACAAGTGATTATGACAGAAGTTAGAAATGGACAGTGTTAACTTTATAACAACAGAAGCCTTATTACTCTAAAAAGGCCTGTAAAACAATGGTGAAGTACTGGCAGAAGAGACACCAGCAATATATAGTAGTCCTACTGTAAAATTACTTTACAGCCCTTTACTGTAAAAAGTAAATGCAGTACATTTCTGTGATACAGTAACATTCTGGTTATGGTTTAGATTGCTTTAAATTAAAGTTATTTATTGTAGAAAAACAATGTTTAATACTAACTTTAATACTTTAATACTAATAACTTGTATTTACATGCGCTTAGATTAAATAATCTCATTCATTATTCCCAAGAGTTCATTTGTTTCCTCTTAGTAAATTCCTGAACTTACCAAAATAGTCTTAATAAGCTTAATTAAATCTGTCTCTTTTTAAATCTGTATCTGTTTAAAGGCTGACTTCTAGCCATTTAAAGATGCTTCCTGCTTTTAATTATTCATTTGATAAAAAGTTAATTTATTGCTGTGCAGCTGCTTTGTCATTTCATTATATTTGTTATCATGCATATATAATAATCACTTATTATTGTTGACAATCCTGTAGAGAGATATTCTAATCTCTTTATATAAATGCCTGTAATCACTGCAGTCGTAACCCCCAGAAAAAAGAAAATGTCACAGCGGATTCTAAAAGTCTTTGGGGAGAGCATTAAAACTCTAATGCAAACCTGTAAAGATCTTTGATTTATGATTTAATTTCTCTAATAAAAGGGCGAAGTTTATTAAAAAAACATAACATGGAATAAAAAGGCATGCACATGGAAAATTGGTAAAAGTTTGGAAACACTATGATAACTTTCAATCATAAATAATGTCATACAAAAGTTATAATGATCTAATTAGCATAATATATTTTTATACTATTTATTAAAGCTACTACAATATAGGCATTTGCTTGACAAAACATATTAAAATTTTAACCTGCACTGCGATGATCTTTTAATGTTTTATTTTATTTAGCAAAATACGAACACAGTAAAAAAAATTTATTAAAAGTATTAAAAGTATAACTCCTCGTTTTATTACAGTTTCCCTAGTGACATTACAGGGCGCTCGATGCCATTCCACGCGCATGCGCATCATCACCAGGCTTCCAGTTCACGCGAGTGACGAAACGTAAGAGAAAAGGGGAAAAATAAATTATGGCGACAGCAGCAAAGAAGATCTGTTCCAGCCTTGCCATCTAAGAAAGCAGCGAGACATCTTTGTCTTTCAAACCCGCAAGTAAACACCAGTATAGACCTTGGAAATCGGACCTGATATCTTTATATCTCTCCTGATTATCTGCGTTGTTTAGGTCCAAGCTGAGAGCTCATTCTCTACAGTATGACGTAATTCTCCTCCGGGTAATGTTCTGAGGTTTGGATGCACTTCCCATGTTCATATGCACGGGATGAGTTATTATTTGATCGATATTTTTCATTGCTTGTTTTTTAGTTGTATGTTCCTTGTAAACCAACAGTGGGACCTGATCAATTGCATTTAAAATGTCATGTTGCTAAACATTACTGTATATAAACACTGACAGACAAACTTCTGGACAAACCCACTCATTATTTGTTATTGTGATCTTTTGAACATTTTAGAATGATACTAGACTTATCATAAAGGAAACTATTAAGTAACACAAATGTACACATATTTGTGTTTTTATATTTGTCTACAAAACAGATTTCAAGCTTTCATGCGTAGGCTTTTAGATTTGAGTTTGACTGATAGTATATGAAGTAAAGTGAAAGTGACATATTTGTCAGGTATGGTAACCCATACCTGAAATGTGACCTCTGCATGTAACCAATCATAAGTGAGGAGTAAACACATGGCCAGAGTAGTGGGCAGCACTGCTGCACCCAGGGAGCAATGGGGGGTTAGGTGCCTTGCTCATGGGCATCTCAGTTGTTACCTGTCGCCATTGAAATCGAACCAGCGACCTTCTGGTTACAACTCCAACTTTCTAACCAGTAGGACACAACTATATATGTCTTTAATTGTGTCATCGAATTTATAGCAGACATTGCTGAAAGTCAGTTTAGGCATTTAAAGTTTTGAGGCACTGGTAGACAATCTGATTTATTTGCTTTTTGTACAAGTTTTTGCTGTCCAGATTTGTTTTCAATATGCATTAGACGGTCAGGGTTAATGTTAGAAATATAAACCCGTTTATGTAACTGATTAGAAATTCATATTGTGTCGTGTTTTAGTAGAAAGCCTGCAGATTTTGTTTACTCCGTAAGTGTAAATTACTTGTATTTAGCTTAATAAACCTATTAGGCAGTTTTTATGGTTAAACTGCTCAAACCGGTAGCGTAACCTGACCATCAACCAGACGCGTGTATATACTGACAGTCTATGATGTTTATACAGGATCAGACATCATTTTCATTATGTTTTCAATATTTTGCCTGTTTTATAACCCTAAATGGATTTTAGTAGGCCAATAACACAATTACGGTCTGCATTGTGATTTCCAGAAATGAGGTTTATAGTGCAAACACATAAAAATTCAACAACCTTCCATTAATCAGAGCTAATATGAAAGACCAGCGAGAAACTACATTAACCAGCAGAAGTCGTGTGATATCCAGTTTAAATGGTTATGCAAGGATGTTACTTGACTTGGCCGATCGCCATGGTAGCTGATATCAATGCCATTAAAATGCCATCATAGTTACTTTGCTACTTCTATACTCATTGTCATCCATCATTCTGACTGAATGTGGGTGTAATTTAAATCTGTAAAAGAGCTGCCCCATAATTCTGCCTGCAATAAGTGTGTACAGTATTTCAGGCATTCTGTCAGATAATCAAATCAAATCAAAGTTTTACCCAAATAAGAAGGACTTGTTCTCTCTGTTATTTGCTGGCTCACGGCAATGAACCTCTTTCATCTCTTAAATTTCATCTCCTGGCATGTCATATTATTATTCCCAAACTCATATCTCTGGGCTGAGAGTTGGTTTAGGAGTCTGATGATGCTGCTTTACAGATAATAAAAGTTTTTTGTTGTTTTTGGGGCTAATATCGCTTCTCGCTGATGAGAATACCTGGCTGGTTGTACTTCGAGGCTGATATAAAAGCCTTCAAGGATCATTTTTCCATTTTAACAATAAGTGTTTATTCTGTGATAATATTCGTGCATCTGTAAATAATCCTGCTCAAACATTTACACTGTAATTGGAAAATCAAACGCTATCTGTAGTGTCAGCAAAGTCAATTTGAACTTTTCAGTTTGGGTTCTCATTCGTGACTGCCGCAGTTTTTTTCTCTGTGAGAGGCTAATCAGAAGCATCTTATTAATATGCATCAAAGAGCCGTGGCATCATTTTTGTAATTACGGCAGAGGAGACGTGTTTGTGCTCTGAATGTTTTTCTCATCCTTGCTGTTTGGTTTCACAGTTCCTCCAGCATTACCTCAGCTGTCTCCACACTGCCGGCCTGCTCTTTAATCCTTAAAAGTGTGATGTTGGTGTTAAAATACTTTTACCTATTCCAATCTAATATGCACAGACATCTCTAGGGTTGATTTTAGCTAGAATTGTGGCTCTAAACACTTGTTGTGTAGCTGTTTTTTTGAACGTTGCATATAAATGTATTTTTTACTGTCTTTGTTTCTTTTCTGTAAATGCATATGTACATAAATACATTTCTGTTAAACACTCTAAACACTGTTTTGTAAGTCGGTATATAAATAACAAAAGATTTGCTTGCTTGCATTCTGTCCAGCCCAACACAGCAACATTGGCTCAACCTATAGCATGGGCTTTGGACAGGGTAATTTCTTTGACTGGCCAATGACAGATGGCATGTGTCCAGCAAACCTTTTTTAAAACTGTCATTATCTTAATTTTGGTGATGTTATTGAACAGAATATTACATACTTTGCCTTTTACTCCTCACATGTGAAGATTTTAACTTGTACCTCAGATTAGATCCAAAATATATTTAGGTGTAAAGAGAAGTGGACTTTTTCAAGGATTGGACAGGAATATTTTCATAATGTTGTAAGCTGAGCTTTTATAAGAAGATCAGATATTTTGATGGCTTGATATGGCAGATACTATACTGTATGTGTCTCATGTCAAAGATTTATATTTGTGATAAGGCCGTACCATGTGTATCCTTGTGTCCATGTAAGTCTGCAGAAGCCCTAACTTGTGTGTTTGATTATTAAATACTTTATGTACTATATGTCTTAAGCCGCCATTAACAATGCATTATACTGAACACTTTTACCATGTTAAAATCCATTCTGCAGAATTTAAAAGATTTGATGATACACTGGACAACTGTTTTGGCAATATACCAGTAATTGTCAAGAGGAGCAAATTCTATTGGCATTTTATCTGACTTACATTTTGATAGTACATTTTGGACTTCATTTATTTAAAGAATTAGATACACTTTCGTGTTTGTTGTGAGACCCTTTTTTGTTTTTGATAAACTGTTATTTAAAATAAACTTAACCTAGCATGAAAAGTAGCTAGTTTTAAACACTTTAAATCAATAACACATCACATCTTTTTTTTACTTTGTTCATAGAAAGTGTCTGTTATTATTTTACCCACTATACAAACTAGCTGTCCTGTTACCCAACAAACATAGATGTTGTGTGTTATAAATACAGTTCTCATTTAGTTTGTTATATGAAACATTTGTTAATGACCCAAGTTCTCTCTCCACAGATGTTTTATACCAATCACTACAATACTGGGAACTGGGATCCTGTGTATGTAAAAAAAATTACATTACACTAAAATCAGCTGGTCTGAAACACTTAAGGCCTGCAGGTGATTTTATTTTCTTTAATTAACCGTTGTAAAGAAATATAAATGTGCAAAGTGTCTCTGAGGTGGAATAAAATCCATGTCTTAGACCATTACGGCAAATTGAAGTTCAACATAATTTCTTAATAGGATTTTAGCAAGACTACATTCTGTTTTGTTAAAGATATATCCAGGGTTTACAGTCTGAACAGTAGCAGATATATTTATAAGACATTGCAATTACATGGTGCATTGAATTTAACTATTCTGTAAGATCTAATAGTTGTTAAAATGACATTTCTTTTTCTGTTTTCTCCTGCGTAAAATCAGTTTGAAGTGTTCATCTTGCCATACTAAAATTACAACCATCAAATGATGCTGTCCAGAGATTTCTTATATGTTTTCTGTTTACCTTAGTAAGACCTTGCAAATACATTTAGAATTCAGTAGAATCTGCGTTAATAAATTCATCAGTGTTTCTGGCATGATTTTGTAGGTCTCAATAGTTCGGGCAGGTCTGGTACTTTCCTGATATCTTTTCTCATTGGATTTCTAGTGCAGGTGAGCACTAGAAACTAGATGCACCCTATTGTGTGTTTTTCTGCCTTGCTGTAAATTAGTATTTGTTTGTTTAATCTGACATTGTTTGTTTAATCTGACATCTCATTTATCATGATGTTTTGTGACAACTTGCATTTTAAGGTTTATTTT
Organism: Chromobotia macracanthus; assembly: GCA_036877525.1. Classification (NCBI taxonomy): domain Eukaryota; kingdom Metazoa; phylum Chordata; class Actinopteri; order Cypriniformes; family Botiidae; genus Chromobotia; species Chromobotia macracanthus. Next base: position 5,459,979 of record JAZGTH010000008.1, read on the forward strand.
ACACCTACATGGTAATAGGCTTTGCAGTTTAAAAGTGACTTCGTTTTTCAAAAATGTTCTGTTTTCGTTGGTAATTACAAGCTTTTGTTTTTGCATCTATTTTGTTTCTTTTTTTAAACCTTATTCTGACATTTGATTGAGCTGATTTCGACTTTAGAGTTCTGAAGCTGAGCTTTTTGATAATATTATGACACTGTGCCTGGCATTTATTTTTTGTTTAACATTTAAGAGAGACTTACTGGAAAATTTGTCTGCATGTTTTTCCCTCGCTTCATCCTTGAAAACAGTTCCTCTGCTAATTGCACTGGACTTTGCCTTATACCGCCTTTTATTTGTAGCTTCATTTCACACCTATAGTAATTATTCATTGTTTGCCCATTTGAAATCACTTTGAGAATAGTCTTTTTGTTCTTTAATTTTTAGCACAAATAGTTGGTTTGGCAACAAAATATGCATTGATAATTCAATTGCTCTAATTGAATGAGCGCAGCTCTAAGCTTAACTACTCCGTGTAATAAGTCGCCCACGTGGGATCTGCGCCCACTGAACTCAGCAGATTTTTTGGGGGTAATTTCATCATGGTTTCAGCTTCCATAAAGACTGTAGTACTGTAATACCCTCAGCTCTGTTTAATACATTTGTACCACGTTTCAATCTATTACAAAAAATTCAAGTCCACAAATTTCTGGGTCCTGTTATAAGTAATGTGGATTCATTCTCCTGTCCTCAGGCTTTAATCATATACCTGTTTGTAGATTTGCTGCAGAGATGTTGTATAGCCCAGCTGAAAGCAATGAGGGTAAAAACAGTTACATGACATGTATCAAATGTGTATGAATTATATGGACAATATATACATTTTTAACAATGTTAAAGCATTTTGAACATTCAGATCTTACTATAAAGAGGAATTTGATTGCAATCACAAATAAGGCAATGCAATATATAAGGTTAGTTTACTAGTTTTGCTAGTTATGATTTGTCCTGTTATTGTGTCATTCAGCAATTAATCTGTTTCAACAGAGAGAAACAGAGAGAATCTCATAGGAGGATGTCGATTCTGAAGAGGAAGAATGTGGAGAGGAAGTAGAGGGGGCAGATACGACTCTTTATACAAAAATAACATTTCATTATAGCACAGTGGGAAAAGGTAAATGCACCATGGATGCTGTATAATTATTAGGCAACAAATGTGAGCAGTGTAACAAATCCTCACTCTAAAATGTCTGTTAGGTAACCATAATCCCATCAGTATACAGCAGACTTATTGAAGCAGGTGGTTTTAGGCCATGCGCTATTTCCTGTAGCACAGTTGAATTCATTTGATTATTCAGGTTGGTCTTGGAAGGAAAGCAATGTTGAGTAGTCAAGTCAGCTTATGTGTATAGTGGTTTTCATAATGTTGTAAATAAAAAGTTTGCATATCAGCTTGTCTACTTTATTGTGAGTGTAATCCAGCTTAATTGCTGAACTATTAATTACTAATGTCATTCAATCGGCAGGGGCTTTTATCCAAAGTGACTTACAGTGCATTCAGGGTATACATTTTATTAGTACTTGTGTTCCCTTGTGTTCCCATTTGAGCTACAATTCTGATACATATGTTTAGCTAGCCAAAATGCAGTACCTCCTGGAGTATGTGTACCCTGGTTTGCAATTATGCCTTAAAAACCCACAGTGAGGCAACTGTGGCAGGGAATAAACATCAAAATATGTTCAGATATAAGAAGAAGAAAAACCTTGTGAGGAACTGAGACTCAGCTGGAGGAGCCCGTCCTCCTCTGGCAAGCCACACATGACAATTTTGCTCTTACAATGTTGAATATCCGTTCCAAAATTTTCATAGATTTTTTCGCCCATTTTAATACAAAATCTTGGAATGAGTAGACTATTTTAAGATCTAATATCCTGCTCTGTGGGCCTGACTCCTAACTAGTCTTTAGATTACCTGTACCAGAGTCTTTTTACTAAAGCCAATATTACCATATAAAATAACTATTTGATAGCTTCAGTTTTATAAATGAGAACTTGATTCCTGTAACTGAATATTGTTCTTGTTTAGAAGCTAGTGCACTGTGGTAAATCCAATGCACTGTGGTAAACTCTTTAGTGCTAATTGAAAGTTACAGTCTTTGGGCGTGCTGTTTTCCTGCTGTTTAACTGGGTGTGCAGGATTGTGGTCGACGTAAAACAGTAGGAAGTGTAGCAGGAAACAGATGGCAGCTGTATTGTTTCTTATTGTTTCTTTGCTAAAAAGGACTACAGGGACTGTTAACAGATCAGGATTTGAAAGAAATGTATAGGCTACACTGAAATGCACTGCTTTTGGCGCTAACTAATCAGGGCGCATCTTGGTCCATCGACGTGAGATGGAGGGAGTAGAAAGATAATGAAGATGAATGAGGCAAAGAAAGAGATTGGCCCTGTCAGAGGGGATGATGGGTGAGAAGAGAGGGCTTCCTGTAAACGTCAGAGGGAATCATGGATATCTGACACAGACACATTCATTGATAGATCCTCTGCAAGACTGACTGACCCACTTGTTACTGAAGCAAACATTGAAATTCTACTGTAAATAACTTGAACTTAGTGACACTTTTGTGTTTTGGCTATTGAACATGAACCAAAGTGCTCAATCGGTAGAGCATGGCATTAGCAGAGCAAAGGTTGTGGGTATAAGATAAAGTATAAAATAAGGTATAAAATCTAATACCTTGAATGTGCTGTAATTCACTTTGGATAAAAACATCTGCCAGATGTGTAAACATAATGTAACAATTAAAAGGGATAATTCACTCAAATTTTTTACCCTCATTCTGAATGAATTTCTTAAAACAAATGTGCTGCTCTGACCGATAGCTGTCATCTTTCAGAAAATATCATTTTTGGAGGACCTGTTCCTTTAGGATACAAACAAGCAAACAAAACATCTTTAGCTCTGCTTCAACATTGTAGGCCTATTTTTCCTTTTCATTTATCCTGTTCTGTGTCTATTGTCCATCTTGTCTCATATTAATGATTAGCTTTCATCATTCTGTCTCTATGACATGATTTCCAACTTAATTGATCTTGACTCCCAATTGCAATGAAACACAGCGTTGACATGTTCCTATTTCAATAAGAAGTAATGCTTTACCATCCACCTCCACAAATTACTCAGACAGATTGATAGCCTACGACCTCATTCTCAGGCTGGCAGTTCATATTTAAGCATGACTGTATGTGCTGACGTGCTAATTAAATACAAATTGCTGGCTGAATACGTAACTGTAGTACATCAGCCCTCAATGTTTCTGCATTCAGTATTGGACGCTGCTACTGGTATGTTATTATACACTATGTTAGGCCATTCTAAACACATTGTAAATACATGTTCTGAATTACTAAAGATTATTGTGTAATACAGTATGTCAGAGCTGATCTTTTAATGTAGTCTGAGGATTAAGTTTTTCAGATGCCCAAAATATTTTGTCCGTTTACAGGTTTCCCTTTAATGGGTTCCAGAATGCTTTAATTGGTTTGTGCCACAACAAAATAAAGGGTGATATCAATGTAAATGATTTAAATAGCACCTGGAAAGTAATTTAATAAGAGTAATTTCACGGTAGCTGGGTGTACAGATAGTACCACTGAAGGCCGGTGTTATTCTGATTGCTGTGAATGCTATTGTGCACCATGGCTGCAATGTGGCCATACAGACTAGTGTGTCAGGAATCCAGCAGCATGGGTTTGAATACCAGGGAACACACAAACTGATAAAATGTACCTTGAATGCACCGTTGACATGTCACTTTTAAAATTACCACATGCAAAATTCTAAAATTGCTAAGTGCAAATAGTAAATTGCAGCTAACCATATAATCATGCATAGTTAGGATAGAAAAAATAAATAGGTCTGATCTTTATAAGAATCAGACCTAGAATGCATTGCCTGTTGCTTACGTTATAGAATGAGTCAAATCAGAATTTTAAAGTCAGTACCCCTGTCACTTTTTAATGTAGAATTATGGCAGTTTATGCAGTTTTGTAAAATTTCCAACTGTATTTATAAATGTCATATTAAAAATTGTGCATGTTGTTGATCCAATGCAGTTAATATTAATATTGCATAGGTAATATTTCAATGTTTTATAGAAACCTTTGATTTAGGATCTGTTCAAATAGGTATTTTAAAAAAGTTAACATACAGTGTTTCTGGTGCACTTAACATTATTTAGTTGAAGTGACGAGTATTCATACATCTTACAGATATATGTCAGAAATAGGAGTTTGAGCTTTGATAAGTTGGAGGGCTTTTCAATGCTCTCTACAGAATTGTCCATATCCCAGCGAATCCCCTGCAGAGCCCAACTGAGCCTGGTGGTATTTTCTTTGAATGCTGCATCAAGGTGCCTTTCATGCCCATCTCTGCTATTATACTCATAAATGCTTGAAATTAATAACCAATCTGTGTTAATGCACTTTTAAATAAAGCATTAATGCTAAAGATTTGCTTTATTACTGCAGGCTGCGAGAGTGTGCCCAGCACTATATTCTGTTATGGGCCTGCTTAATTTATATGCTAGTTGACGGTGTCATCAGATAGGTTTTGCAATGCCCTCGCATTCTATGATTCAATTAGGCTTTCATGCCTGGGCTGCACGCATGGCTCGCTGGCATTTGATAAGAAGCCCATTAAAAAGATAGATGTCTCTAAGCACAGAAATGCACTGTAAAAAAACAAAAATGATCTCACACCACTATCTGCTTAGCGCTGAATGCGATGCTGCGTGTTCCAGAAAATACGATAAAGAGTCGATATGCATTCATCATTGTAAAAATTTAGCAGTAATATTTGAAACAATTTTCTGCATGCCCTGCCAGACACGCCGGGTAAGTCTGGTGCGATCAGCTGGGAGTCAGACTTTCATTTTCGCAATTCGATTGATCTTTCAATAGTGTAAATGAGGTGTGCAGCTCATATTGATAATTTAGATTCACACGGTCAAAGATATTAAAGGGGTGCTAGAACTTTTTTCAAAAGACTGTTTCATCTTAAAACTTGTATGTTAGTGTGTGTTTTGGTCTTCCTGTACTTTATTACTGATAACATAAGTATATTAACATAAATGACATAAATACTGTCATTACGTATGCATGGCATTTGACATGGATTATTCAAAATAAAAAAATACTAAAAGTGTAAAATTCACAGTTTCCCAGCCAGATTAATCTGTTTACACAATTTAACAAATTTACACAATTTATATGACAGATATTAAAGTATCTTTAGAGACTTCTCACAGAGACTTCTGACAGTGATGGGTACATCAGTATTAGTCTTTTCAACGATTGGTTCTTCAGCATTGTTCTGGCAAGTTTCTGCTAAATAAAGGTCTAAATCGGCAAGAAATTTTGCAACAGCAATAGTAAATACTTAAAAGAATAAAAGAACCTGTGAAATGCATTAAGTTTTGCATTTTATCAGTTCAGGTGTAGGAACCGAATATGACCTTGATGTTGTGAGCACCATGTTCTATCAGATAAGTTACAGGAACAGCCAGAGAATACATAGTTTAGTTTGAAGGAGAATTGTGATTTTCAAATCACAGCCTCAGGCACAGACATGAACTCATTAGGGTCTGGCACATACTTACATGCTGACAAACAAGCAATTTCCAAAAATAAAATATGGTGGCTTTGTGCCATGTGCCTGAGCACTCCCAGGGTTCTCCTCATCTGATTCTTTAGTCATTTTCATCTGCTCATCAGCCAGCACACAGCCCATTCAGAACTTACTTTAGGCTAAAAGTGGATAAGTATTTAAAGAGAGAGATCTCCATGTCCACGAGATGTAAACATTTCTAACAAAAGTAGCATATATAGTCACTGTTGTTCGTTTCAGCACAAACACGCTCTTTGTATATAAATTAGTGTTATTCTGTAAACTTGTTATACTGTAATGTTTTTGGGGGGTACTATAACGTTTTTGTTTGCATCGTCTGAAAAAAACTTTGCTGCTTTAAATTTTTATGTTTAATCAACTTGGCTTTACAAGTAACTTCAACTTAGTTTAAATCCTGACTTGTGTAACTTATAAAAATAAGAACATTTTTAACTATTTTTAATAAGTTACAGCAACTCAAGACCAGTCAAGATTACAAAGAGTAAGCTGAAATGACTTGTGCAGCCACATTGATTAAACTTCACATTTTAAGGCGGCAAAGTTTTTTTACAGTGCAGAGAGCACTTGCTAATGAACACAATTTTCAGTAATTTCCCCATTAATAAATTGATAATGAGATTTTAATTTATTTCACCTGTACAGTATATTACCAGTCACTTACTGAAGTTTGAGAAAGATATGTTTCCATTTTAATTTACAGCATCATAGTTATAAATTCACTTTAAATGTACTTTACAGGCAAAGCAGTTTAGTCAACAACACTTTTTATGGTCATTCTGATCACATGATCTTCATTATAGAATTAACACCTCCTAGAAATCTTTTTACAGAAACCTTGAAAGAAAGCCAACTGTACAATAAGATTATAAAGATTTGTCACATGGTGTGTCTCATAGGAAGCATCAACAGCTCTGATATGGACTATCAAGAAACACAGCTATTTTTTTCCCAGCCAGACAAACTTTTCCATGTTGTTCTTTCTCTCCCTCTCTCCTCCTCCTCCTCCTCTTCTCACAGGCTCTCCCTCAAGACTGGCTGTCATCCTACATTTCCAGGCATAGATGTGATGACAACTGTTTTGAAATATTCATGTTTCTTTTTGGTAGGATTGCATGTTACTGTTTCCATCTTGTACAAGTAGGTTTTTGAGAAGGAAAATATTGTTAAGTCCTGCTCTTAGTTGCTTTAGTTTTGTCTGTGGATATTTCCACTCTAATTTACACTGACAGATGCTGACAGCAATAAGCTTGTGAGTGGGTTTTTTATACTGATAGAAACAAGCAAAGTGAAACTGCTCAATTTTGAGAGTGGCCAAATTCATAGTGTTCTTCTCAAGATGTCCAATCAAAATCCTGCTTCAAGTACATCGCAGATTTGATTGGGGGATAGCTACAGATGGAAATTGGCTTTCCCTTCAGCAAGCATTGAAATGGTTTGACAAACACAAATTTCTTTCCTCTGTTGACATATTTTGTATTAAAACAGAATTGTGGGGTGTAACATATCAAAAAGTGTTTTTAGGGGGCTATTTTGTCTGGAAGATGAAGACAAATCTTAAATCCATATACATTTCAAAGTTCTTGAAATTGCACTCTTTCGCACATGTAGGCTTCACATTAAAATGTTCAAATGTCGTTGCTTTGCAATATCAAACCAACTGGCATCTACAAACAAGCTTTGTTTATTATCATAACGTATTGTTTTGTATTTTGAAACTCCTTTTTTGGAAATGTTTTGTTTAAAAAGACTTTTAAACAGATCACTTGGCTCTTGGTTTGATATTTTGTTGTATGATGCAAAGAAATTCATGCATTTTTAAACACAGATCTCGAATTTTAATTAGACTTTACAAGTCTAATTTTTGAGGTACAGTGTGTTAAGGTCTATCTTGGCAGAGTGCAATGCTTCTGTAACTGTTGTTTCACAGTAGGTGGACGTCTGACTATATGAACAGCAGAGAAGAGTGTCATCGTTATGTGGATTCAAGTTCCTGATTCACCGCTGGCATAATGATGCACAAACACACACACACACACACACACACACACACACTGAGCCTCCTTGTATCGATGACAGGTGTTGAGCTCCAGCAGCTCCATCCTAATTACTTGGCTGTCCCTTTCTACAAGCAGATGGGCCCCTCTCAAAAATTAATGTTCTAGCCTGCATCTCTGCACAACCCATTCCCCATCATCTGTGCTTTACAGGTACAGTAGTCTTAACTTAATTTAAAAAATCCAATCAGATTGCTGTGCCGAAGATTCATTAGGGAGATTGGTGACTGACTGACGGAAACAATTTGAAAAGTGATTCGTCATTGTAATGAAAAGTAAAAACTAACGTGCCATTAAGAATTTTTTCATATGAAGTCAGAAACATCCAGATAAATGTTTCTGGACCATCTATTTTTTTTTAATTCACCTCCATTTCACACTAAATGTAATCACAGTGAAAGTGCTTGTGTCAACAGAATAACGTAACATCTGTTTTGAGGTTGTTTTTTTATTTTTTAGATCAACACTGACAGGTGAATGTGATACTGAATATAGCACCATTTATTTATTTATTCATAAAAATGGTTTGTCTTCTTTCTGTTAAATTAAGTTAGTGTCATGAGTACTTCATGAGTAGTGATTTATGTATGCTGTAGTGGAAGACTGGGGCTAGTTGTCACAGAGGCTATATCTCCAAATGCTATAAGGTTTGATTGTGCTTGTTTTCTTAATTTTATAAACACAAAACTGCCATAACTTAAAATGAGTTTTGTGAATTATAACCTCCAAGTTAAAATTCTAACGTCGTATTTTGGTAATAGCTCATGGGTAAACAAGTAAACACAAATAAAACAGTGTAGGGCAGTAGTAAACTTTATAATGAAAGTAGACTTTATCCCTGAGGTTAAATTGTGTTCGTAGGACAACAGTATTTTTCACAAATATCAAGCTGGGGCAAGTTGACATAGATTTTGAAATATTAATTTCATACATTTAATTAATCACAATATCTGTTGGCCAAAACAAATGTTTGACATTTTATTTCCTGCCTTTTAAAGTTTTGCTGTTATGTTTTGTGTTTTATAATTGTTATTGTTTATTAATTGTTTGCTAAAATTATTTAATGGCAAGTTTTTGTTGTGTTCCACTTTCTCCACATCTATCTGACATATAAGTGAAAATGCTTAATATCTTTATTGTAGCCATGACTTTCAAAAATAAACCAGCCTTGAGAAACATGAAGTACAAAGTGTGACAACTAGCCCCGGTCTCATCTGTAAACATTGCGCAGCTCTCCCATGTTTTCTCCATTTCTCCATGTTTTCCTCTTGTGCTTGTTGTCAGAAGCTCTTGTTGTTCTAGACAGTGTTGATGCTCTGTTGTATAGCAGAGCACAAATAACATCTGCCTTACACAGGGAATGATAACCAGTGCTTGTGAGTGAGGCTGAAGGTTATAGCTTACAGGGAGTGCCTGTGTTTCTGCAGCTTACTGTGTTGTGGTCTGATGGCATGTGGTGAAATATGAATGATTCCTGCTGTTCTGATTTGCTTCTTCACTGCTCGACACTTCTCTTATCTGTCTATAGTCATTTCTTTTGCCTGTCATAACGTGGCTCTCATTTATCTCTCCTCCAATTCATTATTCAGCGCGCGGGACACTTACAGCGACACGGTGTGTGGCGTTGCAGCAGAACTTTGTGTTGGGGAGTGATGTGTGGCACCACAGAGGGTCTGAATAATGGTTCTGTTCATCTGGTGTGGTGTTCAGGTGTCACCTAGTTCGGAAGCAAGCACACTAGACAGGGAATCAGTCATTTCTACGGCTGTTTTCGTTGTGAAAATCATTCCACCAACCTTCCTTAAAATTCCCAGAATGCACTGCAAAGCCATTCATTTAAAACAAAAGAATTGTTTATAATTATTTTCCATTTAAAATGGGCTTGAACGGAAAATATTTTTTGTATTATGCAGGCATTAGAATTGTTAGAAAAGATTAGAAAGACCCTCCTTGTTTAAATACTGCTTGATCTGTAATTATATTTGTTTAATATTGGCATTTATTCATTTGGAAGATGCTTCTATCCAAAGCAACCTACAGTATATTCAAGTTATACATTTTATCAGTACATGTGCTCGCTAGGATTTGAACCCACAACCTTTTGTGCTGTTAAAGAAACACATGAATGCGTTTATATTTGTACACTTCTGTTTTGGAAATAAAACATGCACGCTTAATAATGGCATGTACTTTTTAATGTACTCTTTTGTACTACTTGCAAGGACAACAAAATGTACAGTGCTGTCATTTTATTGTGAGGCATCATAATCATGTCACGGGTATTTGAGTCTTCTGTGTCCCAGTATTTAGTGGATCAAAGCCTCTGCTAGGGCCCAAATTTATGTTTATGATATACTGATTTGTGACATAGGAAACTATGGAGCAGAATGAGACATGGCCAAAAGCCTATTGGTTCTGGCTGAAAAATGTGTGGTGCTCAAATGTGGCTGTTTGTGTTTCTCTCTGTAGATATGGGTCTTCTGCAGAGACATATACGGAGACAGGAGGAGGAACTCCAGCCAAATCTGCACGTTCTGGGAGTTCTGATCCTGGGAAAGCACACCAGCCGTGCCTTAAACTTTGTTCTCTTTCAGTTGTGAGTCTGTCACATTAAGAGCCCTGCTAAATAGACCAGCATAGCTGGCCACCAGCATATGGTGCTTTTTGGACCAACATGGAACACTGATGTCTTCACCGCGCTGCTTAACAAGCTCAAAGGGATAATTCTGCCAAAAATGTAAAAATCCGCTGTCATTTACTTACCCTCATGTCGTTCCAACTCATATGGCTTTCCTTCTGCTATGGAACACAGAGGAAATGTTTTCTAATTTGAAACTAAACTGCCTTTTATTCTCATACAATGAAAGTGTATGGTGACCGAGGCTGTCGTAAAATTCTACCTAATCTCCTTTTGTGTTCCATGGAAATTGGAACAACATGACAAAATTAGTAAATGTGACTAAATGTCAAGTTCAAGTTTTATTATCACCAGCAAGGTTCTTAATAGACAAGCAACAAACAAGCATGGACATTAGCTTCTAGTTGCTAATGCTGAGCTACAGGAACCTGGTAAAATTGGTTGCATCTACAGGAAAGGGAAGCTGAACTAAAATACATTTTTGCATCATGTTAAAACTGACTTGGAGTGTAAATCTAACCACAGTCATTTAATTATTTATCTTTAAGACTTACTCCCAGTCCCCAGTTATATAATACTAATGAGTTAAGCACTGTTGGATGCCATCCGACTGTATTAGAGCCCTGTGTGTTGACGCTACACAACTTATAGCTTTGAAATGCTAGATAGTATAAATACATTTGACAGAGCTTTGATGCTAAAAGTTGTAATTCACCCACCTTTGGTACTTACGGTAGGGCTACTTTCTGTAGATTTTACTTCAATATGATGTTTATGGTGAACTGGCTTAGAGTCAAACATTCTATTTGTATAAGAGTGCCCTGAGGTAAACAGACAAGATCATTAACTCATAAAGATGCTGTTTAAGGGAAAGTAGCAGCTTGTATTTTAGCCATGTATTTTTATGGCTTTTTGTTAAAGGAAAGAGTATTGTTTAACCATGTGTCATATTTATTTTTGCATGTTTTAAGGTTTTCTGCATTGTAAAAATTCTTAATACATGTATATACATATAAACAAACTTGAATCTTAGGTTCAAAAATATGTAAATCTTCCTCTGACTGCCCTAGACAGATAGATTGACAGACAGACAGTCAGTTTTAGGGAGATTTCTGCACAGTACTGTACATGCATTCATGCATATATAAAAATAAGCTAAACATATTGACTTACAGACAGAAAGATGAAACCGGTAAATCTTTTTTCATTGAGTGTGTAATGCTTGTTGTTTATTCATTCAGTCGCAGGGGAAAACAAAGTCATACTAAAATAAAATCAAAAGTGTTTGTACGTCAAATTGAGTACAAATGACGTCATTACAAGGTATTGTTCTTCAGTCTTTGCCTTCCTGTTTTTGTGTCTGTTATCATTTCTTAGCATTATAGATGTTTCTATAAAGGGCCGAACACTCTACTGCGTGAAAACAGCAACAGAAAACACAATACCGCAGCCCAATTATGTTCCAATTGTACTATTTTATGTTCCAGTCTTTCATTTTTGGTCCCTGAAAACAGTACAAGCCCGTGTCATGTGATCTCAGCCATTATTCTGTGGATTTCATTTCACTATAAAATTTTAAAGCAGATTCTACAAATAGCATGCTCACAAATGTGTCACTGAGGAGTTCCATTGAAATGTCACTGTACTCCTGTTAGACCGAGGAGTGTGGCTCATTTAGTTTTTGATAAACATTAAAGGTTAATTAAGTCACTGGTACTGAGTTGTTTGGAGCGTGACTTGCTCCTCGCTGAGGAAGTTAGACACAAACACCAAACACTGAGAATTAGTGTTAAGTAGGTTTATAATCCCTGCTGTGCTCCCTAGACTGTCACTAAATGCAGTGTTATTTATGGGCAAAATATCAGTATTGCCCTGAACAACAGTTAAACCATTTCACCTTTTGAAATAATGGTGCAGAATAATGAAATAACGCTGCAATTTGTACCAGTCACCAATATGGCCGTCCATCTGTTCGTCTTTAAATGTGGGGTTATTAATCACCTGATATTACAGAATTAGTCTCTCTTTTACTTGGTAATTTTTCATCTTTTCTTAACTTTTGCACAATATAAAGTTTTTGGGTACTCTTGAAAGACTTTAAAATAGGTTTAAACAAGCATAAATCAATTTCTTTGATAGATTTTTAAGCTAAATTGATTTGTTCTACCCCTGTTGGCATTATGACTGCTGCACCTGTGTCCTTTATGGATGTTATCACAAAACCAAATAAAGGCCCAAAAGCATGAGTTTTGTTTGGATTTTACTGGGAAAGTAAGAGTAGAGCAGGACACTAAGCGCCTCAGTGGCCATTACTGTGAAAAGACTTGATGGTTACACTACATCATTTGTTGTTCTACTCTGCATGCCTGATCATGCGTTTGAATGGAAAGAGCCTTGCTATCAGCATTTAGACAGGTTTGGCTAATACATTTACAATCGATTTGCTTATCATTGTGCTGAAAAAGCTTAACACTTGATCAATGGGTCTTCATGCCAGATCTTTATTTAAGATTTAACTTTATCAAAATAAGCAGCAACTTGACTACCAATGGTAGTGAAATGTCAGAAATTGTTGTCACTCTAAGTTTGTTTTTATGTATTGATTGGTTTATTCTGGTCATGAAATTGTTTTTATTATTATTTACTGCAGTTTATATACAAATGCTTTCCTCTGCATAATGTTAATTTTCAGCAACAAGAAAACTGGCAGGAACACCTGCTGGCAACTAACGGTACAGCAACAGTGCGATCCCCAGCTGTCAGTGTCAACAGGCCTTTAGATTATACATCTGACACTGTTGACACTCCAGACACAATCTAGACATAATATGTGGGATAGCTTAGTTCACATTCTTACTTATTTGTCTTTGTCTAACTTTGAGTTTGCTCATTAGGAGATCTTGCTTGATACCCCCCACCCCCCACACAACAGTTCCTCATGAATATGAAAATTAGGTGATGTGTCAGTCATTACCGTAATGATTGCTGATAATGAACTGTGTTTTCAACAGTGTTTCTATTGGGTTCGGTTACGTCTTGGCAGAAAGTGAGGCCAACGCAACACTTTCTCATACCAGGTGAGTTGCCACAGAGTGAAATGTTTAATGTAACGAATCAGAAATGAATGCTTTGTTCCAGATCCTGGTGAGCTGCCTACAGAGGCAGCATTTTCAGGCATCACATCACAGCCACAATTCTTGATTTTGTTGCCTTCTAAGATGCCTATAGTATACTGCATGTATACTTTGTGGAGAAGGCAATCTCAGAATGCATTGTGAACTTCTATGTAGGCATAGAAACTTCTATGTCAATGTAGGCAGCAAGGTAGCTTGCTAGGTTTCAGAACACAGTCTGGCCTCTTTGTTGGTACTGACTGTCATGCTGGTAAAAACAAAGTTTCTTAAAGAGACCTCTGTTTGTTAATTTTATAGCAGTATATCTGGCTGCTTCAGGTATCTCAGAGAAATACAGCCAGTTATTCTCTGGTTTGTTTAATTTTTAAACTCAGATCAGTACTCTCTGCTTGTCTGTAAAATCATTGCCTCATTTTGAGGAATGCTTTTAAATGCAATTGGGCTGGAAATTCTCTCATTACATTGTACCTGTGGGGTATTTGATCTCCAAAACTTCACTGTGAAAACACAGGCACATTTTTTTCTCTATGGTGTTTTGTGAGAGGACAAATCAGAACAATTTTTGATATCTGGAAAGTGGTTGAATGAGGTCTATTTCACACCACACATAAGCAGCATAAATATGATTAATTTTTGCAGGGTCCATATTAGCAGGTTACAGTATTCCCAATTCCCTGTTTTAGCAGAACTGCTATTTAGCAAATGCATACAGTAGCTGCAAGTTTAGTTTTGACACTGAAGCTAAAGTTCTTGCAAGTAGTGAGCTGAAATTGTTGAAATTGCACCATAAACCTACATGTAGCACTCTAGACTATTTAAGCAGTTTATAGCCACACTGTTGGGTTTGGGTTCAGTTTAAATTAATTATCATTTGAAAGTACAGTAAATATGGCCCCTCTGCTCTAGATTAGATTTTTTGACAGTCAAGTGTGCAAGAGTTCTTAATAGAATTGTTTATGCACGAGGTAAAAAATGGGCCAATTGACAACTTTTGACACATTTCTTATATTTTTTTTCACTTTTTAAATATGATAATGATAACGAATACAGAGACAGAGTCCCAATTAGGTTAACAAGCATTAGTATGCAGTTGGAGGAACAGGAATATGGAAAAAAAAAGGGCAGACAGGGATCCTCTCCGAACGCAGCATAAGGCGTCATAATTCAATAAAGGAATGGCTAAAATTACATCCTGCTTGAGCTTTGCTGTTTTGCTGTCCAGTAAGTTGAACTTTTTGATTTTTTTTTTTTGTTTGATTACTTCAATTTGGCCATGTCACGAGAAATACATTTTTTATCTTTTGAGGGTAAAACCTCAAAACATCCTTTCCAGTTTAATAAAACCATTTAATTGAAACTATGTTGCTAAAAAGATTAATTTTGAAGCAGACACCCAAACACATAACACAAGACTGTCCACATTTACAAGTTAACGACACATGAAGTGTTAATCCTGGCACAATGTAATGCAGACTTTAAAGGGTAAATAGTAATGAAGACAACATGAGAGAGCAGCAGTTTTTCTTATTTCACATGTGAAGAGAGTGTTTACAAACAGTAGATGATTGAAAGGCACAGCAGCAAAAATGTGGGTTAGATTAATAAAAAATAGTAATAAAAATTAAATTCTCACTATAAGTGAGCCACAGGGAAAAAATAAATAGATAAAAAGTATGATATGAACCCTTTAAGAAAATAATGAGAATAAGTTTAATATTAGTCATTCAAAATGCTGTTTGAAGTATTTATGGGATACAGAGCACCTAAATTTGCCATCCAGACATGGTTTTTGTATCCAAAACAGTTGCTGTATTTTTTGCCCTTGACCATAAACCCCTTAACCTGACAGTTCTTCATTTTAATTAAAACACACCACAGCCTTTTAAAAACACCCACTCGAGACACATTCAGCAGGAAAACATTATCATTCAGTGCATTACGTGAGGAAGGAAATCTATTTATCTTGTATATTTCTAAACGTAGGGCTTTCAGTACCCCAGACATAAATAATAAATTGCCGTATTAAAGTTAAATTACATATTGCTGCTTTGAGAAAGATTATTATCAGGAAAAAATTGGTAAATAGTGATTGTGCGTTAGGTGAATCTTTGAAAGGAATTATGGAACACGAGATTATACTGGCAACAAACTAAATGTAAAGCTCAGGTGGATGAGTCCTTTACACTAATGAATGAATGAAATTAATGAATAAAGAAATGAAAATTCTATCATCATATACTCACTCTCATATTGTTCTAAACCTGTACAACTTTTTATTGTGGAGAAACAAAAGTCAATTTTACTGTTTTATTGAATATGGACTAAAGCTTCCAAGGGAAACACAAACACCAATAAAGTATCATTAAGGTGGTCCATATAACCTGTGAGTAATATTCCAGGTCTTCTGAAGTCATACTATAGATATGTGTGAGAATTAGACAGAAATGTAAGTTGTTACTTAAAAAAAATGAACAGTATGGTGAGAAGTAGGGATGTCTGATTCATGATCAAGTCTTTTGTTTCTGAATCTGAATCTTTTCATTCTGTTGATCCATTCTTAAAACTTTATGTTTTCTTCATTAATCCAGGTGAATGAGTTTCATATTTGAGTAAAGTGTATTATTATTGCAATATGGCTTTTTTAGTATCAAGTTTCGAGTTTTGTGTATAAAATCATGTCATTCTGTTTGGATTTGACTCATGATGTCAGGATGGTAATGTGGGCGTTTCTAGCATGCAGGGGGTAAAATGCTACAGACGAATGCGTGCTGTCAGTACTTCCATCTGGTAAAGGAAACTGTCACTCCATCTCTTCCTTGCTCTCTCTTTTGTTGGCAAGGAATGCTGCCTATTTCTTTCTCAAATACATTCTCCTTCGCACTGTAATGGGAAACCATTCCCACAACCCTTCTGGGACACATCAATGCCAAATTCACAAGTAAACATGCTGATGAAGTCCAAAAACATCAGAGAACATAGAGATCAGATGTATTGATTCTGTATTTGATCCTTTATTTGAGGTGTTCAGAGAACTGAAAGCTGCAAAGATGACAGATGGATGGAAATGAACTTGGTCAGCCAGTGAATGTTAAGAGACTGGAATCTTAGATATATCGGAGGACAGCATCAATATGTCAGGTGCATTATAAATTTATGTGCAGCTGGATGCTATATACCATTGTATTGATAGAGTTTTCTAAAGCTAATTCCTTTGCAGCCGTGGTTTAGCCTGTAGAGGTAACTCAAGTCTAGCACGTCAATATAGGTGGACATTCTCACTGATTGGTGTCATAGATTGGGCTCAGTTCTCTAAGGATTTTTGTTTACCTCAGACAAACCAAGACGCATCAAGGAAATTATTTTTTAGAATATATTTATGTTTATTTTCTAAGTCACGCCCACTGATAGCTCTGTTTATTTGCATGCATTGTGTTGTTTTAACACCCATTCTATAAAGGAATTATGCAAATTATGCTCCTGTCTTTAAAAAACAAAACCTTTCCAATTGTACATTTCTGGTCTGATTGTTATTCTTAATCAGCATATTTCTCTGTTTAAAGTATGTTTTATTTAGAATGTCTAATTAAATTCCCACATTCCCACATGTATTGAATGAAATTATATAAGCATGTAAGATATTATAAGAATGGATGTTGATCAGCCAAGAAAACACAGAGGGTCTTGCCTTTATTGTTCCCTGCAAAATTTCTTTGTAATTGCACTTATGGCCACAAAGGTAATTTATTTTTGCAACACCCCAATAAATACTTAACCTGAAAATTATCCACTCAACATGGCCTGGACCATATCAATGGTTGAATGCTTCATTAAGATCCCATCATAGGCAGAGGCCTGTTCACAAAAGAGAGAGAGAGAGAGAGAGAGAGAGAGAGAGAGACAGTAAATGTAAAATGATCCTGCAAGAGCAAATCAATAGGTTATTTCAACCCTGGTAGAGTGTTTACAGTTCTCTTAATCCGTTATAAAATCCCATATTTATCTGTGGGATATGGTGGTCTTGCTGAATTAAGTTCATAAATAAGTTTGCTTCACTTTGGGACAATAAAAATGTGACCTCTGTCCGCAAACATGTACAGTTGTCAGAGAAAGTATATGGAATAGCTGTGTAAACAGTGTAGGGTCTGAGTGAGTGCCAAAAAAGTTTGTGAGTGCCAAGGATATTAGCTTCTGCAAAAGCTAACAGGATTTAAGAATTGTTGACTTGAATTAAGCTGGAAAGGTTACAAAAGCATTTCTGCATGCCTGTGACTATAAATGTAGAAAGTTTAGCATCGTTATTGGTCTTTCTAGTAGTAGATGTTCTGGATACCAAGACTTCTCTTGACAAGACTTCTTCTCTGGAATTCTCTAGAACATGCTACCATTGTTGATGTGTCTGCAGTATGCAAAACAAAAACACAAAGGAAACCAATTCTGTCCAAAACAAGCACTGCTGTACTTCTGAAGGTTTTCACACAAGCACCTGATGTTCCCCAACGTTACTGGAAAAATATTAGGGGATGGATGAAACCAGAGATAAAACACAACACTACAACATGCACCAACATCAAAAGCTGTAAAATGTTGGAGGAGCTGCTTTAGTGCCACGGGGCCTGAACAGCATGCTGCTGTATCATCGACAGAAACATAAATTCCCAAATTTATCAGGACATTTTGCATGAGAAAGTAACACCATCTGTCTGCCAGTTAAAAACACAACAGAAATGTGATGCTACAGCACAGGAGCACAGGAGAAAAATCCAAAGAGTTCACTTTATTCAGTCTGCACCATGAATGTTTATGCTGCTGAGAAAAGACAAATTGGCTGAGTTTGTGATTGTGACTTCTTTAGGACCAGATCAAATTTAATGGACAATTTGTGTAGAAATCTGGGTAAATTCTTGTAAGAATTTTTGTAATTCTTGTTCTTTTAGGCAAGGAAGTGTTACAGTAACTAGCTTTTAGTTTGCATTTGTTTTATCTGATGCAATTTTTTTCACCACCAACTCAAGGTGGCATGGACGCCACACAAGTTTTGCAAAACCTGATGATCTCTGTTACTTAATGATTTAAGAAACATCTTGTGTTCTTTTATAAGAAGCAAGAAAATCTGACCTATTGTACATTAGAATTTACATGATCAATGTCACAAACGTGCTTATTTGATTAGTAACCGGGAAATCTTACATTTATAGTTATTTTAGATAACAATTAGATAACCTTTTTTAAAATTGATCCAAATAAAACATTTATTTATTGTTTTAGTATCATCTCAGACTTTGGTCCTTTATGCATATTTGATCCTATCTCATGACCCCTGTCTTGTGCGATTTTGCATATGTGTCTTGACTGTGTCAGTCTTCTAGAAATGTGGTCACAATAAAAACAGTGGAGGCATTTGTGAGGCTCACTGTATTACAGAGCGCTGGATCCAATGACATTCTTATCAGATAGAGACAGACACTTCAAAACAATTACCTGCCCCCTGTTGTTTTCTCCAGAGAGGAAAAAATGAGCCTCTCTTCATTCAGGATGTGATTAAGAGAGAATATGTTTTGTAGGGGAATTGTAAAGAAAACTTGTTGTGAAATTGTATTGTGTTGTTGTCATGTCTTATCACTGTAGTGTGTCATTTTGAGAGGTGGTTAGTATTATTTGGAGTTACTGAAGTAGTTATTTAAAACAATGGGGGACTAAATGATGGTTTGTCTGATTTTACTTTTGCAGTCATAGCCCAAATTATCATTCAGCCAATCACGTCACTGCTGATGCTCCTCACAGGAGTCCTGCTGGTCAATGCGGTGAGTGTAATAGTCTCAGGTAAATTTTAATTAGCAATATTTTTGTGCTAAGTGGATGTATTTGTTAATTTTAATAATAAGTTACTGTTATGTGTGCCTTTTATCGCTGTCATATCAAAATCTGACTCCCCGTTTCTCTACTATGGTAAGAACTTGGGGTGGAGGCAGGCTTTACTAAAAGGGACCAGTCAGGTTTCAGCTTCCCTATTGTATGATCCAATCATGAGCAGGGCAGTCAAAATTTTATGGAAAGTCAAATTTTGGTACAACAGCACTTACTTTCAGTGTTCAGTGCTTTTGCAGAGTTCATGATGCAGATTTGATTTGTTTTTGTTCATTGAGGAGGAGAGGGTTCACAAAACATTAATTCATCAATAGATTACAGATCAATTTGTCAAGGGAGACTGTCTGCACACACTCTAGCTATTTCACAGGAAAGGTGCATTCTTCTGAAGGACTACAGAGACATAGTGTCTGAGTCACAAAACACATTTTCAAACGCAGAGATAATGTGCAATTTGAAAGATGCCCTTACTGTGCACAAACCCGATGGTCTAAATTCATTCATTACTGTATATAAGCCTCAGAATATATGGAGCACAGAATACAACACAACCTAACACAACGTAAATTATATTTAGTTGTAATTGATAAAAATGCCATTTTTATTGTTTGATAAAAATGTTTAATAATATTTATGATAGAAATCTTGCATGAATTAAAACAACAGAGCAGACTGCAGCTGCTAAGGGCTTTAATTATTGTGGGTTTTTATCTAGTAATAAGGGCTCCCAATCTGTTTAAATCTCAGAAATATTTTCTTTATCATACACTGATATTGATATTCTCAAGCACAGACTGTCTAGATTACCAGCTCAAGTCGAGATGTTTTTTTAGAGCAGTACCAATCACATTGCCAAACATTAATATTCACATATTTTACGCAAGTGTTTATTTTCATTTGCGTTATTTATATTGTTAATTATGCCTACAGAATGAGTGCCTTATTAATCTGTGAAGGAGCCATGAAGGACGGAAATTAATAAACTGAAAAATCTTGGAAGATGTGACACTGTAGACATAATGAACGATAATTATAAAATAATAATGGTTTCTGATGAGCTGTTTCTAAGAAAGAGAGTGCCTGTGTACTGCATGTGTGCGAGGGATGTGGTGTGTTCCTTCACTTCAGTATTAAGGTCAGAGGAGAGTGTCATCTCTAATGAGCACTCTGTGATCTATGATGAGTGACACCTTGTGCTTCAAGAGGAAATTCAGATCGTGCAAATTCAGATCTGTAATGAAAAGATACATTAAAGTATCTTGGAGAAAATAAATATAACATGAGAAAAACTAATGTTTATTAATGCCAGATCTTTTATAATGTTGAGATAGTTATCTTGACATTTCTTAATGCAGTGTCCCGAATGCTTTTCACTGGGGATGTGTTGTCCTTTAGGACAAGGAGCTGTGCATTTCACAGATGGTGACCTGTTTACACCAGTCTCACAGGACGTCAGTAATAGTTCTGAGCTGTTTTGCTGTTGTTCTGTTTTCATAATCACATTTTCTCTTGATTATTATAAAACAGGTTTGGTATATACCTGTTTTATACTTCCGTGTACATGCCTTAGGTTAAAGTAGTTTTAGATTTGCTTAGCCAGACTTTTAACTTACAGTATAAAGTCTGGTCCACTTTAAAATTTATTCTAGCCAAAAATAATATGCCTTTTAAGAGCAGGATTATCAGAAATTGATTATATGACTATAATTAGCAATGGAAGTGCGTATAGACTTTGTCATCTGAATTTATGTTTGTCTGAAAGTAATCAGTATAGATTGTTTCACTGACATAACACGACATAAAATAATATTTACTCGCTACTAAGTTCTTTGAATTTCAGAGGTTTATTGCCATCAGTCTGGCAAACTTTGCCAAATCTTAGGCTTAGCTCTTTCTCAA
This sequence comes from Chromobotia macracanthus, assembly GCA_036877525.1. Taxonomy (NCBI): domain Eukaryota; kingdom Metazoa; phylum Chordata; class Actinopteri; order Cypriniformes; family Botiidae; genus Chromobotia; species Chromobotia macracanthus. The sequence continues at coordinate 5,481,234 of JAZGTH010000008.1, forward strand.
AAACGTTCATTGTTTCAAGCCATTTGTTTAATGACTGGAACTACAGATTTTTATCAGATGGTCAGTGAGTGGACTGTGGGCGTGACGTCTTCTGCAGAGACTAAAGTCATTAAGGGAAGAATGCCTTCGTCTGCCTCTCCAAGACCTCGGCACCTTCATTAAGTCCAGGCGGTTCGTTGTTCCCTGACCCCTTACTTTTAATTCACCTCAGACTCCTCATTTCACTTTTGCGTTGGCACCACTGAAGTCTTTAAGTTGTGCTGCCAGGCTGCTGTTCCACTGCAATGCTTCGTATAATCACAGCAAGCCATTCATCAACTGACAAAACTGTCCCCCAGCCTCTGGTCACTAGGCCTGCTAACAGTAATTCTCAACTCTGTCTCATCAGTGGTCAAATTCCAGGCCATCAATCAAAACCCATGATGTATTATCCCTGTTCGAATGTCCATGCTTATCTATAATTTGGGCGGTTATCATTTATGAGTTTTATGATGCGTGAACGGCCCCTCCTGTGTCCTGCAGTGAATCACCTCACCTAGATGCCACAGAAGAGCCTTCTACGGGCCCTGATGAGATATCATCTGTGACTGACTGTTCCGTTTAACAGTGGCCAACATATTTTCATGACAATCCTAATGTAACAGTGATCCATGAAATGCCCTCCACCAAATCACCAGTTAAAGTGGGTGTAATTTAGCACCATACCATAAGTGGCAGATAATAGCTTTTTTTCTTCTCAGATGAGGCCAGGACAATAATGTCTCTCATGTGGAGGTTGGTTGCATGCTAATTGTGGGGTGTTGCTAGAATATGTGACCACTCATTGATGTCTGACGACAGGTGTGGGGCAGTCGTGGCCTAGGTTTAGAGTCAGAGTCAGACCTGTAACCCAGAGGTTGCAGGTTTGATTCCCAATGCTTGGAGGAAAATGACTGAGGTGTCCTTGAGCAATACACCTTTCCCCCAGTTGCTCCCTGGGTGATGCAGTGATAGCTGTCCAGTGCTCCGGTGTGTGTGTAGTACCCCTGTCAGGTAAGAAATTATTAGTGAACACAAAAGACGCGATGCTTCACATTCACAGCTTTACTTGGAATGGAGCGCATCGCGGGAACTCCCTGAGGATACACGCACGCACAAACACGTGACCAATCAAATACGTTTACTCTAGACGTTACAACATTTCACTCAGTAACATAATATTAATTTTTCTGAACACTTTAGTTATTTTAACAATATTATAAAAATAACAGTTTTGTATAAAAATAAACAATTTTGTGATAAACCTGAATAGAAACACAAACATAATACAAACATAAACAAATACAAATACAAACATAAACACGAACTATATTCACAACACCACGTGTTTACAGTTTGCAGTTGCGAGTTAAATGCAGAGGTCGCATTTCAAGTATGGGTTACCGTATCTTGACAAATGTGGCTTCATTATGTGACAAATCTCAGCCATCTTGATTTCCCATGGTTCCAAAATGTGTGGGGCAGCAGTGATGTTAAATAGTTTTAGAAGGTGTGTGCCAAGCTTCCAATAGTGTATGGTGTAAAAGTTAAAAAGCAGGCTGGCAGTAATTACAAACAGGTGTAGTGTGCGTGTGTTGAAAGAAAGTCAGATGCTGATTCGCTAATTGCCACTAGCCCAGGATTTATTGTTAATGTTGGATCAGCCTCCTTTAACTCCTGAGAGAGAATCATAACCTGAAATATAGATTCATTAAGCATGCATATGGCATGCCTTTCAAATGGGCCCATGAAATATTTCATCTTCAAGACAATGCCATCCTGGTGAGCGAACAATTTGTTGTTAAAATGATTTATAGCTCTACACTGGGATCAGTATTGTACCAGAGCTGGGAGACAGAAAAAAATTATCACAAGAGAAAGAAAAAAAATTAAAACATATATTTTTTAGCATTTTTATTCAGTTTGATAGATATCTCAGTATTTATGTACTTTCTCTAAAATGCCTGGAAGAGGTGATTTATTTTATTTATTAGATGAACCATCATTTCAATCAAGCAGGTTCAAAATGTTTAATACAAAAAGTAAAATACAGTAAAATCCACAAGCCACAGTTTACAGTTACCATAGTTTTTCACTAAATAACATAGGTATGAACATTTCATCATTTTAAATTATATACACAAACTGAAAAATCCTAAACAACACAATATTTATATTAACTGTTAATATATAGTATACAATACATTGCCTAGCCCTAGACTGTAAGCAGAACAGAACAGTTGCATGTTTCTGTTAAAGAGGGTTATCGGCTGTGCCATGTTTTGTTTGGTCTTTGAGGAAGGTTTTATTTGTCTGTTGGCTGTTAGGTGCTAAAATATGTATAAGCCCCGTTCACAGGAAAAGCTTAAAGGAAATGGCTGTCCTCTGGTTTGTAGGCCAGGCCTCTGCGGTCTTCTCACAAATGGTGTTTTGGCCACTCGTGTTAGCTGAAACGGTTATAGCTGTTGCCTCTAATCAGTTTGCCTCTGTTGTGGGGCCTCCGACACAAGGGATGCTGAGAAGATGCAAAGGCATAGCGGATTTTACACAGCAGCCCATTGCATGTTGTGTGTGTGTGTGAATGCTTTAGCTTTTCAGGTCACTGATTCTGAGTGTCAGCGCCTGCGTCAGGGGCATTCGAAAACAAAGAGCGCATGGCAGGGCTGGATGACTGTGTCAGGCTATCACACCCCACTGGCTCACGATCCATTAATGCGCCACTGCCTCTAATGACTGTTTGGCTAAGATGCCTTAAGGGCTGTCACACACACACACTTAAACATGATACATTTTACTACAGCGACTCATCATCTCTGCCTAACCCATCTCCTACAAATGTGCTGTTTTGCTTCTGAAGGACTGTTGAATAAAACATGTCAGATAGTGTTGTGCATATTTTGAAAATGTTTTACTGTAGTTGAATTTAAAGTGACCTTGTCATGATTGTTGTGGCACAGCTATGTAGTCAAGATAATTACGAGATGAGTTTTATAGATGAAACTATAAGAGACTAATAGGCCTGTGCCACACAATGACATATGTATTCAAACTTGGCAGCGTCAAGAAAACCACTCAGCCAGTACTAATAGGACTATTCTCTCCACTTAAATCAACTACAGCTTATTCTGTCATTAACACCACTCTTTTCATTTCATTCTCAAGTTTTAAATTGTTTGTGTCTATATTTGTGTTTATGCCATGGTTCTAGTACAAAAAACCATTGCTTAATTTTAATTTTATTGGACCAAATGAATAGTTTGTATCATAGAGAAGCATAGTGGGATCATTGTCATCACCTGGTCCATGACACCTGTAACCTGGAGTTCCTGGTCCATGACAATATTCCCCCTAGATAATTGTAGGTATTGTTAACTGTACTAGCTAGTGCATGATTAGGTTTATTTATTATTTATTTATTTATTTATTTATTAGGTTTATTTATTAGGTTTATTTATTAGGTTTATGATTAGGCTGCCATGATAATACCGTAGTATTTTAAGTACTTTGTTAATGTCATGTCACATGAATTGGGAGGTCATTCAGTACCATGGAATACCCTCACTGTACTATGGTTTCACCGCAGTACTTTTCTGTACTTTTTCCTTTTTATTGTACTGTAGTGTACCACAGGTTTTAATTAGTGATCTTAGAGTAGCAAAGCAAGTCTACCGCATTGTACTAAGAGCTATTTTAAGATGTTGATAATGCATTAATTGATATTACAAGTGTGCAAAAGTTCATTGTAAGCTCATTCTGTGTAGATAAAAGCATTATGAAGCAGGGTTAATCAGGTTTGTCTCATATCTGAGACTGTGATTACTAATGGTTCTTTCTATCTCAAGTTCCAAACGATTTTTGATTTCACAATATGTCAGGCAAAGACAGAAAGAAAGAGAAAAATCAATTTTCTTCCTCCATGATGATTTATTTATTGTCTCTGCTGAAGAGCTTCACTACTCCATCACAAACACACTCCAGGAATCCATAAGGTTGTAACCTCATCATAACAATTCACTGCCAGGCTGGTAAATCACTTCTAAATGTCGCAGCTAGCAAAAGGCCTGACTTTTGGGAATCACTATCTAACTAATCAGCACAATCTGCTCGCAGCGTGTCTTGGAATAGCTGGCAAAATCTCCTCTAATCATGTAATTCATAAAACCACAATCAGAAATGTATCTCAAAGCATGTAAATGTCAACCTGTCGGCCCACGGCCTGGGTTTTCAAGACACAGCAATTAAGCCTTACCGCAGCCTGTCTCGCTCGCTGCTGAACATAAGATCTTTGCCAGCAGACAACTGTAGGCAATCTGCTGTTTTCTCAGACTAGTGTACACTACATGTACCCCAGCTGTGCCCTACATGCTTCAGACAGAAATAACTGTGAAAGCATTAAGGTGATGGATTAAGAAGAATGGATCTATCTAATGCTCAGCTTTATACAAGCGCTGTCTGAACGTACGTGAAGCTCCATACTGACAATTACAACCAAATTCAAGTCTTGTCATCAGGACAATCTGAAATCGATCAATTTCATTATTTAGATGGTTTTTGAGGAAATGGTATAAGAGGAGTTTTGGCTCTGTTGCAATGCTTATCCCTGACCCAAGCACATTAATTATGTCCCCACTTCTTTGAGGTCTGCCATCTTAAAAAGAGAACAAGGTGTGATTTAATAGTTGTCCATTTTATTTAGCAAATATAGTCTTGGGTAGGGAGATGAATAATTATGTCATGGTTTTTTCGGGTGCATTCAGGTATGTTTTAAAGATATTTGTGATACTGTATGCACTCTTTTAAAAATTGAAACAAACTAAGACATTTCTTAATATACAGTATAAAGGAAACAAAAATAATCTGAATAGTGTTGCTCTGTTTGAAATGTTTGAGTTTATATCCAAACCTCAAGACCTTCAGTCTTGGACAATCCTAGCATAGTGTGCTAGGATTGTTGAGATCTCTTCTGAAAGTCTAGAGGAGATCTTCGGTCTTTAGTTTCCCAGCCCTTTTTGAGAAGCAGAAGACTGCTTCTCAGAAGTCTCTATTTGATCTCTATTTAATCTGGTTGGCTCATTTCTGATTAGGGTTCCTAAATTACATAAATGGATAAATAGATCTATAAATTATTAAGTAATGTAAACAATTAGGTAATATAAATCTCAATGTTGTCTCAATCGCAATATAAAATGTTTAGCCAAAACTTTAACCAAAGCACAAATCTAGTTTTGAAGAATTATCACCAACAACATATTAAAGTGTGTATTTGCATGTAGCTTCAGTTGATACTGAAGCTTGCTGTGATACCTATCCTGCTGCGAGGGCTGAACAAACCAAACAGATCAATGTCAGGAGACCATACACTCTGCTGTGCACTCGGCTGTCTGCCTCTGCCCACATTGCCCACTAGAGTACATCTACACCCCTAGTGTTTGACACTCTGTGTTCAGCTCTGTTAATAAAACATCAAACCTTCCAGTGGGAAGCAGCTGAATAGCTGTCCTTCAAATGGACAACCCAAAAGTTGACTACACTTTATATTGCTCATTTTATTGTGTCCGGAAATGACCTCTTTGTCTGAGAGATGCACTTTTTAGTGTTGCCACTCTCAAAAACTCAAAATAACATCCACTCTTATTTCTATTTACCTGAGGTTTGTGTCCCATTTTGTGAGATGGTCAAGAGAGTATTTATACCTCACTCTTTGAGAGCCTGAGATAAAATAGGCCATTTACACTGCATCACTGCCTCTGCAAGCAGCCACTTTCATTTATTCATCCTGTTATTCACTTAACGGAACAAACAAAGAATTTTTGTTGTTATATCTCTTACAATTTTTAGTTAATTGTGTTTATTGTGACATAATCAATGATGACATTGTGGATCAGTCTAGGTGACCAGCAGTTAGACGTGACTGCACATGGAATATATAAATCACAGTAGTAAATTGATACAATTTTACCAGAATGTTCACTGAAGCAGAATATTTTCGCCTGTAATTAGCCTATAACTGTAAGCCATTTACCGTTGCCAAGCAACATAGCAACTTGGCACATTAAAGAAATAGTTAATCCCAAAAATGAAAATGTTATCACAGTTTACTTGCCCTTATGTTGATCTTAGTTATTTTTGCTGTAAACACAAACAATGTTCAAACTGTTGTCTATACAGTGAAAGTGGATGGTGATTTATTCCAAGCCCCTAAAGGGACAAAACAGCCGCATAAAAGTTTCATCAAAATAGTTTATAAGAAATATAAGCTGTATTTTTAGTCCTCTGGAGCTGTATGCAGTAGTGTTTTGTCAGCAACAGACCAAAACATTGCTATTTTACAAATAAGTTTGAATGTGCAATCTTATCAGGTTGCTCAGACACAACTATCTATTTTATACTAGAACTTTTTAAGTTTATCTTTTCTCTAAGTTGTGTTCTCACTACTCGACTGTATCTGTAAAATAGCCAGGTGGATTTTATAGGTTTATTGTACTGTAATATACATGCATCAAACTCTTCAACATTCAGAGCTGTTTTGCTGAGGTGTATCTCTTCACAGTGGGCTATAATTTAACTGTCATTAAAGCAAAGCAACGGTAAACTCCTTGGCGTATAACTACTGTAATTTTACTCACAAAACTCCTCAGCTGCTCAGTTCTGTCGAAAAAATGTTTTACAGCTTTGCTGAAGAGCAAAAGCAAACATTTTTTCTCATGTTTTGTCATGCAAAAGGGGTTTGAGGGGGTTATTAGATGTCAGCTTCCCCAGATCCACTATCAGCCCGGCGGGCAGCTTCCTCCACCTGTCCCCTCCTCTGCCTTCAACCTCCATCCTGATCTTCTGTGAAATAGATTCTTTCAGTCCATCATCTGGTCCCATGTGTGCATTAGAAGATTGGAGTCATTGGAATGGCCCCAATGCATTTAGAAAGGATTTGCTTTACTTAGAAAGTGCTAAAGATGTTTGGTTGGCGGATGTGTGTTTTGTTGTCAGACTGTATCAGTTTGTGTACTTTGTGTTTATGATCTCAGTGCATGAGAGAATGTGCGCGTCCGCATGTGTATTTATGGCTGTTATGTCAAATAGTGAAGAAAATTGCATTCTTTTTCTCCACTAATGCATAACCATCTGCTGCAAGGTTAATCCTGATGGGAAATAGCACCTTTGGCCTTTCTCCTACCTGCTCTTATAACTCCAGCCTCGCTCGAAACAGCTGAAATGGAGGTGAAGAGACAGGCAGATATGTTGAAGAATTGGGTAGATGGACGCCCTCTGACAAAGTCATCGGATTTGAGCGAACGGCATCTGTTTGGTAATATGTGCTTTTATACGTCATTTCTTAGACCTCGCTCGAGATTTTTTTGACAATGTCAAGTGGGAAGCAGGCTAATCACAGTCTTTGCTCGATGTCTTTCTACCATGCAGACCTTTAAAAGGAAACAGAAAGCCACTTTTTAAGTGTTTTGTGTACCAGAGTATTCAGAGCTCAAAAGCCATATGCAAGCACCTAATGGAATGCCTTCTGGGTAATCCAGGTCACTCATCTCCAGTCCCAAAAATGTTTACTTACAGACAATTGCTAACCTCTCCACCAGCTTCTCTTCTTACGTTTTCACAAAAAAACTAGCTGGATTGCAACTACACACACAAAAACATCCAATTCAAGAACAGAGTATACTTTCATACAGTGCATATTCATGCTCTTTGAAATAAACGGTCATTATTATATTTTTCACCTAAATGTTACCCTAAGGTAATGGAGAGACACTTAGATACTGCAGCATGTGATGTGCTTCAGAAATGAAGAAGTATTCTCCCTGCAACTGGCTCCATTTAAATCCATGTTCTATTGGTTCAAAGTAAGAGGCACATGGAATAGCATATTTTGAATATATTTTACTTTGCTACAAACTGTTGTTCCATGATTATTGTTAATACTCATGTTCCTCTCAGATTGTTAGTCAACAAAGTCTCAATAATCAGCAGGCATCATTAGAAGTCTTGGGTACAGAAGTGTATTTTTAAGTAAACTGAGAAGAGTACTCACTAAAAAGCGGTTTACTCACAGATCATTTTGGGTTTAAAGCTCATTCAAGTTCAGACCTAACTCAGAGTGGTGATGAGTGTGTGAGTTATTTACTCTGTAATTAGTCTATCCATTTCCACCATTTTGACTCATTTAGGCTGATTTGGGTGATGATAGTCAGGTATAATCACTTTGGAAAGGTAATCGGCCAATCAAAATGCTACATAGCTACAGCCTCTTGTTACATGACTTTTCTTCTGCATGTCGTTTACTATATTAAAAATCCAATGAATGACAAGACACATCATGCTTAAAGGTGGTTTTAGAGACCCTCTGAAACTTTATTGGCTGATGTTGCTGTTGGACAGTGTTACTTCGGAAAAATGTGTTGTTTGCACACTAATTGATCTCATATTTCATTTTAATATTTGTTTTGTTTTTTAACAACCTTTTCATGCCCCCTCGCCATGCTTCATGTTACATTCAGATGACACCAAAAGTCTGCCTGCCTGTCTGTCTGTCTATTTACCTGTCTTAACAGACTTGTAACTCTCTCTCCTTTCTAGGGAGAAATTGGGAGTAATTTCCTGGCCCTGCATGTGTGGGCACTGAAATGTAGGCAGGGTGTTTTTCTAAGAAGAATCTCATTGCTCTCTCACCAGTGCACAGTGTCACAAAATTCCATTAACAATCTCACATCTCTGACTTGTCCACACACAGAGCCTGGCCGCACAGGTGGGCTGTCATCTTCCGAGAGAAGAGCAGCCCTCTCGTTCTGTATCGCCGTCCCCCATAGATGACTGTGTATTCTGAAGGTCTGACTATGGTGAGAATTGGGGCTAACAATGAGAAGTCCTGTGACTTACTGGAACAAATAATAACATAATGCCAAATAAGATATGAATGTCTGATTCTAAACATCACTCGAAACGGATGCTTGCATATAGAGGCTCTTGATTTTTTGTGAGTGGTGCATTTCAGTCTACAGAAATGAATGCTTCTTTCGTATTTTCCCAAATACAAGCACATTGGGCTCAGATTTTTACATATACCAACCCCATCATTAACATTTTATTTTCATGTTGCATAATAATTGGAAATTATAAAGCCACACTATAACATTACAGCCATAAGTTTACAAACACACTTTTGCTGTTAAACATTGGCATTTAAAATAAAACATTACTGTGTTTTTATAATTTTCAACCAGTTTTAATTGATGCTACTAAAAGTATCATTCGCACAGTTTCCATAAACCCTTATCTGTGACTATGTTTACAAAAACTTCACAGAACTTTTAACAGCATAAAAAAACATATAGGGTAAAAATTCTGTCAGCTGACCCAAATCTCTCTCATGCTGGTCCCGGCCATTAGGCCATCCATATTGCTGAGCCCTAACAAAAACATTTAATTGTACTGGATTAAAAATTCCACCGTGCCGAGCCTCAAATCTCGCAGCTAATAATAAATCAGCCAAACGATGCAGTTTGTTTATTGGATAGTGCTTGTAAATGTTATTTCAGCTGTGAGACAGACATGCACCACAAATACCAGGTCAAGGACTATTGCTCATATCTTTCACCCTTTCTCTCTTTCACCCATCTTCTTCTCAGTTTTACTGGTCATGACATTAAAAGCTATCAATTTGTGGTAAAACACTTTATGCTTGTGGGCCCCCAAGGCATCTCCAGTAACCCTTGACAGGAAGTACCAAGATATTTGTCATTGCACTTTTTCTCTCCTTTCTGTATATCCCTGCAAATGTCATATGAAATGAGAATCTATTGGTGGTCTGGATTACTTTGGATGCTCTGTGCCATGCATCTTTGAGCCTGTCATAATTTCTCTGCCCCAAGGTGGCTGTGACATTTGTTGTGGGTTCAGAAGTTCACCAGGAGACCACAAATGACTTTACCCAAATCAGAAAACCTTTTCTAATGGGAATGGTTGCTCTCAGTATGACTCACCTTCCTTTGTGTGTGTGTCCAAGATACCCCAAAAAGCATTTTGACACCAAAGTCACACTTAAAAATGTATGTATGTCATGGCTTTAGAAACAACGTCAAAGTAGCATCTGCAAACAAATTATGCTACTGCAGATCTTTTGTTAGAAACACTTTTCTGAGCAATTGTTCCTGGTTCCAAAATCATTTTAATAGTTGTATTAATAGTTGTCTTATTTGAGTAACTATAGGTTACTCAGAAAATAACCAGCAAAATGAAAGTTCTATCATCATTTTCTAACCTTTGTGTACTATAATTCAAAAACCATATGACTTTTATCATTTATTGGAACATGAAGGAAGATTTTTTTTAATACAAGTTTTTTCATGTTTCTTTTAACTACAATAAATACCATCTTATATCTTATAATGCAAAGACAATTTTAGGCCTGGCTTTAAGTGCCCAAATATTTTTGGAAGCGCCTGTGTGCCAGGGTAAAGATGTTGTGTTTCTCCTCTCCTGCAGTGTGTGGGCAGCAGTGTGTCAGTGAGATTGGGTTAAGTGAAGTGAGGAGAACAGAGCGCTACAGACACCTCTGCGTGTTCATTGCAGCTGGTGTGCTGAGCAGTTAATGAAAGTACCTCTCAAACCTTATCGCTGTGACAATGTAGATGTTAGCCAGGAGTCTGGGGAATCTTCTGTCCCTCTCTGTCCCTTTCTCTAATCCTGTTAATTGGCTGCCACACTCAGAGCTGTAAGGTCCTGAGGAAGCCAACCCTCCCTGGCCCGCAGGAGGTTTCTGTCAACAGAACAAACAAAATTGACCTGCCAGAGTCTCACGCATCGCCTTACTCTCATTTACAGCCAGCTCCTCTGCGACACCTTTGAATAGACAGCTGCCTGCTCGACGGCTTTTTAAAGGGCCTGGTGTACGCCCTGCAGTACCTCCGGGCACTAATGGGCATCTGCTTTTAAGAAGTCACAAGGCTAGGCTTTGTTTACAGTGACAGCATGGAGAGTCTATCAGTCTCCAATCCAACCAAAAAGAGGAAGCTGGCCTGGTGTCAAACCAATAACATTTAACCAAAAACACGCATCAGCATACTGTGTGATGTTCTGAAGGTTGTTAGCAACTGTTTGGTTAATGCAGATTCTATGGAATATACACAAAAAAGTGGAGCAGTCTTATAAGGACCCACTGTTTGGTTTATTTGTCTGAATTCCAGCAGTGGGCTCCTGGGAGCCTCTGCAATTACAAGGGCTTTTACCTTTCGCTGTGCGCCATCTGTTGTATTGTACTAGGTTTTGTCCCCCGCTCCTTGTTCGTATTTATCTTACTGATGATTTTCATTCCATGCAGGGGAAAACAGAGTTGCGACTATCAGCAGTTTTACAAGTACATTTATAGAGCTGCTCTCAATTCTTTGTTTTTTTTAAAGCTGCAATCTGTAACTTTGGTTAAAAATGATCAAAAATCAGTTTTTGAGCAAGTGCATACTGTAACAGATCAGTGTTCAAAAAGGTCTTCTTAACTTACCCCAATTCACAATGAAATCCTAGGCCTGGTTCTATCTGTAGTCTCAGTCTATAATCTTTATGTGTGGACAAATTTCTTTTTATTGTGATTTTACAAGTAAGCAGCATTCTTAGGCTCGACATCATGGCTGCTATCAATCAGAAGTTGTGGCTCCTCCAATCAGAATTCAGACATCATTTGTCCCTTTTATAATACAACTTTGTCATTTTTAACCTTTTCTCTTAGTTCTTAAGTCTGAGTCTGAATTTTTTCTTCAGTGTATGGTTTATGGTCTCTTGTTTTGGAAACTTGTTTGTTTTGTTTGTTTGATTGATTGTTTGTTTAAAGATGCACTTAGACAGCAAATCAACATTACAAATGCCCTAACTGTTTACCTATGTTTATTCAGTACTATTCTGATTTTTCATATATTGACTGATATTTGTTTTTTCCAATAAGGTGGGATTGTCAATGTCATGCCATTCTTGTTTTGAGAATTCTCCCATGTGAAAACACAGGTATGCCCTTCTCAGATCCTCTTGTGCATTCAGCTATTAATCTGAGAGAATTCTGTGTTGAAAGAATTCTGTATTGAGAATTCCTTGTAATGAGAGTTTTTAAAAGGTCTTACGGTTCAAAAGAGCTGTGCTAGGAGGACTGGCTGCATGCACACTATTAAAAATACTATGGTAAGTTTGGTAAAATTGTTATGACATTATCCACTTGTGATGTATGGTAAGTTATTCCTGTTAAATATATCCCATTTTAGGAAAAAAAAATCTCCTAAAATTATTTTATCAACCCCATTTCATTCAAAGCTGTTTTTTGTGTGTTCAATCGTTATTGGTTCTTGCATGTCTTTTATCCGATTACAATGCACAGATTTTAAAACTGGGTTTATTAAAATTGCACAAAATATTTTAGAGCTACAGTGACCTCAGAAAACTTTAAATGTAGCGTCTTTATGTGAGCTACAGAAGAAACAAATCATACATGTTTAGAAAAGCATAAGGGTGAGTCAATGATGACACAATTTTCATTTTTGTGTCAACTATTCCTTTAATGCTTTTCTGAGATTACGCACTATCAACCAAATAGAGTGGCTGTGTTGTCAGGTACGTTATCTTTCGTTTCAAAGGTGACATGTCCTTGAGTTTCATTTAAACATTAAACTAGTGTCAAGTTCAGCGCTGACAATGCAAAGCCCTCCGTGTTCATTTTGTCACAGCAAAAGCACTTACCGTTTTAAAGTAACCCAGAAAGAGCTGAACCAAACAGCTTTCATTTGAGAACAGGAGATAGGGGACGTCTGCGTTCTAACTCCCCCTTGAGTTGCCCACTTGTCCTTTGTGCCTGGTGTCTGTCTGATTTTAGCACACCCTGAAAAACTCTCAGAAACACTGCCGTTTCATCTAATCATCTGTAAAGAAGTTATTGAGTTACCAATCAGTACTGTTACTCAAGAGACCCAAAGCAATTATGTTGCAGCAGATGAGATGAAAAGAGAAGGCTTCTGGAGATGAGATCTCATGTTTGACTCTTCGGAAGCCCAAAATGCACTGCTACGGCCCTGCCAGTGTGGTAGAAATCACACTATACATTGCAGTCTTCAGTTTACTACAGTAATTCACAATGGTTGACTAGTCATACTACAACCAACTAGTTTTGCATTGTTTATTATATACTATATGTATTATAGTACATAATAAATAAACATATATTATTTATTATATTATATATTTTTACAGTTTATACTTAAAGAATCTATGATATTGTAAAACTACTGGTTGACAATGAGTTTGGCTTTTGTTGTTATACATCAGAGAAGAATTTTTTAGCTTGTCTTTCATCTCATATATATTTTATCAGGCCCGATGGTGTTGTGTTAGTTGCCCAGTTCCATCAGCTGCTGTCTTTCTGCAGCTTCATTTAATATGCTGCATCTAATCCACAAGTATGCATGCTTGCCTATTTGATTAATTGTAGTCTATCACCCATTTTAACTGACTGAACCTGTTTAAGGCTCGTGTTGCAGCATCCTGGAGCTACCTTGCAGGTATTTTACTCCATCCTTTACAACAACTTTCTTCTAAAGCCTGACAGCTTTGTCCCTACTTCTTTTATAAGGCTCAAATAAGCATTATCCAATCATTTTTAGAGATACTAGACAGCTGCAATAGATACCACACATCTAATCCTCCCATCAGTCTTTAGATGTTTTTTTAGGTGCTGAATATCTAAATATCAGATCAGCCACAGAAAAATGCCATTTAATGTCTTTAAGTTAAGGTGTATCATTTTTGCCATGTTAAAATACTTTTGCAAGAGAGTTTTGGAAAACCTGAAAAATAATTCTGTTTGGTGTCAGAATTACAAGTTTCATCTTTAATTTACATGATACAATGCAACACATCTGAATTGCATGAATTATTTTCCTTATTTATTTTTAATTTCAACACAGTTTCAAGAAACAATGGATAACTTGGCCACCAGAAAATATGTATTCATTTCAGCATAATTCTTCTCAATAGCCAATCACGTACTCTAGATTTCCCTAGGAAATGTGCTGAACTCCCATACACACTTTATTAGAGAAATGTCCAATATTTCATGTTCTTTTGTCAGCACTTTGCATCAGGACTCTTAACCTAACCTGCCAACTGCAGAGTGATTTCCATTTTTGTTTTGTCAGGTCATAATTTCAATGTCTAATTATCAAACTGAGCATAATTCTATTTCCTCTCCTCTATTGGGAGAGCAGAAGAGGAGAGCTGTATTGGTTTTTATTGAGCGTTTTTAAAGCATAGCCTGTACAGATTAGCAAATAAATTTCCTGTGGCATCTGAAGAGCGAGGAAAACAGTTTTATGAAGTTTTTGTAGCAGACAATTTTCCTTTGAGTTTTGTAAGCTGTAGTTTTGTAAGCTGTATCAAATCTGTTTCAAGATGATCTTTTTCATCTTTATGAGCTACAATCGCAATATCAACTTTTGATTTACTTGACTTATAAATGTAGTTGTTTAGGGAATTTAGGGAATTGTTTAGGGAGGCTGTTGGTTATATCTGAATGTTATGGCTTTGGTACACAGGATGGCCTACAGCTGAGATATTTGGATATTATGGAGAAACATTGTGATTTTTAGGCCTATGACGTGACTTCAATTTAGAGCATACAGGATAACAATATTCTGTACCTAACGCTTCCATAACATTAACACTAACTCCTTCCTGTTATTCTTAATATTACAAAATTTACTAGCTTTGTTCCAGCCACATACGGACATTGCAGTCCCTTCTAAATCTCGAGGCAGACATCTGTGCTATCTGCTGATCTCATCCAGTACATCACCACCATGATGGCGCCTTTGTCAGCCTTAGCGTTACATATTGCCATTCTGACGTTCAACAAGTCACTTTTTTGTCATCTCTGAGGTGCAATGCCACTAATGCCCCCGCCTCTGATTTAGTTTGCTTTGGGTGGCTGGCGTCCTATCGTAATAGAGTCATCATCAGCGACTGAGCGGTCGAACTAGAGCTCACCCGTGGGCGCAGCATTAATGAACCCTGCAGCCAATGCGGCCTGTGCCATGATGACTGTGACTGATGGATGATTGCTGGAGGATCCCGCCATGCTAGATTTGTCACAAAAATGAGACCCCCAACCCCCACCCCCACCCCCACCCCTGACTCCTGCACAACGGAACATCCAATAACGTCATACAGCCTGTTTGTCAAATGATTAAGTCTTCCAAACAACCTCAAAACCATCACACTGTGACACATCACGTCTGAAGAGCGTCATAAATCGGACGACGTTTGAAAAGTGGCACCACGATTGATATGAATGCGTTGCCGTGTAAACGGCTGCATAGTCCTGATGGAAGTACGAGGGGGATGGATGGCACTGCTGTCATTATTAACACTCGTTAGAGCATGCTGTGGCTTGTAATCATTTCTGGTTGCGCGTAGTGTGAGGACTTTTTAAATCATCCCAAACTCATGGAGTGCCATTAACCCTGAGTGGCTGTGTTAGCAATCTAGACTCAATGTCTGACAGAATGCTTTACCATCAGGTAACTCTCTCTCTCTCTCTTTCAGCAGGCAGTTGAGATATTCTGACAGAGCTTCTCAGATCTTTCTATTATCACAAACCTGCTTATTTTGTCAGTGAGCACCAGATTATTTTACTTTCTCTTTTTTTATTTGTGTTGGATTTTTTTTTACTTGTAAACTACTCAATGGCCCAGTACACTGCTGAAGAAACATGCTGACAACTAGCGTGTTCCAGTAAACAACTTTACTGGAAAGTTGTGTCTCAAAGCTTTGTGTCTTAAAAACCATATTGCAATTTTCAAATTGCTTACATTTTCTGATGAATAATTGTTTAGAAAATTGCTTAAAAAGGTGTTTATTTTCTATGCCACTAGAATTATAAATCTGAACTGCAAAAAATACTAATGCTTTTAATAAGTCCATTTACCAAGCACTGCTACTGTTGTTTGCAAAAGCTGTATTTAGCTGCAAACTAAATCAATCTACAATCAGCAACAATTTAACTATACAACAATAACTAAATTAATAAACAAAACAGACATGCCTAACATAACAAAAGTTGTGTGGTGTCTAATGGTATATTTTTCACATCTGAACTGTGGTAACCAGTTCTTGCTCACCACAGGTCTGGACTGTATAAAGTTTAGTTTATTTCAGATGGCGCAGTGATATTGATTTGTGCCCTGACCCTGTCCTTGGACTCTGCGTAGAGGCCAATGGCCCCGTAAAGCCTGCTCGATTGAATCCTGTGAAAGCGTTTTGGCCACCACAGCTTTATACTGTACACCACTGTCATAACAGGGTCTCCTCTGAACTGCCTCCAAAAGAGTCAGGCTTTGTGTTTATTCTCTCAAAACCTTCTGAGAGAGAGAGAGAGAGAGAGAGAGAGAGAGAGAGAGAGGGAGACAGGGAGAGAGGGAGAGAGGGAGACAGGGAGAGAGACAGGGAGAGAGAGTGAGCAGGTGTGGAATTAAAGGAAGCAGAAATGGAGAATGATAAATAGAACCAGACGATAAGAAAGTGAATGCCAGTATGAGAAAGAAGGGCATATAAAGAGAAAAATGGATATAGGACAGCATAAATGCAACATCAGAAAAGCGGATATATAAAATATGTGAAAAGAGTAAGCATGCCTGTGTGTGCGACAGAGAGAGAGATCGCTTGTGGGCTGATCTCATCTGTCACAACCAAGCTTCATCATTAATATGCAACAGCAGGCCACTGATGCTTGGCATTGACCCATTTACTCACTGAAATATGACCGCGAGGTTCACGGTGCGAGAGAGAGATGCAGACCTTCACATAATCGGCTTTGCATGGAGCACCCAGGTATAGGAGGTAAAGAGAGCCGTCTGGCAGAGGGTTTGTCTGGAAACACAAGTGCTCGTATTATGTGATAATGAATCCAGCACACTCTGATTATAGGAGCTACAGGAGTTCAGAAATAGTCTGTCCTCCAAAACCAATAACGACAAACACTCACCCACATTATAATGTGCCACTACCATGAAATCACATGATAAAACATTAATACACCAGTACAGAAGTGGTGTCAAAACGTTAGACTTAATAGGGCATCTACAGTGACTCATATTAAAGAGTGTAAACATCTCAGTTACATATGGAACGAGACATTGCATTTGGTTTGATTGGGGAACGCCTTCAGTGTCCAGTGTCTGAATCTCATATCTAATCACCCCAATCCAATTGTCCCATGGCAGTGTTTGATTTACATTTACATTCATGCATTTGGCAGATGCTTTTATTCAAAGAAACTTAAAAAGTTAAATAAAAAGTGATATATTTTATCAGTTTGTGTGTTCCCTGAGAATCGAACCCACAACCTTTGTGCTGCTAATGCAGTATTCTACCAGTTGAACTACAGGATGCGCATCAGGTGGCCTGCAAGTATATTAGGGGACCAGCAGAGTATGTCATCAGTTTCTTTGTCTGAAGGAGACCAAAGCAGGTGCCCCTGAGGCATGGAACGAGATGCAGTGTCTCATTCTCTTTTTCAGGGAAACGAAGTTACATACATAACCTGAACATTCTTTTTCAAGAGAACTCAACACTGTCTGGTTTGACGCAATGGGTAACACAATAGCTGAAGCAATCACTACAGTCAGAACACAATCACTCATGCAATGCTGGTGACAAAAAACTCTCACAGGCCACTGCCCTAATGCAAGGGCCTGCAATGTTTCTAGCTTACACTAGACACATAGGGAGTTGTTCAGCTTGAGACTCGAACACCAGTCTTTTAGGTTAGTGTCGGCTGAGTGCATATGTTCCTCATGCAGGCAAACAACACAGAGTGTTGTTGTGCGTGTCCTCAGGTGTCAGAGCCCTCTGACATGGAGGCACACACTTTCTGAAGATCTTTGCAGCTGGGTCCATTGGTGCTTTGACACAAGAAAAACAGACAGCTACTGAAGACCTAAAGCTGATGACATGCTCTACAGGTGTTGTAATATACTCGCAGGTGCACCTGATGTGCATCAAGCACTGCTGTGGGCTAACTAGATTGGTGTGATTAAACATGAGGTTCAGACCGAAGGTTCCCCACAGCATCAAACTACTTTGTGATGAGTTCTCTCAGACGGCAACATGTTTGAGGCGCATGCTGATCTAACACTGAGCTTCAAACTGACTCAGATGAAGAGTGTGTTGATCACTGGAGCATGAATTATCAAAGCATTATGGGAAATATGTTCTGTGTATGTAAACAAACTGTCTGTTTAGGAGTTCTCTTGAGTGTGTGAATCTGCTCTTCTAAGCTGGTACAAAGACATGCAAAATGTATACATTTAATTTTTAAAGGAATATTTATTATAAATGTGAGGGCTTAAAATATGTCATATGATTCATTTGTTATACATGTGCATATTATATAAATTATGTATATACTATATACTAGTTTACTAGAAACTAGTAAACTCCAGTGAATATCTCTTAGGGTTGGATTCTTTTTTTAATTTATTTTCTGTATTTGTACATAGTTTATGGCTACACAAAGCCTACTAAACAAACCATTGAAGAAAAAATAAATAAAAAGGTGAAGTATAACGTAGAGGGGTATGCTGTCAAAATTCACAGTGTAAGTCATCACAATAGAACATGAAACAGCATACAGACCATTAAACCCCCCATTATATGCTTTTATAAAGGAAAGCATTATTATAGTCAAAATACAAATATTATGAAACTCACAAAAAAATCATGCAACAGACAATGTATAATTACATTACTGTTTTAAAAAAATTATTAATACATTACTGTTTAAATTACAACATTGAAACATTTTCCCAAAACTTGACATTATACAGTTGACCCCTGCCAGTCATCTGTATTGTATGCCAGTGTGGCTTTGTATTCACTTGTTTATCCAAGAGCTATTATTCAAATGTTTATATGTCATAATGTTATATATAATGTTATAATGTTTATAATTTAAGACACTTATAAATTAGGTGTGTTAAAACTATCATAGTAAAAAAAATCATTGCTAGATAAAAACAAGCAATAATAAATAAATGTACTGTATTTTTTTTTTATGTTGCTTTTCATACAACATGTTGTATTATATACAATATAGTTTTACATTGTACTTTTTAAAAATCTCTCTCTCTCTACGTGTATTGCAGATGTTGGCATCAGAGATTGTGCCCCAGATGGCAGTGGAATTGGTGCTGGAGGAGTGTTAAACAACAGTGCAGGACAGAGACGACTCGGTCTGTACACACATTTGTCTACTCCAGCATCTCCCTAGAGGAGTGAGTGTATACATGCACACCAGCACACAAATATAAGCACCCATGCGTTGGGGTTATGGAGCAGTACACATGCATCACTCCTTCCTGCAAATAAACCTGCTCAAATGTATGAGGAGACTAATGTTCTTCATGGGCCAAAGTCTTCTGAAGACAACGACTCTTCTCAAATCTTCTTCTTAGTGCTACAGTATAGCACTTATTGTGTAAGTGCTATACTGTAATAAGTGCTCATCAGAGGCTGGCTAGGCCACTTTCGTTTCTGTGGATGTTGAGTGAGCTACTCTGTTCTGTTGTTTTATATTTTAAAGTTAAAAAGGTTTAAAAGTTTAAGTGTCATCACAGCGTTAGTGACACATACGAATCAGCCACAATTAATCGAGCCGTGCGATGAATGATGACGCGAGTTACGTCACGAATGCGACGATCTCTCGAGCTCTTTTAATCATCACTAGCGGCTTTATTTGTGAAAATTGGAACAGAAGAGCATCCGCAAGTCTTTTTAAACATTAAGACAGTACAATACTCGTTTACATACGAGTTTTTTTTTATTAATATTAAACGAGCTTCTGTTTGAATTAGCGTCAAATAATGCAACCAGTGTAAGTACAACCAGTTTTTGGCCCTAATGATCGAGAGCGGTTTGCGTGACGGAGGATGAAAGTATTAGATATGAGATCAGACATGTCGATCAGAACAAAGGTGCAAGTTTGTTGCCTCCTTCCGATTGTTCCTCATGCAGCCAACCAGCACCCATTTTCTCATTTTCAGCCCAGTACACACACCTCGAGTGATGCGGCGAGTTCATATGATTGACTAAGTAGCACTTAAGCAGGCGAGGACCCTGTAAATAAGCTTTTCCTCAGAAACGATCTCTCTTTAAAACCTTCCTCCCTCCATTGAGCTCTCAGCGAGTGGATTCTGCCACCTGGAGATCGCCAAGTTCAGGTTTCCGCATGCCCTCGCCCATACTCCCCTACAGGTTTTTACATAAGCTTGCTTTGTTGGAGTAATCCAGTGAGGATCACCAAGTGAGGGGTAAGATGGAATTAGGCAAAATAAACTTTAAAAGAGAATGTAGGATTGTTGTTGGATCTGTTTTGAGCATTTGGAGATAATGGTTTATGTCTTAAACGTACAATTCTGACGGAGATTTATACAGCTTTGCATGTCAATTCAATCATCATTTTTCCTTATTCAAAAACACACTTTTACTAAAATATGTTGCAGTTTAGCTAAGGTCCTTTTATTACTACATTTTCTTTCAGAGCCATTGTTGGCACTGTTAAAAGAATAATTGGTGAGGGCTAATACTGTATTCTAACTATTCACACACTGTGGGTAAAGGTGACGCCTTAGTCGTTATTTAGAAAATGCAGCATCAAGAGGAAAACTGCAGACTTGTTCTTAAACACACCCCACCACTTAAATCTTTTTCACACGAAATATTTCCTTTATATTCGTAGTGAAACACATTTTCATGTCACTATTTTGACAGTTATTTAATTTAGCTGTCTGCACCCCCCTGCCTTTTGAATATGTGAACGTTTCCTTAATCACGACAGGTGCCATCGGTAGTAATGTGAGAAAACGCGACTGGATTCTGGGTGAGAGATATGCAAAGCAACAGTGCCCCCTGGAGCTCACCAGAGAAACTACACCATTACTTCAACAGGCCGGTTTGACCAGTCTTCGATATAAGGTTTCTAACTACATTGAAAATAAAATCCACTCAACCATACGCAAATGCAACCAAGGTAATAAAGTATTGCTAGCGTGTAAGTATGTTTTTATGTTGCATTACGGACAGACTATAAGATACGTGTGTGTGCATACCAACTAACTTGCAATTACACAGAAATCAATATGTGGCTGCTTGTTTATGGGTTCCAAGCACTTATTTACAAGTTTATCTCAGTGTTAACTCTGATTCACCATAGCGCATACCTATTTTTCTTCAGCATGGCCGTAACACTAAATATCTCTCTCTCCCTCATTCATATTCTCAGCGCTATGAGTAAATCCACCCCTCAGGACTGCTATGTGAAGTGAGATTTTCTAGAGGCTGTCCAAATTGTAGTTGTAGATTTCTTCTTATCATTTGTTTCAAATTCTATATGGGTTTTTTGGCCCATTCAGTCTCTGTGTTTAGCTCTAAGGGCCTTATTCAAATATGTGCCTCGTCCTCAAAGTTTTTGCCTGCGCCACAGAAATTCAACAAAGACAAAGGAGACAAGGTGGTGCAAACCTGGGTGTGTAGACACGGGATCAAATGGAAAATGTGGGTCATCCATGTTTTTTGCAAAGCAAATTTTTGAAACATTAAGGTTGGACTTTGAATGTTTCTCATAGTTTTTCAGCTATAGGGAGATGGATTCTTAAGCAGTTGAAATAGCAATAAAGAGAGAAATTCATTTGCACCAGAGTCACATGTAGTCATAGAGAATGCCATTTCCACTGCATTAAGGGTCTGCCTTACAAAAGTCTGAGTTCAATGCTTTAAAGATCTGATCTGCTCTCACAAGCCGGCTCCATTATTGTGACAGAAATATACTTAAGCAGGCACAGGCATTAACCTACAGGCAGATGGTCAGTTTGCATTGGATGTTGACTTAAAAGGCCTTCCGTTTGATAACCCCTGGATTCATTCGATTATATGCAGCTGATGGGTTTCAAACACTGACTCAGTTCTTGGCTTTTTCAATTCAATTAAAGCTCTATAGTGGAGCAACTCAATATTTCTTCTGCGTGGGCAAATATATTGTCAGCATTATGATTGATTTGTCTATGGTTGTTAAGACTTTTTTTTGCTGGAGGTATTTTCTATAATTATATATGATTTCTGGACTGAATTTGATAATGCTGTTGTTTCTATTGATCTACTGTCTTTATCCTGGTTGGAGTATGCATCTGTGACCCTTTATTTCAGGTGGCATTCCACTAATCGATTTGTCCACAGATTTTCAGTAGTAAGCCATATTTACATTGTTGTTAGCGAATTAGAGTCGATACGTATGGCCACATCTCTCCATGGGTGGCTGTAAACAGCTGCAGCGACTCAACAACGACACTGCTGTCTTAAAGACAATTTCCAACATGGTTAAAATAACTGCTAACAAAATGTGGGGCAGTCATTACACTGCTCAGAGCTGCACTGTACCCTATTGGTTGATTTGTATTCCCACTTTAGTTCAAATATAAACACGATATATAACTCATCGCTGGCCAGAAGCAAAAGAAAAGCACTTGCCAGAATGATTTTTAGAGCTTTCCAATGTGGAACAAAACATTTAAGAGTAGTTCTGCCATATGTACAGAGTATCTAGTCAAATCTCATTGGTTTGCTCTCACACATAACCTCCCGAATGATTTAAAACTGGCCAGAAATGAAGTGATGCTGCAGGCTTCCTTTTCCCAAAAGCAGATTAATACCTCTGATACACAGCCCTCTGGCTACAAAGCCACCCAGAAAAAAGACAAAAAATTATTTGAATTTCAAAGACATGGGGACTGAGCCAAAAGCAAGGACTTTGTAAGACACAACAGTGAATGAGGATAGAATGGAGAATCAGTACACACATTCTCAAAGGGGGTGAATGTTTGAAAGATTGTAGGTACACTTTACCCTGTAGACCAAACCAAGAAAAGTTTTATGGATGCTTGTAACTGATTCACTCTTGCAGTGACCTTTTGGCCTTGCCCTTAGGCTTTTGACCGCTTAACTAGAATGTTCTTCAGTGTGACTGGTGTTATAAAATAATTGGATTTCAGTGTGACAGAGACAAAGCAGCTGTTGGTTGCATAGTAATACGCACATCTCTTCTGCATCGTAACAACACACACACTTTAATAGTTTTATAATAAGTCACTCCTTAGATGATCCTTAGACACATTCTAAGATTTAATCTTGTACGCACTACTGTACGTATCTTGTGCAGTACTGATATTATAGGAACTACAGTATGAAGCAAACAGTGCATAGTATGGAACTTTTCAGTTTGTATGCCCACATGACATACTACTTGTGTCAAAATCTGCATTATACACTTTAGTTCATTTGCTAGGTTACTCTTTCCCACAACACCATCTGTTCGTCTCGAACCATTTCAGCTGGTAGGAAGAAGTGTAAATCCACTGATGTGTCAGGTTGTACATTGTGTGTGGGATTAAGTGAGATTCGTTATTATGATTTATAAATACTGTGAACTTTTCAGAAAATAATTTGTGCAACAAAACTCTAAGGCCCTTGAAAGTCTTGTATTCAAAATCTAATTTAAACCTGGAAATAAACAAATGACTTTGAAAGGATTAGGACTTAAATTTTAACAGGAACATTATTACACTAAATGAAAGAATTTTTAAGATTTTTAACTTTTTCTAGGATAACGTGGTGAGTGCATGAGTCATCTCAAGCAAAGAATGACAGACAAAATGCTAAGAAATTTTGATTTCTTTTTTAGATTCACTGCTTCACTCAAATTCTATAATATTTACAATTTTTTTAATTTTTCTGGTCAGAGAAGCCAGAGGACATTGCAATGATACCTCTAACAAAGGTAAATATCCTCATGTTCCACTCAGGGTGTCAAGTGTCTCTCAAATCCAAATGTACAGATCAAGTTATCCATTGAGAGCTTGGCCTGGTGGATGGAAATGCCTGCAGTGCTCACATGTATGACAGCCTGCGAGATGCTGCTACTGAAATTAGCCAATCGACTGTAGGGTTTTTTCTAACATAATGTATCGTTAAGTGCTTTTTGACTTTCAGAGTTAAGTGTTTTGCAAGGAAGTCAGAAGCTGCTATATGATTTGAGATGCTGTAATCAGAGGCTGTAGAGGCTATCTCGATGCGTCTGTGAAGAGTCTGTATCCAAATCACAGATCATTGCAGCCGCCTGGATGCGGTTGACATCATGATTTGTTAAAGCTGTTTTTATTTCTCACGGTTTCTTAAAGAAAAAATTTACTTGAAAATGTCAGTTCTGTCATTGTTTACTCACCGCCTTGATGCTCCAAACCCATGTGATATTGTGGGTTGATCATGCGTGAACAGGAGAGCAATGGGTGGGCTTTTCAGCACATAATGGCTGAAATTAGATATTTAAAACAAACAAACAAAGCATTTAGAATTTTTAATTTTTTTTTTTTTTAAGTGGTTTGTTTACTGATCCAGTTCTTGAGTTCAGCAACATATGCTTGGTTTTTTGGTGTTCAAAATATAACAGAATTTGGGTTTGGAATGACAGGAGGGTAATGATGACAGAATTTTCATTTTTGGGTAAACTGTCCCTTTAGGGATCATGCTATCACTTTAAAACACTGTACATCTGAGACATTTTGAAATTGTTTATTATTTATATCTACATGTAAAGCCTTTAAAACATGACAACAAACCTAAAGCTATTATAAATATAATATTGGATAACATAACATTCATATATGGTTCAAAATGATGCACACCCTGAAAAAACAAGAAACTTGCTTTTAAATAATGCAGTCGACTAATAAGACAAGAACTTGCTTTAGGAGAATCCCCTCTTGTGTGAACACTGTTTGGCAATAGTGGAGCAACTCAAGTGTGAAAATCATTCTGCTGTGTCTCATGCCTATGGCCGCTACTCTGGGAATGAGCTTAGAGGCAGGAGAGGATGTGAATCACAATAATGAATAATGCATGACTAAATATTTTCAAGCGTGCACTTGTATCTTGGCGCTCCTCTTGGTTTGCTTGAGTCTTACCAGCCTTGTAATGAGGCTAAATATTTCTTTTCCAATCCGTTAGCATACAAAGACCCTAGTCTCAACTCAAGACGTTCACTCAAAGCACTTTCCTTCTGGGGATTGTGGGTAATGCGCATCGCCGTAGCAACTATGGATTTCAGCCAATCGTTTTGCTCTGTCTCCCCACCTCAGTGCATCGGCTCACCTGTTTGTTTGGCAAGTTATCTGTTTGAATTTTCTTCGCAACGGCATAGCTGCACATTTAAATTAGCCTGGCTGCTGTCCATCTTCCATTTAGTATGTTATTTGTAGAGATGACCTCACTCATATTCATTAATTTTCTAGATGGTAGTTTAAAAATTAAATGAAATGGGAATAAATTTAGTGTCATTTGCGACAAACGCAAACATGTCACCCTTCTGAAGCTGCGAGGTGGCACATCAGGGGGTTCATCACCCTAATTAGTAAACATGCCTCTTTTTACGTTGTCACCTTTGGGTTGGCAGAACACACAGTCATTTGAAAAGCTCTGATGTCCGTGCTTTCCCTGTGACATTTGCAATGCACCGAACTTTCATGCTTCACCTAACAGAGATGTGCTGTATTACAAGGGGTCTTTGCGAGGAAAGAATTCCAACTTGTTATGAAAATGTACAAGATCTGGTGGGTGGCTGTTTATGTGCTGGATATCACCTCTGAAGCACCTATTGCTTTTATTAGCATTAATGTCTCAGAAGAAACTCATAACATAGCGCTTTAGTTTTTAATATGCAAACACCTACCTATAAGGTAGGAGCAGTATATATTACAAGGGTTAAGAATTTGACAGCAGTTTAACAGATGTCATTCCAAATCTGTATGACTTTATTGTTTCTGAGGGCAACAAAGATGTTATTTTAAGAAAAGTTTAGCTGTTTTGTGTCCAAAAGAGGTCAATGGGTGCCACTGTTGTTTGGTAACCATTTTACTTCAAAATATCTTCTTTTGTGTTCGTCAGAGGCAAAAAAAAAGTTCGGATTTGGAATGGCATGAGGCTGAGTAAATAATGCAAGAATTTTTTGGTGAACTATCACTTTAATTGCTGTGCAAAATAACAGCGCAATGGATTGAAAATACAGACGCAACCTTTTTAAAAGATACATATGAACAATATAACAAATCATTGAACAATTAAAAAAGTACTATTAAGGAACAGCTCACCAAGAAATTAAATTTTATTAATGTATTGTTCCAAACCACTCTGTGTGACTGTGAAACAGGAGATGTTTGATAGAATGTTGAATGACTGACAGCACCAACAAAAAGAGATTTAAAAAAGAGAAGCTGCAGTGGTCTCCTCTTCCACTGAGCTATTTTCTCTGTATTCTATAGAGAATGAAATCCATACAGGTTTAGAAAAGCATGAAGTAAATAGCAACAGAGTTTTCGTTTTGGGGTGAGCTATCCCTTTAGGAAAATATGGAAACTTGGTAAATTCTTTATGGCAGTGCAACAGTTATAAATAACTAGCAATACATATGTCTAATGAAAATGTGAGCAGTACTTAGGCAAAACTTCGATAATAAATGCTGTGGGGGGGGCACTAGCATTAGCATTGTTATGCCAAGGTGTTTTGAGGGGGTGTTACTATGCAGTTGCTAGGGTATTCTGAGTGGTTCTTGTTAATAAATGGTTGTTTTCTGGTTCAAGTAAAAAACAGCAGACCCAAGTCTCTATTATATTGTGCTTCATAAATTAATGCCAATTTTCCATTTTAACTTATACATATGCAAAAGACATTCAGTTTATATATAATCTGCTGAGTTTATCTCTGCTAACATAACACATGCACATTTATACAACTTTTATTGAAAGAAGGAACGCAAACATAATTGTACATGATCTCTTGATCACAGTTTACATGTCATCCATCCAGAAGAGAGACCGGTAAATAGAGGAAAGGAGGTTTTAAAGCAGTGAGTGATTGACATGCCCAGTGTGAGGTACTTCCCCTGTGACAGGTCTACTGTACGACAGTAGCATCAGTGTGCTATGCTGAGTCTATAATTAGCCTGCTTCTGATCCCTATCACGCTGTGTATTTATTATACACCAAAGAGTGCCTGCTGTTCATGCAGTGCTGCGGTACCCACCCTGCCACGGGATGTTGCTTACCATACTCACTAGTTAGTGATGTGATTGACAGCTGTTCTTTTCTCGCCCCAACAGGGGTAAAGAAAAAAGACCGGCAGTAGCCCAGCAGTGTCTCTGAAAGCATGACAGCAGTTTAGACTTAAGATAGTTGTTACATGTTGTGGCCATGTTACACAGATTGTGCATGAATATAATAAATTGGATAGTTCTGTTTCTAATAGAATGAGTTGTATTCAGCTGTAAAATGCCAGTAACTGCACACCTGTGGCCTTACATTTTATAATAATGCACCAGGTTGCTACATTGCTTGTCAATTGTTAACAGGCTAAATAATTAAAATGATTTGTTTTGTCTTTTTGTTATTGTAATAAATGTAACTATATATTGAACAATGGCATTCAATTTATAGTGTTCTTTGGCAAATTGCTAATGAGGTACGTTTTGCTATTAGTATTACAGTTGTTTATATTTACTTCTTAATTATACTGTTTATACTGTGTCAGTGTAACACTGTGAAGTGGGTCCACTTTTTCAAACTGTACATATGTTACTTAGTCAGTATATTACAGCGAAACTGTAAATTAAAAATAAACTCTATTTAAAATACTTTTTTAAATATATTTCTTCCACGGTATTCAAGGTATTCTTTCAGTTTACAGCTACTGCAAGTCAGGATAATTACAGGTTCTTTTCTGTGGAGAATGTTCTCGTTTTGTCTCAGTTTTATGAAGGCTAATACTGTGAGAAAAACAATTCTCACTGCAACCAATAGCAGCACATTCATTGAGAAGGTGGACGTGTAGGCGGTTACCTGAAATGCACCACAGATATTCTGATGATTTCTCTCAGTTTTAATGGTGTTGTGTGTTATGTATGCCTGAATAATGACGTGAGTCAGAACAGATGACTGGGTAACACATTTCACTTCTGGTCAGAATAGAATTTAAAAGCAGATATGCTGGTACAAAGCGACATGCAATTATCTCACACCGCAGATTTATTGAACAAACTGTTCTATCAGGTCGTGTATTAGCTAATTTATCAGTCTATTGTATAGTAAGGGGTGGTGAAGATTAATTTAATCTAGAATAAAGTCTCAATGTGGAAAGTTTTCACGTTTAGTTCTCTTAAGAATTGCCATTATATTTACATGGTGCTGTACTTTGATACTTTGATTAGAAAGCGATTAGGGCAGTTTTAAATCAATGAAATCTTTATAACTGCTTTATATTTAATCAAAAAATGATCTGACCACTTTATTTTCCCAAAAGAAAACGCAACCAGAACCCTTTAGAAGTCACGTCAACTGCTTTAAACATTTTATTCTTTTATAGCTAAAGAGTTTTCGTTCTGCGACCAAACTATAATTGCTGGTATCTTGAGATGTTTAAGCTGTTTTCAGTCTGAAAACAGGTGTTCAAAAACAAGTCATGCTGAAGGTAGAATGTGTTTCAATTATTGTAGCTCTAATCACTCCCTGATTCCGACTAACAAAAAGTCAACAGTCGTAAATCCAATAAGACTTATAGTAACATTCATCACATTGAAAATACATTGAGAGTATTCATGCCGTGTTTGAAGATATTAAGTAACATTCATTTTGTATCAACATACTATCAGTGTTTAACATTTCTCACCTTTTAATTTATTTTTCCAGAGCATATTTTTAAAAAGGTTGAGATATTATTTCACCTGACAACAGTGATTTTTCCTCAACCGTCTGTTCGGCACTATAATTTAGCCCGTGGAGACTGTGAGACTGTGATGGAAAGCATGAGTCTGACAATCAGGATGTATTAAGAATTCTCTCTGTATTACTGTGGGTCAATATTTGTCAGAACCGTTTGAGCACAGCTTAAAACAGCTGAGATCCATTTATTATTCAGCAGTAGCATCTAATGCCAAAGTCCAGGGGAACACTGTGGGGAGGTGTCAGTTAAAATGAATAGATGTGAGAGACCTGACCTGCCTGCTTTATAATTGGGTTTAAGGTGACAGGGAGAAGAAATATGAATAGAAATGGGTAGAGATGAAATATTAGAGGACAAAAGTGAGAGGGGCCAGATGTCGATATGGTGACACTTTTGGACTTAAGACAGATTCTGAATCAGATAAGGCAAAGAGTTCAGGCAACACTGTACAGTAAAGGAACGGTGAACATTTTTGGAGGATGTACATTATATGTAGGAATGAATTAATGGCAATATCGAACAATGTAGAAAAAAAGAGTTTCTTTCCATGGAAAAAATTATCCAAATCCCACAGCACTGGAAGAAAAAAAATCATGTTAGAGCTGAGGCTGAAGATGAGATGAGGCAATTCTCACTGCAATAGGGAAAAGAAGCAGTGGACTAGGAAAATCCATTTTATCTTAATGGATGAATCCATTAGTTTTCATTTTCTGTTGGCTTGTAGTATATAGAAATGCACAGATTTACTGTGTGTGTGTGTGTGTGTGTGTGTGTGTGTGTGTGTGTGTAGATGTGGTATAATTTCTAAATTATTTCTGAAAATAATTTGATGGGTAACGGCACATATTAACCAGGTACAATGCACCAAATTTATTGCAAAAATGAGTCTGTCCATACTTAACATGAAACTGCTGCCTGATGTGACGCAATCACAGCCAATCATTTAATTTAGCTATGTGCAGCAGGACCAATTAATTATTACTGTGGGTGGGACTAACCAGTGTGACGACACAGAAATAGAAAACAAAATCAATGCCCTGTCACTTGTGGTGGAAAATCTAATTTTTATTTAAATTGTATTATTGTTATTTGCTTGTCACTTTATCGTATCACACCAAAGTAAGACATGTATAAGTGGAACAAAAATCTCACTTCTCAATCAGCTTCAACCACTATTATGTTATGGAATTTATATCATCGACTCTTTACACCATATCAATGGTAAATGCCACAGAAGATTCCTTCCAGATCTGAGATGTCTTTATATTGTGTTCTCACATTTGTTCTCATACTTCTCAACTGATAACACATCCTCAACCTTAAGAATGCTGAAAAAGCATAAAAAAGATAACTTTGAAGCACTCTCTCAAAAGTGAACTTTTGTTTCTTATACAAATATGAAGCTGTGTAGCAGCAGTCCTTTGAAGCAAGTGGTGACTCAGCATTATGTGGTTCAGCAGTCTTCATCATAAGGAATGAATTAGATTCCTCTCATGAGATGTTACCAGGAACGGCATAAATGTGACAGCAGGTCAGCTGGCTGTAATCCTGCTCTTGAGCTTCTGGATGAAATGTGATGTGCTCATTTGCATGCCGTTAACAGACAGGCTCTCATAGGCTAATGACAGGTAATGTGGGTGAGTCAGTGCTGGGCAGCTTTGAGATGGATGTAATTTTGAAGAGCTTGTCTGTCTTGAGCTACACAATATAGGGGAGGATTATGCAAATGAGACTGCCAATGAGAGGTGGAAAATGATGGCAGCATGGTTTTGGCATAGCAGGTGGAGGAGAAAACTGATGGAGAACAAATTAGTGAGCACAAGTATTCATACAGAGAGACAGCTGTAATGTCTGACAAGCCAGAGCACTGAACATGCACTTAAAGGAAGTTGACAAAGCTGGTCAGTGAAAGCTGGCAAGCCACAATTTCCCCCTGAAATATCTTCTGCAGATCCACAAGAAGTTCATTTTAAATACTGTCTTCTTCATGTAGCCTGCATTACATTGCATCATTCTGTAGATCTATTCAGTGTGTGTTCCTAGGTAACAATAAACTAAAATGATGTTTAACTAACAGCCATGTTTTTTTTGCCAATTTTTGCTTCTAAAATGATAAAATCAAATAAAATGATCTTCAAAAATGTAATAAAATTAAAGATTTTTAAGATTTTGGGCATAAGTTTTGGGCATTTTGTGCACCATCTCTGCATTCCTATCAGCTGGATAAATAGAAAATATGTTACATCCATTATTAGACATGCCATGTAGATATGTTATATATTACATTATTATATTTTTTCATTTATTTTCCTATTGGATTTGTAAATTACATTTCAATTTATTTGCAACTGAATTTAGAAATTTGACTTCAGCACCACGGACAGCGAAAACACTGTCGCTATCAAAGCCATATATTAGACTTATATTAAATTTCTCCTAACAAAGCATTTCCATTTCTGTTTAATTTATTACTTTTAGAATTTATCTTAAAAGGTTCAAATTAAGTTGAAACCCTGAAATTTTCTAAAATAACATTGTAGTTACTGATGTTAATTATTATGGATGGAAAATAGTTAAACAGATAGAAAGTTGCTGCTGTAATGTAGTTCTTAAATTGTTTACAGTACTGAGTCATTGTTTGTCAGTTTAATAGTTGGCTCATCCATAAGCTAACAAAATGAAATGGTCTTAAAATCCCAGGGGTGTACAGTATCTCCTGTGCCACGAGTTATCTTTAATTCCAGCTTTTTTGCTTGCGTTGGCGGGTAATGCAGCCTGTGAAAGGGTCATGCAGCATGCATTCTAAAGGGAATATACATGTAAATGCTTTGCATTGACCACTTTACATTCCCAGCCTGGAAGTGGAGCTCCTTAATTCAGAGGCATTCATTGAAACAGACGAACTTGCTGAGCAACATCAAACAGAATTAGCAGTAGCAGTGACTCTTAATGTAAACATGATAAGTTGGGTGTCAGGAAATATACTCTCTTTCATTGATCACTGAACAAGTACGGAGATTTCACCAGGTCTTGACATTCCAGGTACTACATCAATTATTCAGCCTATGCTGCAGGCATTTGGGAGACGCAGGGCTGTTTTAGCATTACGTTCGTTGTTAGTCTGCGTTCTAAGGTTCTCCCGGAGATGATGGAAAGATGATGGAAGTTTCTCTGCACCTGCTGGAGCACCTCTGACAGGCTCGCATCTCCCCCTCTGGCTGTTTCTTATTCATTCAGTGTTATGGTACATGCAATAAATGTATGTTTCCATGGAAATTACTTTACATGTCTTACACGTAGCCTTCATTGCATCATTCTGTATATCTGTTCAGTGTGTTCCTTGGTAATGATAAACTAAATATGATGTTTTAGCTAACAGCCATATTTTTTTGGCTTAGGTTAGAACAGTGCAATTGTCTCTTTTTCCAATTTCATAGATGTGTCTTTTAATAAAGTGTCTAATCAAAGTCTATGGTGCAATACCAACAGATACCTTTACTGGTTTTGGGACATAACCTTATTCTTCAAATCTCAAAAATCTTGAAAACTATGCAAGGTAAGACAAATATGTATATATATTTAAGATAGTTTTAAAGAATGTTTGCATGATAAACACATTCGGTACTGAACTCGGTGTTGGGTCACTGTTTGATTTCCCAAGTAAAATGTAGTTTCTGAACTAAAACTGGTTGCGAACCACTGGTGTAGAAACTCAGCCTGGAGACATATCGCAATCAAGACTTATAAAGAATCATCACTTCATACACAATTCAACAGCCTGGCCCATTCTCAGTGTGAAATAGTCTCTGCTGAAAACAGCCGAGAAACCAGCTGAGGAACCTGCACACCTCTTAGCTAAACAGTCACGTCTAAAGTGTAAATTTGTCCAATCAGTGTCCACTGCTGTGTTTGAGCAGAGGATCAATGCAAATGATCTTTTGTCTTAGAGATGATTAGCATAATGATGAGCTAGCTCTGACCTCAGAAATGCCATCAATCAAAACTCCTGTATCTTTTCATAGCATACCTTGAGCTGACCTTGAGTTTGCCTCCGAACGGGGAACCTTTAAGATGTAATTTTAATGTGTTTAAACAGAAGTGATAAGAATGGCTGACATACAAAATGAGACTAATGGAAATTTCAAACAGTGTGATTAATGATAAAGGCTTCTGTCAACAGGGGGTATTTTTTAATCTAAAGGTTATCTCCTGCTTGTTAAGAAAGTAGGCTTGGTTTGTGCAGCTGTTGACAAAATGTTTGTCTACTGTAGCCGAGCAGGGTGGCATTTCCTTTAAGTTGT
Source organism: Chromobotia macracanthus (assembly GCA_036877525.1). Lineage (NCBI taxonomy): Eukaryota > Metazoa > Chordata > Actinopteri > Cypriniformes > Botiidae > Chromobotia > Chromobotia macracanthus. The sequence goes on from JAZGTH010000008.1 coordinate 5,514,398, forward strand.
GTAGAGATCAGAAAGGCTACTGTCACGGTTATTCTAAAAGCTGCAATGGAGCAATCAATATCTGTCATGTGGTTTGTAACGCTGGAACATTTTAGGTTTTATCTTCACTATTACTTACATTTGTCAGGGCTTTTGTGATACTCCTCAACACTGGTATATACAATGGTATGTATTTTATAAATACAATGGTATGCATTTTATAAATACAATGGTATGCACCAAAGGTTTTTTTGTGGTAGGCTGCATGTATTCTTTACAGTCTACTCAATTCACACCCCCAGGACTTTACAGCACATGCAGGAGCAAGTTAGTACATGTATAAGAATAAAAGCAGCCGAAGTTCAGCTCTGAGGTTTATGCAAGAATGTTTAATGGGGGATTTGAGCTAAAAGCATGAGCTCATTCATGAAAGGACACACAAATTAAAAATAAATGAAATACGTACGTCAGCCTGAACCATACTCTTTGAAGCTCGACAGTTCAGTTGCGATGAACGATGCGTGGAAAGCCTGTGGTTCCCAGACTCACAAAGTAACTTTGTGAGCAAAGTTTACAGAGAGAACTCAGAAAAGTTGTGATCACACTTCTAGAAGCTTGGTGGCGACGGCCTTGTAGCAGATCTGAATGCTTGTTTCTATTTATACGTACACAACCACTTTTCATTTGCCTGTCTGAGGCGGTGTGTATCAAACTGACAGTTTCATATGTGCCGTATCGTGGATATAAATAAAGCTTCTCCTCCTCTCATGGGTAAGATGATGAGAAACTTTAGAATACTAATTTGCATGGAAACATCCCAAATTTATGATGCTGTGATGTATTCCTTTCATGAAGTTCAAAAATTTCCCTAAACTAGATAAGCGCACAAATTGTCAGCATCTCAATGGCATTTTGATGTAGATCATGTTTTATTTACATATGTTTTGGAAAGGTTTTTGGCACACCAGATGATGACAGTCACATTGAATTATAACAGCGGATTCAGAGATAACAGCACTAGCAAATCATCCATCATTGGCACAGTTTTCAGGTGGCTCTGTATAAATCTAAAAAACCTGATAACATCAACAACAGCATTGTCTTTAGAGTTCATAGTAAATACAAAGGAATACTGCACCTGAAAATGTACATTCTGTCATTTATAACACACTCCAATATTGATCCAAACCCATGTAACTACTTTCTTCTTTGGAGCATGAAAGAATTTTTAAAAAATTTACCAAATGCTCTTATTCCTACAATGAAAGTGTATGGTGACTTGTGTATTATGCATCAAGTATTGTGTCTATTATGATAAACTGAAATTTAAGCCATTATTTGCTAGAAATGTTCCCAGTAGCTCTCAAAAATGTGCATATTTAAACCATATTTTCTGCTTGGGAACAAAAATATTATAGGTTTGGAACAACATGAATTTGTGTGTAATATTCCTATAAATGTCATTCCACATAACAGCACAGGAAGTGTCTCTGCTATATGCCAGTCAAGCATCTGCCATTATCATTTCTCTCTTCAGGTTTTGCCACCTTATTAACAGCCAGCTCTTTCATTCTGCTTTAAATGTGCATTAATTCCTGTGTGTACAAGTGTTCTGAGGTGGCAGAACGGAGGGAAAGTATTAAACAATAATGCACAGTCCTTTGCTCAAGGGGCAAGTGGTGAGACGCTGCCACTAGCGAGAATTTGTGATCTAATTTAGGGGCAGTGAGCCGTTGAGTCTCCTCTCTGTGGACTTTTGGCTTCCTACACACATACCATTGCACTTTGTATTAAACTGACCGGACCCTCAGAACTTTTCCAGAGTGTTTGGCATGGACCTTTTCTGAGGAATGACCCTTCAAGGACAAGCGTCTGGTATTTCTAGGTGTCAGATGTTCAGTGTTAGAGTGGGAATTTACGATTGTGGTCTTGTCTGTTTGGTCTCACTATCGGCAGTGTTGCTCATCAGATGTTTATATGTTTATATTCTGGCCCAGCCTTACAGAAAGATTTACTTTATGTTTAAAAGTAATAATTCACCACTGTAAACTTCTGCTTAAATTTAGATGAATTGTGATTAATAGTACTTCTTTGGAAATGTAATATAGTTTTCTTTAACAAAGATTAATACTGATATATATATATATATATATATATATATATATATATATATATATATATATATATATATATATATATATATATATATATAAACAGCAGCGTAGTGTATATTTAAATGTGCTTTTTATTTGACCGCTATGTTTCCTAAAAAATAATTTGATTCATTTTTGTAAAGCGATTCAAATTGTCAATGTCTATGAATCAGTTTTGTCAATTAGAAGACTGAATGATATGAAGACTTTATGAAGACTTTTTTGTCAATTAAATGTGTCCACTAAAGTCTCTACATATAATTTTAGTTCATTTTGCAGAAAACAGTTAAAAAAATGTCTCAATCATTAAATCAGACACAGTGAAAGATTGGCTGATTGCTCTGACTGAAAAAAAACATATGCCATTTCAGAGCAAATATTAAAATACACAATATCATAAACAGGCTGAAAATACAGAAATACATTTCCTCTTATCTATAAAGTATAGCCCAGCCCTGTATCTGCAATTTGTCATAGTCGATTTCATCATAAAGATTCCTTATAAGATTCCTCACAGTAGAGTGAGCAAGAAGCACCAAGATGCATAATATCAGAAGAAATACATCACAATAGTTCCATCTTAGCACGCAGGGTCGGGGAAAAGAAAGAGCCCATGAAGAGCCCAGGGTTGATGTGCCAGACTGAGACTCCACAGGCAGAGGTGAAAGATTAAAATGTCAGATATGAGTCAGAACCGGCAAGAAAGATCAGGGAGTCAAACATAGGCACGAATTAGAATAGAACAGAAACTTTACTTGGAGAAGACCAAAATTTGTTAGCTCACACAGGGGTTGTTTAGAGTTAAATCCTGATTTATTGATGGAAGGCAGGATTTTTTCAAAGTATTTTCCACGTTACATTTGCAGTGTGCAATACCCAGAGCTCAAAGTGCTTTTGAGCACAAAGTTTGGCTTTTGTTCTGGCTAAAAGCATTTTTTTCCCTTTTTGTTAGCCCAAAAATGGCATAATGATCTGTTTAAGGCAGTGTTGACCTTTAAAACTTCTAGCAACCTCTACAATAAATGTTACCCCAAGCACACAATCAGCTCCTCTTCTGGAAAGGTGAGAGGTCAGGGGTCTTTAAATGTCAATGGGTTGCTCTGGAGCAGATATACAGTCTGGTCATGGCTTTGTTTTTGGGATTAAGGATATTTATACTTGATGTTTACATGATTGGATAGCACAAATGTAAACGTCCAAATCAGCAGTTTGACAGTCCCACAGTTCACATGTAAGCGAGCAATTAGGCATTATCATCATCACAGAGATAAAGGAAGTAATATTCGCATATAGCATGGTAATAGTAAACTGGATTTTACCTGTTTTGCATAGGCACATTTAAATGTGGCGTAAATGGAAAGGTCATAATTCAATTGGTCAAAACACAGAGTAAACAAGTGTAAATACACCTATTGAGTGTTTTATTTTCATACTATCATTTGCCCTAAAGACAATAGAACAGATTATACAAGGCACTGTGATGAGGGGACCCAAGAGCCCCATGAAGTCAAGTAAAAATTAAGTCATATTTATTTGTATGTGGCTCTTTTCACAATACAAATTGTTTCAAAGCTGCTTTAGAAATAATGCCTTGAGGTCCTAAGACTCCAGTGAACAAGCCAAAGGCAACTGTGGCAAAGGAAAAACTCTATGAGATTTAGGTAGCAGAGGGGAAAAAGCTTTAAAGGAAGCAGACTCAGCTAGGTGAGACCTGCTCCAGCAACCGAATAATTTATTTTTTAATTCTAGTTTTGATCTCTTTTGGATCTCTCTATTTCACTTTATTTAATCAAACGTGCGCTTCATGGTGAAGATTAACTGCTTGCAGCTCTGTGCAGCCATCCACTAAATTCAGTATTCTAGCGAAGTTGTGTTCAGGAAGAGAAACAATGCCCTCTAGTGGTGAGATTATGGTAAGCAGCATCAGTGTGTGTCGTCCTTTTCTGCAAGTCGGTGGTTAATTTAAATCTGACGTTGCATGTTGTTTGCATGTTGTTTCACAGATCATAACACAGGTACAGCTAGTTCTCCAGGGTGGCAGAGCTTATCCACATCATCACCATCAGTATAACCATCAGCTTCATCGTGATGGGCACAGCCATGAAGTGCACAAGTATGATTAATTTATTTGTTATGCTCTAAGTGATTTTCATGCACACATCCAAAAATAAGACATATTTAAAGATTTTATGTTTACGTATAATGGTTTCACAAGACATTTTACAGAATGTGGTTTGTTTTCAAATGAAATGTTTAGTGTGAGCCTTGATGCTTCCTGTGCGTGGATCAGTTTCAAAGTGTTTTTAAAAAAGAATTCACACAGGAGAAAAAAATGAAGCAGTTCTAATGTCAAATTAAATGAAAGCAGTGAACATTTAAAAATCATACACAGATAAACCTGTTAAACACTGATAAACGGTTAATGTAAGATCAAGAAAAAGTTAGTCCAATTTTGATATCATGTTTTCATATGTATATGCAGCAAAATATATTGAAAAATCCACTTCTAAATAAAAGTGAACAAGAGTCATTTTATAACCAGGTGATCAGGTGACACAGAAGAGCATCCCATCCAATTTCTCATGTCAGGCTTTACATTAAGCAGCCCAGAAGGAATATTCCTAAAATACATAATCCTTAGCATGTCCTACACGTGACCAGTGCCTCCATTGGAGGTTATTCATCTCCAGTCTTGACTCAAACTGCTTTTGGCTCTTTTATACTGACTGCTGCATCTTTCACAGGGGCTGGGGCTTGTATCTGGGCTCAGTCCAGCAAAGCTCTCAGCAGAAGGTGTCAGTGTGAATTATGTACAACCCATAGCTCACTAGGCTATGAATTCCAAAAGCCTTTGTTACACATTGGAGTGGGCTGTATGTGACATACTCCATCTGTTAATTCTGAGTGATCACGATCTTGCATCTGGCTTATAGTTTCAAGTATGGAACAGTATTGTAGTACAGAAAGTGATTTTTCAAAGCTTTCTGTACAGAGAACATTCCTTTAATAGACAAATTATTTTTTATCATGACATGAAGGTCAGAGAGAAATAGTCATCTTTATATCAACAAAAAACATTTTTATTTACAGTATAATGTAACAGGAGAAGTGTGAAATAGGAATTCTAATTCCAATTGGAGTTGAAATTCCAAGGTCAGCTACACAGAAAGATCTACTGATTGCAGAAACATTCAGAAGAAAACCACAAGGGTTTATAAAAGTCTGTTTAAAACAAAATTACCAAATGCTAAGAAAATGTGAACCTGATACCTGGATATATAATATCCATTTGATGTCATTAAACATTTCTCATTTAATTTTTCCTCCTAATTATCTAAAAATTTCACAACTTATGCAGATTCTTGTAATATTAATCATATTACAAAATTATATATTGTTTATTCTTAATATTTTAAGTTTTTCTTAATCCTTGCTTTGCACTAATTTTCACATTTTAATGTGAAGCTGTAATGTACTTTCTAGTCTCACATTTAGATATTTCATTAGTTAGAAATTGCTCTTGGAATGTGCAGTCTCTGTATAAATGTGAGTATATATAAAGCGAGTATTGTAGGATCAGCATCTCACAATAATGCAGCAAATGGGCCCCATGTCATCTGGACAGTGTTATGTAATGGTGTCCTCACATGTAGCCATAATATTGCTGCAGACTGGCTTCATCTTTGGTTTCAGTCAATGGCCTGGACAGAGAACGCAGAATGGATGGCGAGAATCAGCGCGAGGCTATTGCCCCATAGCTCACAGTGGAGGACATTAGCTCAGAGCTTACAGCACTGCAGACGGTAAACTCTGGGTTCAGCCTTGGCAGATCATTTCACACACCATTTCTTTAAGCTTTTACAGCCGTCACTGCTTACATATCTGGCATATTCCTTTACTCTGCTAATAGAAAAGGCTTTCGGTGCATTAAAAACACAGGCTTTGATGAATCATAATTCCAAGATGTTACAGATTCAATGATCCCTCTGTTTTTTCTTCCAGGGTTCTCAGTGGTTTCATGTCCTTCTGGTGTCATTTTTGTAATCTTGGCTTGCGATCCAAAGGTCAGTACTTGTTTTAAGATACTGGTGGCCATTTATTATTGTATTGATTCATGTTTATTGGCTTTCAACAATCTCTCTACAAGCTCTTGGTTTCAAACTGCAAGAACATTGATTCCCTATATTTAATCACTGTTAGAGTTGTGTTGATATAAGGTAACTTTTGATCTCTCTTCTGTCATGCAGGGATTTATCGTAATGCTTGACAAAGTGGTTTCTTTCTCCTTATAAACAGAATCCTTAAGACTTCAGAAGCAGATGCAAAGATTTCTTACCTAAAGCTAAGTGATATTCACTGATAAAATTCTTCCACTGAGCTGTAAACATAAGAACTGTTGCAATCACTGCAAAACACATTGTTATGGTTATCAAGTTCTGGGGTGACTCCTGTATTCTGAAAAGTAATTTAGATTCACATTCACAATGTGTAAACACAGAACAGTAATTTAGATTCACTTCCACCATTTAAATGCAGTTGTCATTTCCAAAACTCTGCCACGTACACTTGGCCTATGTGCAGGTTTGTAAGTCTCTCTGATTTCACTCCTCACTCATGTTTACAGACATCTCACAGTGCATTTAACGGTGACGGAAACATTTCGCTCTTCACTGGCTCCTGCCCATCTGACTGCCAATCTCCTTTGCACTGTGGCTTATGACATCTTCTAGATATCACAGAGAACATGTCTCACAAGCTTCATTCAAACTCTCCTGTCCTGTGAGAACCACTGATAAGAGAGCAGAGAAAGATATTTCTGACTGGATATCAGGTGGGGCACCGTATGCTGTAGAGATCCCTCAGGAATGGTCAGCTATTACCACACACTGCGACAATGAGCCAAGCCAAACACACTGAACACAGTTAACATCTCCCACACATCTATATCAGACAGTGATTACAGAATGACCCAGAGGCAATCCTGCCCAAAAACCTCATTTAAAATTACACACCAGTTTTGGAATTTGAGCAGAGAACACTATTGGTTATTTTGCTGATGACCAGTCACAAATGATTTATTCATTTTTTTTTTGAATGGCCCCTCCTTCATGCATGCTGAGAATATTTCATATAACCCCTTCATTTTAATTCATTAAATTGCATGAGCTCTCAGTGCAGTAGGGATGCATAATAGTTATATTGATTGCATAAACAATACACAGTGATTAAATCCACAGTTGCATTATCAGATGTGTAGCTATGTTCCCAGAAGTGCTGCCACTAAGAAATATTTTTTTTTAATCATGGACTATTATTGAAGTTCAGTACAAAATTTGTAATTTAATGATCTGGCTGTGTACTTTAGAGGAGGAACAAACTACAAAAGAACAGAATATGTTTAAAAAGAAGGATATTTATAAATGATTTTCCTAATGCCTTTGTTCAGTTGCAACTGCAATTCTTTTGTGCTTAAAAATGCTACTTACAATCTTGATCTTGATAATTGGTACTTATATTCATTTATTCATATTCAACTCTTATTAAAGGAAGAGTTGACATTAAAATGTCCTGTCCTCATTTGATGAAAATGGTCTCTTCCGCCACACCTGGAACATCACATTCAGTTAATACATTGAACGTGAACAATGCCAAAACACAATACCATTCCACATAACTTGTCAAACCTGGCTTTTAAACATTGTGTTTTGACCTACAGTAGATTTAAAATCTACAGTAGAGAGTAATTGTTTTATAGCAGGAATAAAATGGCTAGTAAATTGGGTTTTATTTTCATTTTTGGTTGACCCAATAATTAAAATTGAAAGAACTTGAGTAAAGGTTAAAAAAAAGTTAATTTCCAAAATGATATCATATGCACCGCGCACAGCCCAATCAGTAGGGCTCAAGTACCCAGCCAACTAGAAACACTCATTTGTAGTATCTAATATATTGTAACTTTAATAGCAAATAGACAAATCAAGAGAATAAAACAACACCAGTAATATCAAAATATACTTTATTTTGGACTCCAGATCTGATTCAAACGACAACAGATCAATGCAATGCAGGGGGGGAATTTTGCAACCAAAAACGTTTGACTGGGGAAACAAAGATTGGGTGTGGGGACATCCGAGAACACAAGGGGCTCGGAGTGAGCAAAACTGAGGTCTAAGCTGTACACCCTCAAACTGACCTCCAATAGTTTGTTTGGGTTTTTGTTTTTTTTTTTCCTTTTTTTGCTTATTTCTTTACTCTTTTTTATAGCTACAAAGAAATATGAATTACAAAAGTTTTAAAAGTGTACAAAAAGTCCAGGGGACACAGACACATAAGAAATGACACTGTGAGGGGAAAAAAGTAACTGCAGGCAGGCAGATGCTGGGACGAAGACAGAAGACATAGGGGGACCGAAATACCCTTCTGTTGTCATAGACTGTAATAAATAGTGTTTAGATGGATTTTTGAGCTATTTAAAAGTAGATGGCTTTATACAGACCTTAAAACACCCTGTATAAAACGCAAGGTTAAATGTCCTAAAATAACTTGAAATATAGAAATGATGCAGACAAGTCTCTGTCATGGTACGGTAACAGTGTTACACACACTTGGGCCTGTAACTAATTCTGTTTCCTTATTGGTTGAGACATCAGAAATTCCGTTTAAAATCGGAAGTACATTAATATGGACAGCAGACTGAGCATTAGAAAGATGACCGTTTAAATATCAGAGATTTTGAAAGATGCCATTCCCTGCGCTGATGTCTTGATATATGTGTTAACTGTAAATTATCAGCATGTCCCATTACATGGTAGAATGATCACATGACCAGATATTACACTTCATGCTGTGCAGAAATCTAGATATGACATCAAGATTGATGAAACCTTTATAGCCCAGGATGTTTTGAAAAACCTGTCACTGACTTTTTGAATAATACGATTCAAATGTTTGTTTAATGTTCTGACCAACAAAGACTTGCTTTAAGATTTAGGTTATCCAATAAAAACATGCGGCATTATCAAAAAAATGTTGACAGTTGTTAGAAAAAGCAGACTAGCCACTACAACAGAAACAAAATCCACACCACTTAACCTGTGAATAAATAATCCACTTGTTATAAAGAAGTATAATTCTTGATTTGCACACAAACATAACCGATACAGCACAAAAAAAAACTACTGCTGCAGTCAAAAAGGATAAGAACTTAAACGAGTTAGAAGCCAATCAGCAAATGGCCTTTTCAGAAATACTGCCAACCTAAAGCAAGTCTTTCCTCTCCTAATATATATGCATGTTGTCAATGGTCTTGGGTTGCTCTAATGTCACAGTTAGGTCATATATCTCAACCTTAGATACTTTTGAATTGCGTAGCTTTACCGTTGAGCTATTACTGGTGAGGGAAACATCTACAGCAGGATGAGGGAGCAGTTGCTTTGCTTTAACTGTGTGCGCATGTGGTAATTCTGTGATGAACTTAAAATGCATCTATTCTTAATGCAATACTCTTAAAACGGGGTATGATAAGGAGAAAGAGGGAATTCGGGTGAGTGCAACACCATAGAATCAAAAACTAAAACTGAAGAACAAGATAAACTGTTTATGTCCCCACACTGTTGAAATAACAAAACGTCCAGTAGAGAAAGACTTTAAATAACTGTACCCATGGAGAATGAAGAAAATCAAAGTCCTGGAATCATGCAGCTGTGATCCAAATGAAAGTATGAATGTGTGTGAATGAAAGAGAGAAAGAATGAAAGAAAGAAAGGGGGATAAGAAAAGAAAAGGCTGATATGTTTGCACACTGAAACGGAACTACCAACAAATATTAAAATCCTTTCGTTTGTTTATTTTGATGAGATTTTTGAAGTTTTGAAGAACAAATAGTAAAATATCTTCCAAATTTGGTACATATACCAGTCCTGTTGTCATTCTTCTTTTGTTATATTGTTTTTCTCTGCCCGTTTTACTTACAAAAGTCATTTAAATGTCTCTGGTTGGAATCACATCCTCGTTGCTCAGCCTGTTGCTTTAGGGTGCCTGTTTTTGTTTGTTTGTTTGTCTGTATGTCTGTAGTGGCTGGCCATGGTTCACTGGGGACTGTAGCAGTTTGAGGGTCAGGGACAGTCATTTTGGCTATGTACACATTCATAGTCGGTCCATGGCTTCCAACAAGCAGCGCTATTTCCGCAGATCTAATACACAAACCTGAAAAAAGCATCAAAATATTTTAAATGTCAAAACAACAGCCTGAATCAACAATCTTAACTAATAAAAACGAAAGCCGACTAAAGACATTAGGTACTTTTACATGATGCTTTTACTGCAAATTTAGAGGCCTTGCATGAATGACCTACTGTAAAACTGCTTACGTTTACTAAATTTAAAGATTTCCTGTAAGAAAATACATATGTGATACATATGTGAAAGTGGTGATTGATACCTACCTAAAATCTTCACTTACATTGTGGTTATATAAATTAGAACTAAAAGAACAGACACAAAGAAACTTGAACTTACAGAGCCGTCCGACGCACTTGCTCCTACTTTGTCTCCTGCTGCATTCCAGCAAACTTCAAAAATGCCCCCTGTTCCCCTGTAGCTATGGACTAAAGCACCAGTCTGTGGAATTGAGACCAGTATTAAGTTCAGTGGTTTTGCATTTAAGCTTGTGAACATTACAAACGTTGGCCTCTTTATTAGACAGATTTAGTGCGGAGAGACGTTGAGTTATCAGAGAGAAAAGAAGGTCAAACCCAGGTCAGCAGACATGAGCATGAGTGCCATCTGCTGCTCCACTGGGTTTTTAAGGATGGATGCTGTGCTGTTGCTTTGGACTAACAGATAAGACTCGCCTGGTGCTACATTTGCTTACCTGTGTGTTCCAGATATGGACACATTTGTCGAAAGAGCCGCTGGCTAGATGGCGTCCATCAGGGCTGAAGGCCACGCTGTACACGGGCTCCTGGTGTTTGGTTAGTGTGTGGATACAGATACCTCGGTCTACATCCCAAAGCCGAACAGTGGAGTCAAAGGAAGCACTGGAGATAAGAATGTGATCAGTTTAGTAAAGCTTCGGTTCAGTTTTATTTTTTAATATAACATATGTGATGCTATAATGATGTTTGCAAATAAGCAAGATAATGCAACTGCTGAAAATACATTTATCGTACAGTATATACATGTGTATACATGTTTTCAAAATTCCCTTCAATAATCCTTTCCAAAAAATGATCAATCAGACTAGCTGTTGGCACATTTTAAAACTGACACAAGGGGGTGCTAACACTTCTGATAGTTGAGCAAGTAGGCATGGTTATTGCCCAGTATTTCCTTAACTGATTGTTAGGAAAATGTAAACGATGTTTGTGAAACACATGAAACTACTACACTGAAAAACTACTACTACTACTACTACACGCTGAAAGCATTATCAAACTATTCAAGATATTTAAACCACCATGCAAGGACCAGGTAACGTGTAGACTTGTAGAAAATGCTCTGATTTTGTTTGAGCCTGCTGATAACCTCAGAATGGCCAAACAGAAGTAACACAGTGTTGGGAGAAGGGCATGGTGTTAGCAGATGGTGCTATGACTCTACCTGGCCAGCATTAGATTGGCATTGGGGTTGTTGGTTCCTGGACCTGTGGGGCTCCATTTGATAGTGTAGATTTCTTTGCTGTGAGCTTGTAAGTCATGAACACAAGTGTCCTGTTTCATACTCCAGATCTAGAAGATCAAAAGCAACAATATTTTAGACCACCACAACAGAACGTTGCACCTGCTGAAGCACAACATGAAAGAGCCCCGAGACATTTAATTACTGCACAAGCAGCATAGACGTGACCCACTGACAGATCACACATGGATTTACCTTCAGAGTCATGTCATCAGAACACGACGCCAGCAGGTTGCCAGTCGGATCCCATTTGATTGCATTAACTTCATTCTGGAGATGAGAAAGACAGAAAGAGACGAGGTTGACATTCATCTCTTTGGTAGGAAACAGCAGGAAGGTTGGATGAGCAGACAGTTCTTACTGTGTGTCCTTGGAATGTCTTAATGGGTCGGTCCTGGCCCAGTTTGCACACGTGGATGCACATGTCTGTGCTACAGGAGGCAAACGTGTTGTTGCTCTGCCAGTCCACATCCAAAGCAGGTGCTGGAGTCACAAAAGCAAATGAGTCCATTGTTCAAGACATGCATGACGAAATTTTAGAAACAACACACTTCACTTTTAAATCAATACATTCTCATGGATTTACACTACTTTTTTATATAGGTGTTTATACAGAATATATTTTAGAGAGATTTCCATTTGTATGTCACTGTTACTAACCTTTTAAACAGATTTAAGTAATTATGCTTACTGGAAATATTTCTTCACTAGAACTCCATGCAGACCAATGCAATAGCACTGGCAGAAAACTGTACTCTACACAAACACTAACATTGTAAAATCTAACCAATGAAATATTTTGAAGCAGAATAAATTATTCACTATAGAAATGTCTGTGACTTATCAGTCTAATATTATTCTGAATAACAGGAAGTGAATTGTGTGTAAACCTGAATGAAATGGGAACTGCTGTTTGGCCTCTCCTGTATGAGCATCCCAAATGATTGTTGTCTGAAGAAGAGAAGGAAGAACTGTGTCAGCTCAGGCAGCAAAAATCAGAAAAGTCAATAAACTGGTTTGAATGTTCCAGCTGGCAGCAATTTTTCTAAGTGTAAGGTATGCATAATATTAACTACTCTAAAAAAACAGATATGATTTCTTTATTATTACAAACAGCACAAAAAACATATTCTTAAAGCTTGTCTTTAAAAAAATAAATCAATTTTTGTTGTGTATGAACAAAAGCCAGAGTGAACAAAAAACAAACTAAAACAAATGACACTGCACATTTTCCACAGTGTTGCTTCAGTCCCTCACCTTATCAACACCGGCACTGAGGATAAAGTTTCCTTTTTTGTTCCACTTTAATGCAAATATTGGACCTTTATGTTGACCCAGAGTACTGGCCAGATTACCTGTGAATAAAGAGAATTATAAAACTGCCAAGATTATGGAGGAGAAGACTTGTTACAGCAGGAAGTCAAAAAAACCTGTTTGCTTACCGTCTTTTGTCCATATTCTTGCAAAGCCATCATAAGAGCCTGTGGCTAATAATGTACCTTCACTCTGACAAATACAAACAGAAAACAAGAAACGTCAGTCCCTCTGAACTGCTGGAGATGTAAAACAGAAGTGATGACTGTAGAACAGAACTCACATTCCAATCTAATGATGTGACATCTTTGTTGCTGGGCACGTCTTGGCCACCTTCCCGTATACAGTGCCTGAGGACCAGCTGCGTGGAGCTGCTGCTGCTGTTCTCACTCAGATTCCAGATACGTGCTGTGGAATCCCCGGACCTGCGGAGAGAAGGCTGGAGTAAATGAAACAACCCATTGATTTCTCACTGTGTACTTATCACTCGGCAGAACTGATTCCATGAAGGACACTGAGCCACGGGGCGAGATTATTATTGTTAACTGAAGCTATTACAGTCATTTAAGATAAAATATGGGGCTCCCTTAAATGCACAATTATTTTCTTTAAAGCATAACATTGCAAGCTACTTGCAGAGTTTTTTTCTTAACGTAGATGACAAGTTTAAATTAAGACTGGTGTTTGAACAAGCTACAAACACTGCACCATCATCAGAATCTACACATGCAGTAGGGTAGCCAGGTCTTATTTTTTCAGTTTACAATCAAATTATTTAAAACCATTTTTAAATAATTATTATAAACATGAACGTTGTGAATCTCGATAAGGTAAGGAGGTGAGTGGAGGGTAACTAACTGACCCAGATGCGAGCAGGTCACTGACGGGGTTCCAGGCGCAGATGAAGACCTCTGACTCGTGACCTCTCAGCACCATGGCTTTATTCTGAGGGATCTCCACATCAACGTCCACCTCCATCATGTCTGCATGGTTATCTGCGACAGACAGAGAGCTGTGAGGGCTGGAACTCACTAACACGCACAGGATGTGACATCTGTCATTAAGAGGCAGCATGCTATGAATTTAATTTGCAACCACCAGCTCAATGGAGCTGTTATCAGCAAAGAGGCATGAAGCATTCCAGACTCATTAATTTCGGCATGAGAGATCAATGTTCTAGACTCACTAGGTAAGGCATGAGCACCGTTCTCCTCTCCGTTCGCCGTGTTCTCTCCGTTTTTGGCGTTACCCTGCATGTTGGTGCTGGTTGCAGGGGGTGCTGCGGCTGCCTGTTGCTGGGCCAGTTTGTCTCGGTATGCCTGCTGCCGGGTCTGTACAACATCGGGCATCACTGCGTCAATTAATGACAGAGACTCAATTGGCCGCCCGTCGAACAGCGTGCCATCCTGGGGACAGAAGTCAACATGTCAACCACTGCAGCATGCACCTTAACAATAATTACTATAATGATTATATATAATTACTCTCAACTGGTTTTGCTTTAGGAGCAAACTATTTACATTACACTCAAGTGTCAATCAAAGGAGTTTGATTGTTGATTGCTTTTTAAGAACTTTGTTTTAATTTTGTACAAACTTTGAAATGTATTAATATTACCATGAACTAAAATATGCTCAACATTATTCAAAACTATTAACACAACATGTGTCTTTATCATTGAAGGCTTAACGCTTTCGGCAGCCAAAATATCTGCTGCACAAAACACACTGAGGTTGGCACAAAAAAATGTTTATCCTTGTAACAAGTCCCCAGAATGTAATACAGTCTGACATTTTCTTTTATCTTGTAGTTTTTAAGGATTAGGGCATGTCATGCAATCTGCTCACATTGGCACTTCCCTAATTTTACAGAATCTTTCTAGAGATGAATTTATGCCAATATACTCTATTAGTCTGACTACATGGATCTCAAAATAGATTTCTCAGATTCAAACAAGGATTTCAAAAACCTATTTATGTTATTATTCTTTGCTACATCTACATTTTTGTTTCATTATCAACATTAACAGCCTCTATACTCTTGTCAAGATAATAATTGAATATGCAATTCAAATAACCAATCATAAAGGGTATTTGCCTGATGCATATAAATACGTTTCTTATGACCTGATTCCTGTTCTCACCTCATTGATGCTGACTTCAGCTTCTACGTACTGCAGGCCCTTCTGGATGATGGAGATCAGTGCAGCAGGGGGCACCAAGGCGCCGTTGATGTTGGACTGACTGATGTGGCTCTCAATGCCGAATGTGAAGGCCGAGTGGGAAAACCCTGCCAGAGGGAAAGATAAACACTTTATTATGACACTTGCTAGAATCAACTTTCTCTCCTGCTCTCGGCAATGGGGAGGGTTTCATTGATGCTCCCTTAACCAACACCCTGACTGTGACTGTAGTGTTTCACTCTAATCAAAGCTGAATAAAGATTGCATTCCTTAGAACATAATCTTCCTCAGTCATTCATTAGAAGTGATCTTTAAAACATGAGAAGTTTCGATCTTGGGTAAGAAGCACCAACCTGACTCCTGCAGGTATCTATACACCAGGAAGTTGACCTCATCGCTGCTAATACTCATCTTCACACCTACTTACACCATGAGGTCAGCAACAGGACACAAGCCTAAGTGAGAAAAGACAAAAATTACATCAGACAGTGCTTTCACAGAATAACGCTCAGAGTTATGGGTATTGAAAGGCTTTATGCTCGGCACTCAGGGGACCTGAGAGAGCCATCTAGTGTATGAAACGCCTTATTTACAGAGCAGCAAGGGGGTAAAAGCTCTCTTTGTCAGCAGGAACCTGAGTGTGTATTATGCTTACAGAGGTTACCAAGGGCTTCACTGGCCCTGCATGGCTGAATAACAAGTTGTCATACCAAGTGTGACCATTAAACTGTGGTGGCGCTGTTGCATCAAAACTCGCAAGCAGGCAAATGCATCAGCCTCTAAAAATGTTTACATGAGGGCTACTAACAAATATTTCTGTGTACACAGTTTGACATATTGACTTTGACTTTCTGACTTTACGAATCTGCCAAAATGTCAATTCACACTTACAGATACTGTTTATTTTTAAACATAAGACATTGCATTCAAAATTGAAAATGACCTACATTTGACATGATTATTAGATACTGCACTATATTGAAAAAAATTGTTTACACAAAATATGAAAATATACAATAAATTGTAATATCAAGAACTTCTAAGCTCTGTGACACTATCAAAACATTCTAATCTTCCCCCACAGCAACCATACTTAAACCAATGGAAAAGTTTGGAGCAGTACTTTCTTTTTGTCCAACCAATGGAAGACAGGTGTTTGTAAAAGCCTGTTACAAACAGTTATTTCTGTGAGTAATTACACACTTCACCTTCAAGTCCAGAATTTCAGAACATTTGCTCAGCATTGGACTTCCTCCAGAAAAGAGAATCACTGAGCAGAAACTTATTTTCAGTTCCACATCGAAACCACATGTGGGCTAATTCTTAAAAGTGGCCTATTTCCCTGCAGCCTTAAACAGCTTCAGTGTCAGCCATTCCAGAACACATCCTCAATCCTCATTTACACAGACAAGTGAGCTGGAAAATGTTTCCCCATCACAGAATTAAAGGAGCTGCTCTTTGCACTCATAGGATGTGGTTTGTTTGCAAGAGGCATGGTTTTTGACTACAACGCACAGACGGATGTTTTTAAGTGATGAGGTTCTGTTCTATTTCTAAAGGGTGTTGCAGTAGTGATGCAACACCTATCTGCTTCTCTCACTTAACTGCAGCTTGTTTTTGAGTACATTTAGCCTTTGACGAGTGCTCAATTAGCTGGCTAAATGTTTCAAACATAGGAGTCGTCCGTCTTGCGATCCCTTCATAAAATATCCACAAGTATGCAAATACAAACATCATCCAAAGGCATAGTGTCAAGGCCAATCAGATAACAAAGACACTGCAGCGTCCAATGAAATCAGGCAAAACGGTGCCACCGAACCAATGCGTTTTATCTCACGGCATAGCCAAATTAAATCCCTGCAACAGTGCAGAGCTCTCATCTATATTATTGAGCCACCAAATCAATAGTGAAGAGGACCACTATGTTCTAATAAATCAGCCGTGTTCTTTAGGACCACCTAGTCTATAAAACAGAGCAGGGAACTCCAGGCATTTACAGTCCGAAACATTATCTCAAGTAAAGAAACCATGGGTGGGGAAATTCCCTGCTAGATCTGACACAAAAAAAGCTTTTAACTGAACAGGTCACGGCAAACGGAGACCTCTGTGAGATAAATCTCCATCTGTGCCTTGTAAATTGTCCTGGGGAATGCAAATATCACAAAGTGTCCCCTGCCTCTGACTATATTTTGGTGTGCTAGAGGATGCTTAGCGTGTAGTGTAATCTTTATTGTGTAATCTAAGATGGCATGGGTTGTGTAAGAGTGGACCACATGAGCTAAGGGTGAGGGGGTTTGTACTGTACTAATCCTGAGAGGAAAGACTATACTGTTTTGGTAACAGGTGTAACAGCCAGCTATTGGGTTACAGACTGATAACAGGCAACTTCACAACATTAAGGTCAAAGCTGATAGATGCTAATTTGGCATTAAAAATATATTTGATTAAAGGTCACACACCGGGGAGTACAAAAGTGAGGCATTTGTATATCAGCTGTAAAATACAAATCACCAGGCTAAAACTACCACCTCCAGTGATAAACTTACAGCAGATCCATTAGCAAAATGTAAATCTTGCATGCTGTTACAACCGTTTTTATCACTCATATCATCCTGTGAGTATAACTGACTGATTACATTAAAAAAGAGATACAAGACACTCAAACATGCTTTAGAAAGAATAAATGCTCCCACTGTTGACAATTTTCTCTTGAGAAAGAAGAGGTAAAGAAATGAGATAAGCTGACCACACTTGAAGCTTCACAGTTAGATCTCAGGTTCACAAAGAAGGACTGTGAGTAACCTCTCCTGTCTGACACAGTTAGTCTATGAGTCCTTATTTGTGCCCTGACTGTGATGGCACTGAATTACACTGACAGACAAAACTTCTCAACAAGCTGTGACAAGACAGCCGAGAGTGAGGTGTAAAAACAGAGCATTAGCATTACCCGACCCAGCATTTCATTAGCCCACAGGTTTATGCTATATTCAGTTACTCATTTTATCAAATAATATTTATCAGGAATTTTTTATCAGGAAAATTTAAATAAAAATGATTTACTCACCCTCAAGTCAAATTACAAAACCATACAATGCTAAAAAATAAAGTTTAAATAATTATCTACAGTTTGTTGTTGTATTCTTGACAAGTACAGTTACTAAAAGTAGCAGTAACTGGCCGGACGGAGCTTGTTTCTGCAAAATACCACAGCTCTATAATTCAACAGTATACCAAATGTCTTCTGTCTATAAAAGGAAAACACTGTTTTACCCATATGAATAAAAAAAAAGTTCATTTGTCCATGTGTACTGTGACCTAGCAGTTAACACAATTCAGACACATTGAACTCTATGTGGGGAGTGCAAGTTCAAATACTCTCAAATACTCTCAAATACTCTCAAATACTCTCAAATACTCTCAAATACTCTCAAATACTCTCAAATACTCTCAAATACTCTCAAATACTCTCAAATACTCTCAAATACTCTCAAATACTCTCTTCTTGTTTCCTACTTTGCTGTCTTACCACATAGTTTTCTTGAAGACCAGACCATCAGTTTGGCCAGCTATCTTACTAAAGTCTTTCTTTCTTATAGAAATCCACAGTGAGAAAAAACATCTGTGCCAAAACTTTTAATTGCTATGTACTCGATATCTACTCACTTTTCTCCCTTACTTAATGCTGAAATGCTGAACGATACACCTGTTTTGCACTAGATGTTCTGGAGATAAAATGTATGAATTTTGTATTTTTTCCTACAAAATGGCATATTGCTGGTAATACTCTCCCACGCTCTCTTACAACTCAAAAAATGTAATTAAATAACAGACCTCTTCTCATAGACATCTTGTCCTATTTCAAAAAGAATTTTTTGCATAATTGCAGACTGACCTTAAAAATGCAATTAGATGAAAATGTTTGAGGATATTACCAAAACCCCTATTTTTGAATTGAGGATTTTTGTCCATATTATGTATTATTAGGTCAATCTCTCTTACATTCCCTGCTGAAAACACGTTCTGTCACGCATCAATATTCCTCTCTCAAGACCCCGTTTACACCTGCTATTAAGATGTGGAAGTGGTCAGGGCTAAATACAAGTGTGAACAGTATGTTTTGTGATAGAAACACAAAAACCACATACGGTTGCAGTGTGACTGCTCATCCACCCCAATGCATCCTGAATAGCAATGAAGAACCACCATCAATCAAGCACTGCTAAAAACAGGGTTTCAACATGCAACCTACAAACAAAACAACTGCAAAACTAACCGTCCAAAACATCTAAACGTCCCCACCCTAAGATCAAAATGTCTCTCATTTGTCAAGACAGATGACATTTGTCAAAATGCTTTAAAAACTCTGCAGTTTATACTTGTAGTTACACCTGCTTATTTAACTAGAAGTAAAATCTATTTTAACACTTAAACACATAAATCACAGACCTTTAGCTATAAGCAACTGACTGATAATATTTCTGTGTGTGTGTGTGTGTGTGTGGTGGTACTTTGAGCTTTCGCACAACTCTCTTGACAACAGTGAACTTGATCCTCTGAAACCTTTGAGGGCCTCTGTGAGCAATGAGAAGCCTGGAGAGCTTGTGTTCTTGTGTAACACTGACCGCTGGGTGCAAATTCCTCAAGACACTCTTTACAGTCTGGGCTCCTCTTCCACCAATTACATTCAAGAGAAAGTGTCACACAGCATAAGCCTCTCCAGAGTGTTATGAATTATGGGTGATTATGTTTGACCTGCTTTTCAAGCAACATTATAGAAAGACAAACAAATTGGGTTACACTTTACCAAGCATAATGTAAATTATTACTTTTATTCTGAACTGGTCTACTGGTCTACTTGGCAAACACACCATTGTATGACACAACCTCACAGAACAAATCACAGAATAGCTGCAAAGCCGACGTGCTAGAGCCACTCCCCCAAAAAACAGACAATTGAGCCATTTTTCTTCCCTATTCAAGTCAATTATGTCAACACCATTTTCAGCAGAAGCTTTTAGAGCACTCAGCATATGCCTCACATCCCCACGTCAGCATCTAACAATCAGGTCGAGTTCAAAGGCAAAGCAGCCCGATCAATCCGGCATGAACAATGGCTGCCACTGATTAGGCGCCACATGCTAGCAAGCGCTGTCATAAGCCATTAAGACAGATGCTTGCTAAACTATCTGTGATGCAACCTACACTCCAGAGGGCAGAAAAATAGAATCAAACTAGACCAGTGAGATTAATGCCTCACCTCACCTGACCTACTTTGGGACCCAGATCCATCGGCGTCTGTCTGAACACAGTATTTTGGGGGGAAAATGACGTATCAATGGCATTAATGGATCTCCTCGCACTTCCTCTTTTATTGATGTGCTAGAAGCAGGTCAATAGATTCCATAGGCTGTAGTCAAGCGCGCACGTGGCTGGCACAGGCCTTGTAGCACTGCGCTTTTATGAGAATTTTTAAAGGCTGCCCAACAGATGTCATTACTGTGCCACTACAGATCGATCAATACTAAAAATGATGAATGGCATACCAAATAATAATGGTTGTGATCTGTTTTTGTCACCTTTTACTTCATACACAACACAAACAATGCAAATGCTTCTTTTAAGGTCTTTGTATTTCCTATAAAACTCGTGTGTTTTTTGTTACCAACAGCTTTAGTACCAAAATACCAACAGCTTTAGTTTACGATATAGTCACAGAGCATGATTTCCTGTTGCTATTTAAAAGACAGATGGTATTTATAATTTAGAGGTGAGATGATGTGCTACCTTTCCCAAATTCCAATTTTTGATGTCATGGCATTGTTACAAACTGAAATTACCCTTTTAATAACAAAGTGTGATTCTTATATGAAACAGTCAACATATAAAAACAGTTTTTTTCAGGATGCATTCATTTGAGCAACTGATAATGCTTCCCGTCAGCCTGACTCCCATAAAGTGCACAACCGCTGGCACAGTGGGATCGTTAAATCACATTTCTTGTTTCAGCTCCAGCAAAAGTTGGATCAAAGTCATTCTGCAACTCTGAAAGGACAAACATGGAATCTGCAAATAGTGATGTTTAAAACACCTGTGTTTTGTACACTGCAGTCGAAGATGGTCAGTCTAGTACCATGTACCATAATAGTACTATGATAATCGGAATGCAGATGTAGCATTTATCTATATTAACATCTTTATAATACGTTTATTCAAGTAGAAAATTTGTTGTTTAATTACACTGATTAAATCTGAACACTGTGTAATACTCAAAACACTAAGTCTGTTTTAGCATACCAACCACACAAACACAGCAAAACTTAGTTTTACAATCAATTTGGTAATGTTAGTAATGTATAAATTACATGCTTTAAATCTACAGACCAACAGCTTTTGCAGGAATTCACACTTTGAAACGCGTAACAGCAAAGTCCGTGGGTGGTGTAACAGAGGGTCATTACAGAGGCATAGAAGGTTATCGGAATATGTTGTGACATTGCTTCTGGGTGAGCATGGCTGTCACTTTTCTGTCTGAGGTGGCTTTTCACAGCATTTGTGAAATGTTGACACTCCCTCTTTTTCCACACACACACACACACACACACACACACACACACACACACACACACACACACACACACACACACACACACACACACACACACACACACACACACACACACACACACAATCTTTGGTCCACTGGTGTAATACAGCTTGGGGGTGGGGGGGGGAGGTGCCACACTGCCCTACTCCAGGACCTGACAGACAGCAACAAGAATGGGAAGTATGAGAAGTAACATAAGGACAAGATCCAAATTGACAGTATTCCTGGAGGACCACAGGGATTGGGCAACGTGTAGCTTTCCTGTAACTTAACTGGAACAGCATGCGGCTAGCAACACCAATGTCATGGGTTTGATTCTTAAAAAAATGCAACTTGGCTATTTAACGTGATTTAAATAATGTTGCAAATGTTTTTTATATAAAGAAAAGGTAATTACTGGATACCAGCTCTTTCCTACAACCAATAAAAGTTAATATAGTAATTGATAAAAATACACCGTCTATCAAAACAGACAAACAGGTCAAATTGTCTAATTGTCTTAACTAGACGACATATACATTTCTAAGATTCTTAACTATTGCAACTACTGTAACAGACAGAAGTCTCAAGTACCTTGTTTTGGCATCTATTTGAAGAGGTCATGAATAATGCTGAGGGCTGTTTTCGTGTGCTCTACAGACACAAATACGTGCTGGGGATGTTTAATGAACTCATTTACCTCTGTTAAGAGCGACACTAAATGTGGCCTGATTGCCTGCAGTTACAGAGGTAAACAGTGAGTAAGCCAGCTGAAGCTTCATGCCCCATACTGAATTTCTATAGCATGAATCACTTAACAGAACACTGGAACAAAACATTTGAACAGTGTGTATATTAAAGGAGTTTGCTACAATAGTGGAATCTAATGGTGAACTTCAATGCTTACTCTCGTAAAGAATTAAATGACTTGCACTGTGCATATAGAAAATGAACCATACTATTTTGACCATAAACACTTTTGGCATTATGGCATTATTTTTACCAGGAAATTTAAACAATAACGCATCTACATATTGCAGGAGGATTTTTGTACTGCCAATAATCAATGCAGATTTAAAGAAATTCAAAAAATGTTTGTACTATAATACAAAAATCTGAAAAAACAGATCTAATTATCCATTAAGAATGGGATTTCAAATGTAAAGGTAATTTGGGGGAAATGGGACAGATTTACATTAAAATGTCAATGCAATGTTCTTTTAATTCATGCGAAAGATTACACCTCTACAAATATCCAGATATACCAGCATGACAAAACAGAGTAGTGACTGAGAACTGCCTGAGCAAATAAATGATCATCGCCAACACTGGCGCTCACAGTAAGCCAATAATCAATACCAAATGAGTTTAACCACCCCCAGTGTGCTCTTATCACAGATACACCAGCTCCTCATCCACAGGTGAACTGAGTGCACTGACAGCCTTTCCAGGAATTCCCCATAATGCAACTCAAAGAGGAGAAATAACTAATGAGTAACATATTCAAGGTCTGCTGAGACCCAGTTCACAGGGGTGGGTTGTTATCTACAATGATGGAGAGACTACATAACAAAGGTATCTCCCCTTTGGCCTTCATCTCCTGCTGGTTTAGAACTGCACTGTTTTCTAAAACATGCAGCCTCTTAAGATGGGGTGTTTCTCGTCTAGCCTGTTGCGAATGGGACAGGCACTGCCTGAAGGTCTCTTGGAACATGATCTTGTTCTGGCCGTTCTAATGGGTTACATCATATCTCCACCTGCCAAAATCAGTTACTATGGATGGAACCAGAGTGCTAGTACACAGACTCATTCACTGTTATGTGTTGAGTGCATTAGTGATTACTATACAAAGTTTTTGTTTGTTATTAATCTCAACAGTGATCAATAAAGGTAACTCTGAATAAAATATTCAACTTTGGCTTGTTACAGAAAGCAGGTTGTTAATAAGTATGTACTCGGCATAGTTCAGTGCTGTGATTTGCTGAAGGCTTTATGCTCAGTTGCTGACTTCATTTCATCTTGGAATGATCACATTTACGAGATGAGCTCATATAAATGCCACCGTGATGTTGTAATTACCAAATGGAAACTTGGGATTTTTGTTAAGCTCTGAGGTTTTTCGAGCTGGTGGCGTGTCAATTACAGAATCATGTAGTTAGCTGCATGCAATGGATCCTAATTTGAGTCACTGCAAATGATGACTGTACAATTTATTTGGTATGCATTCTGTATGCTTTTGATAAAGACATGGCAGGTTATGTTACAACCTTTGACCTCTGGAGGAGTCAAACAATAACAGAGACTGGGACATACTGCACAAACCTATTTTGTTTGCATTATTGCATCAAACTTCTAATTTAGAGGAGCTGTTAGAAATAAGAACAGCCAATATATTATATACAGAAAAGTATATGTTGGTGGTACAATTTGAAATACTTTGTCTCCCCATCTACCACTTTATTTCTCAATGCTACATTTACACTGAGTGCTAGCAGGACTCCCTTTACACTGAAATGCCTTCCCCTGCTAAGTAAACACGCAATATGAATCTGTCCAACTTGATCTGCGTTAAGGAAGTCATCACAAAGAAATGTCATTGGGCATTATTACAATGTGTGAAAGAAAACACCAGCCCAGAAGTGAGGTGAATGCTCTGTGTATATACCACACAGAACAGCCTGTCCTGAATCTTTCTGCTCCAAACGCTCTCTGAAACAGCTGTGCCTTCCCATGTCAAAACCAAAACCCTGATAAATATTGTTTTTCCATTCTCCTTAGAGGAAAAAATAAGCCATCTTAGCACCAACGTGCATTTATACTCACCGCACTATCAGCTCTATTTCCGCAAGGCAAACGCTTTTTAAGGATCCAACCCAAGTGTCTCAGCACCTGCAATAACATCACAAAAAAGGTCAATGAAGCAGAATTCATAAAGAAATTTTCACCTGCAAAAGACCCAAATTCAACCAACTTGTCTGAGGCCAGTGAATGAATGTTTGTGGGCAGAAAACACTAGATTTAGATAGACTTTTTTTCTTTTTTTAGCTGGGTGACATGCTTCCTGTCTTTAAAGAGCACAACAATCCATTTCCAAAAGTAAAAATCCAATGATAAACTTACAATATAGTCAACAGGACGGTTTAATTTCTAAACGGATACGAAATGAAATTTAACAACTAAGCACAAGTCTGTCCTGCTATATTCTCAGACGACTCGCTTAAATAGCTTCATTTCTATACCACTTGGCCTACATATTAGGTTAAAAAACAACAAACAGATCATGTTTATAAATGAACTATTCACACAAAAGCTGCCTTGTTAAGGGGGCTAACACAACAAGTCAAAAATGTGACTTATGAGGTGACTAAGTCAATTTCACTGAAGTCTGTCTAGCTCTCTGCATTACTATGTCAATAATGCACACGATTAAAAGATCAGGGCACACCTACACTCCTGTAACAAAGAGATGAAACAGGTTTCATTAGCATCATGTAAAACTGATAAACCAGCTTTTCATCTCACAATGCTTACTGCTTCTGAAGCATATACATCGTTGTTTGTTTTATGAAGAGGCTATTAGCTTCTTGATTGGAAAAATATTGCAAATGCATAATTTATAAAATTGCAAAAACAATTCTGGCATTATAGACAGGTCTTAGATTAAAGTTTAAATTAGTCCAACCAAATAGCTTTGTTGATGAATAATTTAAGATTAAGGAGATTACTTTCATTAAAGAAAGAATAAGAAAATCAACCATTTTTCTTTGCTTAGTTAAACGTTTCACCTTGTATAGAGAAGTATAACTGTAACTTTCTAGTAAGCATTTTATACAAAGTTCCGTCTCATCAACAAAACTCACATTGGCAAAATATGGTGTCTGAAATAATGTCCTAAGCTAAAACCTTGCCCTGTCACATACCAGCAACTAAT
Organism: Chromobotia macracanthus; assembly: GCA_036877525.1. NCBI lineage: Eukaryota > Metazoa > Chordata > Actinopteri > Cypriniformes > Botiidae > Chromobotia > Chromobotia macracanthus. Next base: position 5,540,218 of record JAZGTH010000008.1, read on the forward strand.
TCAGGCCAGAAAGTTAAAAAAACAAATCATTCAGGGCAGTTTTCCCAGGCACAGATTAAACCTAGGTCTGGAATTCTTTTTTTTTTATCAATCACCATCTTCTGCTAACCGTGAATGTGCTGTACAGTAGCATGTGTTAGTTTTCACAGTTGAGAACTAAAACGCACATTGACGTGGCTGTTAACATACAACTTTTGGCGGTTTTCAGTGGTCTTTTGTTTACAAAGGTTAAGCTTGAAATGAGACATTCTAAAAGGGTGAAAACTACTTCCTTCACGCAACCAGTTCTGAGTCGATGTCTCCTGGGTCTCTGAGACTTCTTTATTCTATTGCACCTGCTGTGTCTATTTGTTTTTCAGAGCAGTGTACGTTCCAATTAGCTCAGTTTATTGGCCTGCTAAGCGAAGTAGCAGGTGTCATTAGGATGTTAGGCCAAAGAATGTCTGATCTGAGATCTAGGGAAGGGCCAAGATTTGTTAAAAAACAACTTAGGAATCAATTTCTTTCAGAATCAGTTTGATTGACAGTCACCAAATGTTTTTTCTTGTAGATTGCCAATTTCTACACAATGTGAAAACGCTTGGGGAAAAACCCATTGAAGACATGATTCATATCTTATGTGCTTATAACTCTCGACCTTAAACGAAGTGTGCACTTTCCCCTATTCCCTGAAGAAACTGAACTGCTGAAATAAACATTTTCAGATAGAGTTTCCAAACACTCTTTTATGTCCCACCCCCATTGAACAGGTAGGCCTGACCTAAATTCACATCATTGGTTGGGGCAGAAGTTTTGTACGTTTTCTTAAGGAATGTTTTAATAGCAACACCCACAAGTATTTACACTCCATGTAAGGTCAAACAATGAATGGCTTACTTGTATAGTTGTCAATGCACAAAAAATAAGAAAATATTTAAAAATTAAAGTTATTCATATCACATTCAAAAGAAGTTTCAAATACAGCTTGTACACCACAAAGTCTATATAATTATAACTAGTTACCTGAAAAATACATCTATAAATTAAAATACACATCTTTAAATTTAACAATTTTAGGTAACGTCATCATAAATTAGTGGTTTCCTCAAATGTTCAAATGAGTTTAAGGGGCTTGAATGCATTGGTTAAGCATCTGCATACGTTATACAACCCACCACATAAAAACACAGTACAATCAGCCAAAGGTACAGGGAAGATTACGGCAGGTTATCGTGCCAACTGTGGGATTAACTTGGAAACATTCGTGTCGCACTGTTGACTCACCTTTTAGATGAGCAGATCATCATGGCAACTTGTGCTCCCAGATACATATTGTGACAGGATGAGAGCGGGTTTAGCTCAGGTGAGCAATTACATTCTCATACTGAGCCTTTAAGCCGAGACTTTTGTTTAAATCAACAACAGCAAACTTCATCAAATACACTATAGTGGGCTCCATCTGCAACAAACAGGCCCCAATATAAATGTGAATCTGATAAATGTGATCAATACAAACAAAATATTAAAAGTATTTTTGTTTGCCGCTAGCTAACAGAAAAGAGGACAGTTTGTTATTATTCTAAGCGAGGGACCCAGATTCAAAACGAGAATGTGTGAAAACACCCTTTCTGAAAGCCTGCCACTGAAATTGGAACTCCACATACATGAGCACACAAAACCTTTTCGGCAATCTTTACAATAATCTTTACAATAACAAGGAAACAGATGTCACTATTTCCTTTCAAAGAGCAGTTAGTCTTTGCACCTACACACCACTGCATGCTCGTCAATGACAGTTATGTGGGGCATCAGAGGTTCTTTCAGTCTTTCGTAAAGAGAGATAGAGGCTGCGACATGTGCTTCCTTTTCCCAAACTCTGGCAGTAAGGTAACGTAGGGGGGTGTTCGTTAACAACTGTTGATGCACCTGCCTGATAAGCCGAACACCTCTCTGTTGTTCGGTGTATCATGCATCAGACAGGAAGCAAGCAGATAAAGATGAGAGTAATCATGTGTGATTTAGATGGCGCAGCGAGGCCATATTTATCATTAAATGGATCTGAACTACTTTTCCTAATCTTATTTTTCTTAATCTTATAGATGTACACAAATACTTTTCTTGGTGCCATTGATGGGCTTGACCCTGTAACTGCTGCTTTCATTATATTATTACAAATTATTATATATATTATTATATTATAGCTATATTTATTATTAAACATTTTATTACTGCTGCTTACAAAGCAAAGCATCACTATTACTCCAGCAGCCAATTACAGCACTCTACCAAGCAACCAGAGCATCATAGAGACATGTGAGTGGCTCTTTTAATTCAGACACACATCTGTATATTAGTTTCACCCTGTTAACTGTCTAGCCAGCTACCCTAGCAACCATTTATGATGGATCTGATAACATCCATTAGATGGATCTGCCAGGCCATATTTATCATAAAATGCTGGTTGACTTGACATTAATGTTAAATAATCTAGGTAGGTGACTGCATCTATGAACCAGGGCCTGGTAAGCAAATGGAGGATAATAATGCAGCATAGAACGTTTTCTAAAAATAAAACTTGATTGTCATTGGCTCTGTTTTAAAATCTACCGAGCTGTCTTTGAAGGCAACATTATAGGTCATTGTAGGTCTCACCCCCCCACACACACAAAAGCTATTTTAAGGTAGGCATCTTAATTATGCTTCTTCTTAATGCTGTTGTCACACTAGACTTTATTCCATTGACTTTCATTCATATGCATCCAAATTCGACAAACTGGAACACAACCCCATGCAAAAAAGAATTAGTTGCAACCCATATTAACGGGTCTCTGTAGAATGCATGCTGCAAGTCTAGTGTGATCAGACTAGATCGGCAAAAGACACCTAGTTTTGGCCCAATTTTACATCCTGTGTAGAATTAGTTAACTCTGAGGTGGCCTTCAAAGGTGGGCAATAGCTGTCTATGTAGGCTGTAGACAGTGAGGTAGCTTTCTACATATTATGCATTATTAATAGGTTTTTGCACAATTTTAACATAATACATTTAAAAATTAATAAATGAGATTGTATTGTTGTAAGGCAGCAAAGCTTTGACTTGGTGCCCTTTCTATGCGTAAATCTCAAAAAAAAAATGTATCTTGTTATAACAACCCGGGCACAGATAAGCCTGACTTTGTTTTTTAAAGTTGGTGCAGTTACCATGCATGGTACTTTTTGCCCAAAGCCAAAACACACAAATTCAATACTGCTGTACAGCTCAGGTCCTGATGTTGTGGACATAGACTACATGATGGATATAGTCTACACCAAAGCAAACTTATCCGGCTCTAATTCTACAATGCACCTTCACAATTCAAAACAGATGCGTATCTTTGCTTTGAAAGCATAAGCGCAAATTTGGCTTTCATCAAATATCAGATTAACTCATAGTGTTGGGAGACCCACATAGGCATATTTGGAAATATTGGCTATGTTAGCATGAAATGTGAAAAAATTAAACAAGCAATTCACAATTACACACCCTCAATCCATAACAATCAAGTTGTGAAAGGTTCATAACAAATACAGGAGTTAAACGGTTTATTAGACCTCTATTTTCCATTATACTCCACCAGTTAACAGCCCAACAAATCTTTGCCTCAAGACTAGCCTCTCCATACTCACTGTTTCTATGGCAACGCTCTCAAGAAAGCCTGACAAAAGGAGTTCAGAGTGAAAATAGCATTTAACCGCTGTTCAGAATTATATATAGAATGATTTCAAAAGCAACCACAATAAGACCAACAGAATATACTACCCCACATTCAAAATCACTACAGCTGAACACTACAGAAAATGGGTGATATTGAAGGACTGTAGTTGAGTCCATCCTTACTCGGAATGACGCTTGGTTTTTAAACTGCTTAAACTGTAACATTTTGATTCTTGAAATAATATACCCTGGTGGAGAGGAATTATGCACAGAACAACCATTTCACACTAAGCCACAAAATATGTGATGGGTTTAAATGGGGGGTCTATGAAGGATTTGTGATGTGGTCCTGACCAACAGGGTGGACTGACTCTACTAGAATAAATAACTGCAAATTTCTGGCTTTAAAAAAAGACAGTCAAAACTGTTGTCACAAGAACTCACATTAATTAGCATAGATAATTTGTCCTCTAACAATACATGACATGCTCCAAACTTTGTTATAAAAAAATGCTTCAAAGAAGAATATTTTTGAAGCAACAACAAAAACGCAAGAATCTACCTAGTGTGCGACAAGACAGCTACTCCCTGTGCTTTTATTTACTTTTATTTACCTTGACTGGACTGACTTGATTTGGTATGTTTTGATAGTAATTAAGGATTTCCAAAAACTATTATAAAACTGGAGACACCTGTATTATCAATTCTGAGTTTCTTTTAACAATAAACTTCCCGAATTACAGAGTACAGTAAGACTTTGAATTCCTAATGTCTCCACTGACTGCACAAAAGACACTTGTTTTACCTGACATAAAAAATAGATTAATTACTGTCAGGTCAGGTTTAGCCCAGACTGGCACCTCAGGCATCCAATGATTTAATTAAAGCTGTGTAATAGTCCAAGTCCCTCAAGAACATTATGTACATGGCTCGAGGTGCCTTGGCATTGACCAAAACAAATAGCTGCAGTCTAGGAATAAACAACAGTTTTTCTTTGCTTACCATGTGATCAGGTCTTGCACCAGTGTGAACCTTCAGCAGTGGAGAAACCTCTATACAATCTGGACATACAGAGAAACACAGGAAACAAACTGTTACTTTGTGCCATGGAGTAGTATCAAATGGATCTGGCAAAATAATTTTCAAACAGGTCTCCTGAACCTGCAGTGCAAACTGGCATGCAGTTTATTTTTTTGTGGTAATGATGTAGTGATTCCGTAGTGAAGGTTATGTTCAAATATATCACATATGCATATGACAAATTCTGCACAATTAGGCTATATTTAAAGAACCATGCTGGTTCAAGAGTGTAGCATTTACGCTAAATAAACAGCTTTGGCTTATACAAACTTCCCCCGGCAAAGTAAGTGAACAACTTATAAAACACCCCGCCAAATTGGCTAGTGATTTGACAGCATTACCCTTCACAGTTGATTTTTACCCACGTGGTGAGTTGGCAGGTGTTAATTTCAAATTCTGCTTACAGTTGTCCCTGCATATTAAGCTGGGACAGAAAAATATTGTAATACTCAAAAATGACACCTTCACCTTTAAATCACAAGACCGCTGTTCTGAAATCAGTGTTGTCATACAATTTATGCTGGCACACAGCTCAAGCCCAGAAACAGCAAGACACATTCAACATTATAAACATGAGACCGTTTTAAAGGGTTTTTCAACATAAAATAAAAAGCTAAGCAATCTCAGATATCCTAGCCAATAAACTAAAGCCTGGAGAAGTGTCAACCTCATTTACAGACTGACACCACTGTTAACAAATCAGTAATTGTAACATCTTTTGCATTACATTAGATGTACACCAATGTAAAAGTCTTACAATAGCTTGAGAAGTGCTGACATTTATGTATTTCAGCCTGGCCTGACAGGCCATGCAAGCAGGTATGGCTCCTTAAAAAGACTTCTTGACTACACAGCATTGACAGAACTTGTAATAATAAATATAATAATGTCCTTTAAATGGTCAAAAATGTCTATTTCATAATTTATACTCTATTTTTGCCTTTACAGGTGTCTAACCCATATGAGTTTCTTGTAAAAATATTTGCACGGTTTAGTGCGATTCCAATGTCAAAAGTACAGCTGTAATACTGATTCATTCTCACCAGTGAATTGAAAATAGCAAAACGCCCCTGGAAAAACTGTTTATCATCTGAATGCACTCCCAAAAAAAATATTAACAAATGCTCAATGTTCCAAAGAAATATAAAACTCTCTTTATCCACTGTGTGGTTTCTCAAATTAAACATTGTGAAACTCAAATTTTAAACATTTTCTCCAGAATGAACACAAGTGCCTTGGTAACATTAGACAAAGGGTTCAGTCTCATGCGCTAGGACCTGGCCTGATGAAAAACGCATCTAAACTGATTCCTCTATTTAAGCCTTGCCCTCCTGTCCATTTAGAACAGTTGGGGCATATGCACATGACAGTATCTCGCCTTACTTTCTGGCTAGACTATCATTACGGCATATTTTTCTTGCACAGCAGCATTGCACCACAGAGATGCCCTTTCCTGAACCTTGACTATCACCCTTTTAGTGGTCCGGAGCTGAGTCCAGTGAGGGCAGCAGTGCGGAATGAGAGAGGGAGTTTAATTGGGTCATGGGAGACCTGCAGAAGAGCCGTGTGAGACTGATGAAGGTCAGAGAAGGCAAAAAGCGATAAGGTTGCACATGCTTAAAAGTAAAAAACAGCTTAGAGGAAAAAGAGGCGAGGAGGCCGAATGGAACCCAATAGACTGCTACAGAAGAGAGGTGAGGACATAATTACAGCAGTTAATCGCCCACAGCCTGTGAAATTTTAAACCAGAGCGTTTTCTGCAAAAAGAAACTGCACATACAACTTTGCATATTTGAATGCATTTAAAGCTGCACGATTTCGTTAAAAATATCACTGTGATTGACAAACACTAGCATTACAATTTGAACTACAATATTATAAATATGAAAACCCATTTGATGCTTCTGCGTGGATATCAAGGCCAAAAGGCATAAAATCGCATTTTAACAGCAGTTCTCAAGTACAACAGGGTGAGCAAGACTAAAGCCAAAAGTGGTGCAGTATCTCCAACTAAGTCATGTTTTGTCCATGTTCTACTGCCAATAGAAGCAGTTATTATTCTCCAAGGGCTTTCACACTTGTTCTCTTTCAAAGAATTAACCTCAAACCTTCACTTCCAAGTTGCGACGGGGTCTCAGTCAACTTTTCATTGACATCTTTCATTTCACTTTTTGAAAACTGTCAACTTAAATATTACTGAACATGGTTTGAATTAACATGAAAGGTGAAAAGGCAAACCTTGAGACCTTTGCATTTTCAATTCACATTGAATAATACGTAAAAATACGAAAAAATATGCACTTGTTTAAAATTGTACATTTTTTTCTGCTTTGGCATTTCAAGGCCACAGGCGGAGCTTGTAAACCAGAGTATATTTGTTACCCTGACTTTCAGAAGTACAGCCTGGGTATACCAACATCAACACCTGAAACAAAACAGGTCCCAGCGTCTCATGGCAATAAAGCTATGTTTATGAGTCTAGCCTGTACTTAGACCCCAAGTACATGCTTGCAATTATAATGTGGAAAATACCAAACCATAATCGATCCTAATCAGATAACCCAAATCAAAAATCATTTTAATTAATAGCTTGTTAACTGAGGAAGTGGGCCATCTGGATTAGTCCGCGGAAGCTGCTGGAACTTGGAAAAAGATAAATCCAATCTGGTTTATGTTTGCAGAGAATGCTCACATAATATATCATTGTTTTAGCTCCAGACCACGTGTTGAAATCAGTTGGGTGCAGGAAGGTGGAGGAAATACAATTGCCCTACATGAAGTGAAAGATAAAAAGATGTTGGCTGTCTGCAGAGCTTCTCCACCTAACAGCTTAAAAGAAAGAGCATGACAATGTTAGAATAATATGAGCAGTTCTGGTGCCACAGTTCTGGTCTTGTGATATTTCACAGTAAATGACTGGCTTTTATTGGGTTGTTTTAGGTTGTAAAGGTGCACAAGCTAGCATTTCTAGCCACAGTTTGTTAAAATAATTTTCAATTCACTTAGGATTGACCCTCAGACATCAGAAAAAGTAAATAGTAGTAAGAGATCCGTACATCATCGGGGTCAATTAATTCACTAATATTTGGCTATTTTGAGACCATCTTAAATCATTATCACATTGGCCGATAACTGTCTTTTAATGGCCTATTAATAATCGCTTCATATCAGTTCTAAAACTTACTGAAGACCAAAATCAATCTTGCCAATACATGTAATTTCAGAAATTGGCATACATCTTATTTCCTATCATTAAAATGCATATATAGGCATTATTTGCATATCTGCCACCCACCACCCTTCTCCCTAGGTATCAGTATTGGCATCAACCATTAAAAATGTTTATTGTTTAGCAATCTGCAGGCCTCCAAGCCAGTCACCCACATACAGTAACCACACTTACTTGCAAGTTCATAAATTCAAAGATTTGTCCTGAATGTTCAAAACATACTGAACCTGTGGAGGGCTGGCACCGTGCTCATCTGCCTCCGGCTGAAGCATAATTCCTCCATCCGGATGCCATGTGACTGATGTGCTTTTGTGGAAGCTTGTCTTTTTACTCTTTTACTCTCAGACAACAGATATCTTGACGTCCATCTATCACAGCTTGCTAAGACGGGGTTTCCCATTCCCTACACTAAGTGCAAAAACCCCTTTATATAGCCTGGCCTTCTTTGTCCAAGCACTGGCCTAATGGACAGAAGTAATTAGGCTAAGTGACGGGGTGCTTCCTTGCAATTGTTAAATGCATATTATCCCCAAGTCTGAGAGATAGTGGTCTAGACAACATGACTATCTGTGAGCAAATGGTCTAGCCAACATGACAGATCTACTGAACGGAACATCTTGACAGCGGCAGGAGGAAACAAAATACAAAAACTCTCACTTTACACAGGAAGCAGACAGATAATACGTCATACGCCACACATTCTACACGTGTGTGTGTGTGTGTGTGTGTGTGTGTGTGTGTGTGTGTGTGGGTGGGTAGCCGAAATAATCTCTCTCTGAACTGTTTACTGATAAAACAGAGCATGGGAATTAGAGGAAAGAAAACACAGATACTGCATCCCTTGGGTTGTACTGGGTAATATTTCCAAGGGAAGGTTGGGCACCATATTACAGGGATGTCTACAAATTACAGGGCCATTTAAGCATTGCCCAAGCTCACTGCCTTACTGGACTGAACCACCAGTTTTCAAAGCCTCTAAAACTGCTTAAACCCTCAACCCAACATCAAAAACTTGATCTGTGATTGTAAGTGTTTATCAAACCATCAAACTATAAGTCAAACACTGGGTGTTTAGAGTTTTTGTAAATGTCTTCTCCAGCTACTGTTTTGTAAGGTGCACTCAGTGATTTTGTTTCACTATCTCTCATTCTCTAATCCACACTGCTCATGAGAATTGACAAACGCATCAATAACTCCAAACCTAAACCAAGGAGATTAATTAACCACCTTGAAACAATTCTCTTCTGATAAATGCTTTCGAAAATCCTCTGTGAAATCCAAAGCACCCATGAGCTAAATGTATTCAGAAAGGAGAAGATACAATCAACCACAATCCTCATGGTCTTTGCCAAGAAAACAAGATTGCATTCCTACTACGATTTGTTTCAAACTCAAGGGAGTGACTCAATACACAAGACAACACTTCCAGGGACCTCCACCCTCGAAACTGCTAAGGATGCAGTGTTTCTTTTCAGGGTATCGCACTACAGTCCTATTAGCTTGGCTTGGTTGCAATCCAATTTAACAAGAATGCCACTTTTGATTTGCGGCTTGTTGGCGGAGTTTCAAACTTGAACTTCATAGCATATTCATTCCCTGGATGCCATCTTCAAAGTTTAAAAGCAAATGTCAGTTTTCAAATAGAATTGAAGTTGCCTTGCAGTAGCAGAATATTTAACAGCAAGCAAGATGAGTGAGAAATGATACAAAAAAAACAACCAGTTGCCAAAAATGCCTGTGTCCCACAGCTAAGTCAAGTATTACCTCTGAATGTGTCAGAGAGGTTCTATGATGAGAATTATTATTTGAATGCATGCAGGAACACGCGTTGTCCTAAAACAGCCCCTCCTACTGTAAAAATACAACTGTACTGTTGATTGCCAAACTTTCACATTCTTCATTTATACAACCATGTATAGGCCTAATTTACTAATGCATTATGGGAAAACTAGGCTCTATAAAGAGGAGTGTGCACCAATACCAGTGAAATTTGTTTCAATTCCAATAAAAACAACGACAATGAGCCTTTAAAACATTAGCCTACCTTTTCCTAAGTTTTTTGGTTGAAAATGAACAAAAATCAGTTATTAAGCAAATACATAAAAGATCAGTTACAACTCTCCTTACCTTAACACAAATCACAAAGTTTACTATAATTATTTATAATCTGAGCTCTCATTTTCCTTGGAAATGTCAGTTTGGCTTGATCTAAATATAAATAATCAGCAATTTTATGTTTCAAACAGAGATGGTGACAGAGAGGCGACAATTGTGGATAGCAGCTTAAAAACAAATAAGCAAATAACAGGTTACACTGAAAAATGACAAACATCACGTAAGCTGAACAGGAACGTTCACCAAAGAAATCCTGATCAAATACTGATCAGGAGTCAAAAAAGCTTTCCTGTTTTTGACTCTTCCCTCACTCAATACCTCAATCAAACATGTGCCCTTTGTACTAGAAAGACCACTTGCTACTGCTGCAAACTTACATGTTGAACTTGACCTTAAGGTCACACAACAAAACTATGCAACCGTCTCTGGATGGGGGAGGTTTTGCCTGTCTGACAGAGAGCAGGAAAAGACAAATGAACCGTTAAAGCACGAGTCAGGAGTAAGACTAGCCTCAGTTCACTCCTCCCCCAATCACTATCAGCACTGAGCAAATGAGGAACCGAACCCTCTCTAACACGCTTCGACTTTCAGCAACCATTCTATATTACCCTGTATTCACTCCTTCCATATAACTTATCTTTGGGAAACAAAAACAAGACATCTGTCTTGTGAAGATCTGTTAGACATGTGATGGGCCTTTCTGTTTTTCCACTTGCAGTTTTACTGTTTCCAGGGACTTCTCTGTATTAAAAAGTAACCAGACCCAGGCAAAAATGTGCTGCTGTTCAGCAAAGTTCAGGCGGCATGACATGAAGTGGAAAACTTAGTGCTGATTAATGCCTTGTGGTTTTAATCACTTTACCGAATTTGACCATTTTTTTCAATCTGTAATCTACAAATAAAATACAAATGCAATGCCTAACAAAAGGCAAACGAAAAGCAAGGGTCATTACTGTACAAATGTCAGAACAGTTGTTACATTGTTATATTACCTCAGACTTTCATTTCTTTTGTGTTTTGGTATCAATTACTAATATATTATTGGCAGGTAATTATTGTATGTACTGAAAGTCCAAGTTTCATTTCATCAGTTGTTGAAGGTTGTTTATTCGGAGGTGTTGAAATCCAAAATTGTGCCTTTAAATGCCAGACCAATTAACACTTTCTTCATTTAGCTATAAATCTGAATATTTAACATTTTCCGACAGTCTGCAGTGACTAAACTTTGATGAATATTACTGTAGGGCTGAAGCGGACATATAACAGCTTTGAACTCACCTTCTGTACACACAGATAACTGCAGGTTTAAACCATCTACATTAATATTAAACATTGTATTTTCATAATGACAATCTGAGCAGTTCAAATCATATAGAATCATGCAGAAATTACAGACAGGTCCTGAGATTATACCGCTGCTGATTTATAATCAGAAAATCCATGAAACCGAGAGACCTTATGAGAAGCAGAGTGACTTATGTTACCAACTGGCAAAGAAAGGAGGAAGCTACTTTCCTGAAATTTTACTTCCACTTACGGTTACATTTGTGTTTCGCAGAACCTGAGTCAACACAGACAAACATAAACAGCCAGAAGACAGACAAGATTTGACAAGATTCATTACCTTGGATCAGATTCTAACACAGTTAAACCACTCCCAAAATCTCAAAGGAGTTCATATGGTTCATATTTGTAATTGTGCTTTGGAAAGTGTCAGCATTTCAGAGCAACTAGTTAAAAGCATAAAACATACAAAACACAAAAAACACTTTACTTCCAATACGCAGAATGCAGTTGCCAAAAATTGTTTGCAAATAAGAAAACACCAAGCTCTACACGTAATAAATTATTAGTAATGTATGCTTAGTATTTTTCATGCCCTCAAATATATATATATTTGTATATCCACAACACCAAAATGACATACACCAGCACATTCAAAATCAGTTTAACTGATATCTAAATTTAGACATCTAGCAGCTTCTGGAAATCGTCCACAGGGAAAAGCTAACCACGGTGTGGAAGTCAATCACACCAGGGACATCTGCAGCATGACGCCTTTCCCCACACACAGTTCCTGATCCCTGATAACCCTGATAGATGTGGTGCTGAAATATCACTTCATCAGATTAGCTGTGGAATTCCACGTAGCCAGAGCAATTCTGTTGTGACACAAAAGTACACAGTTCACTCCTAAAGCTAGTTTGTCTAGGCCATGTTACCATACAGAGGACAATTCACAAATAAGCAATGTAAGACAAGCAGGATGTAGCTATCAGAATTTTGGTGTAATTTGTTAGGAGTGGGGATGTTCAGGAAACATGTCTGAAAACAGTCATTATTTTTGCAGTTTCATATGGTGCTGCCAGAGATGCCGAAATTTTAACCTGACTAGGTGGTGATTATATGTGTTACATATACAACAGGTCTTTTATTAAAACAGTTTAGTACTGTCCTAAAACTACCTAACACACTGTTAACCAACCATAAACCATAATCAGTTAGGCAAACTGTTAAAAATGATCTACATTCTCAATGGTTTTACAATCATATCACTACTCAAACTGTAATTTAAAAAACAGACTGCATACTGTGCTGAGCAGGTAGGCTAAATCTTACGTGAACAGACAACATACTATACAGTTACCATCAAAAACATCACACCAGAACTAGTTTATTTAACCAAGTTTGAATTCAACAGTATATATTTATGTAGTACAGTGTTACTTCAAACAAAGCATGACTAACAACTCATAGCAGGCATGGTCTTTAGTTTTAAGTAAACTGAACAAAGCTGCAGCAACAGCAAAATATTAGCATGTCTCCCAACATGTTTTATTACAGTACAAATGTTTATGAGCCACAATGAAATAAAGAATGCTAAAAGACCCAAATATTTTTGTTTGTGTTTGTTTACTAGTTGCCCTATTTATTTGATGAATCACTGTGTGCGGCCAACCACAATAAAAGGCAACAGTTCAAACAAGATTAAACTCACAGTTTTACAAATTAAAAGACAAAGTCTTTTAAAATCCACTTCACATGCCACAAGCGTGTTCATAATCGATTACAGTACTGATACCGTTTAGAGCACACATCCATTGCATAATGAGACAACAGCTCCAGCTCAATGGCATTCCTCAGTGACCTTGCAAAAAATAAGACAGGCCTTGTTCAAGAAAGCAAAGACCATGCGAGGCATTTTCAAGCTAACACCACCATCTGCCCATCTTATGTTTAGCACACAACCTTGGGGCTCTACAGAAACAGGGTCAATGCGAATGCACTGCAACAAAGCACACAAATGTCACATTTCAACATGTCGACTGGACTGTTGCGATTCTGCTTGCCGAGAGAGCGAGCAGAGGGGGGAAAAAGATGAGAAAATAAAATGTAATAGATCAGATATGTATCTCCCATCCCCCACATCTCCAAAGCACTCACAGGCACAAGTTACATAACTGTGCCACTCTTCCACTTACGGAAAGATGCAGATTTCAAACAAAGACTCTGAGATCACAGACATTAATTGATTTACTAGTTAAACATTAAACAGTCATATTCATAACTTAAAGAAAATTATGAATTAAGAGAATTTATTTGTCATTACAGTAATATATTAATACATTTTTTTTAATGTTTTGTGTAAACGAGAGCAAGGTTAACCACTCACAAATAAAGGACATATTGAGTTATGATCTAAGTAGGTTACATGTGGGCCCTTAAAATGGGAGTTTCTCAACACACATGGCTTTCAGATTACACACACTCACTCTAGAACTACCCTTCCCCCACAAGAGACCGAACACTAGTAAATACAGTAAATCAGAAATCACAACAAACACAAACCTCTCAGTGTCGGCCCAATTGGTCACACAGACAAGCATTTTACACAGAATGACCGGTTGATTAATAAATCTGTCAATTCATATCTTATCTACAGTATTAATGTCTATTGTAGTCACATGCGTTGCATGATTTGACAATGTCGGTTTATATAACCAGTCTAATCAATAAGAAATATGTCTTATGTAATTGATTAAGAATTAATAGTCCTATTATCTAACACATACTGGTTTGTTTCTTTAAAACTGAGTGAGTTGCTCTCCCCTCCCCCATTCCTATTCTAGAGTTAGGGCTTTGCCCACAACACTGTCATGTGCTTATGCTGTTGTACATCTACAGTCTTTTTATAAACATTGAGTATAATTCACATGTGGTATTACTCAGTACGACAGCGAGCATAACACATAATAAAATACTAGTTTTTATTTATTGGGGAGTATCACTTATTAGAATACTAGTAATTGATTGGCTGAAGTAAACAAACTTTTATCAAATCTAGATTGTTGTATGACTTAGCCATAACACACAATTTCATAAATACATTGCCCTGGTGTCACACTAATGCTGAAAACATAAGAACAATTAACATTATACAAGAAGCAAGAGTAAAATTTGGCAATCACTGACTTACAATGGTGTTAATATTATAAATGTGTGATGAAATTATATTTTGCACACACTTTACTACTAAACACTGAAGTAGTGCTGCATTTACACACACACACACACCCGCCCGCGCACACGCGCTCACACACACTACTGCCCATCCCCCACCCAGTCAGATCCTCTCCAATAATGCCCTTGCCAAATTATAAATCGTTATATATTGTTATAAAACGCAATAACAAGCACAAACACGTCAAGGTTGTCGTATTATCGCCATAACGATTAAAAATGAATAAAAACACTCACTTTAATGCCCGGATGAGCGCGAGGGCTGCCTTTCACTGCTGATCTGCTCGTGTGGAATTTCCTCCTCCACGACTATTTTGTGAAATATCGCTCAAACAAAGCGTTATAAAGCCGGTTTGAGACGACAGGTCGGCAGGTAAATTCCCAAACAAGCGTCCGGTCCCGTTCGCACCGGCGTGGAGCTGGATAAAATCGCTTAAAAACTATATTTAAGAGCGATTGAGGTACATTGTGAGGCTGTTTGCTAGTGGAGAAAGAGCCAAACGGTTCAGGAGCAGCCAACGGCTTCAGACACTCAAACACTGGAGAGGTGACCTGCCGAGCGAAAATGGGGGAGGCCTGGGCGGTTGTCTCTGCAGCTTTGTTGAAACCGAAGGAGGAAGGCAGACACCGCAATAACATGCCTGTTTGTTCCATCTTAATGGAGATATGATCATAACCGAGAAATAGGTGTGTTATTTAAACGAGTATTATCTTCTATTATTATATTACCTTCTATAATCTACCATGACTGCGCTGTAACTACTTTTGTGGGAGGGAGTTGCATAAATTGAGAGATTTGTATATTGCAATGATAAAAAAATAACATGGTTTCGGCTAAAATTGTGATATATTAAGATTTATATTTTGAGGTCTTTTTTAAGAAACGTCTGTCATTGTAAAAGTAAGAGCAGCAGCGTTTGTGCTAAATAAAACACTAAAAATGATTTATAGACTAATAAAATATGAGACATGAATATACACACTATGTGTTATGCATCTGTAGTTTGTGTATTTTTATTCATTCATACAATTGTGCTGTTAATGCTTACTCATAGCTCTTAAAGGTTATTGGTTAGATAGTATGGGGGAGGGGCATATCTGGCAATCAATGGCAAATGTCAAGATTATAATTATTTGATTAATTACATGCCCAGGAGTGCTCCATAAATTAGGAGATTGTATTTTGTAAATATACACAAAAAATAAAACACAGATTTGGCTAAAATTGTAATATATATGAAGAATCTTTTAGCATTATTTTTAGGATTACCAAATTACTGTAGTTGCAAGAAGTAATAGCAGCAGTGTTTGTGCTTAATAAAACACTTTAAAAATAAAATGTTTTTAGACTAGTAAAATATATAACATGACCATACACACTGTGATTAATCTGTATTTGGTGTAGTTTTGTTAAAATTGTGACATAAACATAAAATTGTGCTGTTAGTAGTAGGTTGTTGTTAGATTGTGTGGGGGAGGGGCATATCTTTTGAATTAATGAAACAATGTCAGGATTATATAATTTTTGGATTAATGACATGTCTAGAAAGTAAGGCTATTGCTGCCATAGCAATAATGTTGTTCTTTGCCCTGTTGACACTTCTTTCTCCACTTCTGTGTTCTAGAAAATCATTGTGTTTGGAGTTGAGCGTTAGTGTCTGTTTATCTGTAATCTTATCAAACCGCGAAGAAAGTGACGTCCCTCCCTCCTTTCCCTGCATTCTCCTGTGTGTCAGAAAATAAAATGAATTTACTAGATGGGGAAAGGTTTTCGGAATACTTATTTTCCTGGTAAATTGGAAATTTTTTGATGGCTACAGCTGGCCTATATTTAATAACAATGACATCCAAACATCAAAATACCACATTTTATTTCTTTTTAAAGGGTAAAAATCACTATATCCATCCAATCATCTGTTGGAGTTTATAAAATACAAGACTTCCACCCAAAATGTCTGTCTGCCAAAATCACACATACAAGAGACCTAGTGAAGTAGTTGTTAATAAAAATTGTATTTACTTCAGCTAAATTCTAGCTTGTTAAAGTAGCTTGTTACATTTTGACAGTAATAGTTATACATGACAGCAATTTAGTTATAAATGTAAAACATAAACCTTTTGTTTGCTCTCTGGTACATCATATCTCCAACACACATATTATAAACCATAATGCGAAACATGCACCTACATGTTAAGTATCCGACATAACAAGCATGAATTAGTCAATTGTGGATCCAGCTGTGAACCTGCAGACAACAAGATGGAGACTGAGACTCTCTCCCATGACTAAGATTTCAATGGCTGCCCTACTGCACAAAGCTCCTTCCGCAGCATTGAAAACAAGAGCAGGGCAGCCATCTGGTCCTCCCTCACTGGGGACACTGATAGATTTCACAACATTCAAGGGGAGAGAAAGACATGGAGGC
The DNA here is from genome assembly GCA_036877525.1 of Chromobotia macracanthus. Lineage (NCBI taxonomy): Eukaryota > Metazoa > Chordata > Actinopteri > Cypriniformes > Botiidae > Chromobotia > Chromobotia macracanthus. The sequence continues at coordinate 5,557,259 of JAZGTH010000008.1, forward strand.
CGGATCAGGCTTGATTGTTCAGAGCATGGCACAAAAGACACTCCTTGGTGAGCTGTTGGAAACAAAGCAGGGAGAGGATGGGTGTCAGTGTTTAGTGTAGAGCTCAGCTCACTTTTCTGTAGGCTCCAGTGGCCATCAGCATATACAATGTGGGAGGCAAGGGCAAGGAAGATTAGTGAATGTTAGGCAAATCTGTGTGGAGGTGTGTTGCTCAGGAGCATCTATAATTAAAATGCATGTTTGGACCAAAAGAACTGTTTGGATAAATATGTCCTTTGGACTGAACACTAGCTGTTGACAGTTTGAAGGCAGTGATAGCTGATCGTGCTAAAACAAAAGACTCCAATGAATGTTCCTATGGTTACTTGCACAAATCTGATTAAGGGTTTAAACAAGATGGCAAAAGGCAGAATTTTACAGTTGAAACATCTGATTGGTTATAGTCTGCCCAGCTCTCAAAAGCACACTGACAGGTCAGTTTAAGGTTTTACGTATCTTCAAATGGTATACAATGAGCGGTGTTTACTATGGGTTAAACATCACCTGCTAAAACAGAGCAAACAACTTTATTTTTTTCTAGTTAATTTTTTAATTTTTAAGGATAACTATACCAATTACATTCACTGTAATAATACCTAAAATTAAATTAAATACCACAACAGATATAACATAAATGGTATTCTCACTTAATCGTATTCTCTAGCATAATAATGGCTGCCTCTGTTGGCTACAGAACACAGCTACCTCTTAGAGAAACTAATGCACAAAAATGAATATAATGAAGTGTTTATATACATCCTAATGTATAATCTAAATTTGCCCTTAAGTTCTAGTCCTGTAGAAACAATAACACAAAAGTAATCAATCATATACTTTTGTTTTAAAGCAAAAATACACTAAATGGCATGATAATTATGTATGATGATTTAGCATGTTTTACTGCATTAGTTTCTGCAGTCAAAATGGCAGTAATAAAAAACAGTGTCAAGAAAAAAATCCACTCAACCACTTACATGCACCATTTCCGAGATATATTGCATTAATGTAACAGTAAGAATTGCACCCCTATCGGCCATAAGTTACTCAGGATGGCTGGCATGTGTAATAGTTGAGCTGCATGTGTGTGCGTGTGGGGTGGGGGTTGGGCAGCAATGTAAAATTGTCTCCACCCCTTCCCTCCTGTTATTTATACTGTCTAAGGCAGGCCTGTGGTTTTGGCAAACACAAAATGGTATTTCCTGTTGAAATACCTTGCATAATTCTCCATTTTCAAACACCCTTCAACACTTGCCCGTTCAACCACTATCTTCTTTCATATCTTCCCCAGAACTCAAACAATGCATATTTTATCTTGATCATTTCTTTTTTGCTACCATATTTCCACAAATAAATGCAAAAAGATCATAGCTAATGGAAGCCATTCTAATTGAGTTTCTGTTCGAAAAACTGGGCGAAAGCATTGAAAACTACAGCACAGGAGCTCAGCTACAGTTGGAGATTATGTCTGGGGCTGTTAGACTCTGCAGAATCCCACCCATCCCCCACACTGGCTTGTCAGCTCATTTTTGCCTGGTTGGGCATTGCCTGCAATAGATTCCACCCCACCCCCTCTCCTTTGCTCAGTCATTCAGACTTGGAAAGTCAATAACAAGCTGACATCATCATTGGTTTGTATATTACTCTGGTGCTCTCAGACCAGCTATCTACTAAAAGCAGATCAACTTTGTTTAAGGAACAGGTACAGATAGAAAATGAGATGACAGTGGAAAAGAAGCTTTTGTTTCAGCAAGCTGCGTGCTGAGCAGTATTTGGCATTAGTTTCTGACCTTCACATTTTACATGTGGTATCATTTTGACTGGTCCAATAATCCTGTGGTGGGTGTATCGCCTCAGGGTTTGACATCAGTCACTTTATAGCAACCATAATTTGCAGATAAAAGAGGCACTGCCACTTCTCAAACCTTGTGTGACAGCTGAAATAAGGAGCTTGGGTATTGGTTTAAACGTGGAAAATTGTAATCTCGTCCTTGATGTTTCACAAATGGTACTATTTTAAATTTTGCTACAAAATCACCACCACTTCCATCACCTTAATTGAACAGTTCAAATAAAGGAACCATGCACATTAATATACAATGTTTCTGCTATATTTATTGTCTAGAACTAGTGTTATCATGGCCACAGGAAATATGTCACGTCACACCACAGCCAAATTATCACTGACCTACTTTTGTGATCATGAGTAGAAACTAACTGTAAAACTGTTTATGTAAAGTTGTTACTGACATGCAAAGGCTACTGCACTGCGGCAGAATAACCAATTAACAAACATTAGACCTTTAATCAGTGAATTATTATCCTACATATATTTTGTCACTGGCCTTTTCTGGCCTGTATCTGCAGACAGTGCGGGGGAGGGGCTTGTAAGTATATCTCACTGTAAAACATGCTGATTAAACTGCAGACTTCTCACATGTTTTGCATGTGTCATCTGCTACACAGACAAGTGTATACAGCACAGAAAACCAATATAGCACTGAAATAGAATTGTGACAGAAATGTCAGCCTTCTGAATTTGCATATCTGTCATATAGTGGTGTGTTCTTGTCTAGTTCAATTGATAGAGCATTGTGTTAGTGCATAGGTTGTGGGTTCAATTCCTAGGGAACACACATGCTAATTAAAATATATATCTTGAATGCACTCTAAGTCACTTTGGATTAAAGTATCTGTCAAATGTAAATGTTGTATGGTAAATTTCTAAACAGCATATAGGATATTTGATCATATTGTTGACATTTTAAAGTATATCATTCTACACATATAATACACATAGGTACTACAATGAATGGGTAATATTTCTGATAGATCTTGATACATTATGCATTAGATTAGATTGTGGTATACTGCATATATACAGTAAGTATATAAGAGAGTAAGAGAAGTCATCCATCCATTCATCTGTTTCTGGACAGATTAGTGCTATTATGCAAGATATTCATAGTGATTGTTTGGATTAAGGTTTAAAGTCATTTTGATACAAAAAAATGACATAAACTGAATACAAAGATGAATTAATTCACTGTGGCCCCAAGTAATAAAATAATAAAATGCATGGACCAGTAACACCAGAATAGTATATACTTTGTCAGTTTATACTGACAAAATTGCCACTGAGCTTTTTCAAACATTGAAATCCTCCTCATGTGTACTTCCCATTTTCCCTGACAACATGAATAGTTCGCCTGTAGTCTCTTCTTTGACATCAGCAATTCAGCTGAGCCAATGCACCTTTATGCCAGCAGAATGTTTAAAACAGACATGAAGGAGTTTCTTTTAGAGAACTGGGAACGTTTGGTTCCAGATGCTGTAGCCTGTTCAAAGCCGAGGGCTGACACAGGTTCTGGAATGTGATTTACCATGGCTTATTTCTGCCGGCCAGGCATAGACACACATGGTCGACAGAATTCCAATCAATTAGGCACAGTGGGGCTCAACATTCCAGTCTTTTGGGGTTGTTTTCTCCCTCCATCAGCTAGCAGGGGAGTCCTATCCCCTCAGACCAGCCAGAGCAAGAGACACCAATACATCAAGAGGCCACAGAACAGTCTCTGGAACACCTGTTTCAGGCTATATTTAATCCTGTGAAAAGCAGACCTTATATATAGTTATATTCAGGGAGGCTGAAACACTGTGATGCTCTCCTGCCTCTTTGATCTAATTGCTAATTATTCTTCAAAGCTCACCTCAAAGTCCATGATACTGGCTCAGGCAGATCTGGACAAGGTGATACACTGTCCATTGAAAACCATGTGAATGCTGTGCAATGAAAAGAGGCACTGTGTGTATTTGCAGGTGTAAAAAAAGGATGTTCTTTCATTGTTTTCTGTTCTCCTGTTCCGTTTGCTTGTTTCGTTGTTTACTTAGTTTGTTTGTTTATTTCATTCTTGTGTTTCTTTCTTTGTTCTGTGGCATTGTTTATTCAATTTATTCTGTTCATTATCTTGGTAACTTTAAACCCTAAAAACAAGTAATGTGTCCTTTCCTATTTGGTAACTGATTTCCATACTAATGTAACTAATCAAGAATGAGGAAGTCATTACCATAATATTCTACAGTGTGGAGACAGTATTGAATCACTGGGCTGAAGTATCCAATCAATAGTTAGAAACCTCTCAGCTTGAGGCCTTTTGTTCCACCCTCTTCATTCCACCCACATGTAGCCTAGAAGTGTCTTCACATTCTGTATTGAAAATACAGCATACTAATTGAAGAGTATTGGAAATGTTTTAGCAACTGGGTAATTAGCCACATTATCTAAAATGGAACACAAACAACGATGGAAGAATTAGTTAAAAATAGTAATCTACTGTAGATTTGTGTAGTAATCTACACAAATAACCAATGATTTTAATAAATGTAATACATTTATTAATTATATTAATATTAATTAATATGATTAATTTTGCGTACTAAAGGTTTATAGTAACCCAAACCAAATATCATAATAACAAAGTAAAATGTGACTACTTTTAGTTACTTTACAGTATCAACACGTGTCTGTTTTTTGTCATGTTAATACATTTCCATATTGTTGAACTTGGCTATTGAAAGTAATATTGATTAATGTCAGTGTTTTTACATACACACCTAATGTCCAATTGAGAAGCACTGCTCTAAAATACACACAGTGTCCATTGATATTTCCATTTTCCCAATCCACATATCAATTTCGTACTATAAACAAATGTTCTCTGGCTCTCAAGCTGTTGGTTATGTTGGAAGGCAACTGTTGTACCCTGAGGGAACTGCTATGTTACACAAGTGTACGTGTAATGCACACACTTCCAGAGTTATGCAATTAGGGCACATAGTTATGTGAGAGCTGCCCCTTTGGCAGGAATAAGCCCATTTTACATGTTGAAACAGGGTAACTCTGAGAAGAATTTTGGTGTGGCGAGATGTTATTCACAAATGTTGTCACATGGACACATATGAAGGACTCTATTAAAAGGTTTTTGCCATTATGCAGAACACTGTCAGAACACTTTCACAATTGAGGAATGGGGGCTAAAGGTAGCCATGGGACCACAGCAGTGATGCATGGGTTTGGGGGGAAGGGGAAGGACAAATCTTCTTAGTCTTCCTGATCCCATTATCTCTGAAGGGGGGCAGAGGGGTCACCCTCCCTCCTTGTCCATCACAGAAAAGATGGAGGTTCAAGATTGAAAAGTAGCGCTCTGTTTGCAGGCTGCTGGCTTTGTAATGAGGTGAGACTACCTCTGCTGTGTATGTGTAATACTAGCATATGGTGTTCTGTGCATACTGATAGACCTTGCTCTGAAACACTTTACATTATAGCAGAGTGGTGTGCAAATCTGAATTGGATAGAGAATGCCTTTTAAAATCCAGTTCAGTTCCTGAATTCTGCTTGAATTATGGGTGGCAAACAGACAGCAGAATTGTATGCTATCTTAGGCACATCATATCAGGTGACAAATAACATTAAATTGGAAACTTAAACCTAAATCAATTTGTTGTTGCATTTTAAAATTAAAAGCCTGTTTTAAAAGTGGCTTTTAAAAAAATTAATTACTTAAACATAACTGAACACAGAGAAAGATGTCTAATAGTTTAAGAAAAAATGTATTCTACATGTCAGAGAATAAACAGACATAATTAGTTTAAATGAATACTGGTACTTGTTTTGTCACAAACCTCTGTTGGACTAATAAAATTCCTCTTTTGTGTTACTGTTTTAGAATTTAGTAAATTGCTCTTCTTGTCATTCCGATTCAGATTCTACTGTAACATCTAATTTGAACATTCCAAGGTCATGAGTTCAAGTCCCAGGAAGTGCACATTGATAAAAATGTAAAACCTGAATGTATTGAAAGTCGCTTTGGATAAGCGTGTCTGCCAAATGCATTAATGCAAAAATGTAAATGTATACATCCTGTAGGCTGTAGCCAATTCAAATTGTAATACTGAACAGAAGCCAATTCTGAAATTCTCCCCAGATTTACATTTAGTGCTTTTAGATCAAAGTTAGTTTGAATAATATTATGATGCAAATTGGTATGTATTGAAATACATAATTGGTATAATATCTTTTGTTTTTGCCCAATGCTGAAAGTTTAAAACATCTACTCTGACTCCATATTAATAACAATAGAGTTTGAGGCCATGTTATTCGATCGTACTGTCATTCATTTTTCATTAAGCCTTGCAGGAGGCTTACACAACATCTGTCGCAACAGTGACCACGGCACCCCGGGTCTAAAATGAAGCATTTATATTACAGCACCCACTTTCTGTTAGCTGCTGACTAAGCTACATGGGGAAGGCTGGTAATTTCATGGCTGAAAGATTCAGACTACTTGCTGTTTGCATACTTATGTTTGGAGGCCACAAAAATAAGCCCAGATAAACATTAACTGCAGCAGCAGCAGCTCCAGCAGGGATTTAAACAGGCGTCAGTGATGACAGTATGCCACGCTTCAAGCATGGAGGAAACCTCAAAGAGAAATATGAATGCAAAATATGAATTCCACAGTGTGAAGTTGCTAGACCATAATAGTTTTCTACTTAACAGGTCATGACCAGCATAGTTACGTGAAGTTCCATTTACTCTGAAACTGCAGATCTGCAATGGAACACGACTTTCTCTATATGTAATCTCCGCAGATGGCATTACTGTGTGACCTAGTTAAGCAAGATCTGAGAGTGTGTGAGCTCCCGTGTGGCTGCTCAATTAAAAACCATCCTTACTTCTCATTCCAAGGCTGCAACTTTTCATGTGTACGTGCGAAAGACTGTGGAGACAATGAGACAGCTGTGATCTACTTTTAAGTTAATTTTCTGTAAATGTAATGTGAAAATTATATGTCCTGTTTTGAAGAGTTTTTTTGTATATAATCCTGCAACAGCGCTGCATTATATGTGAATTTGTGATATAAAGACATGAACCAACAAGATGCAATATGTTGCCAATTGATTAAAAAATCTAATGATTAATTGTTTTTCCATTCCTATTTTGTCCCTGCCACTGTGAAACCTCATTGGTTGAAAATTAAGCTCTGCATGACACTACATTAAACATTAAATATCTCCTGATTGCATCATGTCACATACCAGTTAAATAATGTAGCCCAGTAGTACTTAGCACACATATAATAAAAATATAGAAATAATATTAAGTTATATTTTTGGTGCAAGGTGAAGCTAAGGTCACAAAATTGCTCACAAGATCCACAGAGTATGACTTATGTTCTTTGGCTTTTGCCACTGAGAACGTTTAATGGTGACCTTAGTCATCTCTAAATCCCCCATACATAAAAAACAAACACTTTAAAGCCGTCTTGCTGCTCTCAAATCAAATAAAAACAATATATTCAACATGTCCAACTGTAGCACTTACAACTGTCAGGAGGAAGTCTCGTGTAAAGAGTGTACACCACATCCAGGTCTCTGAGGGCTTTCTTATAGCTGATTTATGTCACCCTGAGAGGAACTCGGCATCACTTATCTTGTGAGTGTGAAGACAGACAGGAACCCTGCTGTGTTGTGAGACAGGAGCATCAAATATACATTGACATTCTTTTACATCTTTAGCGTCTCCAAATATCCATGCAGTTTTGTCCAAAGTTCCAGACAAAAGTATTAAGTGCTAAACTTCAGGACAAAGAAATGAGTCTAAGTAAACACAAAGGAATATTTTATTTGTCGGCTAAAGTAGCAACACCAGAGTCATAGGTCTGAGTCCCAGAGAAAGCATGGACTAATAAAATGTATAGCTCAGATTCATTGTAAATTGCTTTGGATTAAAGCATCTGCCAAATGCAAAGTGCAATAAATGTAAATGCACAGTGCAAACAGATCCGAAACTCTCCCTGATATATAGTCAGTTGGGGTCTTGATTTCTCCCTTGAAACAATACTCATGGAGAAACACTGTGTGACCTCAAAAGCAGGGATGATTCTGTTTCATCTGCAGGCTGTGTATGAATTATAGATGAAGCTTCATCTGCTCCAGAGGAAAGATCCAAAGCAGTATAAAAATACTCCACTTGTCTCATGTTGCGTGCAGGGAATAAACAAAAGGGAAGACGTGTGCTGCTTTGTCAGACCTTTCAGTCTGAATAATTGACTGTATATGCAAAGCCGGGATTCTTTTATGTACAATTATTTGCTGGCTTTTATCAATGTGTGATGTCATCAGAGGTCCTATAGATGTGTATGTAGAGATGCGCACAGAGATAGTGCCAAAGTTCTTCCTGGAAGTCATGAGTCTCTGCACGGCACAGACCTCCCACGGACTGTTCATGGACCATCTGATGCCTATTGCCTAACAAAATGGCAAGAACCACCACTTTGTTGTTTGGTGCGAATTATTTTGCCATATCAAATGAGAACAGATTTACCCTCCCCTAATCAATCAAACACAAATTGTGGTTGAATATTTTTGTCAGTAAGATGTCCACTCTCTAACTAAATAAACTGCCAAGTAGTCCAGATTTTATTGTGATTGTCATAAAAATACAGTACTGCAAAAACATATAACTCTGATGACAGTTTCCAAGACAGATCATAATTATACACAACATATATAAAATAAATATCATAAACAGACATTACATAATACATCTGCTGTCAAAACATAGTGCGATGTCTAAAATTAGGTAACTACTTTTCCTTTTAACACAAATTTGAGTTTTTCTTAATGCAACACATAAAGAAGCAGAAATAAGTGACAGTGTTTGGATCGCATTGTTACTTGGCTTTGTATGAATGCTGGGAGCCAACAGTGTTAATGGCCACATAGGATTCTTTGTGTTGAAAAGATACATCTACCTACAGCATTTTCTATTTCTGTGTCTGCATTCAATTAGCTGCAAAATAAACCAGAGTTAATGGAATATAATTAAAGCCATATTTTTACACAATCTTTCCATGACATTTAAGTGTTATTGCTGCCTTGGGTAACAACATAACCTTATAATTTTCACTCCTGGGAAAATAACCTTATGCTCACATGCAATGATCACCTGAGCTTCATACCACAGAAGTTAAACAAGATTGAAAGCATGTAGGCTTCCATTAAGAACACTTAAAACTTAATTGTAATTCGTTTTTGCTGATATAAACTCATGAAAAAACATTTGTATTAATGGCGTGTTGGATAAAATAGAGCTGCTTTAAAATGCAGTCTAGGTAGGCAGCTTACAAGATTTTGAAACACAGCTAAAATGTGTATTATATGCTACACATAAACATCAGAGCCAGACAAAATAATTCACTGTTTACATCAAATCATATTTAGGTCAGATGTTAATAAAGGTGTTTTGAGGACTGATCCTCCATCTCCAGTTTCACAATGAAAACAAACAAAGCAACATTCTGAAGCAACTATGAAGGAATGTGGGGTTGAAAGAGTCACAGACAGATGTGTTGAGTGCACTTTCAGACAAAAGAAGAGATAACACAGACAATGTCTTTCTGCTAGGAGCAGAGTGGGTTGAAACCCCAGGGAAATGAAAATGGGGAATGTGTATGCTCCTCTTCCTCCATTTCCTCCCAAAGGTCACTGAATTTTCATTTAATTACACTTCCGTGAAACAGGAAGATAGACACACATTCTTGCACTTCCTCGCTCAAGTTCTGGCTGGTGCATGTCTGCTGTCTGATGGAATGGATGGACGAGTTAAGCATTCCGCAGCCATGTTTTACTGCAGACATTTTAGTCTTGGATTGGCTGAAAAGGTACAGATATGCAAATGCCTTGCCAGAACTGCTTTCAAACTATTTTTCCAGATTTGGTTGCCCACATTTTTGTGCTTCAAAATTTTAGAAAAAACAATAGAAACACAGCACAGACACATGCTTTTATTTTTATAAACAGATTTTTAAATTGAGAATAAGGTTCCCTTTCTATAAATAAGAGGAAGAAATATGTTCTATGTCCAATAATTTGTGATTACACAATCATCAAATATATAGTTATTTAAACAGGTTAAGGGGGAGGCAATGACTTCTCCATTTCAACATTAGCTAGACGTTTCTGTCAGACACAGAGATGGGTGGAACTCAAAGAAATGTGCCAAGTTTCCTGTGGCCTGATGCAAGATTAAATGAAAAAAGGAAAATACTGGAGTGCTGCATGATAACACAGAGAAAGAAAAGTTTAGCTTTTTATATAGAGCATAAACTGGATGGAGGTTCAAAGACCCCAAAATCTGTCACGTTAAATCTGATCCAGATATAATGAAGCCCTGAAAATCTGTGCCTGAATATTTTCACTGTATTCTGCCACCAAATCTTATTTCTGCATGTATTGTATTTAAGACAAAACCAAAAGAACAGTAACAGGACACTAAATTTGGATAAACAAACAAACAAATGAAGGGAAATGAAGAAGCAGAAAACACATTGAGAGTTATTTAGGATTTAGAAAACTTCAAAGAGATTTATACTTAGCCATGAAAATAGGAATTAAACATATGACATATGAAAGTATTTTTCTTCCAGCTTTGAGGAGGAATGTGGGATAAATACCGCATACATGTGGTTGTGTTAGAACATTAGCATTCTACAGTACATGCTTAGTGTCTAAATATTGAACTACAATATTAAATGCAATATAACTGCATTTAATTTCAACATGAACAGTTGGAATTTTCAAATATCTACTAGAAGTAAGGGAAACCCCACTTGAATTTGACACTTGGAAACTAAAGTTACGGCAAGATGCAGGTATATGACAAAGATTGATGGTTGGATGGATGATAAATGTTCCAGCATTACAAGATAAAATCTTCTGCAGTGACAGTTGTGTAAAACAGTAAATGATCCTCTCCATCTAAAAGTATACACCTACAAATCAAATGCTAGCATTGCAAATGGCACATTTATCATCTGCAATTCGGTTGCTAGGAGACTTCTTTTTATTGACAATCAAACAACCGCACAGCTAACGGTAGAATGCCATTGTTGCCAAAAATCTGGTTGCCAGGAGACATTTTGTTGACAGCTGAACATCTGCAAATGTGCCATTGTTTTCTTACACACCATCCTCCAAGCGCTGGGCAATGTCTTTACGATCCTAATGGAAGTCTGAGACATCAAATAGGAACATAGCACATCTGACTTTGAATAAAACATAACTCCACTTGTTTTACATCATTTATTTGTGGTAGTGACTGGTAGTAATTGTAAAAATAACTTTACTAATAAATACATTTGAAGATGGTGTGTGTTCCCAGCAAAATGTATAGAAATGTATAATGTGAATGTACTGTAAGTCGCTTTGAATAAAAGCATCAAATGCATAAATGTAAATAAATGTAAGATCAAGACTCTCATTCCAGAGACATTCCAAGCTATTCCCCTACTCTTATTGCACTGTTATTTCAATGCTTAATATGGTGATCTAGGCTACAAGAACTGAAGAGTAGTAGAATTTAAATGACACCGCAGTGTCTCATGCAGTAGTATTGCAGTGTATTAATGTTACATAGACATCTTCTCTCTCCCTAAAAAACATTCCTACAAGCAATGGATCTTCATTACTGTCTTTAGAAACATTATACTGCTCCACTATTGCTTTTTAGAGATACATAAGTTGACTATAATGCAGAGGGATCTCCGAGGAGAGTGCTGCAGTTTGATGCTCTCAGCAGGTCAATTTTTCATTATTGGAAGGAGAAGAGCGATACACTGGAGGAGAAGAGTTTGGGCTGGGATCTGCGTCTCATAGGGGGATTGTCTCATCTGGGGACATGCAGAGGAAACCTGACGTGGGTTTTCCAGTCACTGAAGCCCCTGATGTCTTCCTAAATCTTAAATTCAATACTAAACACTTTCACTGAGGAACACACACACATACTCAGGCACACAGCAGAGTAAGTGTACTGTTTTTAATTAATATTTTGCAGGCAATGGGGTAGGAGTGGTGATGGGGGGTGTACTAGACATCTGCTCCTGTTTAACTTTGAAATGTCATCTAGGCTTGAGGCAGCTGTTTTTTTTTTTGTAAACACAGAGAAACGATAGTATAAGAATGAACAAGGGAAAATATCCTGATCCTGGGATTACCTAATTATTTACTCTAGTAAAGAGACAACCTCATCTATAAATTATTGACCTATTGTTCCAGTTGTTTTGACTTCATGTTGTTTCTTTATCCAGTGACATAATTTTGTAAATATGTGACCTGATCTGATAATTTTGAGTCAGTTTGACCTAGAAACACACTTTGAGTCAAGTCTCAGTTTTCAGTTGCATTTAACATTTACATTTTTTCAGTATGTGTTTCCTGGGAAACAAACAACCTTTGGGCTGTTAACACAATGCTCTACCAATTAAGCTACAGGAACATATCATAGTTATGTTTCTACTCCACATTTTCAGTTATATAATCATTTAAAAGCTGGCTGTTGTAAAGACATTTGTATCTTTCAATTCTGTGATAGCATTGACAGTTTAAAAGTCTTTGTGCCCAGTGAGGTCTATAATATTCGAAGAAAGCTCATTTATAGCATTCCCATTCATCTCAATGGCAGCTGCTTGGCTAGCACAGCATCCACTGAATGCTTTGTTGCAGTGTTCCCTTGTTCTCTACAGACCAATGCTCCGACTCTGTAAAAGCTACAATGCTGACCACAGGAAAGGCCACATAAAACCTCCATCCTAACAGCCTGAAGCAGTTATGACTCACCACTGTCCACCAGCTCTTTAACTCTCCAGAACGTCCACGCTTATCCTGCATACATATTCATACGTGGCCCTATGTAGTGTTAAAAGACCTAAACGAACGACTGAGATGATGGGATGCATGCGCCTCACGGCAGGTGGCATGTCACATTGCACCAATCATTTCGATGAATCAGCGTGGGCGCCCCTAGGCGCTTTCAGAAGTGTCACTGCTCTCCCTACATGAGTGCTTTTTGTTTATGAAATGTGAAATTATCTGAATTTTAGTAAATAGAGCAAAATGTGGCTTTTACAGATAGCGCCTGCCTCTAGGAAGACATGAGCTCATTAGGAGCAAGATGACAAACGCTTTGATTCCACAGCTGGTCACCAACTATAAACTCAGTTGTTGACTTCCCCTAATCCATGGTGACGCATTTGACAATCCTAAATATGTGCGGCGAGCTGAGGATCTTGTGAACTGAAATGGCTTAAAATGGAGAGAAAGAGAGAGAAAAACGAGGGATCTCAGCAGTTTTCTCTAACTATAGTGATTAGTCTGGGAAAAATACTTTATGACATCAGTCTGATAAAGCCTCTCATTGCGGATGAAGGGAAGTGGTCATGGGGTCTGGCGTACTTTCGCTTAAACAGTTTGAGAACTCAACTGTTTGACTTGAGGCTGTAACCAGTAGGAAAATGACACAAACCTCTATTTCATCTTGACCTAAAAATGGACATATAAACATGGAGATTTTTAGAGGCAAAATACATTTCTGTCTGGCCTACATTATGATGGAATAAACCTTAATGATGCAACACGGATTAAATTGCTCCAGTTCCAGAGAGCCAATTTTAGGTTTAGTTGGGATATTTTTTATATATATGTGTGGATGTACTCAAAAACACTGCAGCTTTAGGTTTCAAGTCTGGGAATTCTGCCCTGACAAATGGAAAACATCATCTAAATGGAAAAGAGTTTGTCATTTTTTAAACTATATTCATGCTCTATCTCTGTGATGGCTGGCCTCATTCTAGACTGGTGTCATTTCTAAGATCTGTGAAATTTTAGCATCAGCTTTATTACTCCATTAAGTCATGAACGTTATCTATGAAATGTGCTGAAATCAAATGACTGACAATGCATGGAAAAACCTACTATTGATAGCACAGACTCAGTCATGGACTAAATGAAACCAGAAGGTTTGGCCATCCTGGGCCTCTGGCCCACACACAGTCTGTATTTTAGCCTGTTCTCTTTTCTCCACATAAAGCAGATATACTGTCATATGTAAACATACAATAAATGTATAGTTTATATATGTGGATATATATGTATATATTTCTAATTCCAATAGTTTGAGATACATATTTTAAGGCATATGTGCTAACATGATGCTGAGAATATTTTTTACTGAAACTATGTATATTTATACATACTTAAGAATACAAATCATTCAAAGAAATTTAGCAAATCATTCACATCATTAATTACATATGAGACACATTTGTGTGTGTGTTTTACATTATATATATTTTTTTAGATTTCTATATGGGTGCAAGCCCTGAATTTACATTGTTTACATTGTTTTTCTCTGTCAATTACAATTCAGGGGAGTGTCTCCATTATCAAGACCTGACTAAATCTGCATAGTCTGCTCCAGATGTTCTTTCAGTTTCTCCTTATGGCTCACTTGCCTTCTGAGGAATGTCTGTTATCCAGGGCACATTTCCACTGTGGGTCATAAAGCTCGTCTGCCGTACTTCAGTTCAGAATGTATTGGCAAAATGAAGATTAGTTCAGCACAGGTCTAATCTATGAAGCTCTTACTATTAACCCACTGTACAACATTCCATCCTTCATTTACGTTGCTAATCAACATTTCAATTGTTGTTATAGGGTCATATTAAGATAAATCAAATATACATTCATATTTTGAGTTACACAAGTTGATGTTACACAAACTTAAAAAACGGCAACTTTCAGCACAGATTGATTTGTGATTCTGTCATAATGTAATGCAGGTTTGGTAAAACAGGTAAACTATATTTGACACAACTGCAAACTCACAAGCTTGTAGCAAAAAAAATGGAAAAATTGAGCATTCAGTTCTCAGGGCAAGAAAGAGAGGGTAGAAAATGGTCATTAAAAACTAAAATGGATTAAAATACAGGCCCATCAGTCCAAGGGAACAAATATATTGATAAAATGTATAGCTTAAATGCACTGTAAGTTGCTATGAATAAAAGCATCTGCCAAATCCATAAATATAAATGTAAGAAAACATGACCCAGGAAAACTGTCCTAAGTGGACCACAGGGAGAAAAACGAATAATAAAAATGTATGGCATGGTCTAGTTGTAGCTTTAAATCCCTTCAAGAATAAGCGGTTTTGTTTAGTTTACATAATTCTGTAAACTAAAAAATTGTGATATTTTGGGTTTTCTTATTCTTATTGAGTTTGTGTGTTCAGAGTCCAACAGGAATAACGACTGAGCTGAATCAGCTATTCCCACTTTTGCTAAGAGCAAATCACAGTGTGCAAAGTTCTTAGTAATTATACATCAATCACAAGGTTAAAGTGTAACCATGTGATAACCCATTCATTTTATATTTAACACCATAACATCATTCATTAAACCACAATGTAATTAGATGTGATACTTTGTGCAGGTTATGCTCTCTGTTCATAGTTTCAAAAGAGCCTGATTACAGATTTTGATGAATATTCACAATGCAAAGATGCTGATAAGCATTACCTACTAAAATTGACACTTTTAAAATGCCAAATGTGAGCAAAGGTAAATTGTTAAAGGTAAATTGTAAGAATGATGCATGATAGCTGATGTGATTGATCATCAAATTAAAATTCACCTGCCATTCGCAGATGTGGCAAAAAGTTCACATCACCAACATAGGTAATTTGTCACTAAAATTGTAAGAGGCATATTGAGTGTTTTTAAACACACATGTATGCATGTGTAGAAGGCCAAACAGAAGGAGAATAAGAGAAAGTAAAGAAGCAGTGGGAGAGAAAGTAAAGACGCATCATTTGCATTCATTTGTTGATTTATCTCAAGAGCTTTCGATGTTCCGCAATCAAACTTAAGTATTTACAGAGTGTCTAAATTCTACATCAGTCATTCCAGCACTGCAATTAAATGATCAACGTTTTCTAAACATTTATCCATATTGCCATACACACTATAGCTGATTTACCTCTATTTCAATAGATGCGTCTTATAACTGGAACCAGTGACGGCTGGCATTCTCAATAGAAAGGAAACAAGACAGAAAATGTACTTGCATTAATGTATTATTTCAGTGTCTAAAAATGTTGCTCCAAAAGCAACTAAGCAGCTCAGTGAATTTTGACTGAAATTTAAATGTCCTTTACAAAAAGCGATTAAATGGCTTTAAAAGATTAAAATATGTTTTTTCACAGTGTTTTTTGACCTGTCAGTGATTATGAACTGTAATTCATAAGGCAATTTTGAAAAACATACAGGTTTAAAATGACACAAGGGTGAGTACATAATGATAGAATGTTTATATTTGGGTGAACTACTCCTTTAAGTAGATACATATGCTATTGCTGCATTTTAAAAAGAAATTACAGGGGAAGCTATGCTTGACATCTTGTCTTACAGCAACCACTTCTAGCAGGAACATGAAAAGAACACAAGAAAAGGATAATTTCAGCTATACCCCTGTATTAAACGGCTTCTATGTATTTCAGCCCCTAACAGTCAACAGTGGTTCATGCTAAAAATATGCACAGCCTTTAGAGGGGGAAGGGGAGTATTCTGTGCTGGCATCTAACAGATAAATCCAGCATGGAGCTTAGCGTCTCGGAGCTCACCACGCTTCCTTTGATCTTCCCTTGCAATTATCTCCACCCTCATCTGTGCCACTTTCAAATGCCTAATCAACAAATCCATTTGATTCGCCATTTTGACTGCGGCAAGGTGGCAGTTCTTCTCTGGGTCTTCTCAAGACTCTGCAAAGATCACCCGAAAAAACCTGAGATGTCGTGGACAGACACATGAAAAGCACAAGCGTTCTTTTTGAACATTTCTACTCTGCAGGAACTCTGATGTCATATAGAGACGTCAGAGAAAGAATAAAAGACACAAGCATTTGTAGGAGAGCTCACACATCTGAAAATCACTTATTTTTTTAAAAATGTAGTTTTAGACTGTTTCATAATTTAGAAACAACAGCGATGCTTTGGGGTTTTCTAGGAACCTGTGAAAAGAGATTTTTAGATTAGTGTTTCTTTCAAATTGAGCTGAAAATGATCAAAAAGAGATGTGTGTGGGTTTGAATCGCCGTGTTTTCAAAAGGCTGGTGAAGACTCGAGCTTCTGGAGGTTTCCATCATTATTGGTGGATCAGTGGTGATACAAATTATGACCTCATCATTATTATCACACCGGCCGTTAAGCTGGTGTTGGTTGATTTGCATTCTCAAAGGTATCACACAAACCCTGGATTGGCAAATGGCTTACTTTTCATTTTAAAGTGCAACTGTGATAATAAATATAAGGCCAAAAACAAGACCATTAATTATCTGGACCCAATCTCACCAGCACTGTGGCACATCCTGACTCTGTTTGAAAAGATAAGTAAACACATTTTTGCAATACTAATTAAATATTTATTTTGAATGTACTGTTGCAAGAAAATTGTACCACCAGTTTAATCAATGTCAAATAACTGTACTTTTGCTGTGAAATGCATTAGTAAAGAATGAAAGATGCATCAGGTTTGGTTAAGAGGAAGTATTTTACACGTTGAACATTTTAACATAAAATTTATACACTGTAACTTTAAAACCCCTATGGTAAGAACCAGTAAGTGAGGCTGCTTGTTGTGTGATATCAGGACAATCTGGGTGTATCATGCCGTCTGTTCCTCTGCTCCTCCTGCTGGCCTCATGGGTTTCAACCAAGCTTCTGCTACCTCCAAACAATCAAAAGCCAATAATGGGTTAAGTATGTGTTGCATAAAATGTTAGATCTCATTGGCTGGGATCCTGAAAACTTCAGATCAAATGCACCAAACAGAAGAGGAATCTTTTATTGCTCCAAGTTTGCACTTTCAATGCTCATGAGATTTGATGGACATCTCAGTTGTGTTTCATTTAAAGATCACAATTGTTAAGAGTATAAGAGTATAAAGCTGAAAAATTAATGATAATTGTATATCTAAAATAATTGGGATTTGGGTAAATTTGGTGACAAATGTTTGAGTTCACATGGGTTTGAGTTAATAAATCTTCAATATTATTGACTTTGATTGCAGACTTGGCAGGTCTGAGCTCAGTCTGTTGCATTAATTTCTCTGGTGAGATTTCTGGGTCTTTTTCTCATGAGTAATATCTGAGGTACAGGAGACTTAAGTAAAAGTTTCAGTTTGTTTTCTGCTTAATCTTACTGCTGTCTAAGAGAAATAATTTAGATTATTGGGTCTTTTGTATCCAGTATTTCAGCACAAAACTTGTGTCTTATTCACTCAACACCAAACGTACCACGTCATCTGGTGAAGTCTGTCAGATGGCAGTAGTGAATCCTCCATAACTTTGTACTCAGAAATGGCCTGCCATTCAAACTGCAATCAACAGTGATACTGTACATTTGTTAGTTGATTTGCACGATTACTTCGAATTTTGTAAAACAGGCTGGGAAACAATACAGACAACATGTGCAAATAAATGGTGCTATCAGTGGACACAATTTATTCAAAGCAAATTCCACCCTGAGTTTCAAAGGGATGGAGATGAAAAGGGTGGAGGAGCACATATTTTTATAGCTATGTATGAGTCAGTGTGCATGTGTGTGTGTGTTAGTGGTGTGCACCACTTGTCAGATTATGATTGTGGCATGTTGGAGCTCCTGAACATTATGTGTGTGTTTGGTAACACAAGGAATCCTGTTCCCTCAGCCTGTGCAGGCACGTTTCTCTCTGTGAGCTACTTGGCATCCACCCTACACAACCATATGCCAAGTTCATGGGTTGGTGGAAACACACACACACAAACACTTGCACACAAAAAGGCTGGGTAATTGGGTTCACACTACAGGTTGGTAAATATAGAATAAATAAAACTGAATCTTGCTCAAGATGTGAGAAGGGTAGAGTTCACAGCTTGTTCATTTTATTCCCCCTTCATTTTTGTCAGTGTTCTCACATTGCTGGATTTATTTATAAAACTTGTAAGAAAGGGAAATGTCACAGAAGATGGAGTTTTAGCAGTACAGTCATGTGTTGTTACCCTGAGAAAAGAGGTAAGAATAAACAGTCCAAACAAAAGCAAAAGAGAAAAAAAGAAATTATGAAAAATACTGCAGAGTGACACACGCACAAACAAACACACGTGTACGCGTACACACACACACACACGTTTAATTATCTATCTAAATGGGGAAATTCCACAATATTTTTTTTACTATTTTAATAGCACAATGCTCAGATTTGTCAGGTTTTGTAGACTTTTGGGTACAATTTTTTCCCCAATATATGGATAAGTAAACCCACACACACCCACCCACACACACATGCACACACACAATCATCTCCCCAAACTACCCATGCGGGATACGGTACTGAATTACTCATGCTTTCAAATAACATATTCCATTAAGCTCAAAGCTCCTTACCCAGCCATAACAACTAATTGCCTACACAAAAATCTTAAATGACATTAAAATCACACAACTACAAGTAACGTACAGAAAAACAGACCTACAGGTCATGAAGCGTATATAGGGTGCAGTGTGTTTTAGACCTTTTTTTGTGGCTCTTACACCTAACAGCTGGCCTTTTATAGTTACACTAAGTGAATTAAAGGCTTTTATTCTTTGTCTTTTACCAATTAAGGACATAATCTAATGACCCTATAAAGAACATTCTTGGTCAGTGACTTATGAAAGCAAATCCAGTATTGTGTTTTGGCTGAGCGAGAATTTGTTGGAATACTTTGTCCACACATGGTTAAGCCATGAGGATCAAGAGCTGTGTTCGATTTTTAGAGGTAAATTATTGTGAGAAGAGGAAACAGGCTACGTTTTTTGGCAACTTATGTCTTATTCTATCTGTTGTGTGAGCTATGAAGTCGCCAAGAAGAGGTTTTATTTGGACTTTCTTCTATTCACAATGGAAACTTTGCTGTCATAACCTGGCAATGTTTTGTGACTGACCTCCCTAAACACTCTCCATTTAGAGCAGACCTCACGTGGATATGCTGGGTCTCTGTTTCCTAAAACAAAGACTTGAAGCCAGTTTTGACATGTACCTTTATTTACCACGGGTGCTGTCCCAGTTTTTAACTCATATCAGAGTATTTCCATTCCACCATAGCATTACCACAAAAATCTTAACACTGCACATTTCACTGAACTTATTCACAGAAACCAATTGCCTAGACTAGAATTTTCCATATGTTTAAATACTTTATTACATAGCTCTCAGGATACTTTATTCTGATTCAGTAACGACATTCCAAGGCCTGCTATCTCCTGATAACAACTAGTAAAAACTGACTGGGACTACTTGTCTACTATATGTTTAATGTATCACTCTGTTCTCTCATATGTCAGGTTTGAATTTGTTACAAATGAGCTAATAAAATATTTAAAATCAATATTTTGCGTCAAATAATTTACCCATGTTGAGTAGCTGTGTAGTAAGCAGGATAACATACATCCACCCGAGTACTATCACAAAATAAACCTCTTCAGGGTAATACAAACCCTCCACTTTGCATCCTGATTACCCTTTTCGGGTTTATTTTGTGATAAATGGTTAGCTGTACATTGTCCCCTACTTTTCATATCCCAGCTCAAAATGCAAATATGACTATAGCTAAATCATTCGTAGCTTGAGTCTCCTAAAAAATGCAAACACTTTTGCTCAGTAGTGCTATTAAAATATTTCAGTTTGTTTGAGCAACCTTACCACAGTTTGCCCGACATTCATGTGGAACTAAGACTCCAAGGGCTTGACTCCATTTAGTTGCCATTTTTACACTGTCTCATTTAGCCGTATATCACCAAGACGAACGGTGAATACACAGAGCTAAGCTTCAAAGCACAAGAAAGCATCTTTGGCTCCCCTCCCCCATGCTTGCGCTAGTCTTGGCAGCCTCTGGGAGCTCACAGTGGTAATACATCATTTATATTTTAAAGCTGATGGTGGAGAGAAGGCGGGGGAACCTCCATCTTAAGGTACAGCAAGCTTCTCACTGACCCAAATTCCTCTCATAGTTCCAAAAAACTGAATAAAATGAAACGGTATGTCTGCTAGGAACCAACCTGATAAAAACACAGGATTTTTATGTCAACCTTTTTGTTAGTCTCCTTAGTGGGTTTCAGCCCTATTTCACTGTACAGAGAAAATCCTGAAAATAAATTGCCTGAGTGACTGATAGCTGGCTCAGCCAATTCAATCTATTAGCACTAAAGCTCTAAGTTAGCAAAGACTTACTGGAAATGGTACTTAACAAAGTTCTTTCTGCCGGAAATATAAACAAAACATGCTGTTTACCAACAGAACCTAATTAACCTTCCCCAAAACAGACGCTTTTGGCTTTCATGTAGAAAAAAATGTCTGTAATTTCTGTTCCACTGATTTGTTCATTCTGTTTGAACTATATAAATTCTACAACCCTAGAACTCATGCCTTGAAGCAAATGAAGCTACACCTTCTATAAAATGCTTTTCGTAATTCGTAAATTCATGTTTGGTTAATAAACTGAAAGGCTTTTTGTTTTGCTTTTTTGAATTATTTTGTTACCCTGTGGTTAGGCATGTTCTTTGTTTAGTACTTTCTGATGAAATTCCACCTACAGCCCTCATTACAATTTCCATATGAACATTATTTCCTTAAGCATACGTTTAGATTGTTTTGTGAATGTTAATGAATGCTGTTCCTCAGCAGTATGACAGGCCAGTGGAAGTCAATGATGCTGTATAGCTTTAAGAGTCACTGCAGGCCAGGTCATAATCTTGTCTAGAGATTTTGGAGATGCTAAAATGTTGTTTTTGATTGTGGTGTTTTTGAACTATTTCAAAAAGAATAAATATACTTCCAGCCAAATGACCCTATTAAGATTCCTTAAGTATTTACTTAAATTGCAGGGAATCTATCTTTTTAGGAGTATCTCACTTCATTTACACCTTAATAGCAGTGTGTGATGTCTGTGCATGGAAAGTCAAAAGTGGGAACAGACTGGGATTGTGAAGAAATTAAGGAAGAACCCATTCACTCCTTCTTACTAAAGTGAAATTCACAATGCAGTGCAACACCAGGCCATTTAGTTCCTGGATTAACTGGATTGCAGGTGGTTAGTGAACATTACTCAGTTTTTGCAAATGTTTCACAACTAGTGATTTTACTACTAACGTGTTTACATTCATATTTTAAATAATCCACCACAATGACCTCTTCCCTAGCCACTTCCTGTTAGCAATACCCCTAGCAATACTAACCTGTTTTCTCAGTAGCCATGTATGATACAGATCTTTATTGGCAGGCTTCAATAGGAGTATTGTCTCAAAGCGGGAAAAAGAAAAACAGACTTATCAGCCCATTTTCCTGCTTTATGGCACAAAAGTCCATCAAAGTTGACAGCAACAGCAGATAGCATGGGTCAGTTATGCTGTTGGAAAAACAAGCCTACAATATCTTTTTGTACTACTGGGAGGTTGGAACACAGAACTGTGGCTAATCAGATGAGTGCAGGTGCTCAGAATCCAAATAATTTGGGGCAAAATCTAATGAGGAACAGTGAGCAATGCTTATTTTTGGTCTCACAATTAGGTGTCTTGTGGGAAACACAAGACAAAACTGGAATTCTTGGTGTGAAATGACAGTGAGAGTGTAGATTAGATTCAAACATTCAAACAAAAAGAAAATGTGACGTAAATGTTACAAAGTGAGAAAAATTAGTCACGATGTGTTTGGGATGTGCTGAGATAGGCAGAATTTTCCTGTACATATCCTGTCGAGTTTCTGGGCACACTTGCACGACAGTTTAGCCAAGCTCATCACACTAAGTGCTCTGGCAAAACGACACATAGCATTGTCACCCTGCTGGAAGCGTGTGTGTGTGTGTGTGTGTAAAATGGAGGCTGACTCACCAGTGGGGGGGAACAACACACACACTCTCTTCTCCTCCTTGACCTTGAGATTGTGAGCAAGTCTAACACACACACACTCTGGACAGAGATGGCAGATATCCACAGGGATGTCACCTTCTTTCACTTCCTGTCATGGGTTGCGGAACGGCCCTGCTGACAGCTTCCGTCTGAGGCCCAGTGTGAGGAATCGATTCCTGATGGGTCTCATCACTTCTGTTGAATTCAATTTCAAGATTAAACCATCAATGAGGCTAACATTCTCTTTTTCCAGGCTTCATTCTTTTCAGCTTGCTCTGCTTTCTTTTATAGAGATGTTTTTTCACTTTTAAATCATCTGTAGTGTGGTGTACTGAAATATTTGTCACATATTTCCAATCCATCGTCTGGGGTAATTACAGGATTTTAGTCATTGGGGGCTCAGCTGCTTATCAAATTAGGACATGTGTTGGTCAGAGCAATGCTTCACTAACATTTATGGTTTATGTCTATCTGTACAGCTCAAGTATTCCTTCAACAAAATGTCTTGCTTTTAACTATTAATATTATAATTAATATAATTTAGCATTATCATTAAAATAATTATTAGCCACTTAAAAGTGCTCAGTTTTAACATTAAGAAACATTCACAGAACGTGAACATAGGTCATTGTATTTCAACTGCCATTTACAATAAACATCACAAAAGATCACATAAATCACCAAAATGACTAAAGCCCTCGTAAATGGGGTCTAAAATTGCCTGTGATTGTTTTCCCAGATAAAATAAATTGCTTGTACTTCACATTGTGTGTACATAATATTTAAACATTAAAATGTTTACCAACTACCATCTGTCAACTCCACTTAGACAGAATGGAAACAGATCGTGCAGAAAGGCTTAAAAGAACACAAGCCATCAAATCGTACACAATCATACACAAATGTCTGGATTTTGAAGTACTGTATTCCCAAACTTCTCCATAACAGGACTGATCGTGTGGGCTACTATGCCATGACTCATGGTGCTCTTCAGGCATAAATGGAACATAAATACGCATGTCAACAACCCACAGAAGCGTGGGTGTACTGCCAGTCCCGGACGGGTTAGAACATCCTTTAAAATGGCATGAATCTAAAGCGAGACCTTCAGCAGAACACAAGACAGATCAGAGTTCTGGTTCCTCATCAGCTTTTGCTCATATTGATTGAGATCTGGCAGGACAAGAGGCCACTCCTCATTCTGAATCTTTGTGTTTGTGTATAACACATGATTACTGAAGATTTACAGGCAGAAGCTGAAACAGGACACAGGTGTAATTGATGGTGTTGAAATTCAAAGCGTGCCATGAAACTAAAGACAGGATTGTGTTGATGTGATATCTTGGATTTTGGATAGAACCATTTGTTATATGTTTACTACACACAAGAAAATAAACATATACTTTAATTTATATCACTGTTGTGCTGTAATCTCTAAAAGGAACAGTTGCCCAAAAATTAAAATGCTGTTATTGTTTATTTACCTTGATGTTGTTCCTCACAAAAAGTTTGGCTTTAGAACATGTGGACATTGTTCATTTGATGTAATTATAGTGTTTTGCTTTTGAAAAAATTCTGCTTTTATATGTCATGATAAACAACAGCATAGAGAATTTTCTTTTTTTGGGTGAACTATTTCTTTAAGCAATTATTCCCATTGGCATATTTAATATGGGCTGTGTGAGGTGCTGTCTATAAGCAGACATCAAGCAGAACCTCTCACACTTCCTCTCAGATCTCATGTCTGTGAATCATGACACCACAGCCTTGAGCGAGGGCTTGAGTTCTTTCTACACAGCAAAAATAATATGTCAAAAACAGAGTGTTTGGCCAGAGATACAAATGCCCAGAGGTGTTTTGAGGTGATAGTTACACTATAAAAATCTCCTGTTCAGTACGCTGGAAAATCACATCATCTTTGTTTAACATTTTTACAGGCTCCATCCTTATACAACTATACTGTACCATCATATGCTATAGAGTTAAGAAAAATAGTAACAGCATCAAAACAACTTATTAAAAATATCATCAAGGAACTTGGCTCTTTATCCTACTCTTCACACATGGCATGATACATGGCATGGTTATAAAGAACAGCAATGATGCCTAGATACAGTTTAGCCAATCAAAACCAGAGCCAACGTTTCCTTAGCAACAGTGTCAGAGCTCAGTCTAAATGAAATGAGTCATTCTCATGAAAATCAGGAGCACACTGAAGTTCTGGGAAAAAAGAAACCATTTAATGTTCATTTTAAAATGTCACTCAAATCAGGAAACATAAAACACGCTAATTAAATCCCAACACAGAACAATAAGAATGAAAAGGGCCAACTAAACAAAAGCATTTTACCTCACATTTTGGATGGTGGACAACAGTTATATTAAAAGCTGTGAACTAGCCTGGTGTATTGAAGAAAATTACAAACTGGTTCCTGTTGACAACATGCTGACAGTGTCAGGCAATAGTGAATGATTTGGTCTAAGTGAAAGTTGTTCAGCTGAGCCAATGGCACCCAAAGCTGTCTACTGCTGTAGGGAAGTGAAAGAAACAGTGAAGGTATAAAAGGTTTAAAGAATTATGGGATAGAGAAAGGAGAGTCTTGCTTTTATGGTATCCTGTATGTTTTTCTACCATTTTGGCATCTGGTGAAAGTTATTCTGTAAAACTAAACATAAATCGCCCACATCTGCACAGACAGACTCTGATTTGTCCTTTAGGGAAGGAGTGTTGCAAAACACGCTCTGATACATGAGGATAATGTTGTAACAACTTATATAACCTGAAATTCTATTTACAATACAGACATGACTGAGCTTGGTGGAAAACAACTGAGGAGTTCTAGATTCTGTGTATATTCTCAATTAAAGAATATATAATATCAAGTTAAGGGAAATAGGGCACAGTAATTAAACCCATCTATCACAGAAAGGGCTAAAAATACCTCTAGTACTTCAAGGCATTGTAGACAGGCATTAATCATGTACATTATTTGCATGATGATGTCATTATGTATACAAGAGATAAACATCCTTGATAGTGGTGTCATGACACATTAAAGAAAACACACATGTATATTTGATAGATTCTGTTGGTTTTTGAAACCAGGGGTACTGCAAGATAATTCTGTTTACCCTATGGAACTCAAAGGTGATTTTTTTGCAGGTGTTTCAAGGATTTTAATTACAACTTTCCTGGATGATGCAAAAAAACTTCCTCATTCTGTGAGGGCCTGTTCCTTTTATAATAGAGTAGTAAGACATCAATGGTGTGCAACTGGAGGTTTACTTCCTCTTCCTGTTTTAATGTCTGATAATTCCTAAAAGAGTGATTTCCTTTGTTGGGTGCACACATGGGCCATGTGTGTTGACTCACCTTGCACAGACAAACCTGTCAAGCTGCCTTCAATTTGAACTAAAATCATCATGATCTTTCCTTCCCTTTTTCTTTAGAATAGCACACAGTCCATCCCCCCTCACTTCCTCCTGTATTAGAGAGAGAGAGAGAGAGAGAGAGAGCCCTTTCACCTACATTCTGCTAAGCCTGTTTAATGTGGCTGCGCGGCACAGGGCGGTGCACAGCCATGATTGCCGAGATGTTTGAAGGTTTCCTAAAGCACACACTGCGACTCCATCTGTGCGGGCCATTTATTCAATCATGTAGACGTGTGTGAAGAGCCTGTTTAATCCAGCCCTACCTCAAAATGACTGAAATGGTTTGAAACACTGTAATCACCATTGCCCTGTCCAAAACAGCTGTCTAATTACTGTTCCAATACAGCCTGTCAATGTGTTAGGGCAAGAGCATCACAAATGTGGGTTAATGCCTTGGGCTAAATACCAGTGGTAGTATTAATCAATTGTGGATGCCTATCTACACTCTGACGTTTACTAATATTTAACCCAGAAGCTATAAGCAGTGTTAATAGATCTTTGCCTCTGTCTCTAGCTCAAAATGTGCTTCATCTCATGCGTTTTAATAATGTGGTGGCAGCCTAAATGTTTTGTCTTGGCTAGCATTCCATAAGTGATAGAAGAAAATAAACGGTTGCCTCGGAAACCATTAGCGCTTTTCATTACACAGTGAAATGTTGTTGCTGGAGTTGATATAACAGCCATTTCCATTTATTAAAGGAACAGCTCACCCAAAAATACACTTCTGTGATTATTTGCTCACCCTTACATCGCTCCCCATATGCTGTTATTGTTATTCCATCGGACACAAAAACTAAATTTTAGCAGAATTTGTACTCAGCTTTCTTTTATTATACAATACATTTATGCCGTACAATAACAGTACATAGTGGCCACGTTTGTCATTTGAGAGCTTCTTTGAAAGAAATGTGATTGTTTTTCTTTGAAGGCAACATGATGTTTGATGTTTGGAATAAACCTAAGTTTGCAGCCTGTTTTTTCATGTCTTAACTTGCCTGGGGGGAGTTTACAGGAAACCATTTTGAAAACAGTCATTATTATATTTTGCAATTACATTGTAGGGCAGAAATGACTGTACACATTTTACTTTTGACAGTGCAGACAACGGCACATGCAATTGACAACATAAGCCACTCAGTAATAACACCAGACATTTACTCTCTTCAACAAAATACACCACCACACATACTCCGGCAAACAGGGGCTCTTCCCAGTTACCGTGATATGAATACTGCAAGTATCAGGCAAGCAGTGACTGCAGATTTCATCATCAACCCTAAGTAGGTCTACCATAAGAACCTCTGCAAAACTGACTGATGAAAATGGTCTATGACTTAATTATGGCAAATTATGTTGATTCTGGAAATAAGTGTGGAGGAACTGGCACGACCTGAGACCAGGGTTCTACAGCCCTACTATGAGTGTTTGGAGACATTAAAGCAGGTCATTATAGAGTCACAGACTGGGTGATGGATGGAGAACTAAGAACAGTGCCTGCGTCCCTACACACTAACAAGGATGGTGTGAGTCAGCATTTATTGTCCCTGAGAGACCCATTCCATTGTCTAGACCCAAATAGCTGCAAAACAACCGACAGCTAGCCCGGTCCACCGAGACAACCGAACATGTCACCAAGGCACTGCTGTATTGCAATTCAAAGTCATTTTCAACAAATCATACAGAACAGTTTCAACTTGAAAATATCTTGGGCTACATCAATATTATGTTTTTAGACATTATATGTTTGACTGAAGACCCTCAGTAAGGCTGTAATGAAACATTCTGGATTTTTAAACCAACCAGACTTAATTTTTCAATAAAGTTTTGCTGTTTCTCACCTCTCTCAAAGTTATGTTTATAGTTCTAGACGCCAATTAACGTCACTGGTCAGCAACATGGGGAACCATAAACCATATTTAGAGACTGTAAGTGGTTTGTTTACACCTTTGTTGTTTGCAAATCAACAATGACCCTGTTATTATGGGTGAAGTAAATAGCTGTTCACATGACTTAGCTGAAGGTATTATCTTCGGAGACCAGTGGGTGGAAACAACACATTCTGTGAAAATAAAAACATTTTGACAAATCACAGTGTGTGCTTTTAACAATGATTTTGCCCATCTAGGCTGAGCTAGAACAGCTGTAGTGACAAAGTTGCACCATGTGTCCAAATCACACACCTACTTTTCCTGGCAGACTTTGTTCCCCGCACACCTGCAGAATCTCTCTCTCAACTCTTGTATTTGGCTCAATATCTAAAAATTAGATTTTTCTCAATTAATATCACTAGTTAATTATCTTAATTATCACAACAATTATCTTAAATTTGATAAATGCAAAGTAATCATCCAAGGATGGGGGCAAGGTTTGCGTTATGGCAAGCCTGTCTTTGGTGTTCCATAGAAGAAAAGTAATAAAAGTTTGGAATGACGCATAACAAAGATGCATAAATGATGGAAAATTTTGGTTCACTTTTTTTAACTATCCCTTTAAACAGATAAGCAGGTGTGTGTACCTAATCTCAGATTTCTCCAGGGGAAAATTGATGTTAAATGTCCACTGAATATGTAATCATTGAGAAGTGAATAAATAAGCATAATTTGTGAACACAAAAAGTGTTTTGAATGAAATGAAGCTTCGTAAAATCCTCTTCCTGTCATTCCAATTCAAGTTCTGATTTAACATCCTGTAGGACGTGACCAATTCCATTTAAATTCCAACTCCCAATGGTAGGAATAAAAGTCTGTTCTTAAATTCAGAAATTTGCTAAGCCCTAAAACATGGGTACATGGACATTTACAGTAAGAAGAATCGGTATTGATATTTTGGCTTGAGTTCTACATTTTACACAACACTAAAGTTTAAGCCCCTGGCGATGGAGAGTACTTGGCAGAGAAAAACCACTTACAATGATTATGCCCAGCACAGCAGCTAGAATAAGTAATGTTAGAGAGAGAGTATCTGTACTGCTCACAAATATACAAGGTAGCAACTGTTACTAAGGGAGGATACAAATAAACACAGAAGAAGAGCAAGTAAGAGAGGAAAGAGGAAAGAGCACAACAGAGAGGGTGAGAGAGAGAGGGAACTAGAGAGAAAGAAAGAGAGACAGTGAGTAGGAGGCGGGGCAGGAAGAATAGGCTCTTTGTGCTCAGTGATTTTGAATAATGAATTGTGACTGTGTGGAGGTTATCTGAGGGCACTCTTTATAGCCGGAGACCTTGGCTTGCCAGCACTGTGTATGTAGCCTGGCCGACCATTGCATGCTTACATAAATAAGTTAGATACTTCTGTGAACACCCTCTTCCTTTGAGTGCTGCTGATGGGTTTTTTTTGTGGCAAACAGCACAGGCAGTGACTCAGTATGAAAAGTTTGTAATTCAGGTCACCGTGAGATGTGTGCTTTTTATAAAACAATCTCATATGGGCATTAAAGTGAGAGGTGGATAGAGGGAGGAAGAGACTTTTTTGTGTTTTGGCTGCATATTACAGAGGAAGGAAAACTGTGTGTGTGACTGTGAGGTATTTTAACTGTAATACCATTTATTTCAGTGTGTTAATCTTGAATTCTGTCCAACAGTATCTATGAGTGGAGCACGTATTCTGTCCAGTCTGTTTCCAAACTGTACACTGCCTTTATCAAAGAAAGTTTTCAAGTTCACCATGGTGAACTGAAGGAAATTGTGACTCCATTAAAAAGAAAGATTGAACTGAGATTTCCTTCAAGCACTTGTTCAAATGAATACTGCAGTAAACACAATGTTGACCAGGACTTTTGCCCTTTAGCTCAGCAGTGGCGGAGGACAGGGCCGATGAAGGCGAGAACCCAAAACAAATTCAGCTTATTTAATTTAATTTGATACTTAGGTTCACAGAGGACCAGTAATGACTGCCCAGAGGAAACATTTAGATTCATGGGGTTAATTATTAAAAGACTGGTCTCTTTAAATTGATGGGTGAATTAAAATCACTTACTTTAGCACTGTCTGTAAACTCAGGAGTAATCTGAAAAGTAGAGGGACAAAATAAAGAACTCAGGTTTTATTCAAATTGTTTCTGACATTTACCTTATAAAAATACAGTTTTTCACATTTTATACAAGAAGAACCTAAATATGGTCTCACACAAAGCTATTGTATCACTTTAAAATGATATGAAATGTTGTGCACAAATCATACAGTTAAACACAAAGGCAATTCTTAATATATGAGGACAATTATTTTTTTATTTTTTTGATCCTTTAAAATAGAATTATCTTCCAAGACAAAACTCAGGACAAGCCACTTTCCTGAAGGAAACTGTTTCACACTCCTCAGTGTGAAATGCATACATTTTAAAGAGATTATTTTAATCACAGATTTGTGCCTTGTTAAAAAAGGTGAGAGTGAGAGAGCTACTGTGAATTGAGCACAGCTCAGATTTATGATACAGAGATGGATGAGAATGAGATATTGAACTGTCCACTGTAGGCCACAGGAGTGTAGAGTACTAAATTAGAACAGTGCTGAGCATGAATACTTTATGAGCTCATCATGTGGAAAAGAGAACAACGGTTTGGGTAAGACACACACATAGATTTATAATAACCAAACACTGCGCTCACACACAAAACATTACTCAAACGCTTTTGCCCTGCTGTCACTCAAAGGTTGATCATATTACCTTTAACCAGATAATTGGCTTAGGCTGAAGAGTAAAGTGGCAGATGTTTGATTAGCCAGAACACAACACCAAAAAATTAGGTGCTTAACCTTCAAAGGACAAATATTAATCTTTCCATTATTAGTTTTAAGGGGGCTAAAGCTAAACAGCTACTCTGATTACAGTAAGCCACATTATAACAGTCTAGGTATCACACATGCCCAAAATTAAACAAACAGCCCCATTTATAGATACTACTCAGGGATTAGCTCATGGTCTAAATACACAACATAATGTCTGTGTGGATATTAGCAGAGAAACCACAGAGGAACTACATATGGCTGCTTTGAACGGACACTGAAAAACATGCTGCAAAACTATTAAAAATGATGCAGGTGTGGCCTTAAATAAATTCATTTAACATGCCCTGAAATGTACTTCCTTTATATTTGCTCTTGGTGACAGTGAATCAGAATTCACATAACACAAGTAACAAAGAATGGAAATGCTCATTCTTAGTAAATTTCCAAATCCGGATTGAATTCACTTTAAAAGTGAATCCGTAGAACAGAATTCTAGTAAGAAAAGACTGCAGATTTTAAAGGCTGCACGTAACTCATTCTAAATTAAACGATGCTTCACAAACATTCTTTTGTGCAGACCTTAGATTAAATTTTCTGTTTGTATAATAATGGTGAAGGGTGAGAAGCAGAATGCTGATTTGGTCTTAAATCTGCATTCATAACATGTTGCTATTATCAAAGAACCCTTTTATTTCAAAGGTGTTATTGTTATGAAAAAAACTTTTAGGTATTCATTTAAAAACTGACAAAGGAAACAGAAAAAAACAATGTTTTCAAAAGCACCATTAACCATTCAGCTGCTGTCTCACACATCACTCTTATCCAGATCCTAGTTTCCAGTTCAATAACTTTTTTAAGATACTGTCTGTTTCATAACTGTGAGTCATTTTAACTGTTGAGTGCTTTGGTGTATGAGCCCACCATACTGTTTCTTGATTTTATTTTCTGTAAACCTCTATCTGATTTATGTGGGGGTGGGTGAACCCGCAGAGGTGAAACAATGCCCCCTTTTGTTGTGTTAAAAGACTGTTGCATTCAGTAGGTCAAATAAACACCTCACTGAGGTAAACATATATTTTGTACTCTCCAGAGTCCACCTTTACAAGGTCACACATGGAAAAATAATCAAACATCACTAAATAGAGTAAATTGCAACCCATTTTGCTTCAGTGATTTGACTTGTTTCGAGTGAAACAGGAAACACCATCTCAAAAGGCTTCAGAATTTCCATTTTGGAGAAGACATGGTTGATGATGAAATTCGGAGACTTATCTTTGCAGGACCTTTTCTTGCCTTCCCCATTTACGGTCTTATCCTAAAAGCTTTGCTTTGTACTTTCGGGCCGCATTCCAAAAATATCCTAAAACATATTTAGCAGCAATGTGGAAGCGGTTTGACATTTAGTCATTGGAGGAGGTGTGCAATTTAGAAGCCAAATGGCCGATCACCCTTTAAAAAAATATGCACTGTGACAAATACGTACCTTTATGGATAAAATAATTATTCCTCAAAACAGCTGGGATAAAATTGCAAAGAGTTTTCTATTTGTCTTTTGTTTGTTAAAAGCAAATGAATGATAGATCAATAAACCAATAGCAGACAGTCTGACATGTACCCTAATAATCCAACATCCTTAGTCTTCCAAAACATACATATAATAAGATTCCAAAATAGTGTAACTTCAAAACAAAACTAAAAACATCATAAACATAAAGATCTCTTTTATCTGCTTCTCTCAATATGTAGCTGAATGAGTGACCAGAAGTGACCTTGGGAAGAAGGTCACTGAAGCTTCGGGCTAAGTGAACAGAAAGAACAGAAAATCAATCATAGTGGCACGAGGGATCAATATCTGTAACAAAACACTGAGTTTCAGAGAGCGACGGGAGGGGGGGGTAAGAGAGAAAGAGAGACACGTCACACAGCCCTGCAATCTGCAGTAATTAGCTCATTGGGCAGACCCTCAAATCACCAAAGTTAGGCCACTATAAGAGACAGCCAAAGCCTGTGGCACACAAGACCTGAGACTGAAACAAATGTGTCATGACTTACAGTCAAAACGCTCTCTTCCCATTGGCTGAATGTTACTTTTCTTTTCAGTAAACAGTCAGTCATTGATAGAGGAGCTCTAAAATGAGATCAGGGAAATTAGAGCTTCATAGACTCATTTTGGCACCTTCTCTAAATAGGGCACAAAACAGGGCCTGCAACTTTTACAAGTTTTTTTAACAAATGGTTGGTGAAAGGCTTGACCTTTAGAAAATGTTGTCCACTTTGCTAATGCTGTTAGCAAAATTAGTTTTAGAGAAAAGATTTCTTTGGATAAATATCATTTTGATAGAATGTCTTATATTACAGTGACAATCCTTCTATTCTTCCTTGGACTGTCAAATTTGAGCAAGAGTTTTGTGGTCATAAAATAATCCACAGCAGGAAATGGATCCATATTTCTAGCGGCTGGCATTTGAAAACCAGGCAGCGGTTCAGGGCTGTTAATCATAACTGACCTTGACCTTCAAACCTACATTGATCAGAACATCTAAAGGTGGAATAAAAAGACTCTTTCACTGTCGGAGGAAAAAGCCTCAGTGAAGAGTCTGTCCCATTCATTGGCTCTGACAATAGAATAAAAAGGCAGAGAAGAGCTCTCATTAAAGCTCATCACATATTGATTCATATTCACATTCGTGTCCGGAATGGAGCTGAATAAAATGAATGAGTAGACTGTAGTTATGAGTGTGACAGTATCTGTGTTTCATCAGGACAGAGAAAGACACTGGGGTACGTAAACCGCCCATGATGGAGCAAGAACATCTTGCATATGATTGGCAGATTCTATAAATATGGCACACTTTGGTGTTCCATGATGAAGTCACGAAAATCCAAAATGTTTGTTTTTTGGTTGTGATAACTATTAGATTTGTTAAATAACTATTATCTAGACTAAGATTAACCCAGCATAAAAAGATGCTACTTTTAAACTCATCAAAGCTTTGTACAGAGTGATATCTTTCAGTTATATTTGGAACCCAGTTACTTGCAAACCTTGCTTGTCTGCCATAAATTCCCAATATTTCGTAACAGGATTGCAAAAATTGGCACTCTTATATAAAATCCAAAATCTGGATGATGACCTTTCTCTTTCACTCACAATTTGTTAAAAAAAAAAAAAACGTTTCAAGCCCTATTTTGTACCCTTTTATGGAAAGAGTTGATTATGTCACAAGGATAGGAACATAAAAGAGAAGGCAAAGAGGGAATGAGAGAGAGAGAGAGAGAGGCAAAGACCTCCAAATCACTCAGCAGCAGAACTGAAGTGTATGCTCAGCAGGGCTATTTTTAGTGTGAGGAAATGGGCAAAACTCAGGCAGGAACACTGCAGACAACAGAAAAAAATTATACGCTCTAATCTGCCATTACAATGCAGCTGATTGCTTTCTAAATGGAGATGACTCTATCTCTCCCTCTGTCTCAGTTCTGTCTCTGATGCATGGAAAGACAATTGTGTTTAATGCTACATTTGTTGCGCCAGTGTTCCTGGCTTAACGCTGCATTGCATATGCCTTGTGGAAAGCAATATATGAGTATGAATAACAGATGCTAGGGCATCTAGCAGCTGTGTTGGCTGCAGTAATATGAGAACAGCATTGCATAAGCATCTAATGAGAAAATCGATCCCAGAATTCTTTTACTGGGATTGATCTATTTTGGTATGTTAAAATTCATATTCTTGCATAACAACTATGGAATGTTTTTTATTGCTCCGCTCTACTGTATGTAAATGGAGATATATAAGAGCATACGTCTATTTATTATTACACAAAACTGCATAACACAAGTGCAATAAACAGGCCATGCACATGCAGTAAATCTCTATCTACATTTAATTAAGTGTTATTCAATGCCAGTGGAAGGTGCTTGATGGAATTAAACAGAAAAGCAACTGCACAAAAACGTTGCATCATTTCTTTGCATTGCAGAACACAGTGACTGTGTCTGTTCAATGATTTATGAAACAGGTGTTTGCAAGATACTTACATAAACTAAAGTCAGAAGACTGTAAATGGTTCCCAAGTGTTAAACATTTTCAGCGGACCAAAATTATAAACATAAGTTAAACTCTGCCATTTTTTTTTATCACAGTGTCAAAGTTATAATATGCAGTGAGAAGTTCATCTTTGTAAAGCAAATCTTATATTTAATTACTGAGGAAATTCAAGCTGAATCTTTGGAAATGAATTAAATTAAGTCGAAGTGACAGAAGTGACTGTGGCCAAGTGCATGGACTGACCAAAGAGGTTGTTAATAATAATGGAAAGGTTTTCCTTACTAACTTGTACACACACATAATCCATTGCCTTGGTTTTAGTGTGGATTATATCACTGCTCCAGGCTTCTCTTCAGTGCTAAACATTCTGACCAGCATTCATTAGTGCATCCTGGCTAGCACAGGCAGTCGTGTCATTTGTTCTGTACCTCTCACAAGGATATAGGTCTTAATTACTCTAAAAATAGAAGCAGTAGCAGCAGCCAGTGTGACAGTTATAACAAACCAGCTCATTTCTCCCGAAAACATCCCAGATGCCTTCCTCCCTCAAAACAGTTCTCTGTCTCTCTCACTATTTTTCAAAGTCAACAAAGACTTATAGGCTATAGGGATTACAATGTTGAAAAAACAAAGGCAGGTTATGCCGTGCTGATACGTAGTTAGCTTTTCTCAGACAGTGAAACAATTTATGCTAAATATTGTTTAGTGTTTTGGTTATTTAAAAGAAACGGGACCTCTGTGCACAATGTGTTATGTAAATCAATAATGAAGACATTGCAATGTACATTTTTTGTCAATGTTCCCTCAAATGATGCTCATAATGAAATGGGCTTGTGCATCCTTCTGCTGCTATGGTTACCTCCTCCAATAAAGACATTTTCTGTTTGTGAGTACCTATTCACTGCCAAGTAAAAATACATGCTTGGATTTTTTCCGATACTTATTTTGGAATGCCTTAATTTTAGAACAGGCTTTAAATCTTTTGGCACCTGTAGACCTGTAGCAGAGGCATGGGAACAGCTTACAGTGAGGATATTGGAGCACTTGAAGAACTCTCTCACTCTCGCTTATTATTTGTCCTTAGTCTAGAAATGTTCAAAAGTAAGGCCCCATATGTGTCATGTTAAAGCACCAAAGACCCAGAAGAACCTGTAAATTCATTTTTAATACTCTTTTTCCACCAGACGATTGTTGTTATGCTATTTAAAAGGTTCCCCATCTTGAGCCGGTTAATTTCCCCCAGTTTTCTCACTGAATCTGTGCTCACTGACAACTCACAGAACACAAGTGCTCATAATAGCACAGCACACTTAATGGGTGTGAAAACTCACTCTGTCCTCAAGTTCTCGCCTTTTTGCTCCCTCTTGACACCATAATGTCAGAAAGGCTTTGTAAGGTCCCACTAAAGAGCTGTTTCACATGCTGTCTGCTCTATTCTCGAACCCTTTCCACAGCTGGGAATACGGTCCATTGTTTGACTTGGCCAACATCACTTCTCTGTTGGAATGCTGAGCCAAAGGGGAGTCCATTGGTCACATGTGTTTGTTCTGTGATTCTAAGCATGCTGGGTCTTAAAACACTGGAGTATAACTCTTAGCATTGACTTGGACCAGACTTTGATGTATTTCATCTTTGTTTTTTGCTACAAAAATTTGTTTTCACTTTTTTATTAAGAGGCCCAGTGAAGTGTGTGTGCTTCAGTGTTCATGGGCGAAATACTGGCCCTATGGGATGAATTCACCAAGAATGAATTGTGCCTGCCGACAGTGAGCATTATTTATATGCGCCTGTCTGTGCTGTTTTAGAACTCCATTCACTTAAGAATTATGCAAATCAGGTAACAGCATATACTTTACTGAGACTGTTCAGAATTGCTCCACTACTGCGATCTGGATGCCTGAATTGACTCTTTTTCCCAAAAAACGCCTAAAGTGCACTCGACTAACACTGCAACTATAGATACACAGCCAGTAATAATGGTCTTTGCCATCATTTGGTTATTATTTAATGATATTTAAATGATGGTTGTGTAAATTTCCTTCCATGAGCATTAAAAAATGTACACAACCATCTCTTAAAATAACTCTGTTTACTGCCTGCTTTCTGTAGGTGGTAATGTAATGTGATGTTAATTGTGACAAGCACACAGATTTTTGTAAATACGGCAAATCTTAAGAATTAAGGAGGTGTATAGATTGATGTGGTTAGTTAAAGAAACAGGTTTGGTAAATTCACCCCCAAGTGCCTTCTGTTTTACACGTATAACAAACAGTGATTGTGTGCACTGTGTGAAAGATTTAAAGGAATAGTTCACCCGAAAAAGAAAAGTAGCTTTTAACTTTCTCAGGCCATCCAAGGTGTGGTGACTTTTTTATTCTATAGAACAGTAAAGATTCTTTAGCTGAAATTGTTGCAGTTGCTTTGGGAGTAAAAAAAAAAAGCAGATACAGGCACAACAAAATGAATTCCTGCAGCTCCTAACAATATATTGAGGTCTTAAATATATTTAAATTTACAGTTCATCCGAAAATGAAAATTTGCTATTTAATCTTGACAGATCTAATAATGTCACGAAGTTTGTGAGGGAAAGGTATAGGAAATTATAAGACTGAATGTGAACAATGGAAGTCTATTAGATGTCCACACTAATATTGTGAAATAAACCTCTGTGTGTGCAGGTAATATTCTTGTAACAACAAATTGTTGTTGCAGCTGTAAAGCCCTTTTGTTATAATGTCAAAACTGTCCATGCTTGTTTTTCAGCTATAAATAGCTTTTCAGACACCTTTGTCAGTATTATGTTACCCAAACAGCCCAAACAGCAATGCACCATGTATGGTATTATTGTCATAAACTGTGACATTGAAAACACATTTTTGCACAAATCTAAGCCCCATGATGTCACACCTAAATAGCAAACAATGCGGAAACATGCTAAATTACCCAGATGGGCCAAAGGAAAATGCTGAATGCCAAAAATGCTATAGACAGTGAACATATTACTCATCTGACCATGCTTTAAAAGCAGAGGCTGATTTGAAACTGTAACTGCTGCACAAATATGCAAGCTGGCAAAACCTAATAGCATGTTCTGGAATGAGAGCCAAACCATTTACATCCTGCTGAAAAATGCATGCAAATTCTTATCATATCTGGCAAAAGAATAAGAGTTCATTGTTCAAGGTGGATTTTTTTCTTTGGTTGGTTTCTAGTGCATATATTTATGTGTATTTAGTTAGTGATTATAATTCTGTCGGTGGGTGGATGTGGTGTTTATGTAATGACAATCTGAAAGATTTCAAAATGAATCAAGCAAGAAAAACTATGATAATGAATCAATTCCAAATATGATCAACAGGGGAACTGAATTGGTGCCTTATGAACATCTATGCTCCTATCCCAACTGTATATACAGACAAAGCTAGAGCAAGCCATTTGTAGGTTAAATCATTGTAAAATATAAACACTGTGATACTATCAAAACACTGCTCATTGTTTCTTTAAAAACAAAATGTGAACAAGCATCCCTACCAGTCGAACACAGAAATATTTGGCATGAGTGTGAGCGGGGCTAACTAATTATTGACCAATACCAAATGGGGAGTTATTTTTGCAGTTTTATTTGGTTATGCCAGTAACAGAGAAATTACACTTCTCTTTCATCTTGCAGCTAATCAGTTGAGTGTATATCTTTGATCATCAGCTAACCAACTTCCATTATGCCTTAGTCAAAGAGAGATTCTGTCCTGATGCAGTAATTTAGCTCTTAATATATGCAGTATGTTAGAATAAATCCAGGTAATTTCAGGCTGCGCTTTGCCTGTTAGACAGTAGCGGGTCTGATTAATGCTCAGAACAGGTCCTTGGTGTCTGAGAGATGGCCTCTTGGTTTTATTCTGCGCCCCAGGCACCGACAATGATAAGTTTCTACAGGAAATCATTCAGCTTATGTGCTTTAAAATAGTAGGTGGCTAATGACTATTTTAAGACACCGATGCACAGGGGGCCTTCAGCATTTGCAAGGTGGAAAAAGAACGTTACCATATTAAACATGTAAAATATGACTCCTAAGGAGTGCAGTCTGGCAAACCATCAGTGACAATTAAACATGCAGTTGGTATAATAAAAGAGAAGCCTGATCAAACAAGCCAAAGCTTTGAGTATTCATTACCTTTCACACTGTTCAGTACAGTTCACTCTGACAGTAATGTTCTAAAAGTGTTTTTGTGGGGAAAGATCTTGCCAAAACAACCTAGTTATTATATATGTTATTATATTTGCAAGTATGTCAAGAGGGCAATCTTCAGGTCTTTTGTGTCACCACTTTTTTGTTTACCTTTTACAATCTTCCACAGACCCATGTCCTTATCACCAAATCAGTAATGTATATAATTTATAATTTAACCATTATTTAAAAAGGCCATTATTACATCAAACATACAAATTATTTTAAAATTGTACCTTTAGTTTTATAGAAATAACAGAAATCTATAGAAATCTATCGGCTTGCATACACAGTGCATACAGGATATGCAGACCCCCGTTGGGAGTCACTGATGTAGACAAATATAAACTAGCAAGGAAAGAGTAAAACAATTAAAAAGTGTCTGAAACATGGAAAGTGAAGTAATTGCATCCTAATGTTATGCGTTTTGATGGTGATGTCTGGAGAAAACACAAAAGGAAAATATTACTTCATTTCAGCATGACTAATTTGATCGTACTCAAGTTTACTTGGCAAACAATAATGTTTTGAAAACATGAAAGAAGAGAATATTTGATTTAACATCAGTTACAGAGGCCATTGGTATTCACACAAACTCATATAGCCATTAACAACTGCAGCAACAGACTCATCAATGTCCTCACAGAGTTAAGCCCAAGTATCCCTGAGGACCATTGTGCAGACATCACAAGGTTATTCAATATTCTGTCTTTAGCTCTCTCTCTCTTTCTCACATCAGCCCAAGGCCCTGCTAAAACAATCAAGCACGTGATGTAGGTTTTGCCAAATGTAGAGGAGCGCTTCATTCCCACAGTTCTAGTGCTTTAATAGTGGTTCAGTGTAAGTCAAATACCTCCCCTTGTCTGTATTACTGCAGCACACCCGCTCCATCGAAAGCCACAGTGGTTTGGCTCACTGTGGCTTTTTTCCACTCTTGTTAAATCTTATATTAAGCCTCCTTGTTTTCACCAAATACGAAGGATAATTTAGTGGAACCAGCCTCTTAAAACATTTTTAACCGAAGATTGAGGAAAAATGACTTCTTGGAGAGATACAGTATATGTGCTGTTTCATTCCCACAGATATTCATTTTGTTGGTACAGT
Source organism: Chromobotia macracanthus (assembly GCA_036877525.1). Classification (NCBI taxonomy): domain Eukaryota; kingdom Metazoa; phylum Chordata; class Actinopteri; order Cypriniformes; family Botiidae; genus Chromobotia; species Chromobotia macracanthus. The sequence goes on from JAZGTH010000008.1 coordinate 5,597,641, forward strand.
AGGTGTGTAAAAAATGTAAAGGGCAGCTAACACCACTGGGGCCTTTTACTCCAGAAGATGTTAAAAACATCCAGAAAAAGCCAGCATATATATGATTACACAGCATATTAGACCTTCATTACATCTGAAAACATTCCTGGGGGATTGTAATGTGGTATTATATAATCGAGAATGTGCCTTGAATGACAGACTAAGGTAACATTATCATGCTTGGTTAGGGATTTTTCTGCAAAAGTTGCTAAATACCCAATGAGATACCCCAGATCTCTAAAGTGGCAGGACTTCCTCTTTGAGTGGGCCAAATAGTGTATGACCAAAATGGCTGTATGAAGCCATTTAGCAGATGCTGTTATATAAACTAACCTGGGGTTAAGTGCCTTGCTCAAGGGCACAATGATGATAGTTTATGGATCGCCCTTTCAAGGGTTCAAGTCTATAACCTCTCAGTTACTAGCCCATATATTTAACTACTATAGCACAGCACCTCAATGTATGCTATAAATGTTGATCCTGCTACAAGCTTTCTCAACCTGAGCATCGGTTCTCAAGGTTTATATGTGGCTTCTGAAAACCATCAGCCTACACTATAAAAAGTCTTCTTTAAACAATGGTAGCCTATAACTGTATTTTTTAGTTTAACTTAAGTAAATGTCTTACATGTGCTTAAAGGAATAGTTCACCCAAAACCGAAAATGATCTCACAATATAATAACCCTCAATGATATGTCATGTATCCATGTAAACAAACATCAGAGCCTAAATTCAAACATGGCGCCATGTTGATAACTTCGAACCTCATTGGTTCTAATCTGTCTTGTAACTAATATGCATGTTTCATCACAAAGCTGAAAAGAGCCAGGATATTATTCAAAATAACTCTGATTCTGTTCAGCTGAAAGAAGGTCATATACACCTAGAAGAACTTGAGGGTGAGTAAATTAAGAGAATTTTCATTTTTGGGTAAACTATTTCTTTAAAATATCAAGTAATGTTGCTTAATATAAACATGTGCTTGTTGCAATGATGTACTTGTTACAAAGAAGACTTCTTTAGTAGTATCCACTTTTAGTATCCACTATTTTTTTATACTGTTTATGACAAATTAACATATGGAGACTTGTTATTTTAAACTCACTATTACTAAACTAACTATTTTAAACTGACTAAAAAAATAGACAAACAAACAAACAAACCCCAACACCTTATTCATGAAATAAACTAAGGGTAACAATTTACTAACCGATTTTAATATAAGGAAACAGGTTGTCCTGACATGGCAAGACAACACAATACAAAAAAAAAAAACAAACATACTTGACAGATTCATTAGGACTTTCAAAATAGTATGTGAAGAGCATTTTGTATGGCATTTGTTACAGGAACTGATTGGATGTTAAGTAGCAGTTTGTACAACGTTCTTTGAAGACCACATATATTGCACAGGAAATGAATGCATGCTTTTGTGTCTGAGTATTTAAAGTATGAGCTGTTCTTTTGCAGCCTAGTCTTTTCATTTTTATATAACGAAGATAAACAATGGTCTCAAAGAATCATAACTTTTGTTTAAAAGCAAATAATTTTACCAGACACACATTTCAATTTCTGTTAAAATAACATTCATACTATTGCGTTAATCCACTGACAGACAGAAGTTTGAAATGGTATGCCGTATTAAAATTCATCAGTACTGGGACAATCAAAAACATGCAAGGAACACAATACAAACCTACACACTCATCACAGAGGCCTTAAAGCTGAAATAAACTGTCTCTGCTACAAAAATCATCAATTTCATCTAACCTCAATTTTAAGCACAAGAAGTTGTGCAACACACTGAAAGTCATCAGTGATTTAATAACTGTACCGCTATGAATTGAGCTGAAAATATGAGGTGTGTTTGCAATAGAAAGTTTGGCAAAAAATCCATTTTGGGAAATGAGCAATGTTACAATATTGTATTAAAAGTAACAAATGATGTTGCATAATTCATTTTTATGCAAAATAACATTAACTTTTGCATGACCAAATTTTATTTTGTCCTATACAACTACTGTGTACAATATTTATTCTAATTTACCAGCAGTAGTTAAAGTTTTTGAAATATTATTCTTGCAGTGGGCTAAAAGAAAATTACATCATGTTTGCACTGTCACTGATAAACATCTTTTCTGTGTCAGTATTAAAAACACTATGAAGCAAAATGTAATGCGTGTTATTTAAATGAAAAATAACTTTATGTTTAACATTATGTTGTACCTTTAACAGGTAACTTATTGTTTACTTGTTATCGGCAACATATTACCCAGCACACTTCCTCATTGGAACCTCATTAAAACTCAGATTCACCTTGTGGCTCCATAACCTTTAGCCAAATAGGATGTTTCATTGCATTACATCAGTTATACCTTTTGATTTACAGCCAAACTGGTTATTGATAGTTCTGCAGGGGAGTGAGATGGATGCTTTTGAACTGCAGGGAACACAGGGTGAGTCCAACTGAGTGTTTGAACGTCTCACACACACAATATCTCATAGATCAGAGACCGCCCACCTCCAGGGGACTTCCTACAGAGAAAGGAGAGGATATATGTCCCCTGATAAAGGAGTTTTTCAGGACGGCATTGACACACTTTCATTCTCACACATTCTGTACCTGTCTGCTTGTGGCCTCTCCTTTCTCATCCCCCTACAGATGGTAGACACCCAGATGCTGATTAACCTGATCCAAGGGGTGTCTTATAAACTGCCGGACCTGCCATAGAGGTCTTCACAAGAAGTTAGCAGAACCTTGGGCTGTGGGGGCTGTGCACTTTGTTTTAAGAAGCATTGAGGATCAATTGCTCATTTTCAATTCAATTCAAAACTGATGTAAATGATAACATTAAAATGGTTTCTGATTAGTTGCTGATACCATTACGATAATGTCCACAAATCTTTTGAACTATAATTTCATTAGCAGACAGATTTTTTTAAAGATTTTTTGGAGAAACATAAAGCAAAACATTTGCTTTAACTAAAATTTAACTAAGATCACAGAGCTAAAAATAAAATGTTCCTTTGGTTTTTTCATTACTAGCTGCAGTAACTGCAGTTTAATATTAGCTTTCAACTGAGAATGATGTTTGCTGTTCTGAAAGCTGTGTTTGCTACAATCACCACATTAAATAGAAATATTTTTATCCTGACACTGTTTGGCATCAGGATATTACCTCAACGGCTGACACCTCTTATTTTATTACACGTGAGAAAATGCCAAAGAGTGATGAAATACGACACATATAATGAGGTAAGAAAAAGACAAGGAAGATCTAAACTAAACAGAAACCTGTTATTATTGAAGAGATGAAGAAATCAAATGCGACATCATTCTCCCTATAAAGAGACATTATTACACACCACACATAGAAATATGGGTATGGAATGTATGTCTCATGTTCACAATATTTTACAGGAAATTCTGCTATTATTTATCATGTTGACTCACTTTTCTCTGTGGAAGAATTCTTCCGGAAAGAATACTGGGGCTGCCAATGACCAAAGAAAAGCACCATAAAAGGATTATTAAAAGTTCACATGACTCATATCTTCTGAAAGTCATTCTTAGGTTTTGCTCTTTTTCTTACATAAAGCTATTATGTGATGTCACCTATCATTCCAGACATCATTTCCAGGATATTATTCGAAGAACAAAAAATATGTGCGTTCCATGGAAGAAACAAAACCATACAGGCTTTCATACGCAATTTTTGGATGAATAACTCTGGGTGAAGAAACATAAGGATCACCTACTTCAAATGCTGTTAGGAAGGAACATCCCTCAGAGAATTCAGAATTGGGGGACAGTGGTGTAGAGTCTGGGACTCTGCATGCATGCGCTGATGCAGTGATATAATTGCACATGGCAGATCCAGGGCATTTTCCCTGCTATCATAAAAGAGCTTTGAATGATATTGATCCTGCTGTGTTCTTTTACTCGACTCTCAGAGAACAGAACACCATGGGAACCAACAGTCTACAATGAAGAACAGAAGAATCCATCCTTCTCTGTGCTTGGACTGTTATCATTGCTGTTTTGGTCTAAATGACATGACTCATGACATATTGGTACCTTCTCAAGTTGAAGAGCGCTTGGCCATTTTGTGGCACAGTCCTTTAGCAAATAGCTCTCAAGAGATAAAACACAGTTAGGAACCAGAATTGGGATAAAGAATCTTACTGGTTCGGCTGAACAATGACATAACTGACAGTGCAGTATTTGTTTATAGGTCTTACCCATAAGTTTAAAAATGTATTTTATCATTCTAATTCATGTAGTTCAGTGTCTTTGTCATCACAAGCTCTATTGGCAGTAGCTGTGCAATGAGATAAAACAGCATCACGTTGCAAGGAGCAGTTGAGTGCCTCCAGTGTAAACAGCTTTGCCGATTACAATAGGAGTGACCTAATTTTGTTTTCATTTGCATTTGAGTGGTTGTATCCCCGGCCTCTGATACTAACAGTTCCTTGTTTAACACCAGCAAGTGGGTTTTTTTATTTTTTTTGGCCTAGTACTGTCTTTTCTTCGACAGAAACACTCGGAACAGTTTCAGATGGAGGTTTGGATGTGGAAATGGGGCTATCTGTCTCTTCTGAGGTCACCATAAGCCTCCTGTCACTGCTGCTGAAGTCTGACAGCTAATTATGGTTATGCAATCAGTGTGGCGCAGCACTGCTGCTAACGCACAAGAGCATTATAACTTTAAATCTCTCACAGGAAATGTCTTTGGTTTTAATATTCACAGCACAAAGTCTCAAAATCCACAGAGATTTCATGAGGAGTTTGGTTTACATCAAGAATATTGATCAATCCACAGTCAGAAGCAGGACATACAGTTGAAGCTCTGCCATGAATGTGGGAGACTCTACTACACATGCAAGCGTCAGTATTTGTTCAATCAAAACCACGGCATTTGGTTGCAGTTCGGCATGAAGAGTTGTGCATCTCTGGAGACAGACTTGCAAGAAGGAAGATCTGTAGATCTGTTGGGGAAACTGAGTTTTATCCTGTCTCTCTCGCTCCCTCACTCTCTCTGTTCCCTCACTTCCTCCAGGGTTTCTGTCAATTACTCAGACATTTAATCACCCCTCTGCTGCATGGACGTGTCCTTACATTACACCAAGTGCTGGCTGGCAAAGTCAGCTATAAATAACCCACCACTGGGTGCTAAGGGCCATAACAGCACAGCTCACTGGCTCTGGGCATTTAGAGGGGCAGAGTTACACTGGAAATATAGAACACAAGCAGTACATCTATAGTTGTTGTCCCATCTAAATCCTGTCAGCGAATATCAATAAAGTTGCCATTCAGATCTTTTGGAAATAATAGTGTGGGCTTTTGGAAAAGCAAACAATCTTTGATTTGTTATAGGGGCCTGCAATGGTTTACAGTGAGTTTTATTTAAGACAAAAACTATGACTCAGGACCAACTCATTTTAACTGTAGGAATGTTGAGGATATTAAAAATTTTCAGCCAACCTTAAAATGTCACATGAAGTCATGTTTTTTCAAAGTGACCTACAAAAAAAGAGCATCATAGGCAACAGCCAACAATAATTATGGTAGTGCACAAAGCCAACAATCCTCAAAGTAATGCAATTTTTGACCAACAATACACACAGTTTCGCAAAAAGCCAAGAGTACTCACAGAACAACAATGAGCCAGTTGAACGCACAGTACTGCAATGAACGAAAAATACTCACAATAAGTACTTGTTTGCTATTAACACTTTAATGTGGAGCACTTGAAAGCTTTGTATAACCTGAGTAACTGATGAGTTTTCAAAAAAAGTGAAAGTGACATATTTGTCGGGTATGGGTTATCATATGTGACCTCTGCATTTAACCCATCACTGGTGAGGAGTGAACACACACACACACACACACACACACACACACACACACACACACACACACACACACACACACACACACACACACACACACACACACACACACACACAAACTCTCTACTATGCTCAGGGAGCAATTGTGGGTTAGGTGCCTCGCTCAAGGGCACTTCAGTTGCTACCAGGCAGCGCTGGAATCAAACCAGCAACCTTCTGATCACAAGCCCAACTCACTTACCAGTAGGCCACAACTGCCCCCTAATAACACTGCAGCACTCAGTTTACTAAAACCTAAACTAATTAAGAATTTACCTAAACCTTTACTAAATCTTTGTGACATAGTTTAACAAAAAACACGGGCTTTTGACCTCCCCCAAACCTACGCCTATTCCTCCCACTGCATACCACGTCCTTTACATGCAAGCGTGTTTGTCTCTCTGCTGGGCTGTTTTTAGTCGCAGGTTTATTGTAGAGATTAACACAGGAGGGGAGAGCATCTCTCAGCTGGCAGGGTGGAACAGGGAATGGCCTGGATCCAGGGCTCCATCCGCCATGCCCTTCTTATTTACAGGAGCTAAGAAAGAAAGTATTAATAAAAAAACAACAGCCCAGAGAGCACAAGCAGAAGAACGGACACAACACACAATTATCTCTAAATGTAAAAATATTAATAACAACCAGATAGAGATGTTACAGTAGCCTGAAGCTGCACAAGCATTGCTCATTAAAATAAAATTACACTTACTGAAAACTCGCTTTCCTTTATAATATTCATTAAAGCCAAAACATATTTCAGCGGCACAATCTGCATAACGCTAAAGATGACATTAGCGCAACGCACCGCAGTCTATTGCAACCATGCTGCTTAAAGTACCGCAAACTTAATGTGATCTATAGCAGTGCATCGTCCCTCTGTTGCCTAAATTAGAATGAATAAATTCTGTTTTAGCTTCTATATATTTCAAAGTAAGCAATATATGAGGACGCTAGAGACCACATAGATTCTGCTGATGCTGGTACAAACACCAGCTGCTATGCTCACCAGAGAAACATCTCAGTATAGACAAAAGAACTTTATAACGCCAAAGTGTATGTACTGAAGAAGCAATCTAGGTCTAGGGCATAGCAGCTTTTATATCTGTACATGTCAGTAAGTGCAATGGATTCCGGGAACTCAGCCAGTCGAAGTTCTGTGGCTAACCCACTGCGCAATCAGAGGCAATCTTTTATACAACGGCCAAAATAACAAGCAGCATTCACAATGCGACTGCTGTGCTTGGGTGTGTTTGCGCAGAGCAAGATGCAGGGACAATGTAGAACAAAAAAAATTGTAGCATTAAAAAAGGAAAATAATTTTACGGCAAAACATAAAATTGGTGGGTGACATATTCACAAATACGCATAATTATGTTTGTTGTATTCACAATGATTTCTGCTTTCATTGTATGTGTGCATTTTTGTTGGTGAACATTTCTGAGGTTTTCGACACAGCTAAAGGAAAACACTGACCGCATTTTGTACTGCAAGGTTTCCCCGCCTTTCCATTTGATTTCTGTAAAGGAAACATGCATGCTGCCCAAACCACTGTGTGATATATGAGCCATTAACTAGTTTGTCCAAAGGAAACATCGGCATAGTGATTTACACACAGTGTTAAAGCTACAGTGGCCTTCAGTTCATTTCAGCAATACGCATTACATATTTACACAGCCGACAGGTTCAAATGAGAATCATTCATTTTAAAACAAGTCTCACTGCATGTACGACTTACAAATAAATACAAGCCAAGCACATGTTATCACAAGCTGCTTGGCAAATTTCATTACTTTTCAATTCTAGCAGCTCATTTTTTTTGCTAAAGCAAAAACTAAAAATACAAATAAAAAAAGCCAGAATGATCAATTGTTCAACCACAAGGAAATGAATTCTCATTGGCTGATGGTGGCTTTGCATGGCTTTACACACACTGTGTGTTTTCATGACAAGTATTTCTCTATTCATTAATGCTAATAAGGACTGACATGAAGATTAACACACCAGCCCCAGGGCTTTGGTTCCCAGCCAAAGCCCTAACCCCAGAAACAACACCCCTAATCCTGGTCCAGAGAGATTTTCCTGCAACATGTACAGAATCATGGATTCTGTGTTTAATCAAAGTACTTAATAAAAATTGTCTACTTGGCAGCCATCTTGGTAACCCCAAGGGTGCTACTTCCAGCTGTGCAAATTCTGTTTATGCCAATCAGTTTAGATCTCAGGCTCTGTCTGAACATCTTAGTGTTCTTTAGTCTTAGTGTTTAGGTAAATATCAATCTGTAAAATATCAATCTGTTTGCTACCCTTATGTTTATAATAGCAGTTTCAATAACTTGTCAAATCAACAATAAAATCTGACAAAAAATGGTATTATACATTTTGGATCTTTAGATTTATGTGTCAAAACAACAACAAAACAGCTGGTTGGTCCTGTTATTTTGCATGTGTATTCAATAGCTGTGATTTTCTAACCTTTATAACTCCAAGTTCAACCTACACAGGATAAGTGTCCTTTTTACTGCTCTAATGATAAAGGTGTGTTTTCAAACTTTTTAAATATTTAAATACATTAAAATAATCATAATTAACAGTCAAATCTAAAGATCAATGCTTTGTTTTCCTTCAAACTAAAAATAAAAACAAATTCAATAGTCAAAGCTGTTTTCTTGATGAGGCAGAAGTCTTTGAGATGCAGAATTACTACTCATACTGTCTCATGAGAGCAAAGAGCAAAATAAGCACAGTTTGCCAATACAAACACTGTAGGTTCACTGTAACAATTCATCAGGGAATAGATGACATTTTTGTTGCATGAATATGATGCTAATATTTCATATGACATACAATGCCTATCTTCTACTTGCTGACAAACAGAAAGTCCCATTTAAAACTAACTGATTGGTTGAGCCAATGTTGCTGTGTCAGGCTGGCCAGTGTGTTTAAACAGAGCAATAGTAATAATAATACACACACACCAAAGAAGATTAATTATTTGGCTTATGTGCTTTATACAATAATGAGTAGATCCTTATGAATGGTTGACAACAATGGAAAACCACAGTATTTGATTTGGCACTAGATCTTCATTTGTAACCACGGATGAATGTTCTGAACATTTTGTACCTCTAGGCACAGTAATTGAGAATACCATATTTGATGAAAGCTCCATGCCAATCAGTTTAGATCTCAGGCTCTGTCTGAACATCTTAGTGTTCTTTAGTCTTAGTGTTTAGGTTAGGTCCTGTTAGATCCCTTAAATGGCATTCCAAAATAACAATCCTTTTTATCCTTGGCTCAATGGTTGGGCACACCACAACTTGTTTGTGTCTTTCCAACTTGGCACCTGGAACCATACTGTTTTGATTTAAGGGTTTGTCTCCTAGTATTCGGAATGTCCTAAACAGTGTGTTCTCGAAACAGGAAGCTTAGAATTCCTGCTGCTTAAAAGAGCCACTGGGTTCAACCTTCAAAAAAAATCTCATCTGCTACAGTTCCTGCTCAAAGAGCGAGACTCAATCCAACACATACACTGCAGCAAGAGGAAATGATTGGTTTGGCAGCATGTCATTATGGATGCTTGGTGCGACCATATGTTCAGCATGGTTTTGCATGTTAACTCATTGATTATTTTCCTGCACTAACGCACAGTATAACGCAAGACCGTGCTAGTAAATTTACCTATACAGTAAGGCGCTTTAAACCTTTAGTAGGTTAAAGGTCCGAGACAGAGGAGGGGAGAGATGGTGTTTTAATGTAAAAGTGAAAAACAATCACAAACTATTTGCATTCATATTATGATATATTTCAAAGTAAAACAGACGAGACTTTTAATGAGAAAAAATTTATTAGTTTTACATACCAGAATAGTGGCAGTATTGATTGCCAACAGAGATTTGTGACATCAGTCGTAAAGGGAAGTGATTTCAGTGACAGAGCAGACTTTGATAAAAGATTACAGATTACATGTTGAAGAAAGTTTACAAAGGTGAATAATAATGTGCCAATATGATAGTAAAGTCCATTAAGAAAAGCAAACAGTCAATTGTGATGTAACCTGCAGGGACAAATATCTCACCAGCCTCCTCCTCTCAGTATTTTCTGTGCAAATCTCTGGTTCTCATTGAATTAAAGGCCTACAGTAAAACAACAGTATATCAGTATCACATTCAGAACATACAACCTGGATGCTGTCATCTTTGCTTCATGAGCACACTGCTGTTAGAAGCCGTTCAAGGATCTACTATACATAAATTGAGAATTTTTCGCTTATGTTGTTTGCGAAAAGAAATAATTTCATCAGAATACACCTACTTTTAAATGGCTAAGTGCTGAAGCTAACCAGACACAGGATACAACCATAGTTTGACTTCAAGTCCGTCACACCTAGAAAAATAATCCAGTCAAACCATGGCTCTTTTTAAGCTAAACCATAGCAAAGTTCGGCACTTGGATTTACAGAAAATAGAGCAGTGATAAATGGTTTAGCAATTAATCCTGTGGCGATCATGGCTTGGTGTCAGTGCACCTTTGTGATTGCAGGTCACAACCATGAAGGCAATTTAACAAACACAGCAAGCTCTAGCACAGAATCGCCAGTAACACAATGTGACGCCCAGAGAGTAAGACGCCCATCACCCTGGAGCACACATCACCCCATGCTGCGGCTGTTGGTTTCCTGTATGTTAATTTGCCACACTTTTTTCCCTCTCACTCTCTTTAATTTGTTTAGCCCTGCCACCAGTGTGCGTCATAAAATGGAGCGGCCTCTAAGAACATTATCAGTAATTATAGACTAAATGAGACAGGCAGGGGAAGCATGCTTTCGCTGGAACTCTGTTCTAAAACTGTTAATGGAGGAGAATAGACAGGCAAGAGCAGCATGTTAGAACCGATTCTGGGGCAGACTCAGCGAGTGACCCTTAAGCACACAAATGCAAGTGTGCTTTGTGTGTGGGTGAACGAGGGTTGAATTTATGCATATTTACGTGTGGTTGAATCTTTTAAACACCATCAGCCCCCAAGCTGAAGAACTCATTTTGTTTTTGTATCGAAAACAGTTGAAGACTCCACTTTATGAAAGGGAATCAGATTTTGGTTAAATAATTAAATGGATGCTCTTAAGAGTAATCTATAGGCTAATTTAACTTTATTTAAAGGAATAGATCTGTCATCATTTACTCACCCTCATGTCTTTTAAAGCCTGCATGACGTTATTTCTTGTGTGGAACACAACAGTTTTTCATAGGGGACTTGTAATAGTTGTACTATTCCATTTGATGGAACTGAATTGAGACCACAGCTATAATGTAAGATTTTGATTAAATCATAAAATAAAATATAGTGTATTCATCTTATGAACGTTTTTATGGTGCTTTCATATATTCTTTTGGAAGCCTGATCCCCATTTACTTCTATTTTATCAAAAAGAACAAAAATTCCAAGCAGTTTACAAAGGGTACTCATTAGATTTAATGGTAACACTTTACAATAATAGGAAATAAATTATCATGTAGTCATATGAGTCATATGAATTACTGCATGAATAACACCACCATGTTAGTTCCTGCATGTTAGTTAATGTATTAATTCATATGACTCATGTCGTAATTAAGTTAGTTATTTATTAGTTCTTGATTAATACATGTCTTAACTCATCATTAGTTCTAGTAATTATTAATTCAGGTATTAGTACATGATAATTAATTTCCTGTTATTGTAAAGTGTTACTGATTTGATATAGAATGGCTTGGTTAACATTGTAATTGTGGTTAGGGCTTCCTTTGTTTGTACTAAGCTGCCAAGCCACTACGCTATGACAGTTTGCATTTGTGTGTTATACATACACAGTATGAATAGAGTGAGAGAGAGAGACATAAGAGAGACAGAGAAATATAGAAAAAACATTATCAGGCTCGGCATCTTATGATATATCCCATCCATCCAATATTAGCAATCTATATACATTAAAAAGGCAACCAATAAACAACTTAGAGTATGACAATGCCAACATCATGTTTGAAGGTAGACATGATGTTGGGTTTCACCAAACAGAATTAAGGCCAACAAGCTCAACCTCCAGGTTTGGTCACTCACCCTCTAGAAAACTCTTGTTAGAGTGGATGGCCTTTCTCAGAAATGGGAGTCTGAATCTGAAATGCTCATGAGATCACTGATGTCTAGACAGTTTGTCCCATGTGAGTCAAAGAACTCAGCAACTCTTGGCTGTGTTGTAGCTGATAACTGCCCAGTCTGTAGTTGTCTGCAGTGTCTGTGTTGTGCCATGTTGTGTCTTTCACAGCTGCAGTAAATTAAACTAGAAAGATAAAAATGACAAACACCCTAATTAATAACACAACTTAAAAATTAAACAAACAGCTTCTATATCATTTTACTTTCCTAATCACTGACCTAAACTCAATATTACCATTTAACCATGTCCTTACTGTACCTTTACCATGTTTATATTTATTTGCAGTACATTATCTCCAACATGCACCCGGACGCCACGTTGACACTTTTTTATACAACTTGCTGATTTGGTATCTAAAGATCAAAGACACACACACTCACAGAAAAAGAAAGAAAGAAAGAGCAACCAGATATTTATTTTAGTAAAATACACAAAAGATAGTGAGAAAGGTAACTAAGCAACCGCAGGTTAAAACAAATCATAACACTGCTGTGAAGTGGTGCGACTGAATTCAGATCATGCTGTACGTGAATAGAAATCTGATGTGTTACCAAAGGTACATACTCCAAGGTCTTTCTGTCAGATGCGTGCTGCACCAGGGGACAGAGTCAAAGCTGCATCTCATTTCAGCTTCCTCGTAGGTGAGAAATTAATAATTCATTTGATGTTTACACACCTGCAACCTGGACTGAAACAAAAAGCATTGTGGTGTGAAATTCACAAACGAATAAAACTAATCTCACGAAACAAATTAAAACGCAAATTACAAAACCAGTTACCTCTGATTAATCTTTATAAATCTGTATTTGTTGTATGCAGTATGCTTACACTGATTAGTTACAACTGTGCCATCATGGAATGCGTTTTACACTTGCCTGAAACATCTAAAAAAATTATCAAAGGAGGCATCTGGGAGGTAGTGATCAATGATCAGTAGATTTCTAATTAGAACAGTATGACAATGGGTTGCTTGAGAATTTTACACAGGCTTACAAACAAATTCATACTGAGCGAGACATGCTGATGTGCCTCTAGTGGCATCAAGCAGAACTGCAAATATAATTGCTGTTTTCAAACAGGTATCCTGAACACTGCCTTTTTTGCCATTGGTTAAGAAACAAACAGTCTCACCCCAATACTGCCATTGGTTGAGCCAATATCCACATGACTTATATGTGCACTATATTCATTCTTCTGAAACCATACAGTAGGCTTGTGAAAAACAGACTGATGTTTAAGTTATCCACAGATAATCTTTCCCTCCAGTGAGCTGGTAACCACTGTGCCAAAATCATCATCATCATCATATATACGTGTATGTATACATACACACACATTTATACAGCAGCACCTACTTACAATATATATGCTTTCATTTTATACATTTGGCAGGTGCCTTTATCCACAGTAACTTGCAGTGTATTCAAGAAATGCATTTTATTAGTTTGTGTTTTCCGAAAGACCTAAACCCATGACATCTGCGCTGCTAATGCAATGCTCTACCAATTTAGCTACAGAAAATATATGTATATATATATGTGTGTGTGTGTGTGTGTGTGTGTGTGTGTTATATCAGGAGAAGTAGGTCACACGACAGCCGGAAAATTATGCAACACAATAAGAATGTGCTTTTAGCTGCAAGAGAGCTATGAGAGACATCAGCATCGTAGCTCTCACATTAATAACAGAGGAAAGCACATCAACCGACCCTGCAAGATAATAGATGACAAAAACAAGCTGGGCTGCTTCATTTATCAACTAATCGACCAGATCTGCCCATGCCATTAAAGCACTATCAGTGCAAACGTGTGTAAATGGACACACAGTTTTGTGAAGATGGAAGTGAACTGTTGACATAAAACACAGGGCTCTGCTTTGTAGGTGACTGTGGTTCTCCAGCCCAGATTGCAATAGCACACCGACAGCTGAAGTGGGCCTCTGCACTATTCCCATGGCAACCGATCACATGGCTTCTGGGAAGCGCCAACGTGGCCTGGTTGTTATTTCATTATGAGATGAGTGTGTTGCCTGTCTTCCTTATCCCTCTCCTGCCTCAACGTACATGTACAAGAGACCCCCGCCCCAGACCACCTGCGGTAATCAAGAATGACATGGGCTTTTACTGGAATAGGAAAATAAAGATGTAGCATTAATGATCTGAGTTATTTGCATGACATGAAAGCTGCATGTAATTATAAATAGGTCGATGGTTAGAACAGTGCTGACCGCTTCAAACTAAGAACAAACAGATTAGAGTTTAATTGAGGGAGGTCTCTGAAGAGCAGCAAGTAAACAGCTGTGCTGACGCCAAAACAATTTAAAATCTACTTGCTGTGTCACTCCCTAACCTCACCTTTATGATAATAAATACACAACCAATCATCCTGGGACAATTATGTAATATGTTCAACATAGGCATGAGGGAAGGACTTTAAAAATAAATTGTTTTTGCTCATTTTTGCTGTTTGTGTTTGTTATTCTCTTGCTGGTTGCACTTTAGATAAATCTTAGATAAACCAATTGCATTATCATTGTTTAAAAATCTAAACGGTGCTATGACATGCTTACATATTAACTGTAATTCGGTTCACATGCAAAACATGTGGGACTGATTCAGAGAACTGGGTAAAGAAAGATAACGTTTAATTTCAGTTTTATATTTGAATGATTGTAAACTTCCTTATTTTGATAAGATAAATAGATTGGGATATTTCCTGACTACACTTGAGGGCTTAACCTCTCCTTTCCACAGTTAACCCTGAATTTATATTATCACTTCACTCAGAAACTATATTACTGCATATATGTAGTTGCACTAACTCCATCTCTTTGACACAATGCCTAACAGCACTGTATTCATTACTGCAGAATGCCACATACACACACATGCTTCCACTCTGCCCCAATAGGTTTGCTTTGATAACAGCGAGGGCTTGACTTAGTTGCCATGCCAACAAGACAGAACAAAGACAGTAGCCGTAATGACAGCAGCAATACAAGATATGAGAATCACAGCTTCATGCATTCATATTCACTGGCACAATACAAATATGCATGCAGTGTCACTCTCCAGGTTACATAAAACTGTATTTTCCACCCCTAATTATTAAATTGTTATGTTCTCCATTATTAAATAAATAACATTTATATTCAGTCACGCATCGCATTTTCCATCATCAACCGGATATGCTATTTGCCTAACCTGAGTGTGGCGTGAATGACAGCCGTGTTATTTTTAAAGTTCATACATTTTCTCCAGCAGTAATTAGGTCACCCCCTTGCATTTCTCTCCGGTGTTTTGTTATAAGTGTTGTTTGCAAAGCAAGCATTGCTCATAAATAGGATTTGAACAAACACTTCACACACAACCCATCATGCGCTTTTGCTCTTTGGACATGAATAATGCTTTAAATTGTGCAGGTTGTTGGGGACAGGACTATTTCAAGTATTCAGATTTATGATTTTTGTCCAGTGGCTGATAAATTAAGAAAAAGACCAGTAGACTTACATTAAAAGAAGGACATGAGCCAAATCTATGGACCAGAATATCATGGAAACTTAAGCTGGCCCTTTTAATTTGGGCCAGTATGCAACACCATAGCAACACCCTAATAACCATCAAAAACACTCTAGCAACTGCATAGCACCAACTAACAACACCCTGCAGAAGCAACACTGACATTTTTGTCAGCAATTTTAGTTCATTTCATCTTATTATTTCCCCCTTGGACTATTGCCACTTTGCTCTGCAGCAACTCTCTCTGATCAACTCAAGTCAATTCAATTTTATTTATATAGAACTTTTAACTATGTTGCATTGCTTCAAAGCAGCTTTACATATAATGAAAAATAAAATACAGAAAAATTGTCAAACATGATTACACATTAGCACAGTCCCATTCTCCTCAACATCATCCAGCATCACATCATCTGCCTGTGCACACCTGCCTGCGTAAACCAGCACAGTTATCCTCTGATCATTCATTATGGCATTAGCTTTAAAGCTAAAATAATCTGTCACAAGAGGATATGGTGTATTCCACATACAATCCTGCTTTAAATAGAATCTATATCAGCTCATATGGACTGAGCTCAGGTTGTGCTATAAAGCTTTGCATGTGTAATTGAAGGTGTAAAATTGTACAGCTATTTTTACACAGTCTATATGACTGGAAGCCTTGTGAGATTTGTAGATAGCAACTCTCCCCTCTCAGACTTCAGACAGCACCATAAGGAAAAACAGGGCAAAATGGATTGATGCTATCTCTCCCATCTCTTCCTACAACACACTCACTGTTCCTTTCAATCTGGAGCAATTGATTAATCCCTTCGATTAAAGACCCCCACAGAGCTCTATTATCTGTAGTGGGTATGATTTCAGCACTTTGCCAGAATTTTGTAGACTGCACCAATTAAACAGCCCACCCTCGAGATTTATCGCTTACCCTCTTGGGTACGCCACAGAGGCTACAATGTAATTTATTCTAAGTGAATGTGTAATATAAGTAGCATGTTAGCAGGGCTACCCCAGCCTGATACGGCAGGGCAGACCACCTGATTGAGTCAGCCACATAGAAAAAGACAGGCTCCCTATGAGCAACACAGTAGCCCATATATAGAACACACTTACAGCTCCACTTTACCACTTGAGGGCTTTTGTTTCTCAAAGCCCAGTGCTGACTGAAGATTAGATCCTGATGGTTTAAGGATATATCAAATGTGATTCAATTGGCATAATGTTAACATATAAAAAGTTTCCTCTTGAATGTTGGTTTTAGTTCTTGTTTTATCTATCCAGACTGCATACAGTTTAAACCATCCGCATTTCAAAAGCTTTGCTTCCTTAAAACATAACAACTCACGGCATCAACATTAAATTTGTGCCTTTTTAAATTGGAAGGCCAATGCCAAGAGTGCATAACTCAAGGGAGATAAAAGGATAGCTAGAGAGAGATAGAGAGAGAGAATGTAAACATGAACTTCTTTATGTTTCTGTGGAAACAGAGCCACCTAGTGCTTTGGTGTGCATGTACATCCTGTAGTGGTGGGGATTTTTGTAAAAATAAACAGAAAGCAGTTGTTGAAAATTCCTTTTCTAACCGTGATTCACAACAGTAAGTTTATAATAATGATTTAAAATTTGAGATTTCCCAGGAAATTTCACTTTGGCTTCATTTGACTTCAACACATAATGAAAAGTATGTAAAGTAACCTGCAATATTATGTTTCAAACAGAGATGGCGATAGAGAGACAAAAGTTACAGATTAAAGACTTTTACATAATCTGTATGTACAAGCTATTTTCTTAACATAAACATAGATCAGCAATAAATAGCTCTACAAATGACACAACTTTAAATCAAAAGTAATCAAAGATAAATAACTTAAGAATTCAAATGAATGAACAGCACAGTATGTAATTTCGCCGCTAGAGGTCGCACATTCAAAACAATAACAAAGGCGTAATTTCATGACCCTGTAAAGGAGAATTGCAGTCTTCACCTCCATTGTCGATGAAAATGAACCCAACAAGGCTCACAAATCATGTTCACAGATGAAGTGTTATAGTTGTTACGTTTGATCACGATTTTTTTTTTCATTCTAATGAATTAGCCATGAGTAATGTAATGTTTAATGCTAAATTCCTACTTTCTACGAACGTCACTTTAATTCTCGAATGAAATGGTGAAGTAATACTGCACAGTTTTACGTGTTCAAAACAATCATACTAAATTAACTTTAAACATAACCACAGCATTTGCAAAAAGGCTACTATTTATGTATAACACATACTGTATTTAATTACTGCCATAGACCTGATATGATGGCATTGAAAAACAACACTATGAACAGGTCCTTACACTGTTCAAAACTGCTCATTTCTCTGCATTGTTGAAAATATTTGGGATAATGTAAGTACAGATAAACAAAATATATAACACTATGCTAGTGATCGTTTGATACTTTAATGAAAAAATCGTAAATATTGTTTTAATGCGTTTACATTCATGTGTCATTCTCTGCCTATTTTGCCATATTTAATACAATACTGGCAGCATTGCTCTGTTGCGCCCCTTTTGGCAGATACTGTAACTACACCACCAGGAAGTAAAAGGCAATTGCAATTCTCAAATAACGAATTTTAGCAATTACCATTGCAAATATGATATGTTTGCACAACTGCAAATATGTCATTATAGTACAATAGATTATTTTTTCAGAGAGCTCCTGAAAGCGTGAAATTGACTTATTACCTGCCGCTCCTCAGTAATCGGTGGTGTCCTAATTGACATTACTTAATATTCATTAAATACTGGTAAATACGATATTTCAGTAAAATATCCATATATTGATCTTTGCAATAAAGAGACATGTTGTCAACACATTACGCAGTGCCATCTGCAGATGGTGACCAATTTATAAATGTCCCACATCTTCTCACCTGTTTCCTCCAGACGTGTTATATAACACGCTAAGGTTTTCATTTGTTTTAAGATCATGTGGAATTTTTTTGATATCTTTACTAAATTGTAAAAGTCTTTTTTCAATGGTTTCTGTTTAGCGTGCACGCTTGATGACGTAATTTGTTTATCGACTTTGTTATTTATGCTATACCTTTCAGCCGCTTTTGGGCGGAAGCGCCTAACGTTACGTCATTTGAATGTCAAATCTGATTGGTCAGTTTACTTATAAGAGGCGTTCTTACGTTTTATTAAAACTCCTGTTTGATAAATAAAAGGTGGCTACGCTACGTGCGTTGTGGTTATGCACGTTGATGTGTAAAACTGGTTTGGTTTAATTAATTTAATTAATTTTACCGCTTTGGTTTTTGCGTTTCTTTTAAGGAAAAACGAGCCAGCACTGAACAGACAAACCTTCTTGTCCTCTTAACCATACTTTAGCGTATTTCAAAGCTTTACCATTCACATTATAGAAATAGAAATCAAATCCCCGTAACACAGTTCTCCAAACTTCAAGGCTAAATCTGAAGAGAAATCGCTGCTCAGATGTGTAGGCTATATTTGTTTTTGTAGATATGTTCATAACTGAAGTCGGTACTTTGTATAGTTCCCTAGTGTGCTACCTCTCTTCTTCTGTCAGAAATGACGGAGTTACATACTTCCTTCAGTTCTTTTCTCCTGGGACAACACAAAGTGCTCTGTCACAGTATAACAGTACTGCCAGAGAAATACAGTACATGAAAGCACCCATGAGAGAACGGGAAGTTTTTCCCCCTTTCTCTTCCTGTCTCACGGATCTTCAGATCTTACCTTTGCGCAGTTTTTGTGATTTTTATCTGGTAATGCTTTGAGGATTGATTTCTCACTCCCCCTTAAGGATAGTGTAAGATGTCCATCATTGTTTACATTTTAGTTATGCTTCTTTGAAAGTTACTTTCTGTACTTTTCTGAAGACTTATGTTTAGTATTTGATTTGAAATGTTTACCTGTGGTGTTTGGGATTCCTCAACCTTTAAGTGCTAAACCTGGTGACAACGTTGAGATTTACTGACCATGTAACTTGAAGGCTACAGCACTAGATGGCAGAGTAGTTCGACTAAAGCTTCGTCCCGAGTTTATCTGTGAACAGAATAATTGTTCTGACTAAGAGAAAACAACTTCCATAAACACTATTTTACAAAAAAATAGAAAACATCACAAATATATATATATATATATATATATATATATATATATATATATATATATATATATATATATATATATATATATATATTATACTATTAACTATTACTATTATAATTTTATTATAACTATTATAATTTCATTTGACTGATTTATTCTGTTCCTTTCCATATATGATATATCATAATGTAACGCTAAGGTATTGTGATTTGGTTTTATAACAAAATTAAAGACAGGCCATAATTGGGTTTAATCATAGCTAACTATGCGTTTGGATAAAGCAATACTTTTAATTCAACACTTTTGAGATGTTTTGATATAGCAGAATATATTTGTAGCTAACCAAGCTGAGACCTTATTAAAATACAATATTCTGACATCTTGGTTTAAAGATACACCCCATAAAATCCTCATAACAGAGTGACACTGTAAAAAATAATAACTTTAAATACTCTCATGTTAATTTAATGTAGAACCATACCTACCATAATCTTATCTGTTTTTTTAGAATCTAAAATAATGGGTTTTGTTGCAAGGGGTTTTGCTATTGTTACAAGCCAAAGAGCTCACATCTGGTGCTATTTTTACTGGTGTTTTAACAGTGTACTTCATAGAACTGCTCACCCACCAACTTGCTGCTTGCTAGAAACTGTGTGTGTTCATACTGACATACAGATACTTGTTGACTAATTTTAAGCATGACAGAGCAAGTGAGCCTATTGTGCTTGCCACTCTTGTTTCCCCAGCAGCTATCTGAAACATTGTGAGCACACAATCTTACGCTCAGAGTTAGCACGTCTCTGTAGCTCATGGTGCTCCTCACATGTGAGCTTAACCAATAGAAAATCGTCAGAAACCTTTAAACACTGACAGACACAATCTCCTGCTGGGAATGAAATCATTGACCAGGCAGTCCAACGGAAACAAAGGCACCTGAAGGTAGGCATGATCAGATTTTACTGATATTCTCTGTTAAACAGGGAAAAAGTTTGATGAATAATTCTGGGATTTGTTGTCAGTTTAACTGCTTCTAATCTGTGAAGAGATTGACTTTCGTTTTATGATTTAGGGTATATTGTGTGTGTGTGTGTGTGTGTGCTCATAAGAAAATAGAAGAACTTAAGTAAACAGTCACAGCACAGAAATTGAACTTCTAGCCTCAAGACACCAAACCAATATCCGTCACTTTACTTTTAAGTCTCGTCTTGTTTGTTGATCAAACTTTGTCTATGAAAACAGCTACAATTGCTTGACTGTTACAACAACCCCTTCGAGCAATCCAGGGATGTGTGACATTTGGCTTTTATCCTCTTAAGTTTATGCAATTATCATCAAAATGAACCAAACATCAAAGATTTTGGTTCATCATGAAAAACAGACAATTCTCTGATGTTGTGGTTCCATCTTTAAATGTAGAGTTGACCCCTCATTCTTTAGGTGTAGTAGAAGGATATGTGAATTCCTGCTCCAATATATTGACCTGTATTTGTTGAAGGCCCACTGGCTGACCTTCACATGGGGAATAGGAGCCTTCACATGTGACGTTGTTTACAGCTACCATACAAGATCCCAAGCCAGCAGACAGCAAAGTTGCATCCCATTATCACATAGTACACAGGGGGAGTTTCTCAGCGCCATCATGCTTAAAAAATTGGCTGTGAATGACTTTAAAGTCAACAGATGCACAATGTGTTTAGATTTGGCTGTAGACAGTATGTCCCCACCAAAGACATTAAAGCGCAGGTCATACTACCCTAACAATATAATATAATTTAATATCAGTTTCATGTATGTTTTTTTTTCCTAAAATTAAATTGGGGGTCTTTCTCTCAAGGGAAATATCAGAGAAATGGGAGGTTTAAATAAAAGTTTCAATTTGCCAAAACTTAATCTCACTGCTGTCTAGGGAAACCAGTTGAGATACAGATATTTTTCCCTCAAGAACATAAATGTTATAAACATTTCAACAGCAGATAAATACATACATACTCTACAGACAAGAAACTAGAACAACTGATTAGCTATAACAGGTAACTTAACTGTACTTAGAACAATGTGTGTCTGTAGGCTATAGTTTAATTTAAAAATTTGCCTCTATAAAACAAATATATACAACCCTTATAACAACCCAGTTTACTGTGTCTTCAAAAGGTTCAGACCCACATTTTATCACAGCCCTTCCTTTGCTGGATGGGCACAGACAGCTTTGAAGTGCCAGCTGAAGCCTACTTACACAATATGGCACCTCATTCCCACAATTCCTAGGACATTTTGGCCTTTTTGAGGTGGGTTCAGAATCTCAAAAAAAAAAACAAATTAATGAGCTGAAAGGCAACATTTGGTCTAGCAGTAAGAATAAGGTTAAACAAGTACAAATGACCTTCTCATTGAAGCAAACCTCTATTACAAAGGACATTTATTTGACAATAACAACATGGTGCTTTAGATGACACAAAGCACAATTGACATTGTTCTGCTTAAAGTGGACCTAAAGCTTGACTTTTAAACCTCGTAATTGTCTGTAACCCAGTGCTTTTATGAGCTTGTTCAGGAATAAACCTATAAATTAACAGAACCCTATAATTATTCTGACCTTGGGCTAAGTGTGTACTCTGTCAAATATTTCCACCTGACCCCTGTCTAGGATTTGTCACTGAAGGTCTGCTAGTGTTGACACGCTACTGTTTGGAGATATATTGGGGAAAGCATGTATATAGCTAGATGGTTATGGAGGTTCTGACAGCACCAAAAAGCTCTGTGACACCAGATGTTCTTCACAGAAAATTCCTTTTAGTTTTTTTGGGGGGAACAACTGCACAAGCACATTTACTCATCTTAGGTTGTGTGATCTGTGAGTGTCTGATGATTCTGTCCCCCAGAGAAAGGCAGTTTTCAAGAAGTAGGCACTGAACTGTCCGGCACTTCTTGTCTTTGTCCAAACACAATGAGAATGCTTCAGTAATGTGCAGATGTCTACAGGGTCACCATCACCCGATACAATAAAAGGACTGCATGGCTTAGATGACCTTTAGTGGGGTGGAAATGGTTTTGAAGAAAGAGTAACTGTAAAAACAAGCAGTATAATTAAATAATATGATGTGATCCAGTTGGCCACTTTATTTCATAATGGCTTGGTGGCATGATGTTATTGTGCATGTTTTAAGAGTGTTTAGTTCATACTGTATGTTTTAACTGCCTGGCTGTGACAATGATTCAGAGGTCATTGGTCTCTTGTATGTTTAACTTGTCAGCTGTAAGCTCATGGCTATGTTTACAGGCAGTTTTAACACTTTGGCATCCCTCTTATGTCTGTTATGCAGACCTGTTTAGTCATTTTTTGAAAGAGGGTCCAATGGTATTATCATCATGTGTATTGTGTTGATGTCAGTCTGTTAAACATCATACTGGTTTGGAACAACATAACAATGAGTAAATGATGACAGACATGACCTTTATATATTTCCTAAAGCACTGGTCTAAAGCACCAACTGTCATTATACCAGCTTTAATACTGTAAAATCTCACTAAGATCCAACTAGGGCTAGATGACAAATAGGGCATCCATTACAACAGAGAAAAGTTGGCCCCCATTTAAAGTTACTATTAGTAATTTGGCAGCTACATGTAGAAAAGTCCTGCACACTGTAGTGCTATAACTAGTGCAATGAAAAATGTTAGACTCTCAAAAGCTGCTTGCAGTTAAATGTGATTATTCTATTTTAGACTTTAGCTTGATTGTTAAGACAAACAGCAATAATGGAGGAAGTGTTTTTATTGACTGTAGGCGAACTTTGATTGCATTCATCAGCATGTGTTCAAAAGAGTCAAACTCAGCAACCTAGTGCAGGCAGAGATCCTGTGGAGAATAACTTAGATGTTCTCTTAGTTTATGATGCAAGTATGAATTAATTGTACAATATTGATAAACATGTCAAAAGAGTCAAAACAGGATCAAAACAGTTTTGTTTGTATCTTACAAAACATAATGCTGTTACAGCTCAAATGAGCATTTTCATAATCAGTATCTTTATCTTATTTTCCAGGTAAAATAACTAAATATCCTAAAAAACAAGATACATTTGTTTACTTATATAGTTGTATAGTATACTTATATAGTTATATAGTGTTATACACAAATGTGTATAACACTATAATGTGTGTTTACAGAGAATAGATCTTGAATTTAGGTTATTTTTCATGCACCATTGACAAGTAGTTTCATGTTTTAAGCAGACACCTCACTAAATTAAATATAACAAAAAAAACAAATTGCTAATGGGGTACGAAAATTAAACGTAAGATAAATGCTCTGAAAATGTTACATTATTTAGATTGTTAAATAAATATCTTTATATTCTTTAAGGGTGCTTAGGATATTAAAGGAAAACAATACAAAGATACTGATTAAGACTGTAAAACGTCTGGCAAGCCATTTCTGATTCTTTCAGCAGCTTGACTCATCTCTATGTCTTGTGTTCTGGACTCTGCTTTGTGATTTCTCCCTGTTGTTTAGGTGTCATTACCCCGTGACTGCAGCTGTCTGAATGAGTCTGAGTGACTGTGATTAACAGTCTGCTGACTGGATCTCTGACCAGAAGCAGAGCTGGAGGAAAACAGCAAGTTTTACTTTCGCCAATTGATGGCTGCTGTCGAGAGCACTCTGCCTTCTGGCTCAAAAGGGTATTGACAAACGGACAGACCATGCTCTCCTCCAGAGTGGTGTGTCAATCTCTCATAGCCAGTTCATCTGGTTTGTTAAATAATCTATGTGGCTGTTGTCGTACCTGCCAGGGAAGACTTTGTGATTTGAGGTATTTCAGCATGCAGCACCATATATAAAGACCTTGAGATAGAGCCAAAGGATTTGTTGTCTTTATGTGCTAAAAGGAAATTAGCTCTGCCCGTCCTAGTGTTCTATACACTCTCTCAATGCTGAGCAAATATTTGCTGAACTGAGCTGAACCCTAGCTGTCTGAGCTGCTGTCTTTAGTGACAGGTAGAATGTGGCATAATACACCCATGAAAATGTTGTTGATGCCCCTTGCACCCTAAATGACAACAACATTTGAAAATATGGGCTGTGATGCACTGCTGTTTCTTCACACACATTACGTACATTGGGGACTATTGATTCAACAGCTCACCCATCAACACGAGTGAGAAAGATGATGTGAGAATGGTGTATATTTAAAAACATTATGCTGACCAGACAGCATAATGGCTGAAATGTTATAGCTTTGCTGCTTTTCCATAAAAAGAATCACAAAAATATATGTGTTTTTGCATTGATCAATCAAATGACTTGAAGAACTTGAAGAAACATGCTTATACTAGATTTTTCTGTGGACTTATTTTTGTCCAGCATGTTTGATTGCGAAGCTGTTATTTTTCAATTTCTTTGCATGTAGTAATTGTTTATTTTAAGTTAAAATGAAATAAGCTCTTCACAGTTCCGTGAAATTTTTTATTTTCCGTGAGGTTCATGCAGTATGGTCTTCAGCAAGCAGGTAATTTAGTGGATAAAGCTTTGCCAGAAGACAAATTTTAGCTGGGTGAGGTTTCTCCTTAGAAAGTGGCACAATAATTACATTTGTCACTGTGTTCATCTGAATTCTGCTCTTCTTGAATCAGGGTCCAAAAATAACATCCAGCTGGTGTCAGACTGGAAATACCACGTTCCACAAGTGAGTAAGGCAGTTACTTGGATGTGTTTACGGGGGGTAATAAATGTTATCATCTAGACACCATCTTTTCAACATGCAACTCTCCAAATGCCCTGCCCTGCCATGATACACTATAACAAAAGCTTACGAACCAAAGTGACGACACAGTTTGTTGTTTCGACCTCAGTTACATTTTTTTACACTTAGTCTACCAATATTTACAACCCACAGATTATCAAAGGCACCCTTCCTCCTCCCACACATATTTAAAGATAATCATGGCGCTGATGGTTGTAAATTTGATGTTGTACAATGTGTGAGGCATGTATTGCTGCGGTGATGTCAGACTCCAGCTGCTGTGGGCCGTGACACAGATAGTCTTGAGGATTCACATAAGTTTCCTTAGACCATCTGCTTCTTAGTGCAGGAATTACAGTAGGGCTAACTAGACCGTGCTAATTAGCCACAATTTGACCCCTTGATTTGGAGTGTGCATTGCATTTTCACTATACAATTGTAAATATACCATTTTAAAATGATTCAGAAGCTTCTCTGAGCAAATAACTGTGATGAACTTCTCAGAAGGGACATAAGACTGGGGTTTTACTTTTTCTAATGTGCTGGACAGATTAGTTTATAATTACAAGTCTGCGCATTTCAACACAATTCAGAATTTATATCAGTTTATGATCAATTTAAATTAGACAGCTGTATGTGAGAACGATATATAACAGTATAAGTTTGTTTATATTTTAATGTATCTGAATTATGTACATTTGTCATTATAGAAATGTTCCTGCTATGATGTAAAAAAGAATAGAATTCTGCTACTTAATGTTATTATTTAAAAAGCAGTTAATAACTAAATAAAATATATACTAAATATACCTAAATATACTTATTAAACAAACCCATCTCCTTACAATCATCTTTTCTTAATCTTTTTGTTCTTCACCTAAACGGTGAGGGAATTTCCACAGTAGCCACTTACACATAATAAATGATTCATTCAGCTTTAAAATTAGACTTGAGTGCTGGGATAGTCACAAAACTTTGTTTACGCAAACAGTGTTTATCATCAAGTTAAAACTTGCATGTCTCACAGCTGTCTTATTAAAACTTTGTAAATTTCTCGTTCAAATCATATTTTGCATTTATGTCATCAGTTCAAACAGTTTGAGGACCAGAACTATGTTGTTTGTTGTTTTGTTGGTTTCATCAATCAAACTTGTCTGTATATACGACTTCTCTTTGGCAACATATATTTGCATCTGCTGTGCAAAACAAAGCATTTATATTTCAAACACTCTCATATGCATGTGTTTAGATAACATTCGCACTCCAGCCAGCAGCATTAAAAGACTCAAAATAAAAATCTCATTAGTGTAATAGACCTGAAAATGCTCCATTAAAAGGTAATTATGTTTGTTTGATGAGAGCAGTAAATTAGCACAGAAAGAAATGGTTGTCAAGATCTAAGCCAGTAATTGAATAGAGTTTTCAGCTTGAAAACAATGTCTTTTGTGATCAGTTTCACTGTGTAAACAGCCAGTGATTAACCGTCAGTAAGTATTGGCATCTTTTGATGACACTGCTTCTACCTAATTAATTTTCTAATTAACAACACAGATGAGAACTTGATTGATTTGCCAACTTTCCAATGTGTCAGATCCCTCCCACAAATGATCCCTTCAGACATCTGATAGTTCCAGGGACCAGAAACTATAGGAATATTGGTCATCTTGTCACACCATAAACATCCTGTAAAAGCACATTTTACCTTGATATTTTCTAACCTTGTAACACATTTGAGAATACTGGCTATCAGTTTTTTTAACATACCTACATCTGTTACCTCTGAGCTGTTGGGTACACATTGATTCAGTCAGCTTGAAATATTTCATTTACCCTGTTTTTAACCTCATCACTGTTATTCTTTGGAGCCTCTGTTTTTGTCATTAGAGCCATAATTTCATGCAACATTAGTTGTGTAATTGTGTGTTAAATAACAAGGGTGAGCGAAGATCACATTGCTAATGAATGCAACATTGTTAATGAGACTCAATGGACACAAAAGCATAGTTATGTATAGCTAACTCAGACAGTAAAGTGGCATAAAGACAGCCAATTAGATTAGAGCTTGCTAGATCGAAAAAGAGCTTTCAAGCTTCACATGCAATATGCATCAGGCGGCCAGTGAATGAACTGTGTTGGCGATCCGTGGGCAGAGGAGTTCAATGTGAGTTTTAGCTTGAGATGTAAAAATGTTTACTGTAAGTAGAGAAAAGCAATGCATTACAGTACATTAAACTCTGGTTTTATCTCACGGGTGGTGTTGCGCTGAAACACCTGGGTCTAATGCAGACAGTTGGTGGGAAAGGGTAATAATTATTTATCATTTTCAGGTGTCAGACTTCCAGAAGGCAGCATTAGCACATCGTTTAGCCAGACAAAATGACAGAGGAACAGCCCACCATGGAACAACACATTCCCGTCTCTCTGCACCAAGATAAAGGGCCTAAAAATGACTAAAATAGAATCCCTTCAATGTTCTTAATTGTTTCCTGACATGGTCCACTCCTTGCGGATCAGTGTTTCGTAGCTTCCAGCTTGTTCTCCACAATGTTATTCCCACCAAGCTATAATGTGGAGAATCAACAGCAGCTCATAAATTACTGTAGTGACAACATGGGTTCAGAAAAATCCTATGATGCACAGCCTTATCGTATGATCCAGATGTTTTTGGTGACTGCCAAACGTCTATTTTTTGCTAAACAAAAAAAAAACAAAAAAATGTACCCATGCAAGGTCAAAAAACAACACTGCTCAGGACATACCAAGCTTTTTAAAGGCAGCCATGTTATATTAAAAAACTGCATGTGGTTCTCCTGGTGCTATTTTGTGTTGCCATGGCCACATATTATAAGCAACTTTAGGCTTTTATTTTGGGCATAAAAATATGGTCATATGGTCACAGGTTGCAGTTTCTTGGACTTACTTCCATAATTAAGTCACATATTTGGGTTTCTTTAGTGCTTCAGCTCTAGAGTACAATAATGTCTGACCAAACAGAAATACAATAGTCAGTTGTCAAATACTATATGTCAAACTGCAGTTCAAACTGAATTATTATTAATTACTTGAGCTTGTTTACTGTTTTTTTTTGTGTCTTGATTGCTTGTTTTTCTAGCAATATCTGGCAACACATTTTTGCCCTGCGTGCTGCTGTTTCTTTGCCAGGTGTTTTGCAGGGGGACGGTTGGTTGTCTTGGGTCAGCCTACTTTCTGTCTGGCTCAGCATGATTTCTAGGTTATCTCTCTGCTGCTCCACATTGCAAGTAAGAGAGTCAGCACGTACAGATGATATGTGGAGAAATCCTACAGTGACATTTACTTTACTGTGGTATTTTCTAACACAGGGCAGAGACCTTGACACTGAAATTTATTAGACGCTCATCTAGATAATGTTGCCATGAAGCCAGAGTTGAAACAAATAGCTCAGATTGACAAACTTGAGTAACGAGAAAGTACCATATTAACACAAAATGTTTTGATAATACCATGTTTTTTAGACATGATCCAAGGCAGTACCATGACTTTCGTTGAAGTGCCTAAAGTTCCATATAGATACCATGGTACAGCTCATATGTAATGAATACCATGGCAATTTACAGTTTGATAGCATTATTGTACATGGTACATTTTGAGCACTATCAATTAGAATTATATAGTTGTAAGGGAAACACAATGCTTTTCAATGTCAGGCAGAAAGAAAATTGTTTTAGCATACTTTTGCCCAGGTGATGATTGTGAGTAGTTCACCCAAAAATGACTATTCTGTCATTGTTTACTCATATACCATGTAGTTTCAAACCTGAATAAGGTTATTCTTTCTGTGGAATTAACAAAAGTGTGTGGAACAGCCCAAACTTTAAGTCATTATTTCCAAAAAGGGTGAGTAGAAAATGACAGAATTGACATTTTCTTTCCTTTGAATTTTTATTTTTCTTTAAAGCTACTGAGGGATTTGAGAGTCATGTGACCAGCATAATTTCTCACAATTCCTCTATATATAAAATAAAATTAGCAATAAAATAAAATAAAATTAGCTTTTTAAAAACAATTTTGTCAATTTATATGCACATTTCCTATTAAGTGCTTTGTGCACTCCATTAAAACAACTGGTTTGCATGTCAAATGATCTCACCCTATTTACAGACATGCACACATGTTTCTGAATCAAATAGCATCTGAGAACACAAGCATATGGTCCAAAACACCTGTGTTGCCTTGATGCTGCAGGACTCTCCATCATCACCAATCAGCAACAGGGTGCTGGAGAGGAGGAGGGTTTGAGTGTCTCTCTCTCTATCTCTCTCTCTTCCTCTCTGTCAGGGCTGGAGGAAAGGTTCAATGCTGTGAATGGTCTCCCTCTCACTGCTTACTCCTCTCATTATTATTTTCCATCCTGTCAGTTGCCAGCCCATGAATAGTCAATAACAAACCAACAGGCAGGCAATGAAGGACCAGATGTTCAGATCAATGGTCGGTGTGAGATATTTCCATGAAGAGCCGGCTCTTACCACGTGTGTCAAACCTTGCCTCACTATCAAGGATTGTATTTTGACACTTTTCTCGACTGATGGACTTACAATGTTGGTCAACTATGATTCGTTTAATACTGTGATTGTAAAAGTGTGCCAACGAGCTTCGTAATGGACCTATGAAGAGCTGAATCTTCACGGAGAGTCTGGAATAATCTCTGACACACAAGGCTGTTTGTTTTAGATGCTATAAAAACACATTGGTCTTTTGGTATCAGGGACAGTGTGCAAGCAGACCTGTGTTGAGGGAGGCACATGGTGGACTAAGAGTGTGTTTTTCTGTCAGGTCCCCCCAAGACTGTTTCACGAGTGCTTCACAGAGAGCTGCACACAGTGGATTAGCTGGAAGAATGTTTGTATGGGCTGGAGGCAAAGGAGCTCAAAGATCAGGAAGTGAGAGGAGGTAAAGTACAATGATCTCAAGTCTCACTAAACCAGCTAACCTTTTAATTGTCTAGATGATGTAAAAGAAGGTTCAGGTTTGATTTAACCGTGATTCTTGTCCAGAGTGAAAAATAAGGCAAAACTAAGCCAAGCTAAACTTATTTTTGTTTTGTTGTAAGTTTAGTAAATTCACTCATTACTATTTTTACATTCATTTAAAGAAGGGAAATGATAGCTCATTTAATGAAAGAAAATTCATACTCATTATTGTTACATCATATTTCATTTAATAGAAGGAAGTTCGCTCACTATTATTATTGCACTATAGTTTATTTAATGGAAGGAAATTCACTCACTATTATTATTACATCATAGTTCATTTAAAGAAGGAATTTCACTCAATATTACTATCACATCATAGTTCATTTAAAGAAGGAATTTCACTCACTATTATTATCACATCATAGTTCATTTACTAGAAGGAATTTCACTCAGTATCATTGTTAGTAAAATCAGTTTTAATAAAAGCAGAGAAATTGACTATGATGTTACAGTAAAGTGGGAAGTTGATTCACTATACCATCATAGTTAATTTAACACAAGACTATTCATTTGCTAT
This sequence comes from Chromobotia macracanthus, assembly GCA_036877525.1. Lineage (NCBI taxonomy): Eukaryota > Metazoa > Chordata > Actinopteri > Cypriniformes > Botiidae > Chromobotia > Chromobotia macracanthus. The sequence continues at coordinate 5,628,669 of JAZGTH010000008.1, forward strand.
TATTAGCAGTTTAATCAGTATTTATTATGTGTAACTGTAGTGATTCAGCTGTTTAATTCAGTGTAAGTACGTACATTTAATAAACTAATCTTGGTTTCAGACGTAAACCAATCACAGGAAGTCTTTTGTGGTTTGGATGCTTTTGACCACTGTACTCACAGCAATTATCAAAAGGTCACTGATAAAGACAGACAGGTTAGACAGCTTTCCTTCATCCTCATGCATAATCTTCAAAAGCAATATGACCCGCTGTCAAAACATGATTAAATAATCATAAGCTAAATATTTGGAGGGGAACTATTTACAGTATGAATATGTAATAGAACAGTAGGACATGTCTAAGTGTCATGTGTGTCATGGGTTTGGTTTAAGAAGCAAATCTAATTCATCCTGGGCTACGTATTTCTTATGGTGCTTTTGAAAAATTCAGCCCTGGACCTTAAACCTTTTCTTTGTAATTCAGTATTGAAATATCTTTAGTTCAGTGTATCTATATATCAGTAATTAATCAAAGAATCAATTTCTTAGGAATGTGAGGTCAACTGTGTATCATTTTTGTTTTTTATTTTTATTATTATTTGTGTTTGAATTTGTTTTGATATTACCATATATATTTACTAATTTGTATTAAGTATAGCATTAATTTAAAGTCATTGTTTTAACACATTTTTAATATACACAGGTCACCTCCATTAATGCACGTATATGCTGATCTCTTTGTCTGTCCTGTGGTTTTCACATGATCAGGAGCATCTATCAGAAGATACGGGAGTATGATATCTTGGAGAAGAGGAGGACAGTGACAGCGTTAAAGGCTGGAGAGGACAGAGCTGTTCTCTTAGGCCTCAGCATGATACTTTTCTCTGCCATGATGTACTTTGTGTTGGGTATTACAATGGTGCGCTCCTACTCAGACAGGTAAAGATGCTCAGTTACTCTGGAACAGAGATTAAAATACACCTATATCAGAGAAAATACATGTTGCTACTGTATGTAAATACATACTGCTAATGTATTCTTGAATGCCTTTCATTAAATTTGTTTCTTCTATTCTATTTTTAAAATCTGTAGATGGCAGGTGTTTCTCATTTTGTTCTGTTCTGTTCCATTCCATTCTTAGTATCTACATATACATCTCCAGTAGCTGGTGATGTCGCTAGATAAGCATGCACAACGTCACTTTATATTCTATTCAATACTTATAATCTGTAGATTACAGGTGTTACTCATTCTATTCTGTTCTTAAAGTCTGTAGAATCTAGTTGTTTCTCATATTGTATTTTAAAGTCTTTTTCTGTTCTGTTGTAGGTGTACTTTTATATTCTGTGCAATTCTGTTCTGCTTGTGAATGCTTTGGATTACAGGTGTTTCCTATGAATGCGGGACATTATTCTATTTAATTTCTAAAAGCTTTTAATCTCGTGTGTCGTTTCCTGAGAGAGCCGCCTGTTTTCACTGAAATGTTGTCCATCGTCATTGATCAGACAGTGTAAAACACTAATTATGTTGTTCACGTTGTACAGCACATTTACAGATTTCATCCCCATTTGACCATAACACACAGATCGACCAACATTACTAAGAACTGAAATTGGGCCCTGCAAAGCCGTTCCAAATACCACTGGCTGCAGATTGCATATGGATCACAGCTGGCATACGCCGCAGTCAAAGGCAATTAAAGAGGCAGCTGAGCCTTTGGAACAGGAGAGAATGCAGGGCTTGTTATTTGTAGAGTAGGACACCAGAGGCCTGGCACAAAGATTCTGACTAACATGTAATTGACCATCACAATACAGGGCCAAATCACCACTGTTTACCCTAGTGCATATGGAGGGTGACCCTGATGTTGTGCTTAGTCTGTCATGATGGCTAAGAATAAAAGCTTTCATTACAGGTTGCAGTGTGGTGCATTTAATGGGTTTTTATATGCTTAAGGTCCTATAGCAAAATCTTTAGAACATTTGCCCATTGTCTTGACAGGACTTTGACAGCTGTGTCTGTTTTAGTAACTCATCTGTTTCTTTGTTTGTTTGTGTTTTTTTTTTTTTTTTTGATGAATTTGATGGATTTCTTAGCAAAACACCTTTTCCTAACCAAGATCTGTCTGAGTAAGAGATTATTTAGAATTTATATACAATGTTGGAATCTTTCAAAAGACACAAATATAGCAAATATACATAACACAAAATATTTTGTCAAGTTTCCTCTTCGCAAGTTCAATTTCACCTGATGTCGAGAGCAAAATAAAGCCTTTGAGAGGAAATGGGCTAATCCAATGATAATGCAAGCACTGAAGTAAGATTTCCACACATACAGTAATTGAGTGTGATGTCACTGCATTCCAAACATACAAATGGCAGGGTGGACAATGAAGCCAAGAGGACCACTGCTGGAGGACATGGCTCTTTAATTACAGTTGTTCAACATTATCTTTTAATGTTAAAATGTTATTTAAGTGACATTTAATTTCTTTGGAATAACACTAATAATTAAAGTATGTATAAAGTATATATTGATTTCATGTTGACAGCAGCAAATTTTAATGGCTCACTCCTTCAAGGGTTCAAGTTCACATTAAGTCAGATTTGCCACCAATTCCAATAAATTTTTCGTTGCAGAGAGTCACTCCAACTTTAATCAAACAAGTTAACCTGCTAATCAAGATCGTTGGGTTAACTTGTAAATTTGGAACAAAACTCTGTAGGAAGGTGAATGTCCAAGAGCACCCCTGCCTTAACCTGACCTACAATCAGCCATCAAATCCCATCTTGTATGATAATGCCTTTGAAGTCATTATAAAGTCATCTGCTGTGAGGAACTGCTCTTGGAGTAACCAAAAAATACATTTTTTTATAACCTTTCCACACTTCTTTCTTTTCTCTTAGTGTTTGGACAGAAGAGTCTAACTGCACTGTGCTAAACTCTAGTGTAGTTGCTGAGGTTAACTGCAGCTACAGTTGTGGCTCAGAGTGTAGGAAGAGCTCCAGGTATCCGTGTCTTCAGGTGTACGTCAGTCTGAACTCCTCTGGCAGGGTTCTGAGGCTGTACCACAATGAGGAGGCCCACGAGGCCAACCCTGAGGTACACCGCACCTGACCATATGCATTACTTATGCTATATCACATAGTGATGCATAGATGACTGTTTGTGTTAAAATAAAATATAATCCTGCAAGTTACTGTAAGATAGATTGTTACTGCATGAGTTTCCAAATGTCTTTGTGACAGGAGAAAATGAATGTGCTTTTACACTCCTCTTCATCTGTTCTGCCTTGTCACTTTGCTTGTGTTTGGATAAACTTGTAACCGTCATAATCATCAGTTAGTGGTATTAATTATTATCTGTGATTACCAGTTATTAAGTGATTAAATCTTCCCTCTAATGATATGACAGGTTTCTTTCTGCTTGGTAAAAGACCACTATAATGGTATACACAGCTAGGAGATGGGAAATTGGTACATGCTATCATTTCCCAGAATGCACAGTGATTATGTAGTCACAGAGTAGATCTACTGATTGATTATTGGGTTGAGAATGTATCCAAATTTCATTATATTTGGTCTTTATTCTCAGGAGAAAAATATGAATCAAGAGTCTCCTAAACAAGAATCTCCATTTCATCTCATCATTGTTTATAGAAACAAACTGAGCTATTAAAGAGATCTCATTTGTGAGATAGTTATTGAATCACGTAATTCCTATTAAAGGTTTTTCCTTCTTTCTCCAGTGTTTTTATATCCCAAAATGCTGCAAGGACCATATGCTGATGCACACCATTGTGATGAACATCTCAGAGCGACTGAAGGCACATCACCAGGTTTTGTGTTACTACGATCCCTCGGAGCAGCAAGACGGCGTTCTTCTGACACGTCTCTATGGCCGCAGGGCCATCATAAGCTCTCTCCTTTGGCCCACATGCACACTGGTAGGGGGCATGGTCATCATCGCCATGGTGAAGCTCACTCAGTATCTGTCATTCCTGTGTGAGCAGATCAGTCGGATCAAAAGGTGAGACTGACGGTGTGAGGAGAGTTTACCTCCGACCGGAGAACAGCAGATTTTGCACTGAGATCAGGTGCGCTGGACAGAATGAGTGGTCTCTAATCGCTGTGTTCCTTGCAGGATGGAGCTCTACTCTCTAACAGGAAATGCCCACAGCAGACTCTGTGCTCAGAAGTTTAACAGCAGGATCCAAGATGGGGTTTAAATGCAACTGGAGTCCGCCAATTGCGTTAGTCAACAAACTTGGTTCTGCATATTCACGGCTTCTAACACATGAGACTCCAGGTGTTTTAGTTCATGTGGTCTTCCTCTGAAACCCATATCAGCCCTGTTTATCCATCCATGCTGTGTTGACAAGGATGTAGCGTCGTTGTGAATAAAAGCTATACTCAGCAGAGCCCCTAGTGGTCAGAGCCGGAATTTTATGCTGAGTGAAGTCCAGTCTTCTAAATTCAAGGGTCAAAATATGTGGTCCAGTTGTGGAGTGTTGATTACACTTGCAGACCACTGGACAACCGTGACTTCATTCCGAGAAGGTGGCACTGTATTGTGATGCATCTCAAGCAGCTGACACTAATGTAATCACGGAAATACAGTAGTCTGCATACACTACTTCCATTAGCTGACTGCTGTTTAAAAAGAATACTGTCTTCTCTTTAAAACCAAAGGTCATTTGTTAATTGCTACTATACTGTGTCTCATAACTGCTGACTCAAAAACTGCTTCTAGCTGCTTTTAACTTGAAAATTCAGTCTAGTTGAAGCAGTAAACATGTTTATCAAACTGTTAAGATTTTGCAGTGTGAATAAGCTCAATATAGCTGTGTTCCAAATACTAGTGAGGTGTCTGCCTAGACAGCATTTTGGGGCATCACAGGCACACTGCCAACAAAGGCAGTTTTAAAAAGTATAGCATAGTAATGGCTAAACTCTAAGGCAGCATTGCATGTGTGAAGTTGGAAATCCCAGAATGCATTGCAGTTGAAGTTCAGTCTAATTAAAAATGGACTACTAATATTTGCTTGTGCTATGCGTTTTTATGCGTATTAGAGTATTGCATTGTTACTTCTATCGTTACGATCTACATGCTAATAACATCCAAATCCATTGATTGCAAGTCAAGTGTTCCCATGTGCTTTAAATGAGGAGCACTACTTATATGGCTCTCTGAGTTGCTGATTATGTAGGGCATTAGAATGCTGCCATAAGTCCTATTAATGCAGGCAGTAGACAGCAAGGTAGCTCACTAGATTTTGGAACAGGGCTTATATGTCTATTTGACTTAGTGCAGCACATATTTGTGGGCATTATTTGTATAGCATTTTCACACAATCAGTCAGTTTATCACAGAACTGCATTCTGTATTTGTGGTTACATGGTTATTTCCACTAAACAATGAAAGGGTTTTATGTTAACAAATATGCTGAAATCATGCATTGTCATTTGTAGATGTATGATGTATTTGATCAAAGAAATACAGGAGGTGGACTGTATGATGTTTAGGATTTTGCAGAGAAAAAAGATTCAATAGTGCCTCATTTTTTAAATATACAGAGAATTAATAAAACCATATTTAAAATGTAACATTCTTTTTAAAATATGCAGTGCACCTGTGTCTGTTATAAACAATTCTGGTTGTCCTGTTATATAAAGGTTTTTTCCCCTGTAAGTGAATTGTCAACATAAAGCATTTTTCATTTTGTGTTTGAACATTTGGTTATTGTTTAATATATATTTAGGAGTCTTTTTCGTGATAAACTACCATTGCTGACTGTCATACAGTATAAATTCATATTAATGACAAAACTGATTTATTTTACATCTGCGTTCTTCATATCTCTCAAGACAATCTGAAGTTATGAAATATGAAAACTCACACAAAGACCTCTGAGAGCCGAATGGCCCATCGTTCTCAAGAAAAACTGATTTGACTGTCCTTGGGTGACGGGTTCGGTTTGAACGGTACCTGAATTGTGTTTCGAGAGGAGCACCTTTTAAAGTGCAATCAGGTGACTGGCTACGATGAATCAGACTCAGTCTGAAATTAATCAGACCTCAGTCTCACTAACCCCCTACATTCACACACACACACACACACACACCACCATCTTCCACCCGTCACTGACGATAGCCTCATAAATAGATATTTACTGTTTAACAGGGTTTTTACCTTTTTAAATAGATCTTATTGTTAGGAAGACATCAAATGCTTGATGGAATACTGCTGTGGGGTCTTATTATTTGTGTACCATATGCTGTTTTAAAGAGAACTTATCTGCTGGATTTAAATGAGCCTGTGTGGGGTTTTTTTCTGGCTATTTTACTCACCTTTAGATAAGGATTGGAGGATGGCTGTGCCATTCTTTTTGCTTGGTCTGATTTGGTTTGCAGTGACACTCCATTGGTGCTCTTCCCCAGCTCATGGGATTTGTCTGGTGTGGAGAGTTTTATTGGATCTGTGAAATAAGGTATTGCTCATAACCCCAGAGTAACTATCCATCAGTCAGAGTGATGGAATATGGAGATGAAGTTCAATGGGTCTATGACTGTTTCAAGATATGATGAATTGTGTGTCTTCAGTCAAACATCTCCACATTATATGCAGCCAATAGAACAGAGTTTTATTTAATGGCCTATTTTTGTATAAATGCAATTGTCTATTTTTTGTAGCTGATAGTTGCTTGTGAATGTACTGTAGATGAGAAAGTACATTGTAAAGCAAGTGTCTCTATTACTGCTGTGCATCCTTACTGTAGAAGTTTGAATAAACCCTTGACCCCAAGTATTAAACTTCCCACAATATTTGATCAGAGTTATGATTTTTCATGACTGACAGTATAACAATCAAACAAAATCCCCATAGAGGCAAGTACCACTTGTATCATTTTCTTCAGAAAATATTAAGCTGTTTACAATGTTTTACCTATTTCAGTAAGTCATGTATTTCTATGTTTGATCTGTACATCATTATAGTGGCATTAAAGGCCCAGCATCAACAAACAGATTGATCAAAAGCATCCAGGTATGACGGGTCAAGTAATGCAGTGTGTGATGTAGAGAGGCCATTCAAACAAAACAAAGAGCAAATGAGTCGCAGCGTTCCAGTCACCCTATTTCACCTCAGCACACAACAAACAGGACTCTCAGTCTCGCTCTCTCTCTCTTATCTGGGAACAGGAAACCCCACACTTCCTGCTGTTCCCCTGGCAACGGAGCATGGTCATGACCTGACGGACGCGTCCTCACAAATATGGTCCTTCCTGTGCTCAGTCCAGGCAGCTGTGTGGCTTGTTAAACAGGAACATGTGTGTGTATGTCTGAGGACACAACAGCCAAGAAGAAGAAGCTGTTAATGAGTGCTGTTTGCTCACATTCAGAGTTTGTAATTTCAACAAACCTTTAACCCTGATTATTAAGATATAGCATGTAACTCATCCTGCATAAATGATATCTCAAATTGTGTGGACTAGACCTGAGTCATAGTAAAGGAACTTTCTATCAAAGACGCGAGTGGCCATTTTGACTTGGGCCAGGTAGCAACCACCATAGCCACCACATAGCCACCACATAGCCACCACATAGCCACCACATAGCCACCACATAGTGGTGTGATACAACACTCAGAACACCATGGCAACTGCATCAGAGACAACATCGCAACATCTTGGCAAATGCACTTTGGCTTTAGTTTTTGCAAGGTTCAGAAAGTTGGCAGTTGGGGCTACCTCCCTGAAATAAGTTTTTGAGGGGTGGGATGTCTGAATATCTGTGATTGCAGTAAAGTGTTCCCATTGGCTTCCACTCTAAATGTGCCACACAGGACAGACCGCGCTCTGTACTTTTTGGTTCTTTGGCGCCCTCTGCTGTCAGATTTTTGTTAACCAATTAAAAACAAACCTTTTCTTTTAAATGAACAATTTAGTAAGTTTATCAAAGGGATTTTAATATCATTTACTTTTGATGGGTAGTGTAAATGAATACATTTTAATTACACATTTAATGCTGAAGTAGATAAAAAGCTAAACACTGCCTTGGGGTGACAACACATGTCCAGACAAGGGGCAGGAATATTAGTAAAAAAAGTCATATTGAATTATATTTTTATAATTTTTAATACACAAGCCTATGTGATTACAAATCACAATGTTTTCTGGATGAATATTCAGTCAAACACACGCATTACCAATGTGTGGCTCATCACCAGTATATCTGCATAAGATTTTGAGAGCAGATGCCCTGGCTATAAACGAAAATCAGCCTTCCAACTTTAGCACAACTTTCTCAGAATCTAATGAGATGCTGAAGGCAAAAATAATTATTTTGGCATGTGATTTATGTGATGATATTCCCACAGTGGTTGGCTGAAAAACAATATAAATATATATAGATGAAGAGTGTGGTTTATTGACAGGTTATAATGTAAGTGAAGGCAGATCTGTTGAGGTATTAAATGCAAATGAGTGTTTGAGATTTTACCATTAAAAAAAAAGCCTGAGATGACATGGGTTGAACTTACACTAAACCTCTCCTGACAATGTACTACATAGCTTGCAAACCAACACATGTATGCCAAGCAATAAAACGCAAATAAATCTTGTACAACAAAAACTCCTCAGATTTAAAATGATTTATTATGTTTCTTGATTAGCCTGCCCTCTTTCTGTTTTACAGATGTCTATGAGAAAAACCAAAAACTGTAAAGCTATAAGATTTGTATCTGTATTTTACAGTATGTAACACAGTGATCATCACTTAACAAAAACTATGTTGAATGCAGTGTAGTGTTTTAGGTGTGTTTTCATGATCACAGGTCTTTAGCCCAATGACACTCAGTTCAGAAAGAGGCTGCCAACCAGAAACATCTGCACACAAAACCTCTCGTCTGGCTTAAATTAACCTTTAGTGTGAATTCTTGTGGTGTCAGTCAAAATACTCTTGTATTCATTGCTCTAAATAACTGCAGAACATATTTGGACACAATATAAAGCATTGCTAACAGTCTGTTATAGTCTTCTTGCCAGTATGAACTCCACAGGTGGTCCTGACTCACCCAGTCATGAGCTTGACCATTTACAGGGAGATTTCTCTATTGTGCAATTATCATTGCAAAACACTATTATCAAAATCAGATTACAACTCATTTAATGACCTATCTGGATCTGCATAATAACCCATAACAAAGCTAAAACGTGGATATGATAGATATTCTGTATTGAAGTATTTGGTAACCAACATCTAGTTCTACTCAATCTAACTTTAAGCAAGATCCTGAATAAATATTATGCAGTGTGCAGAAGTAACCCAGCTGAACTGAAAATGGCTTAAGTTTTAGGGGTTATTGTATCTGTTTAAAACACAAAACTAACACATAAGTGCTAGACTGGAAAATGAGTTGTTATTTGTACATCAGAATATGGTGAAAAAGTGCAAATCACACAAGTAGAAGCTACAAGCTGAAATACAATAAAATAGGACTATAAAAGATATTTATAGCAGTAATTCTGCACCCAAAACTTTTAAAAAACAAAACTGAAATGTATGCGCAAACCAAATAAATTCCAAGAGGTACAGAAAGCTCAATATATTTTTATTGAATTTATTGGCATTATGCTTAATTCAGATTTTCTGGATAGTTATTATCATACTGGAGTTTAGCTGTGCCAAAATATAAACACCAATCTCACATGATCTCCATTACATTGGATTTAACTCTTTTTTTTGTATTGTAACAAAAATGACCGCACGTGAGCACATGTATATAAAAACAACAGAAAACAAAGACTCTACAGTTCATTAGCAAGATTCCTGTGCCCATCAATATTATTACAGGTAATACTTTTAAGGACCTGCCTTGACCATGTGTTTTTTTCCCTAAACAACAGAAAATGAGAGCAATAAATGCTTGATTTTAAATGTACAATTATTAATATCCATGGGCACAAGGAGCACCTTGAACAGAAGGCAAAGGGGACTGCATACAGTGCTGCAGGATTTGACCAGATCTTCCTGTGGATCTTCTTGCTGATTGGCTGCTAACTAATGAATTAAATCTCCCTTTTGCTGTGTGGAGATTTAAAAAACTGTGAAGGTTTTTGTCCACAAGAACCAAAGCGACACCAATCTCTGATGGGTATTAGGAATGTAGACATGGATCCTCAGAACTGAAAATAAAAACAGTCATGTTAAAATGACATTATTCTAAGCACTGCTGTAAAAAGATGCTGCATCTCATTATTTTGTAAAAAAAACATACGTTCTTAAGGAATTCCTCTGCAACAATTCGGGCTCTTGCATTGACCGACAGCTTCATCTCGCTAATCTCCTTGTCAATCTCCTCCATGAAATGAATAACAAAGTCCACCAGCTTATGTTTATACATCTGCTCTGTGTGGAAGTTGGTGATGAGGAAGCTGATGTCATAGCCCTGACAAGTACAGAAGGGGAAATGAAAAAAGACACTTTAAAGTGACATTTGTCAGATATGGTAACCCATATCCAAAATGTGAACACACACTGCAAGTCGTGAACACACACTGCAAGTCGTGAACACACACTGCAAGTCGTGAACACACACTGCAAGTCGTGAACACACACTGCAAGTCGTGAACACACACTGCAAGTCGTGAACACACACTGCAAGTCGTGAACACACACTGCAAGTCGTGAACACACACTGCAAGTCGTGAACACACACTGCAAGTCGTGAACACACACTGCAAGTCGTGAACACACACTGCAAGTCGTGAACACACACTGCAAGTCGTGAACATACCCAGAGCAGTGGGCAGCACACTGCTGTGCCTGGGGAGCAATCAAGGGTTGGGTGCCTTGCTCAAGGGCACTTCAGTTGTTACCTGCCATTGCTGGAATCGAACCAGCAACCTTCTGACAAGCCCGACTCACTAACAGGTAGGCCACAACTGCCCCCAAAGGATTGTCAGAACTTAATCTTAAATAGTTATTAAAACAAAATGGTTATTTGCCTGCACAGCTTTTTTGGTTATGCATTTCGCCCCTTTAAGATTTGAAGATTCCTCCCCATAGTTTGTTCTTCACAAATCTTCATTTGTCTCACCTCAACAGGCTTTCTCCGCAGGATAAAGAAGTTCTCTGCTCGCATCATCATAAACCTCATGAATTTATGGCACAAGATCTTCTCAATCTCATCAGCCTAAGAAAATCATCAGATGATTAGAACAATCCTAAATCACCACTTATCAGATAGAAACAACCAGCCTCAACCTTCAGCAGTGCATCTTTAACTCCTCACCTGCTTGACAGCGATGCTGACTCTTACAGAGTTTATAGAGCCTTCAATCAGAACCTTCTCCTTGTCATTGCGACTAATGACCACCGGCTGCAACAGAAGCTCTTTGCTGCTCCTATATTGAAACATTTATAAGCACTGTATCTATAATAAAACACACACATACAAAGAAGGCAAAGTTATTTCCTCACCTAACCTCCACCTCTGGCTTATTGTGTCGCTCCACCACCTGAGAGGAGAAGTTCTCCAAACACAGGGCTGCTTGAAGAGTAGCACGCACTGCGTTCAGGTAGGGTCGCAATGTCGCTGTCTAAAAAATGAAATCAGAATATACTGCATGCCAATATATTTTCACACCAATCACTTTATTAGGCATCTTATGTATGTTTCCTGTACATATCACCTCTTCAGTATTACTCTGTATGGTATATATGTATATCCGCATAATATACTTATTTTGCACAATTGCCTCTTACACTTTTACATGTTTATATTTTACTCTTTAATTTATTATTATTTTGTTATTAACTTCCTGTTGTATTTGCATGTGTGTACAGGGCGCTTCCAATACCAAATTAAATTCCTTATTTGGCAAACAAAGCTTTTTGTACTATTTTTTACTATTTTGTACTATTGTAATATTTATACTAGATAAACACACAAACATGATTGTAAGTGGGTCGAAGAGGCGTTTTGATTATGGTCATTGCAAATAATAGTGTAAAGATGTAGCCAGATTAGGTGCTAAAAGTGTCACTTTAAGTGTCAAAAGTGTCGATCGTGTAGATGTAACTGTTAGCAAATGAGTTATCAAGCCTGTCTGACAATCAACCATTTTGAATGAATTAAATAAGTGGCATTTAGTAAATCATCGTTCTATGTAGTATGATGTGCATTTAAAAACGTGCATTTATTTTTTTTACATCTTTGTGTCACATCCAGTGACGTTAGCCAGCTAGCACAAATCAAGGGAGAAAATAACATCACTCGATCAAATGAGCCATAAATCACTACTGTAATGCAAAAGGGTAACGGAAGAATATTTATTGGGTCACCTTGTTGGATAGGCTACAATGAAAATAATATCATAATTAAATAACTTCCAAGAAATATAAATCTCTTACCATTTTATATGAGGTCTGTGGAGGAAGACGGAAGTCCGCACGCCACGCCTGTAGAGATGTGAGAACACGCCTTCTCTTCGATCTCACGCTACCGTAATATAACAATCCCAAGCGCAACACCTTTATCGTTATCATCCGTCCATGTATTTGTTACGTCATTTGATAAAAAATGTTTGCTGTATAAGAATGCACTCCTGATTATAAACTACAGTATCACGCTCGTCTGTCTTTAAGAAACAAAATAGCATGAAAACTATAAATACCACAAAGATCTCAACATAGATCTCAACTATTCTGATCTTTACGGTTAAGCTTACTCGCAAACTTACCTTGATTCGCTTTTTCTTCCTTATATGGCCAATAGCGCGACAGGTCCAGTGTATTTTAGTCAACGAAACGCAGATCTAAAATATTATATCCTTACATAAACATTTGCTCTTTTGGGCCATCGAAAAGGGAAAAGGTGTATTAAAAGAGGTAATATTTAATTATACTGTTTCAATAAATCATGGCGCTTCAGTTTGGAATATACCATGTCATAAGATACTATGCTATTTTGAGGGAAGTAAAATTATTATGCGGTTATTTATCGGAAATACGTTATTAGTTTTATAAACAGCACATAAATGTTTGAAACAAAATAAAATATTGTATAAAACAGTTTGATCATAATCAAAGCACTTGTAGTACATATTATTGTTTCTACGTTTTGATCTGTGATCTTTCTCCCGTACATGTACATAATGGTTTAGTCAGTAATGGATGCCCCTTCAACGGAGGTAAATAATTATATATTTTTTATTAAATCTATTGTACGAGAGTTCAGCTTAATCTTTAATTTTGTTTTATAGTAAAACGTGTTCTTTAATTATAGACCCAGGCCTTTAAATTTTTAAAGCGCATATGTATTAATACGTTTTGTAACCGGTTCGCTGTGTGTTTAAATAGCATGCAGCAGCATTACTAGCACGTATCCGCTAGCTCACAATGGATCCCTAATATCTCACCTTTGTCTTATTTTTGGATGTCAGTATCACATAACAGATTGAACGACAATGCAGAGACGCAACATATATAAGATATGAACTGTTTGGAGCTCATTATTGGAGGCACTACAACGCCCAATATGAGATCAGACAGCCTCCAGCTCATACCATTACCACTCTCCCAAAATAACATAACTTTATTTAATAAATAAATAAAATAAGTAATGTGTTCCTGTAGCTCAATTATTAGAGCTCAAAGTTTGTGGGTTCGATTCCCACGGAACACACACACCGATGTATATGTTAAATGCACTGCAAGTTTTTTTTTTGGATAAAAGTGTATGCCAAATACATAAATATAAATATTAAGTCGATTGTTTATTTCTAATAGAGGATTTCCAAGACACATGTTCCGAACCCTTAAAATCATGCTTTTTCATTTTAACACAACCTTGACTTGCTTTCAGATATAGATTCCTTTTTCTGAGAAGATGAGTGAACTGAAAGACTGTCCCCCTCTTAAGTACTATGACTTCAAACCTGTGGACCACTTGAAAGTGTGTCCACGCTACACTGCGGTGCTCAGCCGATCTGAGGATGATGGCATTGGCATTGAGGAGCTTGACACACTTCAGCTTGAGCTGGAAACGCTCCTCTCCTCTGCCAGCCGACGTCTCAGAGCGCTGGAAGAACAGAGACAGGTGAAAAAGTTTTGGTCTCTGTTGGTTGTCTTTGTTTCTCCTGTTCACTCATGTGACTAAAGTGTTCTTTTTAACTCTCTAAAACAGATCCTTACAGACTGGCAAGACAAAAAAGGGGACAAAAGGTGCCTAAAATTAGGGAAAGATGCAGATATTTCAGCCTCTTCCCGCCATTCCAAGCCAAAGAAACAGAAGCTTGATGGAAAAGGTAGTCATGGTCCTGGGCCTGGTCCAGGTAGGCCAAAGTCGAAGAACATACCAACCAAGGTTCAGGACTTTGAATTTGAAGTGGACCCGCAAGATATACCCCGCAATCCCAAAAATGATGCTCCTAACAGGTTAGGTGAAATAGATCTTTTTTACGTGTCATGCATAATATATGTCTGTATAGAATACATTATATCGCATTCTATCGTATCAGCAATATATCGTAATGACTGTAGATGGCTTAGTTGTGCTCAAGAGCCACACAAAGCCAAGATGTTAATTCAGATGCAATTATTCAGTTACCATATCTTACCAGAGTACTACTTACTGAAGGATTGGCAGGGCCTGAGCAGCCATGTCAGTAGACATTTATTTCTATTTGTGTGTGTTAAACAGATTTTGGGCCTCAGTTGAGCCCTACTGTGCAGACATCACAAATGAAGAGACCAGAGTTCTTGAGGAGTTGCTCAAATCACCTGAGGATGAAGCTGAGTACTACAAGGTAAAAATCTTCACCACAGATTTATATCGGCAGATTCTGTAATAGGAATGCATACTTAATGGCATCATTTAGTTATTTACTTGCAACTGTGAGTTTGTTTTACATTATTGCCTTGCAGATCCCAGCACTGGGAAAGCATTATTCCCAGCGCTGGGCTCAAGAAGACCTGTTAGAGGAGCAGAGAGAGGGGGTGAGAGCTAACGACAAGAAGAAAAGCATGATGGGTCCACTTTCGGAACTGGATGCCAAAGGTAAAAGTAGTATTTTAAATTCTGTTACATTATAATGGTAAAGGTAACGTCCTTTGTTTTTTAACCTAAAATCTGTTTGGAATTAATCCTGTATGTTTGTATGTGATTATTTTTGGGTGTATGTAGATGTAGACGCCCTCCTGAAGAAGTCAGAGTCGCAGCATGAGCCACCAGAAGATGGGTGTCCCTTTGGTCCTCTTACACAGCGGCTTCTACAAGCACTGGTTGAGGTCAGTGAGTTATAATAAAATTGTTAATTTAAAATGTTTCTTATGTTCAGAAAGCTTTTTGTAACAGCTTCTGTATATAGCATAATATATCTCTATATATAATTCATAAATTGATAGGATGTTTTTAAAAACATTTCACCAGAGAAATATAATCAAATATCAAAGATCTTAACCTTTATTGCAAAAAGCGTATTTGTCTTCTGTTTGCCATGAAAATAACCTTTGTGGCTAATATGAAATCACCATGTTTCATCCTTTTTTGATGTAGGAAAATATCATATCCCCTATGGAGGAGTCTCCCATTCCAGAGATTCCAGGAAAAGATGAAGGAGCTGGTACATCACCTCGTAGCCAGGGAAAAGCCTTCAGGTAAATTTTCATTTTACATGTTATTTTCACTAAGGTGCATCAGCATGAGTGAAATATGTTGACTTTAGCCTTCACTTAATTTATTGTTTTTGGAATACTGTATACTGACAAATGGGGTAAATTACCTCCAGTAATGTGTATTAAGAAATGTGTATGTATTCATTTTGATTTATTGTTTACTTTAACTCTCTTGTTTGTTGCCCTCTTTTACAGTGTACCTCACACACGCTCTCTGGAGGCCCGTATAAGAGAGGAGCTGGTGTCTCAGGGGTTACTGGACTCTGATGAGAGACAGGGTGTCGGGGGCGAGTCTGAAGATGAGGTACTGGCTGAACTTCAGAAAAGACAGGCTGAACTCAAAGCGCTGACAGCCCACAACCGTGCACGCAAGCAAGAGCTGCTCAAGTGAGTCTTCTTCAAAAATTCAGATCAAGACCTCTGTCACTATGCAATAAAGTCCAGCGTATGAAAAGAAACCTGTAATCTTGTACGCCTTTCAAGATTTAGAGGAACTAGTTTGATGTGACAGGTTTGTACTTTATTTTCCATAGTTATAGTCAGAGAAATGTATTGCAGCAGCCTCGTCAGGTGTACGTGTGATGTAGATGTGACCTTTCACTTTAACTTTTGTTCATATAGGTTGGCGCGGGAAGAGATGCGAAAACAAGAGCTTCGTCAGCGGGTTAGAGTGGCTGATAATGAGGTCATGGAGGCCTTCCGCCGCATCATGGCAGCCAGGCAAAAGAAACGTACACCAGCGAAAAAAGATAAAGACCAGGCTTGGAAAGCTCTGAAAGAGAGAGAATGTATTCTTAAACTCTTAGATGGATGAATAAAACCAGCAGCTATCCTGTGCAATATGTTTGTATGTTTGTTGGCTATAGACAGGTTATATAGACAGCTTCAAATAGTTTTGCTGAGAGACGGTTCAAGAATTCACATTTCTTCATACTGTAAGCAAATTTATTTTCTTACAAGTTATATTCTATTTTGTATAAGATTCATATATTTTAACCACCTTTGATTCAGAATAAGATCTAATCATGACTTTTACTAAATAGTTATTTGACACTATTTGACTTCAAAGTATCAATGATGTAAACTATGGACCTTTTACAAGGTTTACAATTTTTATGCATTTCTGTACAGCTCTGAAAGCGCTGAAGTGATTACCATAAAGGACTGATATTGTTAAAGCTGTTATATAACTATGGACATTTTTTGTGTTTTATATGGTTGAAAATTACATTAAAAACATGTTTTGTTAACTGTGAGTATAGTCGTCTGTATCTTATACATTCGTAACTTCTAAACTTTGACGTTGCTGTTGAATGTATGTGTAAAAATAAAAACAAATAAAAAAAATAAATTGCGTTCTGGTGTCTTCTATTCTAAGCATTGATTTAACCTGTTGTGAAAGGCTACACTGATAGAGGGCGCTGTTATATATTTGCATAACGTACAGTAAACCTGAGCGCCGTTTTTTTGCGCTCCTCTGCTCCACTCCATAACAAGAGTTTCTAGGTAAGACTTCATATATTTCTCCGCATGTATGTCGTGTTTTACTAGTTTCTAAAGATAATTCGTTGACTGGGAGCAAAAAATGCTACATGCAACTAGCAGTCTAGCTAGTTAAGCATCTGCGAAACAACCTATGAGATTCTGAGGTCAAATTTAAAGTTAAGTTAAATATTTTGTTTAAGGGTGGTGTAGTTTCCGAGTTGCTGTACCGAACGTTTCAATTTGTTTTAATGTAAAAAGAGGACGTCGTCGATTTACCCCCATCTGATCAGCAGCACTTTTATCACTTTTAATGCTACTCTCTTCGAGTAGTGCTTTTTAAATTAGTGCGATAGTTTAGACAGTTTTTAAGAAACGCTTGTGTTGAATTTACGCAGTTTTGGCGCGCCTGGCAGGATGTGCGGGAGAACTGCCTGCACGCTCGCGCCGGAAGAGCTCAGTCGCGCTTCCCGGTATCGAGACCGGAGAGGAGAGCGACACCGACCGCGGTGGAAGGATGGAGACAGTGACAAATACAGACCGTCATACAACAAAAGTCCCCAGTCCTTCAGCCCCGTCCTGCTGTCCAGAAGACACTTCAACAAGGCGTGGAGTTTTGTCTCTTCATTAAAGCATATGCATAGCTTGTGACGTTAAACAAACGTTTAATTAACGTTTTCCACAGGACGCCCCTGTTGATGAGTGTGTGTTGGCAGCTATGCGCTGGGGTCTCGTCCCGGCGTGGTTCAAGGAAAATGACCCCAGCAAAATGCAGTACAGCACTTCAAATTGCCGCAGTGAGAGTCTCCTAGAAAAGAAGTCTTATAAGGTACATAAGATGTGATCGGTATGATCGTGTCCGGAATGTGATTTGATTCTGCATTTACAAAACGGCAGAAGTTGTCAGTTCTATGACGTATTTCTGTCGTCACTGACATTGGGTTACCTGTTTATACAAAATGTTATGAATCTGATCTATTTAAAATATGGTTGTAAATCCCAGTCACTGATTGTGTAAATAGCCATAGTGTTCAAAGGTATCTGTTTCACAGGATCCTCTTCTGAAAGGACAACGCTGTGTTATTCTAGCCGATGGCTTCTACGAATGGCGGCGTCAGGAGAAAGAAAAGCAGCCTTTCTTTATTTATTTCCCGCAAAGCCAAGGAGGACAAGTTCCCAGTCAACAAAGTGCAAAAGAGGAGATTTCTCAAAGTCAGACCCAAAGAGAGGCAGACCAACATGTGAGGTTTTGGTTTTCTTAGACATGCATTTGTTCAGTCATTGCAGTATTGCTCATTTTTCCTTTATTAATTCCACATGTGGCTACAGAGTGATCAGGAAGATATTGATTGGACAGGCTGGCGTCTACTGACAATGGCTGGACTCTTTGACTGCTGGACTCCTCCTGGTGGTGGAGAGGCTCTGTACACATACACGGTTATCACTGTAGATGCTTCACCAAACCTTCAAAGCATCCATGACAGGTTCAGAACACAAATATGATGAATAATCAATCTCATACAAGGAGTCAAATGTTGGCCATGTTTGATCACTTTAGTTAATGTGGTGTTATCTCACAGGATGCCTGCTGTGTTGGATGGAGAGGAAGAGGTAAGACGGTGGTTGGACTTTGGAGAAGTAAAGTCACTGGAAGCAATTAAATTACTTCAGCCAAAGTGCTCCCTGACCTTTCACCCTGTTTCATCATTGGTGAACAACTCCCGCAACAACTCTCCAGAGTGTCTTCAGCCAGTAGATTCCACAATTAAGAAGGTAAAGAAACGTGGTTGAGGCAACAGGGGTTAGCTAGATGTCTACACCCATCACCTTAATGCTGGTTACCTCTTTATATAGCATGGCATTTGTAAAAATGCGACACACTGGACATACTAAAATTATCCCCACATCTTTTACATTGTTTTATCTATCTGTTAAAGCATTTATATGATTCAGACCATAGATTCTATACTCTGATTAAAGCAACTATTTATTTTCACCTTTCCTGGCCCAGACCCCTCAGCCTTCAGCCAGTAGTAAAATGATGATGAGTTGGCTGAAGACTGCCTCGCCTATTAAGCGGAAGGATCCTGATGAAGATACCACGGCTAAAGGACCTGAAGAAAAGTTTGATTCACAGAAGAAGACCAAACCACCTGGGCCTCTCCAGCAATGGCTGCTGGGAACGGGTTCCAGTAAGAAACCAAGGACTTTGTAATAAACGCAAACGTGTTAGTGGATTGCTGGTGTCCTTTTTATATATTGTGGGTAAGCATTCTTTCACCAGTCTGAGAAGTCAAATGACCAAAGCTAGTGACAGATTACTAGTTTAAAGGGTTGTCTTCTAAAGATAACCAACTGGTGACTAATCTTCAAAATAGGAAGGAATTTGGTCCAGAATCTGCACTTTGATATGCCTTTGAAAATGTTAGAAAAACACTTTGTTTGCAAAGTATTTAGTCTGCAGATGTCAGTATACTTTTGATAGTTCCTTTCATGATTTTATATGATGCAAATAAACATTCACATTCAGTAGTAGTGAATTCAGCTTTGGTGTTCATTTAAAATTGTTTCAGTTGATAACACTTTCCATGTCCAACACAAACATTGATCACTCCACATTGAATATAAACATAATTCTTCTATACAACACAAACAATCTGAAGACCATAGGATTATATTATCTAAAGCAAACATGCAGTGTACAAAAGATTTATTCAACAATTTTATTTCCATTATTATTTTGAAATACATTTATGTTAATGTATATGCTGTGCATTTTATTTCATTAAATGTCACAAATAATTCAGTTTTACCCCATTGTTGTCTAGTTGTTTATTTGTATATGCAATGCAGATAATAATAATAATAATTACAATCATAATGAACAAAGAGACAGGAAAAGTTTTGGGTGATACCAAGCACTTAAATACTCTACCATCCTGAGCTACTGGTAGAGTCCGGCCAAGATATGAAAAAAAACAGATAACACATGCCACTTGTTCATGGCATACTCGGTCATGCTAACATGAGGATTGATAATAAAAAAAGATACAAAATCAAATTGTCATTGTATTATTATAGTGAGCTAATGATAGAAGCTATTAATTTGAACAGTAGTAGAGGGATTGGGTGTACAATGAAGTAATTTGCTGCAGATCATAAATGTAACAGTGGGGGGCAGTGCTGGGCTCCATCTCATGAAAAAACAGGTGGTAACCCATCCTTGCAAACTGAGGTGCAACTTATAAGTTTATGACTTTGAAATGCAAATAAAGCATGTAGCATATGCTTTCTGTCAGGCCACCATTTTATGTTACGCAGAATAAGGAAGCAGTTGAGAATGTCTGGTAGTTCTGGTACGTATAGCTTTAATGCTTTGATACACACCCCCGTTTCAGCCCACATCACACACATTTCATTTACACTGTGGGACTGGATCATATAAAAAAAATCCCAAAAGCCATTCAAGTGTTGTGCAGAGTTTCAGCAGGACTTTTACGTGATTCTTTAGAACCAATGAGTGGTGTCAGGATTGCGTACGAAAATGTCTTGATTACTTTGGGAGATTTAGCCTCTTGAGCATGTGGGCGTATGTGTGTATATGGCTGTGAATGCAAACTGTGGAGGATATTGAATGAAAAGAAGTCTGCTTGTCTACAAAGGCCAGTGATTATACAGAGTAAAGAGCGGGGGAGGAGAAGAAAGAGACAGGGTGAGAGAAATAATGCAAGAAAGGGAAGGAGTGAGACACAAGGCCAGAGAGGGTGAGGGTGAAACATTACGCCCCCATAGGTCCTCAACAGCTACAAGTCTCTGCCGATGGTTTGGCTCTATCATTCCGATCTAGTTTGATTGGCTCGGGGAACTCGTTGTATAACTCCACTTCGGTTTCCTTCAAAAAAACTTAGACAGTTAGCATCTGCTACACCATGACTTAATGGATATATATGTTATCCATAAATACTATTCCAGAATATATTATAAAAATATACGTATATAACGTCAGTTATTGAAGCTTATCAATTGTTAGCTTATCTGCTATGCCTATGGCAACATGTAACTATTTCAGCATGCAGTGAACCTACTTGTTTGAGTGCGTTGCGTGCGATGGTCTGGAAAGCCTGCTCTACGTTGATGGCTTCCTTCGCACTGGTCTCAAAGTATGGGATATTGTTCTTACTCTGGCACCAAGCCTGTGCTCGCTTGGTTGTTACCTGAGAGTGAGAATGTGTAAAAATAACCACAATTAAAATGCAGAATTCACAGAGATAGCAAGAGTGCTTATGAGCTTGTGGGTTACTGCTAATTATAAATGATTATGAATACAAAATGCATAATGGCTAGAACCAAAATGTGTGAAAACAATGAAAATAGAATGTTTGCCTTAGTAAACAACACTAATGAATCAAATGTTTAAACATTTTATATCTGGTACATTTTTGTTATTGCACCTGCTAACACACATGCCTCCTGCAGTTTTTAAATTAAGTTTACCAGACACTCTACGATGACCTGGATGAGCATAAACATTTGTAGATATAAATACAACACACAAATCATAAACCCACGAGTCGTTACATCACACCACCCACCTGCCTGTTCTCCAGATCGATTTTGTTGCCCAGCACCACGAAGGGGAAGTTTTCTGGGTCGCGCGGGCTGGCCTGGATAAGAAACTCATCCCTCCAGCTGTCCAGCGTCTTAAAGGTGTTGGGGGCAGTGACATCGTACACCAGCACACAGCAGTCAGCACCGCGGTAAAAAGCCACGCCCAGAGACTGGAACCTTTCTTGACCTGCTGTGTCCCATATCTGAATGAAGAATGATACAGAACAATTAAAATGTCACAAATTAATACATTTAAAGTGATTATAGCAGATTAATTCAGTTTCTCGTTAACAGCAATTTAATATTTTCACATGAATTCTGTTTCAGACTAAATTGCTCAAGAATATTTACTGTGCATTATCTTTGCATTCTTATAAAAATGTATACATTATGGTAACCATTTCATTAGAAGGATTATTATAAAACTGCAATAAACGCAATTTTCATTTTTGGCTAAACTTACTCTTCATGTTGACAAGCAGAAAATTAAAATGTTAAATAAAAAATCATGTACTTTATATTATATTAGCCTGTAAAAACGTTTACATGGTTTACAACCATCTGTACCTGCATTGTGACGAGTCGGTCATCAACCATCACTTCTTTTGTCAAAAAATCTGCTCCTATAGTAGCTTTATACTGATTACTGAACTTCTTATTCACATACTGGTTCATCAGAGACGTCTTCCCAACCCTGTTAAGACAGAGGACGCTGTAAACCAGAGCTACTTCACACTGCAACTACAACTACAAAGGCTCAACAACTGGCAGGCACACACAACTGAGAACACACTGCAGCTCTTCGTAAAAGTATGGGGAAAAGCAGAACCTCAAACACAATAAAATATGATAAAGTGAATGGCAGAAGTGAAACTTTCCATTAAGTATTTATCTTCCACCCATAAACTGTCGCATCTTCACCCTGCTGGGCACCAATCTGCATAACACATAAAATTGCAAATAACTACTAACTGAAAATTTGGGTGTTTACCGGACATACTTTTACATGCCCAAATTGTCATAAACTAACAGAGGTAAACTAACTGCCTCAACATACGTTCATTTTGTCACACTCATTTGGTAGGGTGTAATAATGTCTACCTGAAATTATAGTAGCGTCCATACATTCCTGTTTAGAGCCGAACATCTAAATCATCTTTTCTCTCTTAACTCAAAGCCAATGGGTGGTTAGGATGTTCATGTTAATTAGTGTAGGCTATGTACCACTTTAAAAAAAAAAATCACTTCCTGTTGGAACGTAGATGCTGTCATTTAGGTTAACCAGCTTACCAAATGACAGACTGTCATGCATAAATGTCAATCACTCACTGACAGGGTTTCATGTTTTTGAAGGGGTTGAGATCCCACAGGCCCTATCACCCCATAACTGGTCCTAACTACATAATAAAATATTGGTACTTATTAACATATTTGAGATTATAACAAGACTCTTCTGTTGGTGCATATCTTAAACTACATATTATCAATTATACATCCAGTCAGAAAATGGGTCAAATGGGGGGTGGAGTGGGGGAAGCTCTGTCTTTAATGTAATCCCTAAAGGCAGAATAAAATGGTAGCAGCCCTGACCTGCATTACAAGGGCACCATGTCAAAATGTGGGAACTCACCCGGAATCTCCAAGGATGATAACCTTAAGCAGAACTTTCTTCCTTGATGTCATAATGTCACAGCTGGGGGAGAAGGACACAGAGATTTCAACAGCACATCTCGTACGAAAAAAGGAAGTAAAACCAAAACTATTTACATTCAAATCATAGGTCACAGAAGTGGAGCAAAACTTCATCTACATTTCACGCTAAAAGAACATTTACATTTTATTTCCCCAACACACTCTAAAGTGGGTTACAAAAGCCTTTTTGTTTTTACAACTGACCAAACACATGATTCTGCACACATTCTCAAATTGGTCATGTGCGCTGTTACTATTAAAGTCACGAGAAACAAACTCTCAAACAATATGCAACACGCCTGCTGCTGAACGCGCACAGACTTCCCATTTTGTGACGTCGGCTTGTACGCATCGCTGTTTCAATCAATACAGGCCCATCTGCCGAGGTACAGTGTATATGCAGGTCAGGAAATTGAGAGGGAGAACACAGATCATTACTGAACTCTCCGGGAACTAAATCAATGGAACACTTGCAGAAAAACAGTCTAAAAACAAAACCTTAAGGAAGCCAGGTAGTCCTCAAGGTAGGTCTCAGGTCACATGGTGACATGACATGAGGAATAGCAAGTTAATCATGTAAACCACATGCCACTGTAAAAGACTAATATTATCTAACAAGGGCTGGGTATTTACATGTACCTTCACTGAAATCACTGTGTTTTTACCTGAATCTCTCAGAACTGTGACACAAAGGCCTCAGTATGTACAAGGTGATAAAATACCGCTATATACAAAGCAATAAAAGACTAAAGTCACAGATATACACCTAAAGTATGGTCTGAAAGAAATGTTCACCTGACTTCTTTAGAAATGTGTCTTAAGAGTTATACAATAGACTCAGACTAGTGACAAAATCTAGATTGAAACATTCGAATTGAAAAAATATATCAGAAGAATCAGCTTATAGCTAAACAATAAAAAATTATATATTTATTTATATTATGTACAGATAATTTTAACCCCAGTCTCAGAGTACAAAAAGATGCATGTCAGCTTTAACAAGCCTGAACGAACTATTTGTAAACATTCTTCTATAGTATGATCATAGGTTCAACTGTTCTTAATCAGCAACAAGCAGCAACAAACATTGGACTGCATATACAACAGGCTAGAATCAGATAAGCTTTATTTAAAAGGACAATTTAGACAGTGTAAAAAAATAATTTCACCATTAAGAAAAACTTGTTTTAGGATCACAAAAAGGAGCAAAACCAGCAAAGTGGTCAACAATTAATGTAGCACTGAACTATGAGAACAGAATACTCTTTAAAGCAGCAAATACTGAAACGCCTTAGAAAAAAATAACTGTTCCTAACCCTTAAAAGACATCATCAAAACCCACAGCTGCTGAGAGCTGTAGAAGTGGACTGAAGAGGTCCTTCACACAGTGCTTGATTCTGTTGAGCATGATGGAAAATCACATAACTTAAAATCACACACCTGGAACGCTTTTAATGGGTCATGAAGTCACTGCAGAAACCTTACACTGTTTATTACACACCGAAGAAGGCAAACATCTATCACCAATAAACTAAAGGAGTCTATGAAAATAAATTAAAAAGATAAAAGCATATTATGTGTACCCTGGTTGTCATATAACTCATTCCCTCCAAGTACTACCTTAACACATAATATCAGTATCATGACTTCAAGCACCTTTATGCTCCAACTTCATGACATAGATAAAAACCTTGCGAGCTTACTACTGTACCTATATTGTATTTTTGGGAATCATGAACATGTGCTTTATGACTGACCTAATGCGTAACAATTGTAATATAAAAAAGCTGTCTACGTAGGGAACCAACTAAGGCACAGCCCAAGACTGTATCTGCCAACATTTTTACAACTCCATATTTAATCTGGAACCCATGACACTGGCTAAAGTCGGATCACATGGTACACAGCACTTTCCCTTAGTGAGTAAGAACCGTAGACAGCCACCCAGAACACAACAACATAACCCTATTGACATAAATGAATGAATTATGTATTAATGTTACAGTGAACTACAGTGAAGCGTTTAGATTTTTATAGTAAATCATTTATTGACAATGCTAGACAACTGTTCAACCGAATGTAAGCATGTTGTAAACATTCAGGCAGGAAAGTGTTTTATGCGGCTGCTGATTGTGCAATCAGCTGATTTGATATGGAAGTCTACAGCGAGGTCCAGATCTGATTATCTGCTATTATGTTGGTAGCATTATAAAATGTCCCCGTATATTTTTTATTCTCTCAATACACCGATCTGATGAAATCGAAAACGTTTTAAGTGTGTGTGTATATATATAAAATAACAACCCATCGCGTTTGCCAGGCCTGTCAAGGTAACTAGAAACACCTGATCATTTAGGGCCCGAATATAGATTGATCAACATGTTAAAATGTTTTAAATACTCGTTTTAATTAGATGGCAATAATGTACGAATGAAAACCACAATGTTACTCAGTATTACTGTCCCTTTACAGCATAAAAATGAGCTGTCGGTCAGCTCGTATGCTAACGTCAGTTAGCTTACAGAGCAATACTAAAGCCAACCACCTCATCTACATTTACAAACCCACCACCAGCCTCTGGATTCAAAATGCAACATCATACGTGCTGACTTTATAACTCACCTGGTTTATAAAGCAGGAGTATCAGTCGGTGTTTGTACTAGTGTTTTAGCCTGTGAGCTAAAATGCTACCGTGTCCTTTTACAAGACTGATGTTTATGATGCAAAACAAAAAAATAACTTCAGCCCCTATCGCACCGAGAGACTGAATCGTTTCGACTAGTGAAAAGGGTGATTTAATCCGAAACGGGGGATACGGATACGGGTGCTATAACTGTTAACACCCCTCTGTGAACAGGCAGATCTTTTCTCTTTCTCTTTTGAGATCTGCTTTAACTTCCTCCAAAACAACCCTGTGATAGCCAGCGATGTCATCACGCCGGTGACGTCATCGCGCAGGCACCCGACACACCCTGCGGGAGGGCACTTTTTCTCCTGCAGCAGCATGTTGTTTTACCGCGGTACTAAGCAAGTGTGTGGCTCTATTGGTGAATCTGCATACGATTCATAAAAAATCAAAACAAACGTGTAATGCTGTTCTGAAAGCTGATCAAAAGCTCATCGTAAAAAAGAAGTGAAATGGAATCTGAATAAATACCATAAATGCATTCCCAGTCTCCTCTTTACCCCCATTCTGTTAATATATCCCAAAACATGAAATGTGCAACCATAATGTGCGCTATTATTTACTTGCGTTTTAATTTGGGTCTCCAGATGGAATAATGGCTCCATCTGCAGGACACGTCAAACAAATGTACACGATGGTTTTATCAATCTATAAACAACGAGAGAATAAAGTTTACAAGAACAACATTTCTGCACGGAGTAAAGGTTACGTAGTAATAAAATATTTCATACATCTCGTGGGATCTTGCTAAGACGTTTCTTGTAGTGTACCAATGACCTGTCATTGTTATGTACCTTATTTGTAAAACACCTTTTAGGAAGTTCCTCTTCATTTATCATTTATAAATGTCTGTTTTGTATTTTCTTTTTGTGGCGTTGTATGCGTTTAATCGAATGTAAAGTGAGTTGTTTTCCGCACGTGACGTCACTAGGAAAGGCCCGCCTCGAACATGGCCGCGCCCTGGATGAACGTGCAGCAGTTGTACGAGGGTGATAAAGATGAACCCTTCGTTACCTGTTCAGTGTTGTTGTGAAGAGTAAGGGGATACAGTATGGACACACGGGAATTCACAGCCTCCCTTGTGGTACTGTGCGATTTGTGTCAATGCAGTTAATGTGTGAATATTATTTAGAGATCTGTTTGCATCTTTCCTGATGATATTACTTGTGAATGTCTTACAAACAGAGAGTAATGCGACAATAGCGTCTCCTGTTATTTGAAGGAGCTGATGTTGATCAGTCAGTGTAATGTGTTTCAGTACTCGCAACTCAAGTTTTTATAAATTAACATTTTTAACTTTGGTTAGGACAATCAGAAAATAATCTGTGTCTACCCTGTTATTTTAAAGTTCTGTTTGGTGTTATTATTTACTATTGTATGTTTATGTTAACCTTTTAAAGTCTATAGAAAAACGAGAAATGATCTTGTACACTAAATTTGAAATACAATTTATGTGATAACTAACATTTTGTAAGATTGACAGATCTCCAAACACTTTCTTTCAGTGTCATAAATCAACCACAGGGTTGTCAATTTATATTGTAGTTCTCATATAGAAAGTGTACATTTGTTATATTCAGTTCAGTTCAATTCACATTTATCTGTATAGCGCTTTTCACAGTACATATAATTTCAAAGCTGCTTTACAGAAAATGAAAGTTGTACATTGTCAGACAATTGTGTTATTAGAATTGATTATAGAATTTTACAGGTCTAAAATGGTACAGATTATGCATTTGGTTTATATTGTATATGCATTTAAGCAGAAGTAATAATCATCCGAAGTTCTTGCAGAGGTCAGCATCATCGCTGCACAATGTTGGATCATCTTAAGATGCTGGATCTGTACTGGTGCTGTCATGATAGGAGGGAGGCAAATTGACAGTAATTAGCATAGCTGCATTCATAACATTACTAGCACAAAAAATCTTTAGCATTTTTTTTCTGATGTAATTGGAATACAAGGTTGTGCAATGCATTATGTAAATGTTTGGCTAAAGAGATTTGTCTAGATTTATCTAGATTTGAATTGTAAGAGAATGTCTGAGCCCCCATAGAAAGTTTAGCGGACTTTTTATGTTTATTAACAGTTATGTCAATCCAAATACACAGTTTCAGATATGGTTTGTCGCAATCACTCTGAAAAATGAAGTTAATCAAGATGATACATGAATTTATTTGTTTTAGTAGATTGATGTTATCAGAATTTTATACTTAAATATTAGCTAATGACTAGCTTAGGTTAAAGTTTCCGCTTGTGCTGAATCCATGGTATATTTTCTCTAAGTACATGTTAGAGAAAAACATGATAACACGTATGAATGTATGTCTAAGCACCGGTGTGTTTGTTTACGTAATAATGCATCGGGTAGTTTGCTTTAGTTTCTTACCCTGTTTTTTGTCTTCTAGGCAGGAGGCTGTGCAGGAATGTGTGTAGATCTCACTCTCTTCCCTCTGGACACCATAAAGACAAGATTACAGAGCCAGCAGGGCTTTTACAGGGCAGGAGGTTTCAGAGGCGTCTATGCAGGGGTCCCATCTGCTGCTATAGGCTCCTTTCCCAACGGTAAATAGAACTTGTTCAGATAAAATGAACTGTGAATGTTAAAATGAATGTTTGTTTTTTTTAAATCTGCACACAACCAGTCAAAAGTTCACTTGACTGAAATGTTTGTCATTATCTTAAAACCCTTGTAATTTGAAAGCATATTATAAAAAGCATTTTTTGTAATGGATGCTGTTGACTGAATAATAAGTGTCCAGCATAAATGGGAACTTCTACAATAGTGTTTTAAGGTATCTCTGGATGATGCCTCAGGAAGTAATTAAAATATAACATTTCTATAGTTTTGGTGAGTATTATTTTAAAATGTGTAAAATATATATAAAAATATATATATTTTAGTATTTATGAATGTAATATCCATATGCCAGTCAGCTATTAGTGGCTTAAAGCAAAGTGATTCTACTTGGTTCCAGCTGCAGCATTCTTCGTCACCTATGACAGCACCAAGTCCCTCCTTGCTGGCTACACTGCGGCACACTTGGCCCCCATCAATCACATGCTGGCTGCTTCACTAGGAGAAATTGTAGGTTTCCTATTCTTCCTTTCCTGTTTATTTGTGTTAGTATTTATTATTCTTTACAAACTACAGTCCAAATGAACAATATGCCTGTTGTACAGACATACATAAAAGTGGTTTTAAATAGATGATTTTGCGCAGACTGCCTGGGTTCAAGCCAGGGAGCCGATGATCGTGCATTTTTTTTCACCAGCTGGTCAAATTAGGATCCTATTATTTCTCTATTGACTTTGCTGTTTTCATGAGGAGTCTTGCTGTTTTGAGAGATTTCAGTGTTAGGAGCACCTTCATTTCCTGTGCTGTACAGCACGTCTGACATGAAGGATCAACACATAAGCAAAAAGTTTGCACACTTGACCTTTCATATGTAATACAATAAATTTACATGCCTGAATATACACTTTTAAAATTGTACAGCTTCCCAGATTGCTGCAGAATTTAAACATTGTAAATCATAATATTTTACATATTTACCACTCCTGGTATATCCCCATGTGGGTCTATGAATGTCACCTTTTTATTCAGTTATGTGACTGTTGTTTCCTATTTGAAGTAAAGGTATATAACTGTATAAATTGTATAGAGAGTTGCTTAAACCAATGGTTGCTTTCTGTTTGGAAAACATGTAAGATGTATGCTCACATCTGGACCAACATACACAAACCGCATAT
Source organism: Chromobotia macracanthus (assembly GCA_036877525.1). Lineage (NCBI taxonomy): Eukaryota > Metazoa > Chordata > Actinopteri > Cypriniformes > Botiidae > Chromobotia > Chromobotia macracanthus. The sequence goes on from JAZGTH010000008.1 coordinate 5,658,547, forward strand.
AGATTATTTATTACACCTGAGAACAGCTACTAATCAAGTGAATGAGTGTAAATTTGTTTTAGACGATAATGACTACTTAATGAATCCTTAATGAAGAGATAGGCAGGGTGATTTTTTTAGGGCAATATTAAAATTAATTGCCTATTTTTCTATCCACTTTTTTATGCTAAAGAAGGCACACTGGGTGAAATATGGCTCTTTGCCTGCTATCGTTACCTGCTAATTGCAGCCATTAAACATAGGCTAAAAAATAAAAGTCAGGTGAACAGGTCAGTCTCTACCAATACCCAAGATATTTTATTATAAGGTGAAGATGAAGTCAGGTCTGTTGATAACCCTTTGCCTGCTGTAGGATTTGCACTCTTCAAAAGAGGGATTTTTACCAGCAGAGCCTCAGCTGAATCCCTGTGTGTTTTGGGTACACATTGCCCTGTTCAAAGCCTGTAATCCCAGATCTTAGCCATGAAAGTCTTCCCTTCAGGCCGTCTGGAGCAGAAGACAAAGTCATCTCACTTATGTAACTTTTATTTCTCAAATGAAGATAATTAATCATTCATTACTTCAACATTTTATCACAGTTTTCAGATTTCTGGCCAGTTTTACATCAAACCATTTTACCTTCTAGTTTGCACAGTGGCTTTAAATATACAACATTTTCCTCTTTCCACAGTACTTTTCAGCTTAAAAAGTTGCTGTTGTACTACATAAAGTTGACCCTATAGAGGTTAACATTAGCAAACTAATCAAACACAGTGTGGATCCAGCACTTTAAGCTTGGGGTTTAATACTTTTCCTTTGTTGAATTAGATCCACCTCTTAACAGCCTCTCAGTCACAGTCAGTGTGTGATCAGAAATGTCTAAACAGTTATCCTTAACTTAACCTGAACTTATCCTTAACTTAACCTGAACTTATCCAGACTTTATTCACCTTTACCAGTCTCCCTTAAGTCCAGCTTGTCTTTCCATGCAATTATATGATTTTTATATTGCTGTTTTGTATTGCTGTATGATTGTGTAATAACAACCATGATTTCTTTGTCTTCTTGCTCAGTTCAGCCTGGTAGTATCACAGTGGTGAGTGTGTGTGTGAGTGTGTACGCACTATAAAGAATGTTCTGGCTGATGGTGTCTGTCAGGGCCAGAGCAGGCTGTTATCTAGTCATTATATCAGATTTATCTTCATTCCCATTCACCCAACATGCTCCCCGAAAGCTCATTTGTCAAGCTGAAGGAGCACTTTTGCTGCATTTATAACCCTTGTCTCTCCCTGTGGCTGTGGAGTAAAAAACACAGCCTAGCATGAATGGAGGAGCCATTGGCACCCCGCTAAGCTTGGCACAGCAAATAATCCATACATTGCCCATGAGAAAACAGGTTGCTGGTGATTTATTGTACAAATCAAGCCAAAACTTTGTAATGTGGCTCATTTTCAACCTCTTTCTGTCTACTCACTTGCCCTTACCTGGAAAATCCATTAAATGTAAAAAAAATAAATAGATATAGGCAATCCAAATTTGGGTTAACATGTTTTTTTTATCCGCATATGCAGTGGTATAACGGGAAAAGATGGGTGATGTGTCAGCCAGATATTAGTCTGTGCTTTATTTGCAGATGGGGTTTGGAAAGCAAAGGAAAGGACCCAGGGGGATGCTGTTGATTTTTTAAAGCACCTGTAGAATGATTTGGAAAAGATTGTTCCAGATGCCTGATGGAATTCCAGCTTCCTGAAGCGCTGCTGGGTGCCGTGCGTCCCTGAGTTCAGGGATAGTTTGGAATGTTCTAGCTTTGTCTGTTGATATCTGCAGTGAATGATGATTGCCACAGAAGACAATTCACCTGCAGCAATGTTGTTGCTTGTCATTTGCTTGAATATTTCCAAATATTGTGAATTACACAAAGGCAAAATCATGTGAACCTGCAGACTTGAATTTACAATGCACTATACAGACAGCCTCATTAAATAGCATTAAATAGCCCACTATATGCTTTTTAAGTAAATTATGAACTAATGTCTAGAACAGAAAAGGAAACAACACTATCAAAGTGATTTTATTAATAAAACTATTAAAATAACTTATGGTGAATAAATTTATTCATTCTTGTCACCTGTTTGAGGGCAATCAAGGCACATAATTAACACCAAAAGCTCCAGATTGCTCTCAAATAAAGATAAATGGTGACAATCACACAATTGAAGTTTTTGTCAGAAAAGACTTTACTCTAAACTCTTTCTAAGAAGGTAGTTACAACTTAAACTGCCTTAGTCACCGCTTCACTGGATATACATCCACGAAAACACCAAAATGGCAGACTTCAACATCCACTTATTTTTAAATTTCATCAGCCCAGTTTTCCCCCTCACTGCTCACTGTAAATTACATAGAAATACACAATGTCAGTAATTGATCAGGTATAATCTTCCTCTAGTCCTCCACCAATTCCCCTGCGAGATTATACAAAATAGCCTCGCGCCCACCAGTTCAATTACTGCAAGAATTACTTGTCATATCCACTTCCCTCTCCATTTAGCGGTGTAATTTTGATCCTTTGGAGAATTACACAGGGAGACGTGACGTCTAGTGTTTCATAAATGTTAACCCAGCAAACAAAGACTGTAATGGGTTCTGTAAAATAGGAGCTGTCAGATGGCGTATTAGACTGATGGTGGTAGTTTCCATGTTGTGCCACTTGGTGGCACTCTTGCTACATGCTTATGCTTTAATAAACGTCAACCTCTGATACTTTTCCTACCGATCTTACTTTTCTCTGTGGAAATAGCAATTAAACACTCCCCCTTAGCTGTAATACTTCGTTTTAATGCCAATCATAGGCTATGGCTTAGATTTTTAAGTGTCTAAAAAGTTTGCTGAGAATACCACTTGGCTCAGCTCGCAGCCAATCATAAACTTTTGCACATTTGTGCCTGTACCACAGTACTTTGAAGTCTCCACACGCGCTGTTCTGTAAGCAAAGTGACTATTCATTCAGCAACCACATTACGCAAGGCACACAGTCCCACTCTGCCGTCGCCAGGCTCACACAGAGAGCAAACTACCATAGCTTGTTCACACATGCCGTGCCTGTATGCTGTCAGCTGGGCTCACAGCCGACCCAGCAGCTCTCAGATGGAGCGAACGCAGCAGCACCCCATAGCCACACTCTCATTCAGAAGAGATTACTTTTAGAACCACTGATACAGTGTGAGTCTGAGGATGAGGCAGGGGGCCCTTTAAATTCCCTGTGGTTGTGGAGATTGCTTTCTGTCCTTGGTTTTTCCAGACCCAGGATGGAGAGGATAAGAAGCAATGCACCACAAGTGTAGTTTTACTGGGGATGCAGCTGTAAAGAATGAGGTCACGGTTCATCTACCAGCAAAGCATGTTTAGTGGTATTTTATACGAGATTGTGTCGGCACATCATCTGTTGTCTAATTGCATGTTTGTGAGAACCTGTTTGTTGTCCCATGAGCATTTTGTCATTTACATGTAATGGTTATTTTGTCTGATAATCACTTCTTCAGTTATTTTTGTGTGTTTATTTGTTTGCTTTAAAAATACATATTCTTAAACCGTTTCCTTGTAAGGTTTTTCAATAAAAGTATCCCAACATCCTTAAAACATAATAAAACTACTTGAGCAACATGCCCATGTTTTCAAATAATGTATCCATAACATCTTATATAGCTGACAATCTTGAAAAAATGATTTTGAGTGATATTTTAACCAAAACATTTACATGTAAACATTTTCAAGCCCTGACATGGTTGGTGAACATCAAGATATCTTGTTTTAAGTTTGAAATGTGTTAAGGAAATTTAAACTAATTGATCAGTTTTTTATATAGTGAAACCTCAATGATTTCTGTAAGTTTAAGTACTTTAGAGTACATTCAGAAATTCTGCCAAATGTATTGTGTCATATTTTTTATATCTGTGTTACATTTCTTTAATTGCGTTGAATGTGTTGCGCAACACTGTTTGACATGTTGACATGTTATCTTCCTCTCACATAGGTTGCATGTCTGATTCGTGTACCAACTGAAGTAGTAAAGCAGAGGACGCAGGCCAATCCCTCTCTCAACACCTACCGAGTGCTGCTGAATACACTACAGGAAGAGGTGTGCATTTACTGTCAAGTCGATTTACGATGCAAAATGTGCTTGAGCTTGTGCTGTCAGACAGATGGACGGGATTGGTTGATAAATATTTCGTTCTGCAGAGCAAATGAAAATGCCATGTCATTTTGTTTGCACAGAAAAGGTCATTTGTTGGATGTTTGAACTTGTTTCTCTTTATCTGACTTTTCATTGCAGGGTTTCAGAGGGTTATACAGAGGTTATAGCAGTACAGTCCTCAGGGAGGTAAGTTAACTGCCCAGTATTCAAGTCCAGTAGTGTTAAAACATCACCTTTGGCAAGCGTGACTATTGCTTATTCTTAGGAATAGAAAAGTGAAAATAATTTTCACTTATACCACGTTATGTTAAGTCGAGAATAACATTTGTGTTAGTTGACATTTTGATAGTTCTGTTCTGAATTTCAATTGCTTATTTAAGCCAGCCTTTCTTTATTTTTTGTATTTGCAATTTATCTAGTTAATTAAACTAATTAGCAGTGGAGCAAGGTGCACCACAAGCAATCACAAGGTGAAACCCAGTATATTCCCCCCCACCCCACTTTCTTTTAATGGATCTCTTGTTCTCGCCCTTTGATTAATCATCTGCTTCACTCTACACCTGCATTGCATGATAATGCATATCAAGTTCCCACAAAGCTCATAATTTTCATTTGTTTTGTGATCTTATTTTCTCGCCCTTCATGTCACGTATCGGCAGAGGAAGAAGGTAAAGGGAATGAAATATTTGAAATCAAAGAAAACTTGTTGTTGGTATGAAGGTGACACCCATTTATTCATGAGCCGATATTGTCTCTCTGTCGGGCGATCCTGTACTTATTTTCCGCCTCACTTAACGCACGTTATTCACGCAAATTCCATCTGGACATAAAGGAAAAAAGAACAACAAGCTTTTTCTGATTTCTCCAAGGGTTTCTGAATAAATGAATACATTTTGGATGTGGGCAAGTGGCTCAGGCTGAATACTAAGGGCCAGATAAAATAAAAGGTGCTGAGAGGTGCCCTGCTTCTTCCCTGGTATTGGCTTTGACTTGTGTCAGGAAGCTAATTCATTTTCTCAGCCCGCTATCTTATCCAGCGCTGCAACCCTGTCAGGGTAAGTTTGTTTACCCTGGACGAATAGTCCCCTTCATGCATGGATTTAATTGGGGTCTTCTCCATTATGCAGATTCATTAAGGAGCACCAGACAAAAGGTTATGATAAGATACAGCTTGCCCAGATACCAGCCGATCATGTGGAACCGAGAAAAGAGGCTCAGCAGTTAGTCAGAATGACCAGAACAAAAAAGGCTTGTGTTGAGTTAAAGCTGAAATCTGTAAGTTTTTGGTTAAAAGTGAACACAAATCAGGTATTTAGCAAGTACATGACAGGTCAGTGTTCAAAACCGTCTCATTACCTTACCACACAATGGCAAGTCTTATAATAATGATTTATAATCTGAGCTATCAGGTCCTATTTCCTGGCAAATTTCAGTTTGGTTTCATTTGACTAAAACATATAAAGGAAAGTACATAAATGAACCTGCAGCTTTATGTTTCAAACAAAGATGGCGATAGAGAGGCAAAAGTTAAGGATTGCAGCTTTTAAACTGAAGATCGTCAAAAGATTTATTGTTATGTATGTCTTTAACAATGCAGTATAAGAACACACCCATCAGATCAGTGGAAAATGCAATTCACAGTCTGTGTTCCTTAAGGGTTCTTCAAGCATTCCTCAATGGTTCCATCAAGCACCATTGGTCACTGTTAGCCCTTTAACTACACTGTAACATGTGTCTAGGGAAGCTCCCTGTACAGTTTTAGTAATCATAAGATTACTAAAAGTATGTATAGTCTCTATTTTATAGGATCTAATTTATCGCCACTAGAGGGCATAACAGGATCAGGAAAAATCTGATAACCAGCTGCATTAGTTCTGAGAAGAATACAGCACTTTAGATTAGTATCAACATCAAACACCAGTATTTTAATCAACTTTATGAAAGTAAAATGGTCAGTACAACTGAAAATCATTTCCTTCTGGTCCCTTTCTAATCTTTCTGTTCGGTAATATCTTGGCCATCTTGCTGCAGTGCAAATTAAAGTCTTAAAAGGAATGGTATGGAATTTGTTAGAAACTTTCTCTCTGTCATGTTTACAGTGAAATCATAGCACTTTCTCATGGTCGATAACACTCGCCTGAGAGAGAGTGTAAGAGATGGACAGGAGAAGAGTAGCTCACAGTTCTCATCGTTACCATCTGACAAACTTCATTATATATCAGTACTGATGTTAGGAGGGGAGGAGAGCTGGCAACCCCGTAAGAATGTAGTTATGAAACACCTACGCCTTGCACTGCATTCCTGTCAAGTTCTGCAGTAGTTGCTAAGATCTCCAAAAATATATTTTCCTCAGAATTGTCATTATGAGTTAAACTATTCCTTCAAGTGGAATATCAGCACCTTGATCTGAGGGAATACTGTCATCATTTTCTCATCCTCATGTTTTTTCAAACCTTATTTTCCCTTCTTCCTTTTACATGTATAAGTACATTTTGCAGAATGTCAATTCAACTTTTATAAACAATGAAAATGAATGGGAACTGGAGCTGTCGAGCTCCAGCTAAAGTGTTTTTTAAAGATTCCTTTCAGTTTCACAAGCTTGCTTGCAATTTATTTTAGGACGGTTAACTTCCACATATTGAATGAGGTACAAGCCTTCCCTAACAGATAGTTTCTGCTACTCAAATCTGAGACGACTTACCTTGACTTACTTTTGATTTTTGAAAAGGTTTATTATCTTAGCCTAAATTGTTTTCTTACTATTATGACTGTTTGTTTCTGATGACAGCTGAATTTAAGATGTTTAGTCCAGTGCACTGCAGTGCAGCGTTGAATTGCGCCTGTCGTTCTTTGATAAACACAAACACAGAGAGGATGGCAGGAAGGGGCGGGGCTTCTTTGTGCTTTTGTCCAGTGTGTCAATTTTCCAGTTAATTTCCTGTCAGCTTTCCACTGTTCTTTGTCCTCTTCATTTTAATTTCTTTTCATTTCTGTGCGTTTTCCAGTCATTCATTATTTATATTTGATTTGTATAAACAATATTTGGACTCTTTTAAGCCGTGTTATTAAGTCTCTTTTAAAAGTGAGTGATACTGAAGCATTGGTATTGATAACAATGTGTATTTAATTATATATATTTGGTAGCATTTTACAATAAAGTTGCATTCATTAACATTAGTTATTGCATCAGCTCACGTGAACTAACAATGAAAAATATATTTTTACAGCATTTGTTAATCTATGTTAATGTTAGTTAATATATACAATTGTTAATTCATGTTAGTATATTGTGCATTATATGTTGACAGATATACATTTTGATTTAAAAATGTATTAGTAAATGTGAATTTAATTAAGATTAAACACACAAATGTTTTCTAGGAAGCTAGGAGACTTTAACCTTTATTTAGATTAAAAAAAAAAAATTAAATAGGGATTTCTTTAACAACTTTTGCAATTGTGACACAGTGGCACCCTGAGGGTTGAACTTTGTTGTATCTGAGCTGGATTTAATTTAACTTCCGTCACATTCAGACCTTGTTTGGTAGCCCAGCCTCACTACCCTGTGTGTATTTTATCTGAGCTTTAATGTCTAGCTGACAATAAACATTTAAGTCATGCATGTTCCTCACATTTCGCTATACTTTGCGTACATATGTGAATGTGTTAGTATGTTTAGGAGGCTTCTCCTCTGTCTTCCACCTGAAACACATCATCACTACAGGTGAAATATGAGATTTTGATGGAGGGAGTATTAAAGAATGTGATGTCAGAATAAAGAGGCTGTTCCAATACTGTGTTTTAAACAGGGCTGGTACATTCAGCCATGGTGTGGTTGCATGTCAAATGAGACACAGTTTTGCCAGCTGTTGCTAGAGCTGTTGGAGAGAAAGAAAAATCCAACTGTCTCCAAACCTGCTAATCCATCCCCCACTGTGGCAGTGAACCTCAAATTCCATATGTACATCAGTAATGACAATCCTAGTTATTTGAATTAGTGTGTTTACTGACAGCAGTTGCCATGTTTTCTTCAAATAATCATACCAACTAATCATACTAATTAAGCCACCATGGTCATGGAAAGGTGATGTCAACTTACATCTTGCATTGAGCAAAATAACATCCGCCTTGTATAAGTCTCATGGGACGCACCCAACAACTGATTTATGCATATTGGCACACAAAAGAGCAAGAGTTTTTTTCAAAATGGCAAACTCTAATCTGATTGGCTGGCTTTACACAATTTTCTCACACCGAGTTAGTGTGGACAGGTATTAATTCTCTAATTAAAAGACCAAATCAAAAGATATTCAGACTTTATTTTGTGATACTTGTGGTGTCGTTTTGCCCTTCGAGTTCACAAGTAAGCTGGATTGTTTGAGGATTCCTGTATACTAGTTTTGTTCTTAGAGTTATGTCTGATTTCACATTTACCTTTCTTTAATATCACTTTAAAAAGTTAGATGGCCACTTCCTTTCTGAGTGAACTGTTCTTGGCCAAAATAAGCTGCAAGCTTTGGACTAGTCTGGTTCTGTGAGATGAATTCCCGTTGAAGAAAGTGATGGAAGGAGAAGGAGAATTCAATGTGTTGTGTATGACAAATTTGTTGTGTGTGTGTGTGTGTGATTCAAGAGAAGACTCAGAATGAGCCATACAGTACTTGTGTGTCTGGCTGCAGGTTCCTCCAACCTTCCACTCTATGTTCTCCCTGTGGGACTGGTTTTGGCAGATCTTTTCACAAGGATGATGATCAGCACTATAAGAATCCACATGTACAGTATGATGGGGCTGAACAAGACACTCCATTTGTCTGAGTTTTTCTGATGAGTAATAAAGATTAATTGGATACAGACTTTTCCATGTGTATAAAAGACCAGGTTTATATGCACACACTTGTATTCTTCAGACCCATTCGTAGAATGCACTTTCACAATTGTGGTGGCAAGCATAATAAATAGAGATTAATGTATAGTTCTTGTTGTTACAGTAGACTTTAAACTCCCATCTCTGCTTGACTCCAGTCTGTCAGCCTACTCATGTCTCATGCTGGGACTCTGGCCTAGCAGCAGTCCCAGTGCAGCCATGTATGTTAAATGATCCTTTTTTACCCACAGTCCTCAGCTGTGCATGTTCTTCTCACCAATAGCATAACAATCACAAGACTTGCTGCTCTCTCTCTGTTGTTATTTCTGTCCAGTGTTGTACTGATCTAAATCCTCCCAAACATATAAAGGTTTTTATCTTTAGATATTTAGCATGCTTTACACAGACACCTCTCCACTTCACCCTAACAAACATTCTCAGGTGTGCACATGGCCAATATTTCATGAGTTATGCAGCACTATGAAGGTTCAGACAAAAACAAATACTCATTTAGATATCCACATCATGGATGTTTTCAGGGTCTCCTGCATATTTGAAGCATATTTGAAGTAGTGTATTTGATATTTTAATCTTAATATTTTCTGCATCAATGGTTTAAAAATATAAAATAGGTCCCCAACTAGGGTCCACTCCAATCTCGGCCATTTTCACCACTAACAACAGATCATGCAAATGTCACAATTCAGTACATTTCAATCCATGACAGTTTTATAATGCATACTATACACTAATGCGTATTACATATTAATCCCATATTATAATCGCAATTAAAACTGCAGAAGACACGCAAGAAAGAATTAATATATGGGAGCTGCTTGATTCATCTGTACACAGTTTGTTTTGCTTTCTCATCATGCAGCAATTATAGTTTGAAGCAAGGCATTCTTGTCTAAAATTATAAGTTATGTTTTTGTTCGTTTTTGATCCTTAAAATAGGCAAGGCACCAACTTTGCCTTGTTCTAGATTTTTGTTCACTTATTTATTTATTTTGACAGTCAGTCAGTTAGGGTTTGTCGCTGTGGGTTTGTGTGCACATTCTGTTTGTTGGTTAGGTTGTTTTAATTAGCATATCTTGCTAGGTCCTGGGGTTATGTTTGCTTCCCACAATTTTCTGCATGTTTGTCTCAATCCAAGCAGAAAACCATCTCAGCCCCTCACATGTGGTTTCAATAAGGGCCGCCGGTCTGGCTGGGGACTGAGAGAGAGAAAGAGACAAAGTGAGGGGTATAATAGTGACTGGGGTGAGGGGCTAGAGAGGCTCTTGTCCCTCTGATGCCCCATAAACCTGTGACCTGAGCTTGAATATGCCTCTGAGCAGCAAAAAACTAACAATCACACATTTACCCAGACATAAATAAAATTAACCAGAGAGTGTAAAAGCCTCTGAGAGTGTAATGATGCTTGCCCGAGAAAGCAACAGGCAGAAAAAGAGGGCCTTCCCTTCCAGAGGGTGATATGTATCGTTCTTCTTATGAAAGAGCTGTGCCCTTGTAAAACAAGGGTGAGGTTAACCTCTAATTGTAGGGTGAGCTTTGCTGTCTGATGCTGTGATTTATTTCCCTCACCCCATCTTTTTCTGTATACTTTCAAGGGGCGTTTACATTGTCTGCAACTCGCAGCATTTCATTAAGAGCCTGCTATTTCTGGGGATGCGATACACCTCGTGTAATCATATTGTCAAAGCTGTGGCCACTTGCCCAGTAGGATGACCATCCATAGGAACGCCTATTACCGATCAACAGCACTAAAGCAATAAAATCACTGTCAGTGTGAACACGGCCTTACTCGTTCTAGACTTATTTTGTTTTCAACGTTCTTTTTTAGAGTCGTCTTAGAGCACATCTTTTCCTTAAGCATAGAGAAGTTGTGTACTTAACCCCAGCTGGCTCGGGAGGAAAACAGTCTTATCACCGACATGCAAGATAATGGGAGGTTGAAGGTGAGCAGCTCAACAGCACAGTTAATGGTATTATTCCAGCTTGCGAGAGCCTCGCACCGGGAGCTTGTTCAGATCCATAATTGTTCCATATTTGGTTAAAGCAGTGCTTTTGAGGTTCCAACCAATTATCATTTCTCAAACATGGAACACAAAATATGTTGAGGGGTTTTCCTAACGTTGACCCAACAATCAGTGATGACTTCAGATTTCAGCATTTACTGCATCCGAACGTAAGGTTAGCAGATGTTGATGTAATGCATTTTCCGCACCAGATTTTATCTGACTGGATAATATAAATTAATCCCATTGTATTAAGCACCTCATATAAATCACAAAACACAGAAGGCTATTCGCTCTTGCATCTATTAGTGAACAAGTAATCATGGCCAATTCAGCTACACTATTGCTCTCATGAGAGATAGTATTGGACTAAATTGAATGAAATCACAATGATGTCATTTGAAACATGCATGCTGGGAAGGCCATAAAAGAGGCTGTGATTGGTGTGCTGACTTTTTTTTTTGCTTTTGACCATGTTCTAATTATACCATAACTAATATAAAAAAAAACAGTAAAACTGATATCTGCTGAGTGCTAAGGGTTGTAGATTGGTGGGTTGGGAGGACCCACCTGCTGAAGCTCTAACTGGTGAGAGCTGAAGATTGACTGTAATGTTTAGTTTAGCTCACATAACAGCAGCCCACAGCTGGAAACATCTGTAGGGAGCTGTCAGGTCGAGGGTGAGAGCATGATGTCACTGTCTTTTGTCAATACGTGCTGCACTTATTCAACTCTAAGAGCAGAGGAAAAGTCTCACTGCTTTTTCTCTTTCCGTTGTTTAACGTTTGTTTGCGGTGTTCAATGAAGCTGTACTGTAAATATTGCATATACTTTGGGTCAGGGGATTTGAACAAATCTCTAACGCTATGTTATATATTGAACCTTGCCGTGCAGCTCCTCCCACACTTCTCAGTCTGTGCTGCAGGCATGAATCATACCTGAAATCTTGTTTCTTGTGGAGGACAGGTGTGTTATTACTTTTGTAAGTGTTTGATTTATCACTTTTCTTGGCAGACAATATAAAATGTGGAAAAAACAAATATACCTTAATTGAATGAGGCACCCGAGCCTTTTCTAATGACTAGAATATCATACAGACTTAGGGTGGACTCTTTTTTGCTACTAAGCCACCACCCAGAACACCCTAGCATTGAGCATAAAACTTAAAATAATTCAGAAACTGTAGGAATATAATTGCTTTTTTAATTATTTGTTCTGTCTTATATTTTTAGTTTTTTAGACTAAACATTTATGAAGCTTTCCTGTAGCTTAGCTGGTAGAGCATAGTGCTACCAATTCTAAGGTCATGGGTTCAGTCTTGGGGAAAAAATTGAAGGCACTGTAAGTTGCTTTGGATAACGGCATTTACCAAATGCGTAAATGCACCAGTCAGATATGCTTTATTCCTACTCCAGTTTCTTTTTTTCCAGATACAAAGAACTGGAGACTTGTTTAATTAAGCTTTGTATGTATGATTCACACCTTCTGCACAGTGTCTCAAGATAAGTTTCCAAACATCTCTACCAGATTGAGGTCATTAGAGTGTTATGTGCAATATTTATCTTTGTTAGTTAATGTCAGAATAGTTTTGCAGCACTAGAGGGCTGGACCATGTACCAAACTGTTGCCGGAATGCCCCAACCTGACAGCTCTGAATCTGAAGGGTGTCAAATTCTGCTTAACACCTTCTGAATCACTCTAACCCTCATGTTTTGCTCCCACCATCTTCTATCTTCCCTTCCAAACTCTCTCTGTCTTGTTCTATCTTTTCCATCTTCCCCCAAGGAACACTATCCATCTCTTTGGCGCTGTCAGCACCTAATTGGACCAGCCAGGGGGCGTCCCATGTCACATACATACAGATTATAAACTGGCTCACTGACATTTTCTCTGACATTTGCCCCACATGCGAGGCCCCGCTTCACACTTTTGTGTCTTGCATAAAAGGGCCTCCATGCTAGACTGACAGGTTTCTGTGTTTGTTTGCATGCACGTTTGTACATACCTGTAGATTATGTTAGTCACTGTCGGACTTGAGTTTCCTATTTTTATAGACTCGGCATTCACCTGTTCAAATGAGGACAAAGGAAACAAACGGGTCACTTATTGCTGCTGCTCATCAATTGTAGACCCGATAGCTTGTTGATAGAGGTGCAGTCTATGTTTTCACTCTTCTTTTGTTCACTTGTTATATCAGCCTGGCACACTTGCTGTGATGAGACAATGCAACAGCGGCCAGAAAATCCCCCTGCAATGTAAATATTATGTGACTGTTCTGGGAAGAGTTTTCGCTCATGTCGATGGAATTGTGCTCTTGAATATTTGCCAGTTCACTGATTCCAAACAGTCCATAGCCACATAACCCCTCCCTCCACCTATTCTTGCTTGCTTGCTGTCTGTCGTTCCCCCTCTAGCATGAAACAAGTCTTAATTTGTTTAGAATATTATTGCTCTGAGTTTTTACTTGTCATAGCTGCTGATGGAAACAAGGAAGATTCTGAAATCTGGGGGGTCGCACCACTCCATATCTCCTGATTGGCTGATTGAAGAGTTCTAGAGCTCCAGGCCTGGTTTGGCTTGTTCAAGCAAAGTCGGTGAAAGTGTACATGTGGTAGTGAGACATTCAGCCTGTCAGTTAGAATTTCTCAGCAAGTGGATTCACGTAGCCATACACAAAAGAGTTCTGAACATTTACAGCGCTGCTGATTCATGTTTTCTCCAGACTTACTGGCCAGAAATGCTGCCGCTTGGTGAGGGTTACGGGAAAGTTTATATGCAAAACCTCAAATCAACCTCTCTCCACGCATTTGACTTTTGAATTTACATTAAGCAGTGTGTGTTCCAGTCAGGGGAGCTGTATGAGGGAGTAGGCCTCATTTCTCTCCACAGCCAAGATTTCATGGCCATAAGGAAGCATGAAACACAACACAGCCAGCATCCCCCACACTCCCCCCTGCTCTAATAAAGTGTTCAGGGCATCCCACTGGCCCGCTTTCAGTTTATTGTTTTTCTATTATTTACGTGTTTATTTATTTTTTAAACAGGTTCCCAGAGGAGTTTTTATATCAGTGGAGTTTGTAGCCATTTTTCTAGGCTCAGAAAAGCTCAGTGTTTCACTTCCTGCTCCATTAATATAACCTCTGACATTAAGCTGGTGTCAAGTGCCATGAAAACCATCCAACTGAATTATGGGTACACTGCAGTAAATAAAGGAACTGACTGATTGTTCAGTCAATAGTTATAATCATAGATGGTTAAAAGTAATACAGAACCAGTTTGTAATTAGTAGAGCTTGTTCAAACATTGCTTATACTGTTTTTTATACATCAGATACCAGAGATGTGAACAAACTTATGGTAAGATTAGTGCAATTCAGCATGACCTTTTTGTATCAAATACTTAAAGTGCTGATTTTTTTTATGTTTTAAACCGTTCCATGTCGACTCATATCTAAAGACTTTGTGGGTGGGTTTTTTTGGTCTTGGGCCAGTATGAAACTGCCTTGAACATTATAGCAACCATCTATTAACAAAATACATATCACCAAGAGCATCTTAGCATGTGCTCTTCCCCAGCAACTACCCATTGTACCCCAGCATCATGGCATGGCAATGGATTTGGTGTGGGCAAATGGCACTTTTTCTGTAGAAAATATAAAAATTTGGGTTTATAAGTAAATGAATGTTTTGGGGAGGGCAACTTTTCTATAATATCTATCTATATCCATAATTTAAAAGCAAAGATAATATATCTTCTGAAGGAGCTCTGCACTTTTAAGTTGTTAAACACACATACAAAAACACACAGAATCGTGACAGTGGCATGCAAACATGCCTGTACAAACACAAATGTGACACCCACACATGCACACCCACACACCTGTGAGAAGGCTCATAAATCATTCAGAATACAGACAGGTTTAGTGACATGTTTAACTTTGACAGATGGCTTTGCATTATGAAACTCTTTCTCTTGCAAGTTCTCACCCCCACCTTCTCTCCTCCAATTTGTTCTTGTTTGTTCCTTATTGCATTTAGACAAGCTGTCAATTAAATGCTTGTCTGATAAATTTGCTTATGCTTTATGTGACTGTCAATGTTTGGTGTGTGCACACTCACAGACAAACACTGGTTTCTATTTTGAAAGCATATACTGTTTGTGTGCATTTCTATGGTTTGGACTTGTGTGTATGTAGCACTGTTTCAACACCTACTGTAGAAAGTCTGCCTACTGTCTATATGAGCAAAATTCTGATTTCTGAATTCTCATAAGTTGACATCAGACGTGTTGCTCTTGTAAGCCTAAAAATATGTATGCAAATATTGGGTAGTCAATTATTAATTAGAGTTAACTATTTGTAATCTATCTGTAAATATTTGTAAATATCTGTTTTTGTCTGCCATCTTATATATGTTTTTGCAGACTTTGTCGCAATGCATGGATTGCGACAAAGGAAAAAGGATTTCCTTTTCCTTTTTTGGCCAAATCACCATAGTAGGCAGCGTAATTAAGTAGCCTACCTTTTGCCCTAAAATGTTACCTCTATAGGTAGCTCTAGGTTTTGGAACAAATCATGTGTGTGTTAGACAGAGCCAGTAAAATTGGCCTTTTTCCACAGCTCTCAGTAATAAAGCAAGGATTCATCTTTCCAAATCCAGCTCACCTTCAATCTGTCTGCTGTATTCATACCCTGTGCTGCTGAATCACTACTCAGCTGATGACATATCCGTCTGGCCTTCATCTACTTCCTGTCACTCAGTCTGACTCTCTTTGCCTCTTTTTCTTCTCTTTCTAAATGTCTCTGGAGTGGCCAGTATGTACTCCTTCTAGGGTTGAGAAATATCCTCTTTCCACTGCACTTTAATATTTCTTTATTTTTTATTTCAGTACTGCTCAAACACTGTCTTTCCTCACTCCTCCATCACTTAAATGTTTTAGTCAGCAGCACTGTAGATTCTTGACTCTTATTCCACCATAACGCTATTTCCAGTGTCCAGTATTTTAAGTTTAATTTTCTTGGATCTGAGATTTGTGTTAGGTTGTAACATACATGGTCTGTTCTTCATCACCGCCATACTCACCACAGCCGTGAGATTACTGCCTAGTTGCTAGGAAGTCTAGGAAGGTGAAGAGGCATTCTCATTCTAGAAGAATCTGATTGGACAAAAATCTGTGTAGATCAGAATGAGTCATCAATATTTTTGATCCGTTGTCCCGGAAAAGAGAGACTGTAAATTGTAATAAAATTGTATATCTAGTAAAAATGAATTTTGACAGTCATCAGGAGTACATGAGTATACGGGTGGCCCTAAAGCCTGTTGACATGGACAATCAAATGTTTCAATGTTACATTTTTGAAAATACACTGTGTTTTAAAGGTTTATATGGCGTTTTAATAAGGCATTATGAATTCATTAATGCATTTTTAAAGCTTTTTACAGTAGTGTTTGAATGCTACTCATGGCTTTTCATGCAAGATGAAGTTCTACATTTAATTAGTATAAAAATATAGTTTAGGTTCAAATGGACTGAGGCACATTAGAATACATTTAAATTGAATCAAGGCAATCTGAAAATGAATGTGATTTAAATGAATGCAATTGAATTGAATCAGATTTTAGATTCACTCTCTCTCTCTCCTCTCATTGGTATTCATGCAATACTGTCTGACCTATTAAAGCCATTTGTCAAATAGCATGCGCACCGCAACCCGTCCAATCAACCTTTATTTAAATGCATTTTGACATCTGTTTTCCCAGATGTCACATGGGCAGCCAGAAGTCTGACAGCGTAGAGTAGTGCAGAATACTAATATTCTCACCAGTTACCAGCACACCCACCCACACACACAGCCAACCAGATCTCTCACCTGACAGATACACAGAGTGATTTGCTCACTGACAGTATAGACCATCCTTTAAGAGAGAGTGTTTGATATGCATTAATATGTTGCATATCAAAGAGCTCCAGCCATTATGTAATAGATCCAACATCTTGACTCCATATATATATTGTTCTCTATAGGTCTTGACTTTGTGTGTGTGTGTGTGTGTGTGGTGTGTGTGTGTGCGCGCAGCAGTAACAAGTTTTTTTTGGGAGTGTGTTCTCCTCAGCTCTGCACTGATTATTGTGCCATGTTTGGCAGTGAGAAGTTTGTATTTGTGGGAACGTAGAGGATAGTCAGGTAGGACGTCATGTACAATACAGTACATTATTTAGGCTAGCCAATCGTAACAAAGATTGTTTCTTAGGTACATAACCAAAACAGCCTGTTTAATTCTGAGACTTAGAAAGGGTGGAAGTGGCCATGAAAAACTGAATTATTAAATGAATTAAATAATTTTTATTGGTGCAAAAAACTTGATTAACATTATAAGTATACTTAAGGAATAAAAATGAAATGCTGCGGAGTGTGTTGCTAATGTTGTTAAACTGTTATCAGCACAGCTGGTCAGTATTCAGACCACACATGTTCAATGTGCCATCATCCACTGAACTAACATCCCATCATGAAGAAGCTTATTGGCCTTCAGTCAAAAACCTGTTTTCCATCCTTCTGTCTTTTCCATCTCCATCACGTTCTCTCTCGTCATGCATTACGGCCTTATCAATATAAATCTGACCATCTGTGTTGTTCAGGCGCCATGTCTTCGCCAGAACTGTGAGGTTGATTCATAAATCAGCTGTACCTCATTTCTGCCTGCAGATTCCTCAAAGCGTTCCACTTCTCCAAAGCATGGAGACGCTGAATTTATCATGTCGGTAATAAAACACAGGTGGTCGATTTAGTTTTTGGATAAAGCGTACACTCCCCGGTGTCAGGTCACATTGCACCAATCTGTTTTTTGTTTTGAAATCAGGACATATTACATTTTGGTAGTTGTCATGATGCCCATGTATCGTTTGCAGTGTTGTTTTGTTGTGTTTGTTATCTCAGTTGTTGTCAGACCTTTTAAAAGTTTATTCAGCTTAAGCCAATCAGTGTTGTTTTCTTGTAAATAATTACTGTATTAGATTAGGCTCTGTTTTTCCAATTAGTTGTTTGCTGTGAAGTATTTTGGGTGGAGAGCCGTGAGTTTTTAACAAGCCCAATGTTCAGATGAGGGCTTGGGTGTGAAAAGATTTTGTATTAGGCAATGCATCATTCCTTTCTAAATAATTTATTTATTATTAGTTGTGTTTTTAAGGTAGGCATCGTTGTTATTTCTCAAATACAATCTAATATATTTAAAATATCAATCAAAATATTTTCTGTTCAAAATTGCATTTGCTGTGGACATGAATAATACTTTAACTCATTTGGATTATTGAGGTGTGCTATTCTATTCTAGCGATCTGAACTACGATTTTTGCCTGGCAGATGTTAAAATGGCAATAAAATCCCATATATTTACATTGACAGAGGGCCTCCATCCTTGTCTAGGGGCCAGTATATAATATAGCAGGACTATTCCACCGCCCTGCACAGTTTAGCACCAACCTTAATCGAACACACCTGAACCAGCTAATCAAGGTCTTTGAGATTGCTTGAATATTACAGGCAGGTGTGTTTGATTAAGGATGGAATTAAACTGCAGGATGATGGCCTACCAGGACCGGAATAGCCCTACTACATCCCTAAGGGTAGAATCTTTAGATTTAGGGCAACAAGAAGCCACCCAAAACACCCTAGCAATGCACTGGAAACCACAAAGACAACCTCGTGAAATGTGTCGGGTGAAGTCCACTGTGGCAAAGAGTTATGCACAGGCACATTTATTTTAGGAAATACCGAAATCTAGTTGTTTACTGTGACTTTTAGATGTCTGTCTGTCTCTATGTTTGCCTGGCTCTCTCTCTCTTCCCATCTCTGGTGTATGTCAGACAGCCACAGGATTTTTGGATTTTGTCGGTCCACTGTTCACCAGTGACATCGATTTCCTCTCTTTTAGCCTGATTGGTGGAAAGGAAGATTCTGCCACCTCTCTCTCTTTTGCGCCCCCCCACCTCTGACCACAGACTCTTCATTTATTTATCATCTTTCTCTCTCTCTCCCTCACTCTCTCTCTCTTTCCCACACAATCTCTCACTCAGTATTAAAACAGACTGACACGTGAGATAAATGGCCAGTGCTTGTGGTTTAACACGTTGCCACAAGTCATCCATTTTCTTTTACAAAAGATAGTGCTTAGAGGTTTAGTTATTCATTTGATTATTTTCCCACTGAACAGCAGCATGCCATTATTGTTGCATGTGTTCTAAAGTGAGTTTTTCTTTTGCTAAATCACTTTTTAGCAGCCGCTGTCTGTATCTGTCACATCATAAGAACTGACAGCTGACTTTTTCTCTAGAATAAATATTGTATCTGCATTCAGCATGTGAACAGCATTGTCTGCCAATGTTGAAACTCCATCAATTTTATCCAAAGTATATCCATTTGCAGTGCATTCAGAGAGGGAGAGTGAAGTAACCTGCACCAGTTTTTACTTATTTTACTAATTGAAGTCATGTTCTGTGCAAAGAGAAATAAGCCTTATTTTTCCAAAATGTATGTTATCAACAGATAACAAAAGCAAGCATCTATAATATCACACCCCTCTGTGCCTTGTGCAGTTTATACATTTGATCAATAATATGTTCCCTGGGAATGAAATCTGTGACCTATGTTTGATGTTGCTAGTGCCCTTCTCTACCATTTGTTGTTTTTGGATGTTTTTTATTCAGAAACTTGTAATGGATTCACTTCTGTTTCAATTCCAGATCCCATTCTCACTGGTTCAGTTTCCACTTTGGGAGTACCTGAAGGTATGAATCCACTTTCTCACTCTTTCATGCTTTCACATTCTCTCATTCTGCTCTAATTTGGCCCCTAACATCGCTGTAATGAAGGAATAATGGCCTGATAATGTTCTGACACATTTACAACTCAAAGTACCACACTTTGACTCAATATCTGTTAATAACTTGCTTTTTAGGTAATCTTAAAATGACGCCTCGTTTTATTAGTTGCCCTCATCGACGGTTAAACAGAATCGTAATTTCTCGCGAGCCTTGGGTCTTGGCCAACTGTCTATTTCCCTCTTCATTGTCTCGTCTGGGCCACATAAAAGTCATTTTTCTAAAAAAAAAAAAAGGCCTAGTTTGTGAGCATGACATCATGTCTCCAGGGCAAGAGCAGAAAATTCCATTAGCGCTCTTGGCCTAGCGACCGGAGCGGAGCAAAGCAGAAGAAGCATCGGAGGACAATAGCACGTGCAACTGTGGGCAAGCGTTAATCGTGATGCCCTGCCATAATAAGGAGTGTCATTCATGGCTGCCTCTTTGTGACACGTTCAAAGGCATTCTCTCGCTTACACGCATTTTCTTTTTTTCACCCTGTCCGGCCATCTGTGCGAAGTCGTTGGAATGTGAGAGTCTTTGCTAAACTCTCTTTCTTTGAAAAGCAAGAAAAGCCTAGATGAGACAATGCCACAGGATGCCAGCATTCGTTTCGTACAGCTGCTTTGCTTCATTCATCGTTTCCTAGAATTCTGCATTTGTTCAGATGCACATTCAGTTTTAAATTACCATGGAAGCACGTTTTGTCCAGTGGCAGAAAAGCTGCTCCTCTCTCAGATGAACGTTTGGCTGTGTGTCCTCCCTCATTTCAGTCACAGCAAACCTTCAGCTTCAGGACTGAATCATGCTTTATAGTGACATCCTTGTGTCTGCATGTGTAGATTTTCTGCCTGCCACTTTAGAGATCTTAGAGCAGCTGAATGGTTCTGTCATTGTCGCATTAATAGAGTGTAAAGCTTTGGTAGCAGCATAAATACAGGATTAAGTGCCATATGCTTTATTTCAGGCCATGAGTGTGGTCTCTCTTTCTACTCTTGAAAATTATTCCTTAAAGACCCCATAGCATAGAAAAAACAAATGTTTTCTTGCTCTATTGAACTAAAAGCTTGTGTACTATGTAGATGCATTGTAACATTCACAGTATTTGTTTCTCTCACCAGTCCAACCAGACCATTAATTAACAGAGGTCATTTACAAACAGAAATCAGTAGCAAAAACAGCCTGTTTGATTCTAAAGCTCAGAGAGAGGGTGAAAATGTGAAACTATATCATGATGGTTTTGGCTGGAAGAAACCTTGATTAACATTTTAAGTAGACTTAGGGGAAAAAATAAAATTCAGCATGTATAATGGCCTTTTTAATGCTGTGTGTGTGTGGGGGGAGGCTTCCATGTGGCTGTTTTTGGTTTTGAGCACAACGTCTGTTGTATTGTTAATGTGGGCCACACAGAATCCACAAAATAACCCAATTCTACAATCCTTGCAAGCATTTAATGTCAGGAAAACCAAATCCTTAGTATAACCAAACCACTTCTCAAGTCATTCACACCGAAAACATCTTAAGCCCCAGCATTTAAGCGGCACGCCGAATTAAACCATCTGTTCTCTTCAGCATATCCCACAATTCCCAAAGTTTATCTACCAACAATCCCCTAAACTCAGTGCTGCTCTGTTTCAAAACCACGAGCAGCTGTGTCATTACCTCACCAGGGCATTTCTTTCCCACTGTGCCCACTCAGCTCAACGTTTATGTGTCAGTGGATCAAACTCATTCCCATGATTAAGTGCAAGTGTGTCATGAGCAAGTTGTAATTTGGTAACTGAGGCTGAAAGCGTGTATTTGAAGTTACGCATAGCCGGTGTGGTGCGTTCCAGAAAAGAATGCTAAATAAAACTGTTTAGTACAGTTTGACATTTGTTCACATACAGTAAATGTTTTTAAGTTGATCTCATGTATGTTCAAAGTTGAACAAAAGTCTTAACATGGAACATTGGCAGAAATTGATTATAAAGTAAATTTATAATCAGCCTATTTCTATACACCTTTGCTTGAATATCTTCAGTGGCTTGCAGTAGCTGCCAGAATCATATTAAACACACGATTCCTGTCACACAAGTCTGCCAGTGGCCTGGCTCCCTGATTCTCACAGTCCTTTATTAAAAGCATATAACACAGCTGTGCTGCTGAGTTTGGCTTTGTCAGATTATCTAGCTCTCATCTTTCCACATGAGTGGAACCCACCTGTTTAAGGTTCAGAAATGTTTCTATCTTTGCTGGTTCAGCAACCATCAGTCAGGATCAGAACAGCAAACTCAGAAACATACATTTTATACCATACCAGCACAACACTGCTGAAATAGAAACCAAGAAACCAATTAACAAATTGTAGTGTTTCACATGGATTAACATAGAACTTGTGTGTTGCTTTGTGATTGTATTAGCTTTCTTGTTAGTATCTACCAAATATATGCAATTACACCCATATCTGTATAATTTTAAATATTATATATATAAATACCAAGATTTTAAGTATAATTAAAGTTGAACATAACACCTGTGTTTGTGGTGGATGTAGTTCATGTCAGGGTATTTTCTGGCAAATGGCGCTGCGGTCTGTCACTGTGTTTTGAGGTGAACTTGCTTCCAGTTTTTAGTGAGTGTGATGGGGATGAATGGATGATCTCCAACACAGTTCTTTGATCTTGAAAACAAAGACTCTCTCTTAATCTGACAGCTAATGAAACACACATGATGTACTGCCTAAGAGAAGCTTTGTGTGTGTGTTGTGGTGTACAGATTTGGAGGGAACATTCATAATTATTTCATGCTGTTCTTCGATTGTTTTCCTTTCTTAGCCATCTGATGTTGCTGGTCTGGGGTCGTAGAAGAACTCCAGCAATTATCTGCAGCCTGACTACATAATAACATCAACCGAATGAAACACCAGTGCAACACCAAAAAAACACCACATACAATCAGTGCATGTACACACTGAAACTCCTCCCCCACCTTTTCGACAGTTCAGTGGACACACACAGACATATTTCTGTTTAATTTACTACATTCCTACCCGCCCACTTTCACCTCTTTAAACCCAGACTACAATTAGGTGTCCTAAAATTAGTGCAAATTATGTAATTAACTGAGATCCTGTCAAACCTGTCTTACCTAAGGCTACTGATGGCAACTCGGACAACATCAAAAGTAGTTCTGTTACAGAACCTACCTGGCTAGGCATTTTGAAAATATATAGGTGTGCTCCAGACAAAGATTTTTACATAAGATAGGTCCATCGCCATTTTGCTGGCTTCTAAGATGCGTCATATTGGTCAAGTAGTAAGGCCGCATTCCTTGCATGAAACATACAGAGCAATCCCAGAATTCAGTGAAAAGTTCCACCCAAATTAAGTTGATTATACAACTGGCTATTTAGACAGCAGACTGTAAGTTGGCTTACTAGGTTTTGGAACAATATCTTAACACGCACAAGAGTGCAGTGTAGAAGTGTTGGGCTTGTCATATTCTTCCATCTGTGACTCTCATCAAAGCTTAATACAGTTTTCCCCTCATTTCATATAAAACCCTGAATCATCATTTTAGAATTTTTTTTTTCCAGTAACCGATAGTGTTTGGATGTGTGTGCTGTACAATAGAACTATCTAGGACAGTGTTCTGCTGAGCTGTGAGATTGTAGATTTCTTTCTTTTAGCGTTTGTCACAGATCCTTGTGTGGAAAATGAGACTATGACATCAAACTGGAAACTTGGATGTTAGGATGGCTGTTCTGTTTAATTCTCACACATGCAAACCCAAGGGCTTTTGGTTGTTCTTTAAAATGTGGCTGATGAATGTAATAATCCCCAATTCTCTCTCTCATTCTCGCGCCCTCTCTTTCTCTCTGTAGGCTGTGTGGTGGAGGAGGCAGGGGGGAACACTGGACTCTTGGCAGGCAGCAGTGTGTGGAGCTGTTGCAGGTGTGTAGGATTAGCTTTAGCACAGAGGTCTGGGAAAGCAAGATCAAGAGTAAGAGATAGAGATAGTTGGGATGAAGTCCAATGCCAGGAATATCCAAACTTTACCCAGTCACATTCCTTTTTTTAATTCCGCTCAGGTCAAGATGGTCACATCAGTTTGTTCACCAGATGGTGCACACCAACGGAGTGGTACAGAAACAACCAATTAGAGTTAAGGAGTCAATAAATATACCATCTCCCCTGTCTCTCATTGACCTCATATTGCCCCCTGTATCAGGCTATCTGTAACTCTCATAGCTGTTGTCAGCAGTCATTGAGTTTACTGGGTCCAAACTAGATCCAGTCTAACTGTGTCCAGGCTTATCCTAAGGGGCCAAAAATCTGGCCCAGGGGCCCGTGCAGCTGTCAAACTCCCCAGTCACTGCACATACTGGAAAACATCTCGGGCCATAATCATAATTTACCGTAGTACTTACCAGGTATTGGAACAACAGGGACCAGGATGCTTCACCCAGGGGGGAATGAACATGGCTGTCTGCCACGCCACCTGGAGAGCAGCCTTGGAATTGATTTGTGTGCGCACATGTGCTGATTTGGCACAGATGCATTGATTTCAGTGGATTGCAGTTGTTAGCGTCATTGTGAAACATCATACAAACAAATGTGAATTGTGATACATCGTATCGCCGATGGTCGTGTTTTGCTACAGCTGCAGCCTTAAGAATATTCGAAAAGATTCTTTTTCTGTTCTTCTCCCATGTTGCTATTGTGTCCTTCAAAAAATGTTCTGGGTTCAATACAAGTTAAGGTGTTTTGTGACATGCTGTTGATTACCAGTGAAAATAACTTCAGTGTGTGGTTTGATGGAGGTCTATGGAGGATAGCATTGCACCAGAATACCTTTAAAATACAGTTTCAAAAGCATGCAAAGATGAAATATGTATTTACATGAAACTAGCATAACAGAATCATTTACAAACCCCATCTGTTTAATGTTAAATCTTACTGCTAAAAGAATAATTTTAACAAATTTAAAGCAAATAAATTAATTAATAGTAATTTAACAAAAACACAGGGACATTTTTTGCGTTTGAACCCTACAAAATGCCCTTTCCCATACACTTTCACTGTAACTGCATTACTGTACACAATTCTTTATTTTCTTCTACAAACTAAGAAACGAATCTACAAAATTATTGTCTATGTTAATTGTCATCATGCCACAGATGTTGTTGATAGAGCTTAACTGGAACCTGGAACATTCCTCTGCAGACACATCCTTGTTCAGGGGACCATTTAATCAAATGCTCAGTGGCATTATGGGAGAACAAGCAGGGTTTTTTTCCAGCTTAGGGAAGCGCAACTTTAAAGCTAAATGCTGCTGTTTCTCTGATCATTTCTGCACAAGGGAAAGAAAACTTCTTAGTGTCCTCATTCATGCCAAAGGAAGTTTATAAACGTTCACAAGAGTTTATGAACGAGTGACATGGACAATTCTTAAATCATGACCCTGTTTCTTCATGGCAATATTTAAATTCACTGCTAATGATAATATGATCGGTGCTATAAGTAGTGTTTGTATTTGTGCATAAATACAAATGCATAATATACTTTCCTCTTATAGGGGGAGTAGCGGCATTTGTCACGACTCCGCTAGATGTGGCGAAGACTTGGATAATGTTGGCTAAGGTAAGATGCTGAGAATTTTGTATAATTCTTCTGTCTACTGATGCCTCCCAGACGGAGAGCAAGGTGAACAAACAAACGTCCTTAATGTAGACAAAACCAACAGAAGAGAGACAGGAGAGAGGGTGAGAAAGTAGAGAAAGAAAAACCTCAAGTAGACACACAGCTTGATCCAGTCGCAGGGTCAGCCAGGGACGCTACTGACGCACAAATGTGTCCAGTCAAGACTCAAAGCAGACAGTCCTCTGTATGAGCATGTTAGATGTCAGCAGACATTTGTATATTCAAGACTAGGACTATGATGGAACTCCACTTTAGAGCTTCAGGTTACAGGCTGTAGAGCCATTTTTTAGCATTTGCATCCTTAATAAGGGAACACATCATAAAAATCGAAAGAAAAGGCTGTTGTGAAAATAATGGACTTCAGAATACAAGTTAAAAACAAACCACAACCTCCTAAGGACTTTCTGACAGGATCTGGGATTTGTTTAGAGGGTCTTCAGAGAGCTTTCTTTAAAGCATTCACACATAAGCCAAAATTCTCGGAAACCACTCAAAGACCCCAAAACCAAACATCCCAGTTCCTGGCGTGAAGCAGTTTCTTCCTTTTTTTGTTTGCAAAAAACACAAGCAGATCAACATGCTATGATGTTTTGCACAGCACAGGAAAACTACACATTTAAATGTTAATGCAGTTTAATGATACAATTTAAATAATTACAGTTTCAGCTGAGCAAATAATAGTAGCTACCTCACATATAACAGTAGTTACTAAACTACAGTGTGTACAGTACTGCCGTTTAAAAATTACTATGGCACGGTTTTCATGTTTGCTTTTTCAGGATTGGGCACAGTTATACTGTGGTGACATGCCATTTATATTGCAAAGCTCCCTTCAGTTAAACCAGATTAATTATTAAGACTTAAGCTGCAGAAATGGATCATTTAGAAATAAACTTCGTAAGAGCCAGTAACATATGATGAATGACAGTGAATTACACTGGAATGCAGAGGTTAGCCAGTAATCACACTGTACATATAGAAGTCTTAAAGGTACAGTAACAAAATCAGCCTGCTTAGGCCTAAGTGCCCAAAAGGAGGTGAAAATGGGCACGTAAAACATGAAGTGCGGCCCTTTAAAGAGGTACTTTCAGTGTATGAGCATGTTGAAATGAGTGAAGGATGTTTTTTGCACCTGTCTCCTCACAGTATTGCTGACAGAGTGACGTGTTTTGGCAATGGTGGTGTCATGCTTCAGGTCATTACTTCAGTTTGCTATGTGTTTGTCCAATTTGACCAATTAAAGCAACAGAGGCCTAGTTTTTAGGTAGGTCTGCTGTACTTTGTGTGTGTTTGTGTGTTTTGGCAAACAGACACTCCAGGCTATTATCCAAGCCCTGTGGGAACTGTAGTGCACCGGGCTGCTTAATGTACATGCAGCCGATCAGTTCTGAAAGTGTAAATTACAATAAACTAACCCAGTCTAAATATAGAGCCACAAAACTTGTGCTGTCTGAACAGCAAATGAGAAATTATCTTTTGGGGAGGTAGACTGGATTCTTACACATTCTGGAAAAAATGTGCGTGGCGCCTGCTTGTGCAAAACTTGCTGCCATGCTAGATTGTCCTGGGTGGTTGCCTGGGCGTTGCTTTAAGGTTGCTTAGTTTTTCTGTATGAAACTTAGCATGTGTCTCTGTGCCTGCTAGCGCATTCTGGGTAGGGCAGCTGCTAGAAGTACTGGCCCAAGACAATAGAGACCAGCCCTTTTTGATATTCTGGGCCCTTTGCAAATCTGGTTCCCACAATGCAAATCTGTGGGATTTTTCACTCATCTTCCAAACAAAATCTGATGTAATCTGCTGATTTAGAGGAGTAATAGCACACATCTAATAAACAAGCCACATGATTTGTTCATGTCTATAGTACAGTGGAGTCGTATGAGGTACAGCGACTTTTAAATCCCTAACCACAAGTATGAAGAATACAGAAGGTATGTTTATAGACTCCTGCATTATAAAAAGTACTTCCCACAAATACACATCATGATGTGTGTGGTTGTTATATTATATGTGGTTGTTGTTATATTAACTATTTCACAATTCCCTGATTTAGAGAGCGGTTTTAAAGATGATGTTGTGGCTTTCTAGAAGAGAAACTGTAAATATAGATTGTGCAGAAGGGCAGCCGTTAAACAGGTGGGGACGGGGTGGAGTGTACCAGGATAGAACGAAATTATGGGAAAGACAAAACACACTGTGTTTGACAGGAAGTATAAAGACAGATCATCCATCATTCCTGTGTTTTGTCTCTCTGTGTTAGGCTGGGACGAGCACAGCCAGTGGAAACATCCCTCTGGTTTTATATGAGGTGTGGAAAAGCAGAGGAATACCTGGGTGAGTGTAAATGACTATGTATTATTTCTGACCCTGCTGAGGTAAAACGATGCATTTTTGTCCTGTAACTTCTTGTTTCACTTCAATCAATTTTGTAGTCATCTATAAGTGACTATTAAAACTAAATTTATTATTAATAGTAAATATCTGTCTCTTCATAATCACTGCTACTTTCTTCTGGAATTTCTGCTATTCATTTGAACATCTCCAGCTGCTTAATGGTGACTTCAAATGGAAGCTCTAAATTTCAAAATAAAAGAATTCCAAAAATATTGACATTTTTCAAACGTTTATCTAACAAACGTTTGTCTTTGATTGGTCAGACAGTCATAGTCCCACCCCCTAACTCATGTCATTGGTTAATCCCAAGTTGCAGTGTTGCTCAAACATGTGTATATACAAACAAATATATTGAACTTTAGTACACTCCGCAAACTTAATCCCAAACATCTCACATTGCAATATGTAAAACCCAGAGATAAATGGCTCAAAAAATAAAACAAACAACAGGACAGCGGGCTTAGCCACGCTTGCATATGGGCAAGTGAAACTGCTCCATGCCTTGTACAAATTGCACAGCTTTAAAGCTGTAATTACAGTAATGGCTCCAATTGCAGACTAGAGAAGCCTGAAAGTGCTTCCATGTGTGACAGAGCACTACAGAACTACAGCAAGCAAAACAATGGCAATCAAGACAGTTATGTGCTCGTGAACTAACTCTGTTTAGCTAAAACTGAAGTGCTGCTACAGAGAATTCCAACCTGCAGCCCTTGTCGGCAAACAAGTCTATTGACAAGCCTATTGAGTAATATATATTTTGGATGTAGGAACAGCATTATAAGGTTATAATGTCATACAGAATCTTTTCAGGAAGTCCAGTTGCACTGAAATTTAGTTTTGGTGCAACAGTTTCTTCCTTTGCAAAATTGCAGTGGTGGTATATGACCTGTCTCGGTCCAGTCCAGGACTCCAAAAGAAGAATCAGAAATTCACTACAATCATAAATTCACTATAGAGCCATTAATAGGAGTGTTATTAAACCCAGCCGCTGATGACTGACGGCCTATCAGAGCTGCCCAGGGTGATGATGTCATGATGAGTCAGTAGCTCTTACTGTGACACAACTGCTCTTTCTTATGTTTAATTTCCTGCTAAAGCAGGTTGTGGCTGATTTGTGGTCTATAAAAAAGATAATAGATAATTAAAAGCATAACAATGAAGCCACAATGTATTCTTAATTATTAGCACCAGAATATCAAAGAGATTTAGGGGCTGGCTCTTCTGGCTTGAGCCAGGCAGAACACTCTAGCAATCACATGGTAACGTCCTGGCAACAAGCCACAACTCCCTGGCCAAATTTTAAATGGGTAATCGCAATTTAAAATGTCGTTTTCCATCTACTGATGTTGTATATCAGGCTTTTGAGGTGAAAGTTGAACACTTATTAAGCATTAGTAAATTCAGGATAATTTAACAAAGTTGTATTAAGAATGAAAGCTGTGATACACATTTCTGATTTCCTTTGCAGAAGTAAAGGTCAGAACTGACTCAAAGCATGCACGCGAGGTTTCACATTTCTCACTTGCATAGTCTAAAATACCAACCCCACACTGCACAGACAAACTGTCATAATACTTCTTTGCTAATTCGTTCCAGGATGAGTGTGTTTGCCTATAGGTCCACACACATGCTCACTCTGACATGACATCTCTCTGTAAAACACATGATCCGCACAGCATGCTGAAACGTCAAGTTCTGTGAATCACTGGAATAGTCCAGAAATCCCTGACATGCTTGGCACCTTGTACAGCTTTGCAGTTGACAAAAATGATGTATTAGCAGTTACACCACTTGTGACCTTATTTCTAAATTTAGAACCACTCCACCTCCCCGTTCCGACCACCATTATCCCCCGCAGGTGACACACTGCAGAGGCATGGAAAGGCGGATCTCAAATCAGTTAATTTGGGTGGTGTGATAATGCACAAATAGGACCAGAATAGGAGTCAATCTGGTGTGCAGTGTGCACAGAGCAAAATGGAAGTTTGGAAATAAAAGGGAAAAAGAGAGAGAAGGTGAATGTGGATGAGAAAGTCAAATCAAGAGAGTGTTTTGGTGGGAGTGGAGAGTACAGGGTTACTGGACGCTTGAGGGACATGTGTGGATGTCATCTGGCCATCAGTCATATGGAGGGGCCCCCAGAGGCCAGCGCTTATACCAAAAGCAGCTGCGTGGAAAAGAGCCTTAGGAGACTACAGAGCTTTCATGGCCTGTCGCATCCTTCTAACCTCTCCAACATCAACAACCGCTGTGCTGCACATTCCTCAAACGCTCCCTACTCTGTCAAACAACACTGTCAGAAATATTGAAAAAAGTTTATCAAGCATAGTTTAGTTTCATTTTATGCTGCACTGTAAATTCCATTTATAGAAAAATATATCCAAGCTGATATTGCCGCTACATTTCTCTTGTTTACAAAATGTTTTTGTACAATTGCTCGTATGTGTCAAAAATTAAATGCAAAGATTGTGATATGAAAATGTTAACACTTTTTGTAACATCTATTTGAGACTTCTGCCAAAATACAAATGTTGATATATGCAATGAATTGCTATTAATTCATTTAAAACAGCCTTTTCTTTGAATGTATATAATGCACGATAGGCACTTCCTGTTGTTGTTTCTAAGTTGCTGTCATGTGTTTCATTATGTGTAAAGGCTGTTCGCTGGCAGCATCCCCAGGATGATGTTCATCAGCACAGGAGGTTTCATTTTCCTCGGAGCTTATGAGAAAGTGCGTCGCACGCTTTTATAAGACATCTCCATGGAACAGCGTGGACCAGAACAGTTTCCTGAACCCAGCAGAAGACCCATGAGAAAGTGCGAAAAATGGTCTAAAGCAGAATTCAAAGCAGCACTCCAGCTGGGCAGTAGGCTGGTGAAGCCTGCACGAGTAAAGCTGCCTGTCCCAGCTTAAACTGGTGGTCTTGAGGGGCACAGCTAGGACACCTGGATAAAAAGATCACATAACACATAGGTTTGCATTCCTGCTCATCAGTGCACAACATATTGAATTGAACTGCGTTCTGAGTTCTGTTGCACAACAGATCCTGTTGAAACTCAGATGTCATTTGTGCATTGGATATATGGAAGGCTATGTGAATTTCTTATCATGCAATAAATTGTCACAAAAATGCTGTTTGTATTTTAGTAGGAGTGCTGGTCGTTAAAATACATGTTGTGCAATGTATAAAAATTGACGTGTTGCTGAAAGCTAAATGTTTACTGCTAAATAAAACTCAAACATACATTTAGCAAGATTATTCCAGTGTTATGCACTACATTTTTACCTGAAATCAATCTCCAGGTTTAATCTTTAATTGTCATCTGATTCATCGAGTTAAAAACACATGCACATAGACTAGCATGCATTAGTTCGACAGATTAGTCCACAGGTGTGAATGTTTGTCAGAGCTGTCATGAAGCTCAGGGCACAAGAGCAATACACAATACACTGACTGGAGCAACAGGGGACTGTTTCTGCCCTGTGGGCTCTCAGTCAACACTTACCTTTCACTGGAATGTGCTGTCTTTTCAAACAGTTAAATAATGGAGAAAGATGAGTGAAGCTTAACAGATACAAACACCGTGTTATTTTCTATCAATTAACAAACATATAAACTAGTTTTAAAAATACACCACAACAGGGATTTAGCCGGAATCCTAAATG
Source organism: Chromobotia macracanthus (assembly GCA_036877525.1). Classification (NCBI taxonomy): domain Eukaryota; kingdom Metazoa; phylum Chordata; class Actinopteri; order Cypriniformes; family Botiidae; genus Chromobotia; species Chromobotia macracanthus. The sequence continues at coordinate 5,690,207 of JAZGTH010000008.1, forward strand.
AATTTATTTTTGATAAGTATTTTTCTTAACTTTGATAAGGTTAAATTTGATAATGGTTGAGTAATGGTAATTACATTTCATTTACAGAAATATTTTAAAACTCTACTTTTTATGCTGTTAATCTTACTGTATTTAATTCATCTAATATTAATTGTTCCAAGAGAGTAATAAAATCAAACATGGGATTTGTACCTTTAATGTTTTAGAAACATAATGGGCCAACAGTATCAAAGACCAACCACTGTGCATCAAAAAAAAAACAGACCAAAGAGTGTAAGAGAACGTGACTTTAATAAACACTTTTTAACACCAACAGTTTTAGCAATGTGGGTGTACAGCTGTGAGTTCATTTCAATAAATTAATTGGTCTGAAAGAGGATGAGAGTTAATGTGAGCTAACAGGGGTTTTCACAGTGCTAGATTACACAATTAGCCAGCTAACCACTAACCTTTGAAGCTACTTTTGTACTGCAGTCAACATACCTAACGTTTTTTTAGATTTAAGTATCTTTTAAACCATTTTGGGGGTTAAACTGGCATTTGCAGTAATCCAACTTGACCCTAGTTTAGCAGTAAAGATTTTTCACTATTTGGCCTAGAAATACAAACCTTGGCTGACATGAACCTGTTATTTGGTTTAGGCTAGTTAATAAGGACAGTATATAGCATTAGCTACTAAAGCTTTTAGTAAAAACGATGAAAGGCTAGCTGGTGAGGTGTTGAATAAGAAATTCGATTTATTCCCTTTACTTGAAAACATTCTGCTGTTGAAGGAGGGCTCTGAAAACCAGTGCTCACATCCTGACTGGACAAGCCCTCCTATTAAACCAGTTTTCTAGAGTTACACTTTCCCTTGTGTTTGGAAAATCTTTTGCTGTTCTCTAGTTACTTTTGGATGATCTACACAGAGATTTATCTTCCCAAATGTGTTATAAAAAGGAGGTTAACCAATTCAATTAAATGTAGGTGGCATGTATAAGACAAACTTGTATTGGAATTGTAGGGTTTACATACTGGTAAACATTTAAACCAGTATAAATAATCTTCTTATAGTCTTAAATTGTTCTCAAAGTGCTTTTCCCCCTTTATGCCAATATTTTTGTATTTGTGTACAATAAACCTGAAGGATCTTTTAGTGTTTCTACAGACAAAATTAGACAAATACTATTTTTTAAAGAGTATGACTCGAGCACATTGCCCTACACAGACTTCTTATAAATGCATTTCTGTGCACACATTTTTTGCTTGTTTGTACGGAGATAACAGCCCTAATTCTTTCTATAGTAACTGACAGCATGCCACAGATACTGTCTATATATATTTTGCATTATCAATATTGAATTTGTCTCATCCTCTACTGCGTGAAAAACATTGCATTTGTGAATGTGGGGCGTGTACAGACTTCTCCCAACTTCTGCTCTCCAAAAAGAACATTTGGATTTTTTGATCTTGCAATAAGGCACTGCTTATAAAAACTGGGGAAAACAGAAGAGATTTGAAAAAAGAAAGAAAATATAACCACTCTGTTCTCACCATGCACCAAATAGAGCTAAACATTTTTCGTAAAAGTTATAGAATACATACATTCATATATATTTATATATGAAAACTCTTATGTACAGTTCAAAGCCTAATGTTATAGCACTCTGTTATACATTTGCATGCGTCAAATGCAAGTCACATTTCTGAAGTGTGAACAACGCCTCCCTGGGGAGGATTTATAACTATATACAATTTTAACGCTCAGATGGGACGTTGTTATCCCATTCAAGCTTTGCCTTCAAACTCCGGGCGCCCCTGGTCTGCATTCAGATAAACAGGGCCAGCTTTGTGTGTACCCTCAGTGTGAGGTAGCAGTTCTCAGTGCAAAAAAAACATTCAAAAACGAGGGTTGTTGCGGTGTTAGTCACAGGCCCGTCTTAAGGGTTCACTTTTGCTCACGGTGGGATTGGGCGTATACATGTGCCCGTTGGGTAACAGAGTCTGTGTAAGCTCCGACCCAATATCAAGGTCCTCACCAGGCAGGAGCTTTACTGGCCGATGGTAGTTTTCTTCAAGTGAGGGAGGTGTGTCTGGCCTATTCACCAACAATCCTGAAAAAATGAGAGAGGAAGTAAGGTATTAGAAGTGGCCCATCAAGGAAATAAGGTCAGTCCACCAACACACACTAATTTATATTTATGCCTCTGATGGACACTTTCATCCAAAACAACTTACAAAGCAGCCAAAGCATATTTTTTATCAGTTTGAGTGTTGTCATGACTTTGACATTGTTAGCACCAGTGGAACTACAGGGTTACTTAAAGAGGTAGTTCACTGTCATCATATGCTAAAAGCTTATGTTGTTCCCAACCACTTCTGGAATACTTTGTTATTTGTGTTTGAAAGCCCCAGTCCCCACTGACCTTCATTATATAAAGAGTCAGAATATTCTTTACAAATTCATCTTTTCTGTTACATAGCAGAAAACAAGTCATCTGGGTTTGAAGTGACCTAAGGGTGACAATTTTTATTTATCGAATGAACTTTAGATCCTTTAAACCTAAATTTAAAGAACATTATTGCTATATTCCATCAACGTTAAAGTGAAATGACCAGCTCAACGTAAATCAATTCACAGCACTGACATGACAGATAGAATGTGCGTGTGACAGCACATATGGATGAGCTATCCTGATTGATGAGACAAGTGGTGACGCTTCCAGCATTTATGGCTTCAATTTATTACCTTAAACTATAGTTAGGACTCAGCCAAGAAATATTAAAAGTGCCAGCTAAGAGATGAATGAATCTGTTTCATGCTTATTCTCACCTTTCCGGTCATAGTACTGCTGTGATGAGGGTGTTATCATCACCCTGTCATGGTTGGTAGGAAAGATTGGTGGTTGTCTATCTTTTCTGGCCCCACTGGGTGTGCCATTGCAGTGTGTTTCACTATTGGTTTGGCTGGAGAAGATTGACGGTTGGTGCATTTGCTGATATTCTAGGCCTGAAGGGGGCACTATCTCATGAGGGAGGTAGGTACAGGGTTTAGAGTAACTGGCACCATTTTCCAAGCAATCCGTGCACACGATTGGACCGCCAAAGCCTAAGTAGAAACATGAGAGAAGGCACTTGTTAACAAACAAATTAATTGTTACGTGAACATTTGGGCAACGTTTATCAAGCCAGTCTAGTGTGGATACTGCACCATTGTTTTCAATGCGTCCATTGGGTTGAGATCCACCATTGGACTCCACTCGTATACACACATCCTGTCTCTCTGATAAAGTACCCTGTGAGGATAGGTAACTGGGCACATCAGGAGGCACAATAGTCTCATCTGTAAGGGGAAAGACCAAAGATTATAGATCAAAGTACTGTACAGTACAAATCAAAATTCATACTACTGCAAAACATGCCAAGACCTATACAAATACTACAAGCTAACCCAGAGTAAATATATATGCACCTGTGTTTACACTGCACTCCTCACTCTTCTTCCTCGTCTGGTAGATAATACACACCCACACCAGTGATGTCACCACAATGCTGGTCACCACGGCAATAACAATGATCCCTATGGTAACAGTGCTGGGGCTCGAGAAGGGTGCACACTCTTCAACACGCTGATATACGTTTAGCTGGCAGTGAGCACGCTCTGTGCCCAGTGTGTTGGACATTACACATGTATAACGTCCAGCGTCTTCTAAGGTGGTGCTTCCGATCACCAGAAGCTGGTTGCCAGGGGTGAAGTGGTGACGATCACTGGGTTTAACAGGCTCCTCCCCTTTAAGCCAAGTGATTCGAGGAGGTGGGCTGCCTAAAGCCTTGCACTGCAATGCCACAGTCTCACCCACCACCACGTTACGATCCTCCATTTCTTGTGCTAGGTGAGGGGTCTCTGCAGAAAGACAAAACAAATGGGTTCCAAGTTACATGCAGACATAAACAGTGTAGTCTGAAGGAAAAAAAAGGATTTGTAACCAGTCCTAAACAATATTTGAGCTTCTTGAGACATGTTTATACGGCCAGGTGTCAATCGATTACAAATTTGCATGAAATAGTGATTGCTGACACTGTTGTAAAAATCTTAATGCTGGGTCCTGATGGCTTTATTCTGTTACTACATGCCTACTTAATAAATAGACATAGACAGCACTGAGTGATCTTAGAGACTTGTGACTGACCAATTAGAATCAGGTTGGAGAATCAGAATCATTTGATTCCATTCCAGAGTTAAAGCATATGCAATCATTCAAAACTGTCCTGGGCAACACTGTGTGGTATAGAAGGCCTAAAAGAAAACCGGCCAATGTCCACACTAAAATAATGAGCATACACAGACTAAGGGCTTTCTTTCTGCTTTGTAATTACTCGGTTGAAAGCAGAGCTCAGAGATACTCAAAAAAACCTCAGTGTAAGCCCCCTGACCCCCCCAACCCTTGTGACCTCCGTGACCTTTCACCCTCAACCCAGAACATAAAGGCCCAGCTGCATCACATGAGAGGACGGAAAAACACAATTCTTTTGCAAAACTAAGCAGGGGTTAGCAAAAATCCAACAGATTTATAAACAAGACTAAATCTTAATTCCATGATAGAAAGCACAAGGAAACTGTCTTACCCAGCACTGTTAGGGTGACGTTAGCAGAGATCATGCCAGCCGTGTTTTTCGCAGTGCAGCTGTACATGCCCATATCCTCCGGCTTTACGTCCATTATAAAGAAGACGTCATCGTCAGGCATAACACGCATGCGGCGTTCGCGAGCGGCGGGAAAATCCGTACCACCGTCTTTCTGCCACGCCACTTGAGGAGTTGGATGGCCTTCTGCCGCACACTCCAGCCGTGCCTTCGTGCCCGCGCGGATTGTAATGTCACGCGGAGTCTTCACGAAGGAAGGCAGCACTGTGCACATGGAGCAAAACAATTGGATAAAGGTCAATTAGTACTAGCAAGGTTTATTCCCATCATGTTGCTACATCAGCAGCAAACAAGTCCAGCATTCATAGCTGTGACTAACTCAATTGGCGATGGGAAATGACTTGATTTGGCCAGGCAAGAAACCAAAAAGTGTCTCTGGACAATCAATTTGCATCTGTTGCTCAAAATGACAAGGCATGTAATGTGTGTGTACCGCTAACACAGCATAAAACGCCAAGATTACGAATGTTTTAAATTTTAGTGGCAAAAAACACTGTTCAATCAAGAATGAAATAAAGAAGAATTAAGAATTGGACAGTGGCTGAATTCTGTTTCAAAGGTTATATGATTTACGCAATGGAGGAAATGCTGTGCAAAGCAAATATTTATCATGTTGCAAGAGCATGTTGCTACTATAAAATTAGCCACCTGATTACTCACAGAATAAAAATTTCAGAATTACATCATTTACAATATACTAAGAATATATTGTATGCCTGCTAAAAACTTTCACATTGGTTTTCTGCTCTCAGAGTCTGTTTTTTGGCACTTTTTGGGGCACTTTTAAGGTGGTCAGGCATATACCATAACCAGATTAATCAGCAAATGTAATTTAGAAGTAAAAGTCAAATGTACCATTTACAGTGACACGGGCCTTGTTGGAATAGGAGGAGCCAAAGTGGTTGCTGATGACGCACTGGTAACGTCCCTCGTGATTGAAGGTGACGTGTCGTAGGTGGAGGATGGTGGTGTACTCCATAACTCCTCCGTCACTGGCCCGCACATGGGCGAAGTTCTCCACCTCAGCTTGCCGTAGCGTCTCCTGGTCCTTGCGCCAAGTGAAGGTCATGGGCGAGCTACTGCTGCTGGCAGCCGTGCAGGTAAGACGCACATCCTTCCCTAACACTGCTGCCATGGTAACAGGGTGGACCGTGATCTGAGGTTTTGGAAGGTCATCTGAACAGAACCACAAACATAAATGATTACTTCATTTTTATATGACTTAGTTTAGTAAAACTCACATTACGGTTTAGTAATACCCAAACATAGGATGGTATGAACAAAATCATATACATTCCACCATAAACTATGGAAGTAGGATCTAGCAGTGCTTACCACAAACAAAGCTCTGTGGAGGAGCCTGGTAGATGCTGGCGCCCTTTAAGCTCTCTGGGTGGGCACATGTGGCCTGAACGCCAGGCTGCAGCCCTCGTGTCACCAGCCACTCTGGAAACCACTGCAGCTGGCAGTCGCATAGAAAACTGTCACTCTGAATATGACTAGAGAAGATGGACGGACAGAAAAAAACGAATTATAGTTTTAATGCATCTGCATTGCAGACTTAACATTATTGAGAATCATCGTAACCAGATGTGCGGTTGTGCTCGCAGGAAGGAATGCATGTTTAATGCGACTCACAGATAGCGCAGGCTCTTCATCTTGCTAAATGCCTCGGGTTGGATGGAACGGATGGTATTTTCTCCCAAGTTTCTGTTAAGAGATTAAGCAGAGCCATCAGGCGTGACATACAGGGGACATGGGAATGTTAACAGACAGCTGTTCTACCAGCATGCAAATCCAGGCTTCATACACGTATTTTTATATGAACAATACTGAGTATCGTACATGGAGTTGCGTCTGCAGAAGTGCTTAAAAATTCCATTTCTTCTATGAAACTGGCCATATGTTCCATAACTCTGTTCCTGTGCAAGTTAAAGCTGACTCTAACGAGACAAGAGCAGCTGCCCCTGCAAAACCAACTCCGTCCTCTCCTTTTACAAAGACACTATTAAATTGCTTGCAGCCCTCTTAAGCATTTGCTTTTGGCAGCCACTGTAGGGGCAGAATTGCATTGTGGGATACTCACAGGTGCTCCAGAGCCTCCAGGCCAGAGAAGGCTTTCTTGGCCACTGACTTGATCTTGTTTCCAAACAGAGTTCTGCAGGTTCCAGAAACGGGGGATGCAGGAACGGGGAGGGGCAGAGAAATAGGGGTTGGGAAGAGAGTGGAAAAAGAGAGTGTACAATTAGTTAGGTTGAAACTGATAAGGAGGGAATTGTGGGACTGGAAATCCGAACTGTGCAGACATTAGAAAGAGGGCGAGGAATTATGGCCCAGCGCTGATCTTCAAAGCTCACTTTTATCTTTATTAGAATTTAATAGCGATGACAGGGTGGAGCCCCCAGCCGAGGTCACATGAAAAAGAGCTTCAGTGGCTGGAGGACACGCAGCTTGTAAAGTAATAAAAGTGGCCTTGTCAAGGCTGCAGTTCAAACACAGAAAGAGCTGCTTGCCCCCTTGTAGGGTTAATCCTGCTCACTCTTCAAAAGCAACCGTACAAACACACACATAATGTGGATAGGTAAAGGAGAAAGCATGACAGGCTCTTGAACCAACCCCTCAGATGACACGATTTCTACCTTTAAGCATGTTAGACCAAAGCAAGCTCTGATTAGTGCATTTCCTGTCTACAAGTCTCTGGACCCTTCAATCAGGATCATATTAGCCTGAACCCTTTAATATAAACCTGATTTAAGTATCATGACACTTGATGTTGTTGTTTCAGTTTGTGGGGATTTTTCTGGCCTTGGATCAGCAGAAAATTGGCTTCCAATTTTAAGATTACACGGGATTACATTACAGCTGCACGCTTTTATAAACAGAACCTTCCCAGCATCCTTCAGCCTAAAAACAAAGATAATTCCCTTCTCTATTATATAAAGCACTGATCTGATTAAATATCATTCTTAAGTGGGGTATTATTGCATAATGAATTAATTAATTTGGATTTACTGTGGTAAGGAGGTGATGTAATGAAGAGTGCTAATAATAGAGAAAACCATTATGAAGGAGCAAAACAAATAAACTGCATCATCTTACAAAAGCAAAATGTATAAAAATGTATCTTTTCCAAAAATGAATCATTAAAATTGTCTTTTTTCTAGCCCTTAATAATTTAGCAGAAAGGGTAAAATAAGTTCAGAATAACATTATACTGTGTTTTTATGCAGAGATCTTCCCTGATAGTTTGCCAACTTTGTTACATGAGAATCGCCACAGTGTATTTTATATGTGCCACCCGTAGGCTCACTGCATGAATCATCTCTAATCAATCTCTAGCGCACAAAGACCAGCCTCTGCTCTGTCCGTCAGCGGCCTGAAGGTCTGCGGGTGTGCGACAGCATCTGTCATCCCCTCAATGACAAAGACATCACCTCCACTCATCTCCTTCTGCCCCCCACCATTTCTGAGGCAACCACCCATCTGCAGGTCATCCTCAGAGACGTCTCCAGCTCTAAGCTTCCATGCCAACCTCATAATTCAAAATACTCTGCAGTGTCTGCCACATTGCTCGGACAAAACTGAAGCCACAAACAGAAGCCTTTAAAATAGATGCTAACTGGATCCATAGACACGTACGGTTTGAGAAATCGGAATGACATTCTAACGAATCATTACGAAACAAAGAGACCGGGGATTTTATCGTAATCTTTTAAAATTACAGCATCGCTGTCCTCTGCTCTGAACTACAAAAACAGTCGCTATCCCGCTATAACAAAACATTGGAAAACACTTTGATGCTGTGCACTTCAGTCTCTAATTCTCTTTCGCATATTCCCAGGCTGGGTGAAAAGGTTTCTGGCAGAGTAGCTGGCAGGATATGACCAGGGTTGTTCATCAACAAGAAGCTGCAGATTTACGAACCTCTGCTCCCGTAACAAAAGGCACAATGCGGGTCGTTTGATGTGTGGGAATGCAGCCCCTGCACTGCTTCCCTCCCATTTTACACCCTCACTGATTTCATCACAAGAGCGAAGCCAAGAACTCATCTCCTATCACCCTATGATGAAAGTGTTCAACCCAGCACTAAAATCCAATTCACCTTTGCCTTCATCACTAAGGAATCCTTTCCTAAATCTCCAGTGCATGAAAAATGACCCTCGTGTAACAAAAGTTTGAAGTTTCCTATAGTTGCCTTGCCTTTGTATCTCAAAAATTAAATAAATATATCTAATTTGTAAGAGGCTTTGGATAAATAAGTCTGCTAAACAAATGCCATGCCAGAATGCCTATCCAGTCCATAAACAATAGGCCAACAAAAGTTCAGACTGGTTCCACATTCTAGCATCTAACAGAACATCAAGCCTTCCTAGAGACATGGAAATCTTTAATGAATAGATTTGAAATGACATGTTCAGCTAGCACATATGGGTTATGGTGTCCACATATGTTTGACCATAGAGGTGTAGGCTTTATTATATCTGATAGATAATATACAGCTATGTGTAGCAGGATTTTGGGGACCCAGTGTATGATGCTTAAAATGAAGATGTACAAAATAAAATATACAAAGTGTGATACTCACAGTTTGTTGAGGTTTTCAAGGCCAGTGAAGGCTCCATTTGTGTCCTCTATAGTTCCAGAGATGTCATTGTGATCAAGCTCCCTACAGAGAAGAAGAACTAGATTGAGACAGAAGCAGAGGAAGGACTGAAATGTCTTGTCTATGTACAGCTGGTGGACATTAGGCATTGGCACAGCCTGCCCTTGACACCTGGTTAAAAAACAACACTTTCTTTTTTGTTGGCTTTCTCTCACTCTGCTAGCCAAGCACATTCCTTCCTTTGTGAATTGTGACATTAAGGAGCGCAGCAACGTGCAGGCTAATGCATGAATAATGCACAACAGCTGAAAACGACTTGCACAAACACAACTCTCTCACAGATGCACACGCACTCACCCTGCCAGCCGTCTGAATTTGTCACAGCAACAAGAACACTGGCAGGTAAGAGCATATGGGCACATCCCATAATAAAACTCAAGACAAGGTGCAGACATGCCCAGATGGTGCCAGTGACCTGCCTACACATATCCAATTCTTTTACATTCTGACGCGAATCGCAAAAGATGATGGATGAGGTAGGTTTGCCCTCGCCAGTTTCAACAAAATTTTGAATAAAAATCAAAAAGACCTAAATGTTAAATTGTGTAATTTCTAAGGCACAAATGTAATTCAGTAGCTTAACTGGCAGAGCAATGTGAACACACTGAGCATCACAAAGGGCGTAGGTTCAATTCCCAGGAACACACAACGAATTATAATGGTTTGATGGACAGGAACCATTAAAGTACCTACATGTTAATACTATGATGTATTAATATGGTACTAATATGATACTAATGTTAGATCCCATCAACATATCATAGTACTGGCAGTTTGACAGCATTAAAAACAAAGAATAAAAGTCTTTTGGAGGTGAGAGGGTGGAGGAAATTTGCCCATTCCCTCGGGACCTCAATTGGCCCATGTCTCTTTCTGTAACTTTCTCTCCATGCCTGGCCTTGGCTCCCAATTTCCTATTCATTCTGGCTGGCTGCTTCTGAATAGACTTTGGCTTGTTAATGACAGTGGGGCCAGAGGCACCCGGGCCTGACCCCCACCTTCTCAACTCAAAGATGGTCCGGTTCTGGTCTTTCACACCCGACCAGGGTTCCTCTCGCTGGCCAAAAGTGTGCACCAATTAAAACCTCCCCTGCTTCGTTTCAACAGGAGCCCCAGTGAGGCACTAAGGCCATAATTAGATTAGAACTGGCTCACAGGAGAGCGAATGAGCAAGGAAAATAGCAAGAGAGAGTGAGAGAGAGAGAGACATAAGGAAAATCAAGAAAGTAAGATATAAAGGAAGGTCAGAACAAAAAACAGGGGGAAGAAACAGAGGCCCTCAGAATCACAATTCACAGGCACCTTCACTGCCAGCAGCATTTGAGGACCATGTTGTGTTTTGGCTTGTCATCCTACTGTGAAAAAGCCTTCATCTAAGAAAGTAAAGACTTCTCTTATTCAGAGAAGCTGAAAGAAAGAGGGGTAAGAAGTGGTGTTTTAGACTGTGATGTGTGTGCCTTCTATAGAAGTCAGATTGAACAGTTGGTCTCCCATAATGCCTTTCACTGCACTTTTACAGAGACAGAAAGGGCTGCCTCTTCAAGGAGGCCTTGAGCAGGGAATACGTGCATCCAACTTTGGTGGGAACCACGAAGAAAACAATGAGGAAAAGATTGCTGAAAAAAAGCGTTCTCACTAAATCTGATGGCCAATAGCTACTTCTTCAATGGTCCTAAATCAATCAACACATTTTTCAATGCAAGGTTTTAGTGATTGAGAAACCAATAAGCAGCTATTTCTGTTCACTTAATTGCAACACAGATTTAAATGCAGTACATGCCATCCCCACTAAAAATACTAAACTGCTAAGTACAGTCAATAATTCAGACAGATTCCAGTTGGGCTTTTGGAAATCTAATTTGCTGTATTCCCACTTGATTTTTAACTGATTCAGCCCTTTTCACAGCATTTAAACTAATCTTATCCATAGAGAATCAGGCAAATCTGGACTTGAATCTGTTTCACTTGTATAAATGCTACGGCTTTACCATAGCTTGCAACATGCAACTGTAGACATAATCCAGGATTTAAAGGTTTCCTCAAAGAGTAAAGACACTTACAGTGTGCGTAGGGAGCTAAGGCCCCTGAATGCTCCCTCTGTGATGTGACTGATGGAATTATGTCCCAGACGCAGTGAGATGAGGTTCACCAGCTTGACAAAACTATTTTCGAACAGTTTTGTCAAGTTATTGTAAGACAGGTTTCTGAAGATAAAACAAACAAACAAACATGACAGTCAAAGTTATGCATGTTCATATTTCATGTTCAAGTTACAGTGTTGCCAAAAATTAATTAAAAATGTGGTTTTAGACAGCAGTACAAATAAAAAGAGTCATATAGAGAAATAAATATTAAAAAAAGCAAAGTGGATTTTATAAGCAGCTGTTTGCATCAGTCAGGTGTTCCATCAACGTGTATGCAATAACAGCCATGTCATAAACATACAGTACACACAAAACCACAACTGAGTGCTCAGCTGATACCACAGTAAACAAGTCCTATCAATAAAGCCCTGTTACCTCACGACAGACAAGAGCACTAGCTGTAGGAAGATAGATCGCAGACAGGGATGACAGGACATGCTTGAGGGGTCTGCCCTGTGTATATACACATTCACTCAGATAAGATCTCTTTTCAGGTAGAGATCTCCACATAATGCCCAGTGGACCCACACACAGAGGACTGCTCTGTTTGTGAGTAAGCCCCTAAGAGCAGGCAGTCCAGTGCATCATTAGGGCATTAAACAGTTCTTATCTATAGAAGTCGAACAGTGTTGTGTGTTTAGTGCAGAAAACGATAGCAAAGCATGCTGCAAATGGACGCTTGAAACGTAAAAAGACTAGGTGAGATTAATAGGTGTCAAATTTGAGCAATAACTGAGAAAATATATATATTGAGAAGACACTTAAATTTCTAAGCATCATTTTCTATGTGCACAATCACTGCATTAATGAGAAGTATTGTTTCCCACCGAAATACAGACTGCAATGTTTCCCACCGAAATATAAAAATAAACACACTAATCATCTCCTTGTGTCTTTACCAGTCAAACACTTTCCAAAATAAAGACCCAAAGATCCAAGACCTTTAAAATAAATGTTATACTGATTTGTGAATATCACATTTTTTTTGTTATTGTAACAAAAATCTGTTTTAACAATCAGCTCCAATGAATTATATTACTTGGCAAAATAAATGTTTATTCTGATTATCAATATTACTAAATTACAGCATTTATTTAACACAGCTTTAAAACAGCTTCAAGTAGCTTATTTCCTTACTGTTGTGAAGATAAAAAACAAGATAATGAGTGAAAGAGGAAGAATCAGACAGAAAGATGTCTCACAGTTCTCTGAGTTTCTCACAGAAGCCCCAGCCCTCAGGGTTGAAGTCAGAAATGAAGTTGTTGGAGAGGTAGAGCTGCTGGAGCGAGTCCAGGCCGTAGAGAGAGCCGCTGTTCACCTCCCGCAGATTGTTGAAGTCCAGGTGCCTTTACATGACAATACAAATCATGAGACTCAACACAATGATGACTGTGTCATTTCTTAAAACGATAGTTCACCTAAAAATGTCATCATTGTTTTTAAAAAAAAAATTTTAGTTGATTAACCAACAGGTATTTCATTACATGATATAGTGACTTTGTATATAGTAAAACGTATCAGTTAAAAATGTAATTGCAATGTAGAAGTCTACAGTGACACTACCAGGGCTGTGTTTCTCAAAGACATTGTGATCCTAAGTTGATTGTAGAGACCACTAGTGCTATACTTACAATGGCTTACAGCTTACGATGCTTTTGAGAAATGCAGTCTAGGTGATTAATACATAAATATATGGCTTTTGTAACAGTACACGTCTCTCATGTCATACAAACCCTTTATTCTAATGTTTTTTGTGGTGATCATGTTAAGGTTTAAACTCACAGAACCCTCATCTGTGCCAGACCCCAGAAGGCCCCATCCGTCAGCTTGCTGATGTTGTTCCTCTGAAGCTTGAGAACCTCTAAACTGCTCAGACCCTGGAAGGTGAGTCCCTCTATCGACCTCAACCTGTTCCTGCTCAGCTCCCTAAAACACACATACAATTAAAATGCATTTCAAAAGCATTATTTAAAAAAAAAGTTCTGAGTTTAAATAAATGAAGAAATAAACCTTAAAATGTTCACAGCATGACATTCTGTATCTGCTAGGTTATAAACCAATAGCGTGCCATCAATCAACCCATCAGATCTAATCACTTTTTGATGTCACAACTAGTTAACCTACCGTTCCCTCTCACCGACATAGCTGTGGCTTTGGGGCATTAAAAATGCCTTCCAGGTGTGTGCAAGAGTGTGAGGTTTAGTCTGAGCTTATGTTGCCTCATGCACACAGATATTTAGTATCACTCTGCTGATATGCCTGTTACAAACCCCACATGTGGGTAAATGTACACACACTTGAATGGATCTATGCTCATATGGATCTACGTTTTTCTATTTTCTGTTTTTCTATCATCTCCTAATGAGAAAAAATGGACTACTTAGTGACAATTCATATAGTGCACTCACAGCTGTGTTAGCTTGGGCAGCTCCAGCCCTTTAACAGGAAGGTGGGTCAGCCGGTTCCGACTCAGTCGCAGGACTTGCAAACTCTCAGCTAGGTTCCTGAATGTCCCGGACTCTAGGTGACCAATCTTATTACTGCCCAAGTACCTGCCAAGATAAATTATCACACTTTAGATTATGACAGAATACAGTGATCTTATGACCATGACCATGTCATTTAAACATGATGTTTAGAAAAGTGTGTGAAAGGTCTTACAGGTCTTTGATTCGTAGCCCTGGAGGGAAGCAGTGCTCTCTCAGCTCTGTGATGTCATTGTTACTCAGATCTAGAGTGTCTAGAGCAGAAAAATTCTGCAACAGGCTTCCCTCCAGTCTTTGGATTTTATTATGGTGCCTAGAAAGACAAAAAACACTTACAATTATATCTTACTCTATACACAGCTGTACAAATCTCCAGTGACTGTTTAATATAGTTTCATTGACAGATTACATATTGAATACAATAATCTATTGTCTATACAGATGAGGTAAAACAAATCCAACATTCTAAAAAGTCTAAGACTACAGATTTGTCCCTGATTACTTTAGACTTATAATGCTTAAGTCATGTTATCCCAGTGTTATTCGTTTTATTAGTGTAACTATGCGAAACCATATGTTGCCCCACATATCTGTGCTGATAGGCGGCTGGCTGCTCTAACCACATGAGGCCCTTTCTGAGAGAATGTGTCAATAGGCCTCTGAAGCCCAATGGAAACTTGTTTCCACACACACCCTCAGAAGTGCCAAGTGACTGTGGCTTGATACAGTAACTTGATTTGTCAACACACATACACACATACAAATTCATAGGGCCAGGAATCCCAAACAAAAGCCTAACAATAGTGACAAATATCAGTCAGATGAAAGACTCCTGTGTATGTCTGTTACTGCACATATAGATGTACATGCTATACAGGAAATTAACAATGGACCAAATATATAATTTTTTCCCATTTAACATGCAGAGAAAGTTTATTAACAATTTGGAGGTCGATTTCCCTGAAAAGGAAAATCTGTTGCATTTGGACAAACAGTTCGCATATCCAAACGTTTTCAGAGAGCACTGAAAATTCAGCAACAGCCTTAATAACACAATAGATTTTAATAAACCAATAGATTTTTGCCCTTGCTCCTTTTTTTATCTATTTTTTTACTTCTCTTCAGAATAGAGGCATGAGAAAGCAACTGACTGAAGAATCACACTTGTTTTTGCCGGTCACAGAAGGAATGGTGAGGTCAGGGCACTCAACATCTGGAATTTGTTTTGGGTTAGTTTCAGAGCCAAAGTCATCTCCGCATTCGAGGACAGGACAGCTTTAAAAAAAGCTTTTAGAAAAAAGTCTCAAACTTGCTAATTAAGGAGTTTGTAGCCATATGGAAATGACATTGTATAGGATGAAAGCTTGCCGCTAATAACAATGTGATGTTTACAACATGTTCTTCAGATTATTCCTATGGAACCACGGCTAACATTACCACACTTATTCTCCAATGGCTGTTAAATGAACACATGAACTCCTCATTGCCACACTAGATTAGTTCTGTACTAATAGCTTGTGATTTTCTAAAAAACACTGTTTCAAAGTGAGGATTGGTAAAATTACGGTCAAAGATATGGGCTGGTGGTCAAAAGGTTAAAGGTTACGGGTATCACTGAATAAGGCCCTGATCTTCAAAAATTGACCGTCACTGTAACAAATGTACTGTAAATTTGCTAGATGACTACTTACAAATAAATTGGTCACCACCTAAATATATGGAGTGCCATATGAGACCCTGATTGTGTGATTTTGCATAAATCTCACGGGTCCACTGAGACTGAGAGGGGATTTCTGCTCTGGTTGTCTGCTGGCAGGTGTTCTGTGGGAGTTTGAGAGACCGGCGAGGCTTTTCCCAGTGAAGACAGGACCCAGCTGACATGCAGATGCCCGGATGACATGCAGATGCCATACAGTTTAACTGGAATTGTGGGTGGGAATTGTGACAAAGGAAGGAAGAAAGAAAGAGGAATGGAAAGACAGGAAAAAGGACAAGTGTGCGAGAAAGATGGAAGGAATGAGAAGACAAGGAGGGAGTACCTCCACTGTCCCACCTGAATAAACAGACAGAGGGTATGGATAAGGATGAGTGCTGTGCTCACGGCAGTACAGGATGTTCCTGTGACTAGCGGAGCACTGAGACAACACTGAGTAGGGGGTCAGCAGATGGTGAACTTCACCAGACAAAAAGAGAGAAGAGGCCCACCCTCATATGCTGCCGTCCCAGGCTTGAGTCCACAAAATGTCATAAAACATTTCTACAAGGATCTGTTCAGATCTAGTATCAGACATGCCCAATCTTTGGCCAACATAGATCTTAAAACAGCAACACGCCACATGCATCACAAACACAAATACTTTTCTTTCAGCTTAGCTGTTGCTCTATACTTGTTTGGGTTTGAACTTGAAATGCTAGAGGTGGGTTCTTAGAACGACATCTGGATGAGAGCCAGAGTCAGTTATTGTGGTAAATAAGAGTGTGGGAGTTGATTAACTTCAACAGTTAATCCAACCAAAGCAGCACCACACAGAGGATTAGCAGGTTAGCTGCTTTGGGCAGCACTGATTGGCTTATCTGCTTGATGAACTCCAAAAGTAATGAGATGAAATGGTGGACGAGGTCTGGGAAGGGTGAGAAAAAAGCAGAGAAAGAGCACAAACACAACCTCACTTAACTAGCAAGAACATCTGTCAACCCACCCAATCCTGACAGCTAACAGGCTTTTGCAATTCCATATTTTCATAGTGCATTTGTATTATATGCAACAATTGTTTTGCTTTAGCAGTAAAGAGTGAGATAATTTCTCACAACACTGTAAAACCAAGACAGATATAACTTAGGAAGAGATTAAAATTAGTGGAATGGCTACTCTACTGTTAAAACACTTAGCGAGAGGGAGTGAGAGAGAGGGAAAGAGAGAGCTACTGTTTAAATGCTGTACTGAATTCTCTGCGGCTAACCCTGTCTCTCTCAAATGAAATGGAGCATTGAGGAGTTCGGTGACAGACGCGGCAGTATTTTAGTGCTCTGTGGCTCTGTCACAGGGGTCTGCTGTTTGACAGCATTCCAGCTGGTGATCTCACAGGAGAGGAATTCAGAGTGCTTTTCCCAACAAGAGCCACGAGCGTGTGATGGGTCAGGTGTTCCTTACAGGTGGGAAAATGAGATCTTTCGTTCTTGCTGTTACTACCCATCCTGGCCGCTCGTATCGGTGACACCCGATCTCATACTGACCTCTCCCCCTTCCGGCTGACCCCTCCCCCAATTTTACAGTAAACTGATAGATTGACAGCTACAGATGGACGTTCTACCACATTCAGCTGTGCGGCTCAAAAAAGACAGGCCATTCTCGACTGCAACAATCCTCCATAGCAACAGGCCCCGCACCAATGCCAAAAAAAGAAGCACCCTTCCCTCTGGATCTACATTCCCTGATCATTGCCTCGCATACCAACTTTTCCAATATCTTCCAAGCGCAGTTCATCAGCATAATATCAAATGGAATGAAATAACATTCAGATTCAGAGCATGATGGCTTTTGCCATTTCTGGGAAATTTTGATTAACTGTAAATCAATGAGGTCACACGTCAGCAGAACTGCCCGCAATAATGACACTGATAACTGTACTGCTCAAATGAACGACACATTTGGTAGTGGAGAGATATATTACAGATAGGAACATGATCCATGCAGAAGGCAGATTATTGCTGGGATATCAGTAGATGTGAAGGAAGGCAAACCAGTGCTTTAAAACAGGTTCCTGATAGATCTACAGACCTGCAGACTGATCAATCTTGAACCAAGAATCAGCTGAAAGTATTATTTAACTTTCTTGTATAAACCTGTTAAGTTATCCAGTTATGATTTTTTAATTCTCTGAAAACTCGAGTTGAAAACGCGATGTCAAGTCTAAACTGTGTACCTGAATGTGAAGAAAGGAATTGGTGTCACCGCCAAGAAACAAACACACGAACAAACACATGTGATCACCCCAAATAAGGCAGTAATTCTCCAGGGTAATGCTAGTAAAGGCAATCTCTCACAGAACGCTGTCGATGAGGGGTGGGAATTTTTAGGCATCCTGTTATATTTCATGATACTTTACCATGATACACACAGTTATTTTTAAATGCGGTAATACACAAAATATTATAATATTAATAAATAGCAATGTGTTAAATTGCCTAATGTTGATGATTTACAACTGATATTTTACTTACAATAAGAGAGTCACGACTGTTGCTGCGGCATCTCCAAATGAAGGGATAGATGTCAGCTCATTGTGGTCTAGCCTCCTGTCAAACAAACACCACAAAGTTCAGCTTACTTAGGACTTAATGTCATTCATTTTTCAAACTAATTTAAATGGTGGAAAAGCATACTGTAGATATTAAAAAAGTAATAATTATTCTTAATATTCATTATTCATATTACATAAAATGATTATACAAAAGTACAAATAAACAGCAGAAGACATGAAAATTATAAATATACATACATGTACACACATACAGAAAATTATAAATTAAATTTTTTAACTTACATTATATTTATTTGAAAACTGAATATATTATAAATTAAATCTTATAGAGAGAGAGAAAAAGAGAGAGAGTGCAAAAGACAAAACAAGAGAGAGCAACTCTGGCTGTGTGCCACACACAGCCCCTCGATGTATTAAATATTTACAGCGCAGGTTAGTGGCTGGTGTCGGGTGATGATGAAAGGCGCTTATAATAGCAAACCTCTTTATTTCCAATCTCCGCCACTTTCAGGACAATCGCCACCAACAAAAGTACTTAAATATCCAATAGAACTGACAGCATGCTTTAAAATGATTTATGACCAGCTGTGGGTAATGGCTGTAATTAACATTATTACACCATTTCATTTACTTTATTCAACTGCCTTTCTCCTTAGGGCTTTAGCTGTGGGTAGCTTTTCTAGCAGGTTTAAGCACTGGTTTACATTTTACACTTAACACTTACCACATTTCTACACATAAACATAAGGTTTTTATCCTGATCTCAGACTTTCCATATAAAGAATGTGCTTACAGTTTTGGATCGAAGTCTAGATCAGTTTAAAAAAAAAAACAAATGTTTTTCAGAAGACAAATGCTATAAAGGTTGTGAAGGCCAAACACCCCAGAACATTTTGTTACAGTCATGGAGATATTGCTAGCCTGCAAACTGACTTCATTAAACGGGGACAGATTTAGAGCTGATGTTGGACAGATCTACAGGAGCTCTGTACTGTGAGTGCTTGAAATGCATTGGGGACACAGGGCTGTTCTACTCACACTTCTCTGAGGTTGGGTAGATTGGAGAGGATGTCCATATCGACTGCCGCCAGCTTGTTGTGGCTCAGATTTCTAAGGGAACAGAAAGAGGGAAGGGGGGAGGAAAAGAGAGAGAGAAATTTATTAAAACACTGCTCAGGCACTCATAACCTCTAGAGACTCTAGTCCAGTTAAAAGCCGAAATTTCTCCGGTAAGCAGACCAAATCTATCATCCTGAATTCTCTTTCCTCAGTATATCTCTTCAGCCAGCATCAGCTTTCAACAGCACACCAGGCAGCACAATAACAGTCTATCAGTCAGGACCATCAGCAAAACATGTTGTATCAATGCTCATGACAAACAAATCAGTGACATCAACAATTCTCGCAGCATAACGTTATCTTCATTTCAGCGGGGTACAGGCAAGCACTTGTCTGAGGGCTTCAGAGTGGGCTTGGCAGAGAGTCGGCCTACCGCTCTGCCTGATGAAATGTCAGAGATTGATGGCGCAGTGATCTGTAAGCTCCTGTCAGCTCTGTGGATATGTGCCCACTCCTTAGCTACCACATGCTCAGATTTTCTCCTGAACGGGTCGCACCATTCACTTGTTTATAGTTGGTATAGTTAAAGTTTCAGGTTAACAGGAAGAGTAATAGGAAGTGTTCAAAAGTAAAATCATCTTAGAATGTTGTTTGCCTACAAACAAGAACAACTACTGACTATCAAACTATTCTTAACTACCTGACAAACAGCACTGGCACTTGATTAATATTTACAGAGACGCACCCATCGAGTTACACTCGATGTAACTAGTTTTAACCACCTTATTCAACCGCTCATCAGCACCCGTAAAGAAACAAGTGGATTATTGTCTTTCTGTCTATGCTGATCCTGACATTTTTGTGGGGCTACAGCCACTGATAAAGGAACAAAATTGCTTAACACACTATATAATGTGTCTGTTTCACACCCAGAGCTGTCAGCCATGGACACTAAGGCCATAGGTATGCAACCTTGAGACAGAACAGACCTGGTCTACAGTCAACAGTTAGTTATATAAATTCTCCTTCCAGGATCATAGAAACGAATGTACTGTGTGTTCCATAAGGGCATTAATTATATAACATACAAAATAAAAAATAAGTCACAACTCACAAGTCATAAATAAGTCAATGTTATCGTTTTCATCATGCAGATATAATAGTTTCAATATAACCAATGTGGTTCAATTTCTCACTATCGTATGATACATGAACCAGCAAACCAATTTACTCTGCTGTAGTAACAATGTCACAGCACTTCTGTGTGCGTGTAGAGATAATGACACAGGGTGAGCTAGCCTCAAGGCAATCGTCTGACAGGGGTGAACGCTACAAAATTGCAGTCCTGTAACATACGGCAATTACCTAATTCTACCGAAGCAAAGTGAAAAATTGCAGGCTTTCTTAAACGAGACTCGCCAGGGGGCACGAATACCGCCGAGAAAATTGTGTATGTTGTGTAGAATACCAGTCACTAATCTGCTTTAGCCGTTTCTAACAACCTACAAATTGCAGAAAGTGAGTATAATGAAACCGGTACAGTAGCTTCATCTTCCCACTCAACACAAAACAATTTTCACACACTGAAGGCTGACTGATGTTAATATTAGTTTCCACTGCAGAAAGTTATGGGCTTAAAATGGCACATACAAGGAGACAAACTGCATGTCATTAATCCAAAAACACAGAAATTCAAAAGGTGTGCTTATGAAATGATCAAAACCTCAAATCTAATCAGATGAGTTTTAAACAACAGCAATATGATAAAATAGACATTCATTATGAAATTACAGTGAAATTACTTTGCAACTGTAGTCAATTGTAAACCCATTTAAAGTAACGTCTGAGGGTTAACAGTATTTACTGTACCACAATTGACTGTATTTAGATAAGAGGTGTTTGCTAATAGCTGTCAACCATTAATGGGTGGAGCAAACAGAGAGGCGGGATTTATTGGACTCAATTCAGTGGTTAACTGCTATACAACCAATCAGACACAAAGCTCATTCAATGTCATTAGACTGGATTGCCTCCAGTCTTCATGTAGCCCTTATGATGTTTAGATTAAGAACTGAGCTTTTCTTAACTAGTCAAAAGGGAAATGAGAGTGTTTATACAATCGCAGTGTTTTATCCTCAGTAACTCCATGTTGTTTAAGCCCCTTTATCTTATCAGATAACACTAACTTTTACACCTGCAGGCTGACCTCAGGGGTATAAATCACATGGCCATTTTAACTGTATGACAGGCTTAACTAACAATCTTGTTTTCCAGTGGGATTGATATGAGGTACTGGTCTGAAACAAGTTTAACTATTGCTCTTAGACAGCTTGTTTAAAGTCTGAACTAATTCTAGTTCAAGCTTTGTAAAATAAAATGTAAAGTACTAAAAAAGTTGATTAGCCATATTTAAATATGGATTTAAAATGTGAAAATATGAAAAGTGTGATTGAGAAAATGGCTGATGAACACACCTTTAACACTAGGTAGAATATGACAGTGTTTGTATGAGGTTAAAAGCACCTCACCATTGCAACCTGGCCTTAATGTCTGCATCTATCTGGTTTAATGTCCGCAATCATTCAAATCAACAACCTGCTGATTCTCCCTTCCTCAAGGAGCTCTGCTGTCCAACTGGACTCTTAAAGAAAACCAGAAACATACTCCTGGATTGCTTTAAGACTTCTTGTTGGTGCAGTTAGAGTTCACTTTAAGGAAAAGTGAGCACAATGTTTTATCCATATCATTCATGAAAACACAATTAACCAACCTAACCTGTACAATCAAGACAGAAAACTGCTCTCAGAATAGCCCAGAAACTTTTATTCACACTTCAAGTCAGTGAACAATTCAGAACAGAGCTCTTACATACCTAAGAGCTTACAAACAGAGCTTATATTCTATGCAACCAGTTTATAGCCCTGTAGACAATTATTACTTCAAACCTAACAGAACTAGTACATACTAGTAAATTCAACTCAAGCTCTAACAGCCACTGATGTCCATTTTCCTGTTCCATTAAACCTCAAGGCAACGGCCAACAGCTTCCTTTGTCCGGAAACCAGAGTAAGAGAACATTCACACCTAACAGAGGTCAAAGTCATTTAGGAAATGACCAATCAGAGAAGTGGAAAAAGGATTTAGTAATGTAAATGCAACAGCTGGTACTTAACTGAGACTATTGAGTTTGGGTCTGAATAATAGTTCTTTTCCATTTATTAGGTTTATTTTGTTCAATTACTACAATTTAAAAAGTAATTTTGTCAATGCAATAAATAAAAAAAACAATGACCATTTAATTTATTGACACAGATCTCAAACAGATCACAGAGAGGCTGGTTCAAAGTAATGTGTACAAAATAATAGTTAATATTATCATTTTAAATAATAACAAGAAAATACACTGTCAAGTCTAATGTTCTCTTTTTGCTCCTCGTGGATTGGCAGAGAAATGACCTTTATCTGACTATCTTTATCGCTGATGTGTAGTACGAACTTCGGCCTTTGGAAGTGTGAAATGATCTCAGTGATAGCACTTTATGATGCAGCTGGAAGACAGAAGCGTCTTTTAATGCACAGATTCAAAGGGCCATAAACTAGTCAAAGAATAACTCTTCTATCCTGGCACTGAGCAAGGAAGAGAGGGACAGACCAGACAGAGAGATACTTTGCTAAAGGCAAACAGCTTCTGCCTCTTTTTCTTTGTTTCCTGCAATAAAGGACATTTACAGCCCAGCAACACCACTGATAGGAAAGCCAGGAGCTTTTGCAGACAGACAATGCTAAACGGTAAAGAATATGAAAAAATGGCAACAAACAACAGAAAACTGACAAACACAAAACTCAAACAATTCCAAGACAAACTAAACAATTAATCGGAAAGGCAAAGTGAACAGAAACTGGGTTCGTAGGAGCCCAGAAACAGACAAGCAAAAGGTCTCCACTCACCATAAGCTGAACCAGAACCAAAGTAATGAAGACGCCCGCCAAGAGTCTACTGCGCTCACACAGACAAGTCTTGATTAAGTGCACGTTTATTGCATAGCCTAATTTTTAATCATATAATGAAAACCCGGCCTTGAGACCCAAGTGTTGACTGTGGAGTATAAATACTTCTTGAATGCAGACCACCTCTTGACAGACTGTTTCAGAAAACTTCAAAGTGAACAGAACAAGTGATCATTAGATTGCCCCTTCATAGAGTTTATTATTTTAGCTGAAAGGAAAACTGAAATAATTGCACTACTAGTTTAGCCGGAAATGTTGAGTGGTCAACTTCAGCAGTGCATTCATCATATACAGTATAAAGTATGTGTGAAATGTAATTTTGTGAGTGCATAATGAGAAGGGTCAAACAGCGTATGCGCCTGCAGGGTTATGGGATTCAATCATATACGTCTGGATGTAGCATTCTACTCTGTACAAAGGACTGTGTGTATGTAGCAGTACATACACATGTAAGAGGTGAACCACATTTTGCCATGCGTTTTAATGAAAAATATGTGGGGCTTATAGACAAATATACACATGCATACATCCAATATACAGTATGCAGGCCAATATAAATACCAACACAAAACTACTGGGAAGTATGTGCAATGTGGGGTTGGAAGGTAAAAATTTTGAGTTTGATTTTGGTCTCCAGACCAAATGTGCAGGGGGTGGTCTATAAGGCCTGTTTCTCTCGAAATCTCTCACCCCCCCTTCACTCTTTTTTTTATGTCTTTTCCAGATCTCCAAACACTTCCCAGATGTACAGAATTCACAGATGAGTCATCCATCACTTTTTAGACATTTAAACAAAGAAGGGAAGAGGAGGTGGTGCTCAAATGTGTCTCAACAAACACAATCTGGAATATTTGTTTGATCCTGTTGGAATTTCAGCTCTGGTTCTAGTGTGTCTGCAATTCCCCTAATGGAGATAACGTTTATCAAAATTAGCTTAAATTTAAATTATACCAGTGTTTTAAAAGAAATTTGCTTTTCGACAGCTCTGTGGTAAATCCCTGTACCACTAGTTTTGTTTTATTCAAAGTCACATCAACAGACAAAACGGCTCGCCACACATTTTAAATGGTTCACAAGTTCTGTCATCATTTACTCGCCCTCATGTCACTGCAAACCTGTACAACTTTTTTCTAACAGGAATAAGAACTTGTTTAAGAAACGGGTTTGAAGCAACATAAGGGTCAGTAAAATATAACAAAGTGATTTTTAAGTGATCTGTACTTCAACAAACAAAGGTTGCTTTAATGGATAAAAAAGGCTAATATAAGCCTCAATACCAACCAAATGATAAATCAATTGATATGAAGTCTGCTTCTGCAGAGAAATTCAGGGCTAAGGGAAGGTGCCATTAACCTCTGTGCCATGCAGGCCAAGCCAAACACGGCAAGGCACTCCTTTAACTCGCAATCGGATAAGGCAAGCAAACTCTGCTCCAGGCTACTGCACACACCTGGAGCAAAGCAGTTCTGGTTTAACATCTCTTGCATTTTCTGCCACAAATCACAAATGTGATTTGTTTTTCCCAGCTGCTGTCTTTGAACGCAACCCAGGTCTAAAACAAAAGGATTAACAAGGCATTCCGCTCAGATAATGAAACTAACAACCATTAAAACCAGTCTGACTGCTGATGACACACTGGTGACTGTTTCCACACACTGAAAGAATAAACTATGAAAAGCTGTGGACCATGACATTGAACTTTTTTGGCCAGCTAAAGACACACCACACCCTTAACATTCAGGTTTCAACATTCAACAACAGGTGACAAGGACCAAAAAAAAAAAAAAAAGAGAAGCCCACAGACACACGCTTAAAAAAAAAACCCAACAAAACACACTTCATGGTGGTGAGAAAAATCTGGTGGGCTGTTTACCAACCCTAAAACAGGGACCTAAACCACACTCACACATGTGGCAAACAAGGTTGCACATATAAACCAACCACTACCCCCTCGGCTTTAAAAACAATCAAGGGGGCCACCAAAGGGTCAGGAGCCTGCAGTTTACTTTGAGGAAAAGGACTCATACGTTTCATTATTGTGAGCCAAACTGTTTCCATCATCTTGCCTTTTAAAATTGTCCTGTCAAAAATACATTTCACAGTACACTAAATAAATAGACAAAATCAAATAGCCATTTAATCTGAAACATATCTAATTAATCCTGACTTAAAGGGTCAGTGCTACATAAATCCATGAAGCCAAGGATAGGAATATTTGTCTGATTAATATCCATAATCAAAACCAAAATGACTTCACTTTTTTGGTTGTTCCCATTACTTCAGATGGATCAGGTGCAGAACATTTTCAAAGGCAATCATTTATATTGAATTATATTATATTGAAAAATTCTGACAACTTTTGCAGCTGACATTAATTTCAAAATTTATAGGTGGAGAATTCAGACGACTTTGTCACGCAATAGCAAGCCAGCATGATTATTCAGACAGTCGTCAATTAGTTTCAGCGTCTCCTACACTCTCAGGTTAACTCAACACATTCTCTCTTTGTGTAACCCTATCATCCACAATCTACAACCTCTCAGTTTTATCTTAATGGAGTTCTCAAGGCCCATATCTAAACCTAAATCCACACAAGGCCATGTGCAGGCTGGTGATGCCGCCACCACCTTGCAACTTCCTACCATCGGCATCGGGGTCTCTTCGGGCCACAGGGCAGCCATTTAAAAAAAGAAAGAAAAAATTGGCAGAGCAGAGAAACTATTTGGACAACTGGAAGGTATTGGCTTGATTTTATACTCGGGCCATGTCCACAGAGTTTTTCCTACCCTTTTCACTTGATTGATACATTACAGACAGACACCTACAGAAATACTTCTGTCCTCTAACCTTAGAACAAAGCTTCTTTTGGACGTATCAGAAAGAAAGAGTGGACATTAAAATATCTGGGGGGACTTTTTATAAGGGCCTCAAATTTTTTCGTCCATGCTATTACACAGGCAAGAAATCTGTATGTCATGATGTCCTTGTAACCGTCAGAGAGGTGTATAAAAGATACGCAAATTTAATGGTTCTGCTACTAGTCTGAAACTTGCCAAAACACTTCAGAGGTTTACCAATTTACTTGCTGTTTAACGAGGAGTGTAAATTATAATTCCCCAGCACTTATTACTTTATATACATTTTGTGCTTAATGACAAACATGGCCAGGATTCCCCCCTTTTAGTTGTAGGGCACAACAATAAATCAAAACAACTGTACAACAATAAATCAAAATTTACCCTTATGTTGATACACATTTTGGTCTTAATGTGAACGTGCACCTTATTCTAAAGAAAATGTGTTTTTTCTCATTTTTACACTAAAATTTATATAAAAGACAACTTCCACTTCTGAAATTACATTTTCAGCTGATGTCACCAAGAACTCTTTTATAACCCCTTCATGTCCAACCACCTGTCAAAATAGACAACTGTCATGATCCAATCATATGCCAGCAAAAATAATTGCAACATTTCTTTTGCCAGACATAGTTTATCATTTTGAAATGTCATATTACAGAAGTAAAACAGGTTGTGAACAACTTTAAACATATATTATTCGCCTCTTAATTCATGAAGCACATCTTTCAAATAATACCTCCATACTGTAGAACATTTGAAGAAAACCACATCCCTGCAAAATATGAACATTATTTTATTTTGTTTTATTAATTTTAAGAACATACAACACCACAAACTACAGCACTCTGCCAGACCAGGTCAAATTCTTGAGGCAGAACATCAACAAAACTAACTGAACAATCACCCCTGTCTAAAGCCTAATATCATGTGTAATGAATGTTTTACTGCCCTGTTAAACAAAGAATGATTATTTACCTGCATAACAATATGCCAACTACCCTTGATAACTACTAATAATCTTCTCAAAGTTGTATTTGTATCACCTTTATCATATAAAGTAAGGCCCAACAAACTCACCAGGTCTTAAAATTTGACAAATTGCCAAACAGATAGCTCATGACACTAGTTACTGCTTCCGTGCTGAAACTTGTTATGATAACATCTTTAAAATCTTGCTTTGGAAAAAATAGCAATGGAGCTACTTTGTGAAATCAACAGACAATACATGTATCTTCAATAGTGGTAAAACATGCAGTAGAGGTGTTAAAGATAATACTATGCAGTAAAATCATTCTCTTTGAAAACGATATGATTGTGATCTCTGCAGCTAAACAGCATACAAGCAGATAACACTTTAGTGGCATTGCCTAAGCTGTGAAGAAACATTAAACCAAAACCTAACTTTTAATTAAAGTTAAGGAGAAACTTTAGAAAGTGTTGTATGGTTTAAGGAAAAATGCAGAGGGAAAAAAGTAAATAAACATTTAAACTGCTTGTATTTTTTCTACACAAAGTTTTCAACAGTTAAGAAATAATCTTTTGAGATATATTTGGGAGTTCATACAATGCAAGATAACAGTAAAATAACCACTGCCTGTATTTTTATAGGATCTGAGCAGATCTCTTACTGTGATCTATCAAAGCTCAATCAAGGTACTGATTAAGAAAACACATTTTAATACTCACAATCTATAAAAGAATAAGTACAAAACAACAATCCTATTTTTTGTGAAGGTATACAGAAAACATAAGCTAACGCCTGCAGACGTTATTGACAACTTAAAAAGTAGATAGGCCTATAAAAATAAACTCTCTAAACACAACCATCAACAGATATTGAAAGAATATAAACCGAATGCTTATAGTATCTAATTACACCGAATAAGAGAGGCCCCACAAATACATAGCCCAATAGGCGATGTGATTTCAAGGGCCAAATGACTTTCCAGAATTTCCACAACTGTTTATTTATGACTGTTGATTCATTACTTTGACTCATATCATATCAGCAGGCCTCCCAAAACTGCCTGTCAGAGTTTCAAAACTTATGACTGTAACAAGCAGGCCATAACTAGTTTTAAATATACAAGTTAATACCACTGTGTAACAACTGCATGCAAAACATATGCTTGTAGCAATGGATTTGTCAGTATTTAAAAATGAGGGAATGAAAGACACAACTACACATGAAACTGGAAACGTGTCATTTGTGAATCTGACAGGCTTTGTCGCCTTAAATTACAGCCGTATTAGTAGTTTAAAAATATTGGGTTAGTTTATTGTTAGTTATTTCGTCCTGTTGTAATTTACTTACAGATGCACAGTCCTCTTCGGCAAGTGTTGAGGGACATCAGTGATGTCCAAGTGACTGCAGTCGGTCATGTCTACCGTACACGTACAGTTTAGAGGACACGGTGCATCCGAGCTCAATCCATAACCGATTAACAGTTCCAGCGTTAAAACCCAATAAAACACATAATATGAAAGTGATCCCATCTTTCCCAGCCACGCCGCCATTTTGTATCCAGTTGTCTCAGCGCTTAACGACCGATTTCTCTCAATCACAATTGAGTTATTGAGTTTCTTACAGTTTGAGTAATTCGCGCTCATTAAGTTGCTTGTTTACTTGTTTATACTGTACGCTCACATTATATTGCGCTGTTTCTGGCCGATGCATGAGTCCTGAACTTCAAAACAGTTCACAGTAAAAAAAAAAAAGAAATCTCCGCCGCTACCACACGTAAGAAAATCAAAGGTGAATCACGACAAGGCAATACAAGAAAGTTGTCCAAAAGCCAAAACTAAATGCAAGTGGCGATCGGTTGTCCTTAAAAGGTTTAAAAGGGGTCTGGTGGCTTTGTTTTGGCAAGAGAGATCCGCTGTATCAAATGTAGCTCGAGTAGTTTAAATCGTCAGCGGTGTTTGAGTTCTCGTAATGTTTGCTCCCGAGTATTTCAGGATAATGAAAGGTGAAAACATAAAAAATCGTGTCCTTGAACTCCATATGTTCGCTTTAATAGAAAGTCTGACATCATCGACGCTTAAAACAAACTTTTCCCCTGGAAAAAAAACTTTGAGCCTCTCGTTTCTTTACTAACTTGATATTTACAAACAAGACTCAGAACCCGGATTGGATCCCGTTTGAATTGCGTAAATACACGATAATAAATCGCATGTGAAACACAACGCGAAATCAATTCCAGTAAACCCGACTGTTGTGAAGTTTGCGGCTCTCGATCGATCTCCCTGTGCGCGGTGGAAGGAATTGGGAAGCTTTAATCTTGATCTCTTTACAGGGTCCGAAAACTCCCGCGATTTGATCATTCACAGATTCACCTCACTCTTCTGATCGTTTCCATCGCTTGTTTTTTCCCCCGCCCGGACTTTACTTTCTTTTTATCCAAACCTTTTCTCGACCCACGTTGGATACATCAGATGTGATAAAGAGTCTCCCATGTCGCTTTCTGATTGGTTCTCAGAGAAAGATGGACGGCCGAACTCCGAATCTCACTGGCTGCTTTGGAATACTCGAGCGACACGATTTTAGACGCGCTCAGGAGCCAGCTGTCAATCATCTCGCGTAAGCTCCGCCCACCTTTCCCACCCTGAGTGCGACCCGACACCGCCTCCTTTCACTCTTAAAGGGGTAATGTCCAGAGCTAAATACGTGGATTGTTTACAAGCTTTGCATATGTTAATGAGGGAAAACTAAAATATGTCACAGACGGAAAAAGTTAACAACGTTTTAAAAACACAGTGGTGACCGAAAAAATTATAAAGTAATATTTAATATTTATTTGCTGTTTCTTGAAGCTGTGCTATTGGCTTTGATACATAAATAAGTTTTATTTAAACAAAAATATTTGACTTGTTTCTATTAAAGAATGAAATACGTAGAAACAAGTCTATTTCTATTAAAGAAATGTGTAAACAAACAGTTTGTTGTTTAGTGACAACAATACATTTATTTTGTGTAATTAAACAAGGTGTGAGAGTATTTGTATGTTAAGCCAAATTGTTCAAAAATGTCCATACAAATAAAGTGTCCTCTTTAACCCAAATGGCATTTGGTTCAGATATTTTTGCATTCTATTCTGAGAGAGTCGTTGACATGTTTTTCCATATGATTTATCTGTCAGTGTGTTGACTGTAAATCATTTGCTTTGCAAATAACTTGAAAGTGACACACAGAGAGACATAGAGACCATAAAGAGCAATAAAGAGACACAGGTTAGTGCTTTGAGGGTTTGTGTCAATAGTAAACTTCAATACGGCTTAGCTACATTTCAAATCCGAAATGAGGAAAGCTTATTCTGATATAAACTGATATAAATATATGAGTTGGATCTGCTGTAACATGCTAAAACTTTCCACAGCAGAGTAAGTAGACATATTTTAGTCTGAGAGCTATTAAATAAATAGCCAAAACAAAAGACCTCTTTTATAACCTACATAACGTTTAATTCAGAATAATACCCAAACATCTGGGATGTTTTCAGATCTGTTGCAGTGATGAGACAGTGTGCCAGTAAACTAATGTGTGTATCAGCTTAAATATCCTTCTTTTCTTGTTCTCTCTTTCTCCTTCCCTCACATTCACTCTATGAAGCTCATCCACAGCTGGAAAAAGATGAAAGACACCAGTGCGTGGTTTTGTACAGACGGTGAAGCACATAAAGAGATTCGATTTGGTGCTGCTCTGAAAGAGTGAAGTCAAGTGAGCCTGAACTGGAGTTTTTAAATGGCAGATGATTCAAGATTGGAAAAGATGCAGCACCATGTGCTGGCTGTGTTTTGTGCGTTATCGTCCGCGGTTTGCAGGATAGTGTTGATTTATCACTCTGACCGTGCAGGAATCTTCAAAGATAACGAGCCCATCTGCCCGATCTATTCGTCAACAATAAAACAGAGAGGCGTGAAACAAGGCCAGCACGTTGCACTATCTCTGGATGGTTAACGGGTGTGCACCACCGAGGAAATGCCTGGGTTAATAGGAAGCAGAGATACTTGTACATTCACTACAATCCAAGAGTCATGGCTTAAAAGCGAGAATCCCTGAAACCAAAAGAAAAACGCAGTCATGGAAAACTAGTAGAAGGTGTGAAGAAAGGTTTCTTATGCGCTGCCTGGGCCAAATGTAATGCAGTGGGATTTTTGTGTGGAACATTTTTAGACAATTAGGCCAGTTAATAACTGCAACGGATAGCTCACGTTTTGGCTTCATGAGGAGAAGTGGTTTTGTAATAATATAAGACATACATATTAAAATGGTTTTCAGTACTTGGCCATTGTTAAAAATGCACACATATTCATCTTCATAAACATCCAAACTGTAATTAATTTAACTCCCAATGTACATTATAAACTGCTTAAATCAGTTGGATTTAGTCATTTTTACTGCAAGTGCTGTTTGTCCGCATGTCACTGCATCAAGCCCAACAGACATATTTCAGGTGAACAGTTCATTCGTTTTTTTTATGTTGCTTCATAAATATGAACAGTAAATGCAAAAGATAAAATAAGTTTAAAGATAAATAAGTTGACAAGGCATTTCCAATGCGTTTTTCCACTCTGAATAATGCATAGCAAGTAAGCTCAGTGGTGAAACTCTACCTGTAGCTACAGTTCTGCTATGCAGTGATGCGCATCTTATGCACACAGTTTGAATGCTCTAATCTATAAATATGAGGCCAAAATAAATATGCACCACTAACGCCTGCACGCCTATGGTTACATTACCCCTTCACTGTGACTGCTACTTTTCAGCATTACTGGAAATCCTTCATCTGTATTTGACTCAGGTCCAGTGCATTGAGTCAAATGAAACTTTGCACAACCTCTCCACAGGTGTCCAAACAAGAAGGCAGAGTTGTTTTTTTTATTGTGTGTACTAACATTTACATTTCTCACCATTGTTTGTTTAATAAAGTGAGTGAATCTCACCCACCACTGCCAAGTTTCTTTCAATTCCCACAGATCAACACCAGCCAAAACAACGTGTTGAAAGACGTCTCCTCCACGACCTGTTCTTGAGCGTTGCGCATCGCCCATCATTTGATGTCATCCTCATAGAGGGCATGCGTTGTTGCAACAGGCTTGTGTTAACAGCTTGCTTGTGTTTTGCTTCTTAGTAAGTGTTTACCTGGGTAACATTGACTTCTATGTCTTCAGTCAGCACACAAATTCAGGTGTAATGTATAGAAACTGCCTCCCATATGCCACCAGGGTGGAGAACACAAAACTTACACAAATGCAGCAAAATTTCTTGTTTATTTGGATATAAGTGTTTTAATAGGGATGCCTATAGAATTCATGATAAAAGAAAGTGAACAGGTTTTTTGTGTGGTTCAGGGCAGGAATGCAGTGTGTGAAAGGTGACTTCTGTTTGGCCGAGCTTAAGAGGTGATGCATCTATTGTTTAGCAGCATTCTTGTGTTTCATTTTTTATGTACATGTGTCACTTTCTTTTTAAATATGGGCAGGGTGCAGCATAGGGTTAAAAACCCAGAGTGATGAAGGATTTTCAGTATTACAGACAATAATCTCAGATAAGTGGTGTACTTATGTCATTTGTGCAGAAAATCTAATAAAGAAATTGTATTCATCATTCTTTATTTTTATTTAATTAAATAAAAAATAAATTTAAATTAAATGAAATGTGATTAATAGCTTAACATGTCAGACGATTCTTTCTGTCTAAGTTTTGGCCAGTTTAAGCTGCGCAAAGCTTTGCTGCAGTCTATGCAAGACTTAATATTTAAACTGTTTATAGGGAAATTACGGATAAATTTAAATTTATGCAGCATTTGGTAGAAAGGATTGTTGAACAATCCTAACATTCTGGGAGGAGGACAAAAGATTTACAAAACTTTTCAATGTAATTTCAAAAATTTACACAATGTATACATGGTGTTATCAAAGCCTTGAATCTACAGAAACTGCAGTTGGTATATTAAATTACTTCTTCAATGGAGCCCATTGAACACAGAAGCCAAACCAAGGAAATTCAATTTAAAGTTACACAATTCTTTCTTCCATCCACCACAAATGGCACATGTTGGGGGCAAAGATGCATGGGTAATTTATCAGCATCATTACATTATCTTAAGTGGCTGATGAGCTGTTGGGAAGTTGTCATTATATCTTTGCGGGGGGTTGTGAGGAACAGGTAGTGGCTGATTAGGAGAGCCTGTTTAGAGATAAAACTGATCAAGCAGCCCACTGGGTATAGACATGCAGGAAAATTCAGGCCTGACATAAAACCTATGTGTCATTTTCCATAACATATTTTAAAAAATAAGCTTTACTAAAAAGGGTTTTGGAAAGATTTTTTCCAAAAAGGTTTTTTTACACATTGTAAAATATTATCAAATAATATATCAAATATGCTGTATGATCTTGCATTTTAAATACAATGATGTAGTTTCATAAGAACAACAGGGCATGAACTTAACAGTAAAGTCGAGCTGAGAAAACCCCACCAGGAAAATAACCCCTTTCAAATGATCCAGAACACCATGTTTCTTCCTCTTCCTCCTCCTTTATTAAGCACAATAAAAGAGAGAAGGTGAAAGAAAGAAGACAAGAAAAAGCAGAAGCAGAGGCCAAAGCCCTTTAGAGCTCTGTAGATCACGCATGCTCAGCAATCCCAAACCCTGCATTTAGCCATCTGCAGCTGTGAAACCATTCTCTCTCCTCCTCTTTCTCTCTCCCTCACTCTCCCTAGCTGCTTTTCTTTCCCAGACCTGAATAGAACTGCGCTGAATAGACCGGGCCAGGTCGGCTGAATAGTTGCACCGGAGGGAGGGGTGGGAGTGGAGCCCAAATGAACCAGAACCCCTACAGAGCTCTCTGCTCCCGGCCATGGCTATGATATGGAGGAGGGGGGAGCTGCGTTTAATCGCTCATAATAGAAATTAGCATGGTGTAA
Organism: Chromobotia macracanthus; assembly: GCA_036877525.1. Classification (NCBI taxonomy): domain Eukaryota; kingdom Metazoa; phylum Chordata; class Actinopteri; order Cypriniformes; family Botiidae; genus Chromobotia; species Chromobotia macracanthus. The sequence continues at coordinate 5,724,303 of JAZGTH010000008.1, forward strand.
TGAACCCGTTTCAAAAGTCCATTATTTGCACAGTTCAAAGTGAGGGGTAACTTTGTAGTTGGAATTGGTGAGCCTATGCCACATATCAAAAGTAAAACTTTTGAATATTGCAAACAGCAATATTTCCTTTTAGTTGTGCACAGGAGAGATAGTGTGCATAAATCTTGTTCGGTTTTGCGAAAGAAAGTTAGTTTTTTGTTTTATTTCTTTCAGCACTAAGCAAAGTTCCACCTGGTTATATTTACCAAGAAGAACATCGCTAAATGAAAGAGAGTAGCTCTGGCATGTACATTCAACATGATTCTACATATTTATTTAGCAATCAATCAAATTGCACAAAGAATATTTCAAGATTTGAGCTCTCTGTTTTTGTCTTTCATCCAAGCAGAACTGTCAAGACGTTACATGTGTGCTAAGAAATGTTATACTTTCTTTTAACCTTTTCTTGCACTTTAAAGAAATAGTTCATCCAAAAATGACACATTCTGACCTCTTTTACGCATACTCATGTCATTCCAAATCTGTATGACTTTCTTCTGTGAAAAATAACGTGATTATATAACAGAATGTCTAAGATGCTTTTTCATGCAGCGAAAGCAGATGGGGACCAGGAAGTTACAAGAGTTAAAAAAAGCTTAAGTGTTTAACAATAGGGTTTAGTAAATACTAACAAAAGGTTTATTTTTGGTTGAAATTCCTTTACATCTATAAAAAGATTCTCCCAACCACTCCAGGTCCCCAGGAAAGAAAGAAATTTCCCAAAATGCATTGTTCCTCTGATTGCTTGACCTCCTCCACCTCATAACCACCCACCTCTGACAAGACAACAAGTTCCACTGCTCTGATTTCAGACCTGTTACCTTGATGACACCACAGCTTTGGTAAAACACTCTCAACAGTGGTGATTTTGCCATTGATTTCTGCAGCTGCACAGATTATGGCCGTGTACCCTGAGGCCCCTGTTATAGATAATGGGATAATGGTTGCCACCTTCTGAACACTTGCGGCCCACAGTGGTATGTGATACATGGAGGGATCAGTAAAATATTTACTGAAGTGAAGAATATACAGGGGTATCATTCAGATATGCAGGAATATTTAAGGGGAGATAAGCCATACCTTAAGAAAACACTTTATATATTCAGTTGGGTGAATTGATGACAGAATTAGAAAGTTTAGAGCGAATGTACTGCAGAAAGTGTAGCTTAATTGTAAACATATTATTTACACATGTGAATGGATGATCTTTGCCACAGTGTTTAAGATAAACACTTTTATCCTATAATTGTTTAAATTAAATATTACAAATCATTTATTTACAATTTATTTTAAAAACTGGATTCACACTTTTTGTAAAAGGCATGCATTTGGGAATATGTGTAGATGTGTTTACCAAACTTGTACTAGCTCAGTTCATCAATTTAATTCATCAATAAACATTTACAATTAAATTCTAACCAGTTGCATCTCATTTCAAAGAGACTTTCAATGCAAAAAGTTACTCAGACATATTTTAGTTTAATGAAGGAGACACGAACAATCACAGCTAATTATTGTATAACACGGACAAAAATGACAAAAAAGCCAGCAAATAATCAATTTCCAAGAACTAGATGAATGGCTTTAGTTTTTCTTCATCCAGCCATGCTCAGGTATGCATCTCAATTTGAGCTCAAACACAAGGAGTTCCAACTCGCTGAGTAAATAAGGACAGAGGCCCATAGAGCAAGGCCCTATTCAGTCCTCTGACACAGCTTCAGTTCTCTAGTCTTCTTGAGCATCCAGCTGTGAGCTCTTGAGTCAGCCAGGGCCTCACACTGAATACTCAAAGCAGTGAACTGCCGGAGGACTTCATACAAACCTTCATTCCTTTGGCTGACAATCACTCCAAAAGAGCCATTATCTCCAACACCCCAATTAGGCCTAACTATCCAGAATCCATGTGAATAACCAAAACAGAAATAATCATTTTGGCTTAGGGAAGCTCTCATTTCTAAAGAAATTCCAATACTTATCTTTAAAAATAATGAAGGTTACTTGGGGCCACATGCTTTACGAGAATGCTACACTGTTCTGTTTAATTTGTTTTGCTTACAATACAAAGAGTGTGGAAGAGAAACGTTTTTCCTTGGAATATCACACTAGGCCCAAGTTCACACCAGCAGAGCTGAGTGAGTCGGTGTTGGGTTCTCACATTTTTTAATTTAGTGTTACATGAGCTGGTGTGTCTGTATATAAACAACAGACTGCCAAAGCATTCGTTATGAGCAGCATCCAGTTTATTGGAACGAATAAAGGCTTCTGTGGATCAGAATATACTAAAGCTAACTCAACAAAACCACAGGGCAAATTGCCCCTCATTTAGTTAGGGGAGAAAACTGAGCCAGGTTCGTTCATTCATGACACAGAGATTAAACTCAAGGCAAGAGAAAGTAAAACAAGAGTAAAAAAGGAACGTGTCATTCCCCATAAATATTGCTAATTACTCCAATATTACTTACAATTTAGAAGAGAATTTAACTGAGAAACAATGGATGCCAACTATAAGGTCTTTGACAGTTACTGAAAGACTAATGATCGTGTTTTGTCTTAACATATACGTCATTATATATAAGTTACATTATATAATGGTCTGAATGTGGTTAACAGGATTGCCAGGTTCAGCTCTTTACTGAGTGATACTAACATGATGCATTAACTGCAGCCAAACCTGTGCTAGAGCTGCAGATTTACAATGGCATGCTGTCAAACAAGAAACCTTGTGAATAATAGAGCTTGTGCTTACATCCAAGAGAGCGGAAACATACACACCAATAATTCAGCCAGGGGGTGTGAAACACAAGTGTGATGTGTTAGCCTGAGTCTGCATTGGGTTTTCAGGCTGGGGTGGTGGATTCGTTCAGGGTGTTTGGAGAGGGCTGAGTGGCAGAACCATGACAGGGCTCATGCACCATAGTTCTGCATGTCTAACCCTCAACAGCTGCTCAAATCAAGACACTTACCTTCGTCATCAACCTTCATCAAAGGTGTTGGTTTTTTCATATTATTTTTGCATTGTAATAGCATTTAGCAATACTTTAGCAGTACATTTTAATCAGTACTGTCAACACATATATCTTCCTGCTGAAAATTTCATGTTCCTGTGTTTTGGAACATGGTAACTGGTTTCTTGATGGTCCAAGATGGTCTTTACCTGGTTCAGCTTGGTTGATCAGCTACTATGAGGAAAAAAACTGTTTAGCCACCTTAAGCTGGTATGATGAGCAGATAGCTGGTTTGTGCTGGTGCAAGATGGCCTATCAAATATCATATAAGCCCATTACTCCTTTTACTTTATAAATCTAATAACCAATGGACCCTATCACCCACTTTCCGGTATGACCATTATCATCATGATCATTTCTCTTCCTCATCAGACCACATCAGAGTGAGTTGTTCAAACATGTGCTGCCCTCTGCATCTGTACTATTACTCAGAATGTATACACATTATGGGATGTTTCCCAAAACAAGTAATGTACAGTCATTGTACAATCTTACATTGAAATGGGTTTCACAAAATGCAACATTTTGAGAAGACTTGGCTTACCATAATGTATCTCACCGCCCTTTTTGTTCACAGCACCTTCATAAAATGATCTATTATTAATCAGTGGTCCAGTCCAGCACAAACAGGGGTTTAAATGCCAGCATGTTACTCTTAATTTTTGAACACGTGCAGTTTAATAGCAGTTTTACAGGCAGATGTTCTCTCTTTCTGTTTTTCCCAGGAAATGCCTCTCTAATGGAGAAGATTAGCTGATCTTTTGTCAGCTGTTGTAGTGGTCTGTGTGACACAGGAAGGTGAGATGGCAGATTCCCGCTGCATGTGTACACTTGTTTAATAGTTTAATTAATAGTTATTAATAGTTAATAGTTAATTAATAGTTAATTCCATTTCAAAGTTTTTAAGTAGAACAACATTAATTGTACCAAGAAAATAGCAATGAACAATAGTTCATGAACAATGCACATTGCATCTATTAAGAATATATTTTAGTGAACTTGTCCCTCTGTATTTTAAATGTTTAAAACACTTCCGATGTTTTCATTGTGAGTCACAATACAAACCTGTAACTGTTCATAACCAGTCACAGGAGATTAGTTTTTATTAAACTAACTTCATTTTTTAGTATTTAAGTACAGTTATAATGTATTTTCCATACATTTGGAGACAAACTAAACTAGCATGTGGAATGTCCACTGCCTCGGTTGGCTGGAGATGCTTGTGATCTCTGAACCTTTGTCCTTGGAGAAGGGACACAGATGGACATAAACCTGTATTTAAAACTTGTGCCTGCATGCTTATTGTCGAGGTCCATTTTAAATTCACTAGAATGGTAGGACAAATACGTGTCCAGGGAGTTTTTGAATGCTACAAGTTCCTGAATGTGCAATTCATTTTATCCATAAGTGGTTTTTATATCAGTTCTTTATTGTGAGCGGTGATGGCAAATCCAGATTCTGCTGCTCCACATACCCCCTGTGTCTTCCTATCTCTCCTTTGCCTTTCTATCTTTTTGTCTCTCTCCCCCCCCCCACACACACTAAATGCTATATAAATTTTACTTTATATATATTATATTATTATATACAATATTACTTAGAGACTTAACAAAAATGCTTTATACATTTTATTCATAATGCACCCTTACCATAATGCACCAAAAGTCTAATATGCATAACATATAACTTAATAATTCCATAATTTGTAACAAATATAGCTATACTATAAATACTACTATACTATACATTTCTAAGAAAATTCTATAAATTCCAGCACATAGGCAACATGTGAAACTGTGGTTTTACTTTCTACTTGTACCAGCTGTGCAGATGAACACACACAAACATTCACACAAATGGGAAGTCAGCCATTATTATACATTACTGCTCATTTATTTTCAAACTGCAGCATTTAAAGGCAATTATCTCTAATGCTCACCGAGGCAAGAACAGAGCAGACATCTGCAGGCAGAGATGGAAAAACTTACATCCATGTGTCCACATCTAAAATGGTTACATCTGAATCACACACACATTTACCTTTTAAGATCAGATTACTCTTTCTATGATAACACTGGGAAGTTTCAACCTGTGTGTGTTTTGGACTTTTATAGTTATGTTCAAAAAGATGCTTGTATAAAATCTGACCTCATAAAATGAGAAATAACCATTTAATTTAGTTAAAAATAACAAAATAGAAAAGCATTACAAAGTCAACACATTTTAAAAGTGTCCAGAAAGTATAAAAGAAAAGTGGAAAGAAAAGCTAGTATTACAGAAAAATTCTCCACTGCAGGTGTGCTCTTCCTTGCACCTGACAGAAATACCAAAACCTGACAAAAACAAACAACAAAAAAGAAACAATGACCAAAGTTATTTTTCATCGTTCCACCTCACTGAATGGACAAAAACAAGAAGTGAAGCATCAATAGTTGTTGTGACATCCGTGTGTTGAGTGTATTGTATTGCCAGAATTTTTTATTTGCTTTGTTTTTTAGCGCTGTTGTTGCTTTATTTCAGTGGTGTGCTTTCAGAAGAATCACTTTTTCCCACCATTACCTGTTAAACTCTAACAACAAAAACTAATCGCCTATCATTGAGGCTGCATTGTACCTTTGACCTGAGCTGTCAGTTGCATTCTGGAGATGTGTGGCTGTTTAAGACTGGAGTTCAATAACGCTTTCAAACCGATCAAGGCATGTACCCAACACACACACGCACCTGTGCGACAGTCTTCAACAAGCACACACCCACATGCAGTAACATGCACACATATATAAACACACATTTGTTTAGCTACCTAAATGGGGACATTCCACTGACTGCAGACCCTAAACGTTTTGAATTTTTTGAATATTTTAACCTTTCTTTTTAGAATATTTATTTATGTGATTTATAAAAAATAAATAATTTCTTTATCAATCATTCCCTTTGGTAAAGAAAAGGTAAAGGTTTTGTCATGTTTAAATTCTGGGGACAATTAGACTCACACAGTTATATTAGCAAAGACAAAAGATAAAAGTTTTTATATTAAGATAATTAAGATAATAGCATTTACTACACCCTACATCTAAACAAAACCCTTACACAGTCAGCTGACATAAGTACATTTAAAGCAAAACATGATTTGGCCCAACAGGTTTTTGACAGTGTATTTTGCAGACACTTTCAAGGTAAACCTGTTTACAGGCATACATATTTTCAAAGATTTTTTGCCTACATTTTTACACGAATACCTCTTTATATATTTTATTTAATACAATATTATGCATCTTCTGTTTTGTTTGAGTGTTTTATTTAATGTAAAAAAAGCAGTTCACAGCTTACAGCATAGAACAAGCTAGTCTGGCCTCTGGAGTTATTATTCCGTTTGAATTTTGAATATATAAATGATATCATGAAATGTTTCTGGGTTCAAGTGTTGGAGCACATATGGCTCAGATTGATCTCTCTCTCTTTTTCTCTGTGACCCAGACCCCACTTCCTTACCTCTACCCAACGATCTGTAGAAGTGTAAACACATCCGGACTTGAGGTGCATGGCGCAATCAAACATGTGCTGCTCATCAGACAGCCTCATGCTTACTGAAGAGCACAGCTCACACACGGCCCATGTGTGTATAACCATAAATGCCCTCAGTGCTCAATTCCTTACCGTGAAGTGCTTGTTTGTGTTTAAAAAAGTAGATTGGTAAGCTCCAAATCTCAGTGTTACACAAATAAACACACCAGACACATCAAACACATGCATTACATATTGTTCCCCTTGGCGCAGACACTAAAATACACACTTGAACTCTCTCCCTGACAGCCAGTCTATCTAACACACACACATACTGTAAACAAATCAATGGAATCAAAACTAAGGCCTAAGGATCCAAACACAGGCAGTTAAGCATTTTGTCCTTAGATAAATGCTGCTGAAGAAGAGAGGCTATGCTCTGTTATGGGCCGTGGGGGTGTCTAATGATTTATAAAGCAACAAATCTATTATTTGTAGTCATTGTTCATGTATTTGTGATTTGTGTACCCTTATTGGGATAAAACAAAGTATATAATTATTTAAAAATATATAATCTGATAAATTATAATGGATTAACATCAGCTGAAAGAAAAATGCTGATCCCTTACAAAAATTACTATAATAACCACACCAAATTTCATAATCATAATGCACATTACATACTACAGATATTGTTACAAAACAAATCATAAAATAATAATATGGGGTGCCCTTTATATGTAAGAAAATATAAAACAAAATTTGTCATTTTGTTTATTATCTTACTTTTATGACAGTGATGGCTACTACAACGTTACTGCAGTAAATGTGTCATAACTGTAGTATTTTGGTAAAAACTATGGTTACTATTTAAATTTTTTTTACACAGATATGTTTAATTAAAGCTAAAGTATACAGATGTACATGCACATACATATGGTTTCTGTCAAACACTCTGCTAAGTTTACTCAATCGCCAATAAATCTGCTTTATGTACTCAATTGTAGCTAAAGTTACAACATATGATTATCTGAAGTTAACTTATCTGACACATTTGCTGCCCACGCTGCGCACACACCCTCTGCACCTGTGTGCATGACTAATGCGCAACTGGAAGCCAGAAAAAACATGATGCAGCGAGATGACACAAGCTCATATTGCACATAGCAAGCATTAGCATGTGCAGAAAAATGCGAAACTGTTTAAAAGTTTTGGTACATTTCCTGCTGGTCTAGAAGCAACTTCTTATTCTCTAATTCTAATAGGCAAGTTATGTTTTAGTCCTAGATCAGTGCATTAGGCCAACTTTGAGCCACAGTATACTTTATAGGTCATTATGTCTAGGTTTCAGGTCTAAGGTGTAAAGAATATATTGCTTAGTTCTTGCAGAGCTGGGCTGTTTAGAATGTGTTGAAGGGGTATGCTGGGTTTGTGTGTGTGTGTGTGTTTGCACGTGTGTGTGTATTTTGAGAGTGTATGGGAGTACACAGGGTAAATAAATATTTGATGACTGTCACCTCTGCTTCAAGTCCTGGGCAGCCCAAGCCAGATTGTCGTCTGACCTTCACATGCTCGTATGAATTATTTAAAATTAAATTGTCAATCATTCTGTCCAGTCCATGTGGAATAGAAAATGTGAGAATGTGTGTGTGTTTTCGTAACGGGCCTAAACTGCTGTACAAGGAAGCCCACAAACATTCCAACAGTGTGATAAATGCTGAAGTATGTGAAGCAGGTGAATAATTTTTGCAGGTATGTGTTTAAATACTCAGGTCTTTAAGTCACTTAAACTAAACTGGGCCAGATGATAACAATGTGTACTGGCATTGTGTTGTCTGGTTTGTTTTAGTGCTGGATTCACTAACAGAATTATGCAAATCAATTAACTGCACAAACATGCCCACATAGTTAGTGCGGAATGCAATTTGCAAGCCACAATTCCCAGTGTGGCATACTTATCGTACAATATCACTTCAGTACTGCCATCTAGGCACCTGATTTGTGTTTTTAAAATGCAGTAAGTGTATTTATCTACAGTGTGCATCTACTGTAGATATATGACTGATTATAATGCTCTTCTCTACCATTTGACGAATATCAAGGCTATGCTCAAAAGAAACTGTACACAAACATCTCTTGCTGACTGCTTTCTGGCTGTTGTATAAGTGTGATGTTAAAAAAGTTTTGTGATCATAATCAAATCATAAACATAATCAATAGTCATACAGTCCTTATAAATCTTATAAGCCCCAGACACACTTATTGAACTGACTGATGTTTGGGAAGCTTTGTTTGGGTGGATCTTGGCTTAGAACACTAAGCTCTTAAAGGGCTCTGTATTGATAGATTTAATGACTGTACGCTGTGTGTGTGAGAGAGAGATCTATGCTGAAGTCCTGTAGTCAGCTCTTTCTCTGTGAGTGTTGTACATAGGCCTCCACAGTGGTCTGCTGTAACCTTCTCACGTGGAGGTGTCACATACGATACTTCCTAATGCCCAAAGCCAAACATCATCTGATCGCCCCCCTACCCCCATTGCTCTCCTCTTGCACATGATTGGCATTTTTCTTGCTTGCTGCTCTTCTTCATAACCATCATGTCTAAATAGATGCAATGATAGTCAGCTCAAGTTATAAAGTTCATGTATCTATAAGGCAATATGGTAAAACAACTTATGTGCTTCACTAGCTATCTGAGTTGTTTTTATTGGAATTTTACATATACATTTTAATGGTGACATTTCATAATAAGGTATCATTTGTTATCATCATTTAACACATTAGCTAACTAATAGTTAAATTATATTTTAACAGCTTTCAGTAATCTTTGTTATGTTAGTTAATGCAAGTACAATTGTCCATTGATCGTTCATTTAACCATTTTGCCATTTTAACTTTATTAACATAAATCACAAAGTTTTTGGTCTAATAACTTGTTATATTAAAAATATGCTGGAATTTCAGTGATCATACTACAGGCTTCAATAAATCTTTCTTATTTTGTACAGCTTTGCTAGCATTTATAAGTGTTTAAATAAATCAGGCCCATGTATTTTAACTCTCTGTTCCCAGATCAGACAGACGGCTTACAGCCCTCTTGTGTTTAAATGTTTAAAGTGTGACAACTGGCGTAGGATCATAGATACTTCCCCCAGAGGAAAGTCAGCTTGAGATCATTAGCTTTTATGCTTGCTAAGCTATCTTTCCTGCTATCATCTGGGGAGGTCGTTTGTTTGGCCTCTGCATTCTTCTGCTTCTCTTAAGTAGAAAGACAGTGTAGTGGGCCACAGGTCCTGCAAGGTTTCGCTCAGAAAATCTCTTAGCAGAGAATGGAAACATTAAGCAAAGTTCTGTAGTGTTTGTCAGGGATAACAAGGGGGAATGAAACAAACTGTTTGTATGTTTTTGGCAACACTCCACCATCCCCAGTGTCTCACAGTTAAGGGACCCAATTTTTTCTTTTATAGCTTGCAGTTTCCCTGCATATAGTGTACTAAATCTAGAGTAATTTTTCAGAAAAGCTGATTTTACTTAACAAAAAACAATTTTTTGTAAAGAATTTAATCGATGAAATTTGTTTAATGGTCATGTTTTGTAGTCAATGTGTTTTGCACACATACTTTGTAAAAAATAAATAAATGGTATAGTAATATAATAATCTTTCAGCATCATTGTGATATATCAAACTGTAAAGGTTCCATATATAAAAATATAAACAAATTTTAAACTTGTGAATGCACATGCATTGGAGTATTTTTATACACTTTGTACATCTGTGTAGTATTAACATTGTGTATTCTCCTTAGAACTGAATTGGTTTGGACTCAGTAATAAATGTTTCATTTGAAGGATATATTTACAAAGGAACAGGAACAAGTCAAGACAACCAGATACATGTCGTATGACTGTATAACCTCAGTATATAAATTATAACTGTGGCAAACACAATGGAACAATCTGTATACAATTTGGGGAGACATCTCTTTATCTTACATTTTTTTCTGTAAAGCTATAATTGACTTTTGGTTGAGGTTTGTGTAAGTTAATACCAGGTCACTTTTGACTGGTAGACTGAAATACTTGCAAAAGAAAAAAATTTCTTGGCCTGCATTAATTGATTTATACCTCTTAATTTTTTCATATTTGTCACTGGTCTCTCTTCCAGTTGTTATCACAAGCAGTTGAAAGCTTGTTAAAACTATGTGTGCAGCTAATACTTCCCCCTCTACTCTGATGATAGGTAAAAAAAATAGCTGACTGTATTTGTCTCCTGTGTCCTGCCAAGATCCATCTCCCTCACAGGGCCTTCTGCTGCACCTCAGAGGTTTCAAATTCCTGCGAGCTGGGGATGAAACACTCATTTCACGATTAAACTGACCCTTCCCTATTAGCTCAAGCCCCCCAGAGGATCACTTTCCACAAGGTGGTGACAAATTGCTCTTTTGAACTTGAAGCCTTGCGCGTTGTGGATGCCACATAGACTATGTTTATCAATCTGCGCATGCTAATAGAGATCTGAATGGGGTTATATTGAGCCTGCAATGTATACAGTAGCTGCTTAAAGTAGACCATGGTGTTGCTAGTGCAGTATAGAAAAGGATGTTTCATTTAGGAGATTCCCTAATTACACGCGTATTTTTGTGCTGAATGCATTTGTGTAAAAATAGCCTTCCTTTAATTTTTTGGCTACAATGATAAGCATGGTAATATCAAATGTCAAAAAAAAGTGTGTGACACCTCAGGAGAACAAAAAAATTAAACTTGAGAGGTCTTGTTTGTTTCATTGAATTAGAAAAAAAGTGTGGCATTATTCATCATGCAATTGATTAAAGTTTGTGCAACCTTTACTCGATGATCTGTCATTGATTTTCTGTCAGAAAGTTCTAAACACTTTAGTTTTCCACATGCAGTATTGTGAAGTATTTAGAATGAAACTTGGGGTACCCTCAATAACTCTGACACAATCTGAACACTTGTTGTTTGTGTTAAAGGAACGTGAGCTAACCATTACAAATGGTTTCCTTGCACAATGACTCTAAAGTCATATTGGATATGTCATATAACATGGCCTTGAGATCATTTTCGAGTTTCTTTTCACTGTCTCTGTTCATGGGTTTAAATATGATATGCTGATTTGAGATCAGTATTTTAGAGAAAGCAGCTGAAGAAGTTGTTTTCTCTGCAAGGGATATAAATGATGAATATTGCAATCAAAGTGTTTCTCAAACCATGAATAGCTCATGCAGTCTCCAAAATACAAACAGTGTTGATTCTTTTCTGTGCCATTTAACAGATGCTTTTCATTTAACTTCAAGGCTGTCCCATTGGAGCAATCATGTTTTGAGTATTTCAGCATCGCGGTGATGATGTAGCAGGATTGTGATCTCATTAACGCTGCAGTTCCTGGGACTGAACCAGGGGCGTTTTCTCCAAGGAGGCAAATAAGGCCTCAGCAAAAAAATAAAACAAAAGAATACAATTAAAAAATAACGTATAAAGTATTAGTATTGATCATACATTTTTTTAAAGTAACACTGTGTAAAGTTTAACAGTGAGCTGAATTAAAGGGATAGTTCACCTAAAAATAAAAAATCATTTACTCATCCTCATGTTATTGCTTCTGAGGAACACAAAACAAGATATTTTGAAATATGTTCGTAACCAAACAACATTGGCACTCACTGCTTTATATTGTATGGACACAATACAAAAAGATTTTTTTTATTTTGTGTTTCCACAAAGTCATTCAGGTGTAGAATGACATGACAGTCCCAATTTTTGGGTGAACTATTCCCTTAAACTCATTGTTTTCTCATTGAGAACATGTAGTGTGAATGTGTTGGGCAGACTGCAGGCTGTAGTATTGCTTTAGCTCAACTAGTAAAGCATGCTGCCAGTGAAAATAAGGTCATGGATTTGATTCCCAAGGAACACATACACTGATAAATATATACCTGAAAATGAAACTGTGTGGTTGTGATTGGTCGATGTGACACTGCTTCATGTTTCCAACTGGCTTTCAAAACTGAAAGCACCCAGAGAGGAGTGTTGCAGAAAAATGCATTGGGTTGAGCTATTCTCTGGATTAATATCATGCAACCAACACTCTGATGGTCATAGTCACCCTGAGAATAGAGTATGAAGTGGTGCCCCCAAGACAATAGAGGTTAGCAAGGAAGACTGAATAAAATATTTGTGAGAGCAAAGGAAAAATAGATCAGTGCAGAGAGTTGGCCTGCATTTGCAAAGGTCTCAGGCTGTGCAGGGGGCAGATCAGGGGAACAGGAAGTTCTGCAGACACCCGTGATTCTCATTTCTGCTTCCATCAGCACAGCAAAACTGGAACAATACCCCAGAACACACACACACACACACACACACACATAGTTCATGCATGTAACCCCTTACCAGGTTGTTCTGACCTGGGGATATGAACCCTTGTGCTGGGCTAAAACTTTATTGACTCCCCCAAGCACAGCATACGTTCACAGACCCACATAATCCAAACCAAAGATAGAAGCCATTAAATCAACCCCCACCTCACCAAAGTCTTCCCTCTGAGTGCAGTTGCGATGGCAACCTGTAGGCCTTTTCCAGATGTTTGGAGGCCCTAGCTGAGCGAACTCCCTCTGCGCTGCTTTCCTGCTGTGCACTCACAAACAACTTCTGGGTTAGTACCCCACTTAACACCCACCTGCTACCACCTAGGGCATAACTATGCAGGCCTGGGAGAACCATCATCAGTCATTATACTGTAAGAGTAGGTGAAGAGTTTGGTCTAAGGTTTGGTTTCAACACTAAGGAAAATCTTGGTCGGATGATGCCCTGGTTATATCACAGTTAGGGGTGTACAGGGACTCCATGTAGGTTCAGTATGTGGTTCAGATTTCATAACGAAGGATATTAAGTTACGGCGGTACCTCATTTACTCACCATGGGAGTTGTATCCAGTCTTAAACAATTAGCTATTTAACTATCTAAGCGCAAACTGAGACTCTCAGGTAGCATGGCTAATATAGTGTTTTAGCTTTTGACTTGAACTGTTAAATTATCACAAGGTATTTTTTATACAAAGTGAGTTACAGAGCACTAATTTTAAAAGCGATCCCTCTGGATAAACCCACAGTTAAGTTCCTTGCTCATGGGCACAGTGGTAGCAGTGGTTTTCAGTAACTCGATAACCCAGTTTGTGTGCTATTCAGTTTTGTAGTTTTGTTTTCAGAAAAAATTTACAAATGCATTAAATAAATACATATAAACAGGCTAAAATGAGAAAAAAGCTGTTTAATTCATAAGAATTTTTTTAAAGAAAATTAGAAAGCTTATTTTTCTTACCCCATTGACAAATTATTTGTGTTTTATAAAATAAACCTTACAATATTTTATTTGAATTGAGGTCGGAGGCTTTTTTTAAAAATTCCAGATCTAGATCTGTTTTCTTTTTCCACAGATGTATCCAGATATGTGTGATCACTTGATTATATCTGACATATTTTGATCTGAACATTGCGTTAAGAAGATCTAACAGAGGACCTACGATCTGATGTTTACGGTAAAATAAAGGCTCTCTAATAGCTCTTAACAAGTGTGTGCCTTTGCTTTGACTCGGTTGCCAGTTGTGCTCACATCCGTCATAGCACCTGCCAAAGTGGCGTACGCAGGGGCCTTGAGCAAACCATTCTAGGAAAGAGCCACGTGTCCCAGTTACCCCCTAAAGGGCCGAAACACCCTAGAGAGAAAGAGAGTAAGGAATGGGGGCAACAGGTGCATGTTTTTAATAGTGGTATGTAAAGAACACATTTTTCTTCTTCCTCACTGACGCTCATGATAAACGTGATGTGACATGTTGTGGAACAGAAAGACAGAAGGAATATCTGCTGGTGCTTGCCTGGATGGTTCCTTTATAAATAGAAGGTCAACACAGTTGTGGTATTTCAGCATTAGAATGATCATTCTTGAAATTGAACTGTATTAATGATTTACTTTTGTATTCTAAATCATTGCCCTGCGACATTGGCAGGGCAATGCGACATCATTGAGTTTGACTGCCATGCTGCTGGCAAAATGAAATTCAAATGATGTAGCCAATAATCAGGCTCTCTGCTACACTCTGTCCCTCACAGTGTCTTTTTACTGTTCACAAAATGTACTTCTGTATTTAAATGTATGGACTAGTGGAGCCACAGGTCTTCAAAAATCCTTGCATAACCTCTTTCTAGGCTTTCTGTATTTTAGTTTTATATGTTCCACTGAAGTTCTCTGATTCTGAAATTATAGCACATCAAACCCACACTTAAACTGGTCTGAACTCTTTATATACTTCCTTACAGTTTCACAAATATCTTTTATTTTATAATGTCTCCTTTTTTGAGTTCTCCAGTGAACCCAATGCTCTATGCATCACATCCAGAAAAGAGTGCAACCTGAGGCAGAGTAGTGTGTGAGAACCAGAGACAAATATCACCTTTGCCCGGGCTGACCGGTTAAAAATGCGGCCACGGGCTTTGAGGGCCAGTGGCTCCATTGTCCATTATCTGAATGTGAGGTTACGGACATGGAAAGATTTTGCACTGGGCTTTTTTACCAGCTGTAGCATCTCCTAACACCTGTACCAAAGCCCTTTTGTCCTGGTTTGCATATGAACTACACAGGAGCTGGCCCTACATCTAGGCCAAGCTGTAAAAGAGTAGCTGCCTTTGTGTGTGCGAGTTCAAGTAATGGACTGATAAGATCTTCATGACCTCCTCTCCACTCTCTTTCTCCCCATTCTTTTGCGTCCTTGTCTCCCTCGCTCATGTGAATAACAGAGGGCCAGTTTGGTTCCCCTGGCCTTCCAAAGACACCCAGTGAAAGCTGTGCTCTGGGAACCCCACAAAGCGCCTCACCTCACCCCGACAGCCTGTGTCAGCCAGGACATTGTAGAAGGAAGGCTCCTCTCAGCCAGAACCCTTTATGAACCCCATTATGAACTCTTTATGCACCCCCCTCTGTGTGTGTGCCTCCCAGGGGGATAATCAGGTCTTCGTGCTGCCACAACAGCAGACATCATTTCTACACTCTTTCACCATGTGAGAAGATCCCTGTCCCTGCGCTCTGAATGAAAGGAACTCTTTCTTTTCCCACCTCAATCATCTGAAAACCCAGTTCGGTAGGTCTACAGTAACCAGATACGTCCATAGGCTCTGTCCCCTCTGATAGGAACCGTTGCCCGCCCCCTCTCTCCTTTTCTGTCTCTCGCTTTCTTTTCTGAAGTCTACAGAGTGGCGATCATTTGCAGTCCAGGTGTCTGATTTTCATTAAAATTGCAAATTGAAGTGGATGCCTCATCTGATAAGAAGGGACGACTGGGACTCTCTCATTCTGTTTCTCTCTCACTTTCTCTCCCTTCATTACTCATGCTCACACTATCTGCCCGTGAGGACAAGCAAGGGTTGTATCTCACCACACTACAGTGAACACTTTATCCTGACCAGAAAATGCTTGATCCTGATTAAGAGTGATGTGTCTGTCTGTAAATACAGGTGAGACACTTTGAGTGGGAAAGAATGGAGCTTATCCAATGTGAGACAATGTGTTGATAAGCTCAGCCAACATCATTATCAAAAACTCTCTTTCAAAACTGTGGGTTCTTCTTTATTGCATCAGACTTTTAAAGTCTCTGGTTTGATTGTTGACCAGCTTTAACCTTTAGAAACATGTTGTCTTGTGGTGTTAAGATGAGTTTTCTCTTTATTTAAAATGGTTAGTTGATTGTTATCTTTGTGTTTTATGAACTAATTGTTAAGGTCTGAGTGTGATGTTTCTTTTTCCCTGAGTGTTTATGTAATAAGCTCTAATGTGATGTTGTCAACACTTAAAATGAGCATTTCTCTTAGAAAACAGGGTATGAGAAACAATGAACATCTGAGGTATGTTTAAGTAAAGAAACTATTTGCGAAAGAAAGAAAGAAATGAAATGAAACGAAATATCTCAGGCTGCTCAGCTGGGAGAGCTGGGGCTCACAACAACAGCTGTGCATCGTATTCTCATCTTGCGGTGAAGTGTCACACCAAATTTCTTTGCCTGAATCTCTAAATTAACAAAGACATTTGCTTAGCATGGAAAGCTTCTCTGTTTGAGAACCAGGCACATCCAGCGAATAAAAAAAGCAGCAGCTGTGGTCCATCTCTCTTATTTCTCTCTCATTCCGATCTCCATGTTTGACATGGAAATGAACTAGGCCACTTTAATGCTGAGAACAATTCACTTTCATGTGAAACAAAACTCTTACCACTAGCACTTAGCTTTGAGTGCTGGGTGTTGCTGGATCTATTTTTGAACAGAAATATATTGTAGCATTTTCCAAAAGCCTTGATACACCCAGAGCAGTTTAATTCATGTACAAAGTGACACAGAGAAAAATAACCCCCAGTGAATTACAGAGGATTAACAATGATTCTGGGTTAACTAGTGTGAAAGCCATTAAAAAGGAGGAAGAAGAGTAGAATAAACATCTACAAGCATCCAAGTTCACAAAAGGTGAGGTGAAGCTCGTCATGTCCTGTCCGATGATAAATGCTCTCAGCAGTGAACGGTTACAGCTACATATCTCCCACAGTGCACCTGGGCGTGTGTGAAGGACAAGCAGGATGGAACAAGAGAACAGCTATGTCAATACCTCATATACTTGGAAAAATGTTACCCCTGCTTTGTGCTACTCCTACTCTCTTGGTTATAAGAGCACCTGTCTCTCTAAGCAGAAGGTCTTTTTTTTATACTCTTTAATTTTACTTGATTGACATCTCTGTGTCTGACAAAATATTTATTTAAATCATATTTCATATGTTTCTTTTCTAAGCTAAGTTGCATGCATACAAATGACTAATTGTCTCTCTTAATAAGACTGTTTTGCATTGATATGGCTTTTTCCATAAGTCGTGATTTATGGATGCATAGCTGGTTTCAGCCCATGTGGTCCAGTTGATCCTGCCCTGTGCCCTTTATAGAGGTTTCCGGTTGGTTCTAGTTGGTTTAACACATGGATTCTGTACAGCTGGACTTGTCTGCAGGGTGCACCTGGCTAAGCAGGTCCTGACAGCCTTCAAATTCTCACGACATCACGCCACTGCAGCGCACCTGTTAGTTACCAGGCAACACATGTGCATTCCACTATAACACTCTGTTGGAATGAGTCTTGGACAGTAAGCATGGGTTTCACTTATAATTTTCAGTGTTATCTCATATATTTTTCCTGCTTATTTTAAAGTAAAATCTATATTTATAAGTTGTAGGCATGTATAGGTAATACTGTTTAGTTCTTACTACATATACCTTTTTGTGTTATGTGTGAAGTTCCTCATCACATGACATGTTTTTAACCTGTCTGATGTTTGAGGAAACTAATTTGGTAGACAAAAGCTCCTCAAATATTAGAAGCAGGTGCCTACCTAAATGCCTGTTGCAGGTGCCTGTTGTTATCAGCTCTGCTTATGAATATTAATTAAGGGGGAGGGGCAGTGAACAAACCTTTTTCAACACTTCTTAATCATTTTAAGGAACAATAATAAAAGATTTTGGAAAACAACTCTTTTTTCCCCGATTAAAATGCATACAAGTTTCATAAGACTTTTTGCTTCATTACAATTTTGAATGTTTAATTATATAAATTAAATTATGAACCTATATTAGGTAAGTAGTTGTCTGTAAGAATTGTATTTTAATGGAAAACTTAAGAATATAAAGGTCTTGGGCTTTTTGGCAGATTTGTCTTTTTGCTATTTCTGTGAATGGGTTTTGAACGGGGCTGGCTAACTCGCATGGAGATGGCCTGTTAACTGATGTGCATCCCCCACACACCAACATAAACACAGCCTCCATCCTGCTGTGGTCTGAGAAACAGAGTGAAGCTGAAGTTTTCACACATGCCACAAAGAGCCAATTATGAGTCAGATCTGTATGGAGGGACAGCGGGGAGAGAGATAATAGAGGCTTGTCTTACCCTGATGGGAGAAAGATGTTGTTCTTGAGTGTCACTTTAATCTCACCATGTCTAAGACAAGCGGTCAATGTGTCCATTAAGCAGCTTTAATGAATACATACCCACAAGCACAAGATTGCATTCAGTGGCCACAAATTAGTTCAATGAGGTAAATGTAAAACAAACGCATAAATTATGCAGGGGGTATATTTCATGACAACTGCAATGCCTTTGTTGTCATAAACAAGAATCAAAAAGAAAAATAAAACAATAAAAAATGCATTAAGAAACATTAAAGCTTATTTAAGATTTATTTAATTTATTTATTAGGTGCCATATTTAATTTGAAGCAAAAGAACAATGTATGTTGGCTAATGCCACTTGTTTGTTTATGAACTTTTTTTATTTCAAAGACACAGCAAAACAACTGTTTCTTTGATTCTTGTTCTGCACTCTGGATCAACACAAAGCTTCACTTTTGTAAGTCTAACTGGGCCAATAATAGAGACTCAATTTCAAAGTTTGCGATGTTTCAAGGTATTTGTTTACCTTTAATCTAGTTCTGGATCCAAAATCCTGCCAGATGGCAAAATGATTTGATCAACAATAAAGACAATTCCAAAACTTTCAAACCTAAACAGTTTCGGCCTTTGTAAACATGTTTAACTTTTTATTACAGTTCTCATATTCTTAATATGATGTTGCTCAGAGATTTGTGTTCTATAGTGGTGAGTAAGTAAGAAACCTCTACCGTGTAATTGATGGAAAAACAAAATGCTTCAGTT
Source organism: Chromobotia macracanthus (assembly GCA_036877525.1). Taxonomy (NCBI): domain Eukaryota; kingdom Metazoa; phylum Chordata; class Actinopteri; order Cypriniformes; family Botiidae; genus Chromobotia; species Chromobotia macracanthus. Next base: position 5,743,589 of record JAZGTH010000008.1, read on the forward strand.
CATTCAACCACAGATTCCTCTGATGTGTTCTGGCAATCAGCTCTTTTTAAACAGCCACTCTTAGGAATTACACTGGTCTGGAATATCAGAAAACAAGTTACACTCAAAGCATTCCAGAATTCAGAACTTGGGAGAGTTTTGGAAAATGTGCAGCTGTGTCCAGACGGTCATTAATTATGAATGCCTGAGGCAATAAACAAAGATTGGAAATGAGTTAATGTCTTGATATGGATTGTAACGACAGAGTTTACTTAATACAAGCATATTACAGTAACAGCACATGAAATAAATGGAGTGTATGCTTGTGTGTACACAGGACTAGACCGCATGCCTCTGCATGCATTAATATTTAAATAAAACATTTGCATATACTGGCATTCCAAAATGAATAGGTGTTTGTGTGTATGTGTGTGGTCCTGGTATTTACTGTGTTATGGGGACCAAATGTCCTCATGAGCAAACAAGCTTACAAATTAAACAGAATTATCTATTCTAAAAATCTAAACTAGCAGATAGTTCTCTGTGATGGTTAGGTGTGGGGATGGGGTTAGTGTGGGGAAGCTGATAGAATATACAGTTTGTACAGTATAAAAACCTTTATGTCTATGGAGAGTCCTCATAAAAAATTAAAACCCAAAACGTGTGTGTGTGTGCGCATGTGCGTGTGTGTGTGTGTGCATGTGCCTGTTTCTGACACTAGAGCATCAGCGTCTTGTGAACTCAACACCCGCTGTGTCAGCACATAGCATGGAAATATGAGAGCATATAATATAAAACACACACACATAGACTGCAGCATGGCTTTTAAAACTACCTGGACATGATTGATGTAGACTTAAGTGGTTCTAACCACTAATCAGCACATGGCTACCAGCCCATCAATTTATAATAACTCATTTTAAATCCTACTATTACATCTTATTACTGTAATTTACTTTGTATATGCTCATATATGCTTTAGCACTGGCAGATAGCAACTGAAGTGCCCTTGAGCAAGGCACCTAACCCCCAATTGCTTTCTGGGCACAACAGTGCTGCCACTGCTCTGGGTGTGTGTGTGTGTGTTTACAACTTGCAGTGTGTGTTCACTCCTCACTGGTGATGGGTTAAATGCAGAGGTCACATTATCTGACTAATATGTCACTTTCACTATAAGACCTGCTCTGTCTAGTCTAAGCCTGAACTAAGAGTCTGATCAGAAATGAGAGTAACATACATTGCTCAAGCGACTTGAGAAATAAATCGCATTTGGCTTGTGCATGTCATAGTTTTGACCATGAACATCCCTCTCTCTGTAACCACACAGCATGATTTCCACCATAGTCCAGCGTCTGTCATTTCAACGCCTTCACAAATAACTGGATTTGAGGTTGGGAGGATGTTTATGGTTAAGGAACTGCTTGTTGGAAGTCGGAACTGAACCACTTACTGTATTTGAAATGTTCTACCACATTTCCTAATACTTATGATAGATGTTGCATGTCACATAATAAGATATGCTTTTTGTGAACTACAGATCTGCTGGTACAGGTCATCAGAGGCTACTTTGGCTACTTGAACATTTGGTTACAGAGTAAAGCTGGAATATGTGAGATTTTTAGCAACAAACATCATCACTGATGAAGATCCAGCACAGAGAGGTACAATAATGAGAAACAAATGTTATAACTTGGATCATTGTGATATGGATGCAAAATCGACAAGCTTTTAATCTGTTTTAAATCAAGGAAATTAAAGTTTAGTTCTTTTGCAGCACACATACAAGACACCTGTACCATCTGTGTAATCACCTCGTTTTTCTCAGGCTCTTCTGACCCTGCAAATACCTGTTATAAATAATATTATTATTGTAATATAATATTATTATATAAAACCATAAAAGGGGAGAAGAAATGAATTACAAAGGGATTAAAAATTATACTTCTTACAAATAATCCTTCACGCAGATGTTTACACGGACATTTGGCATACAAGTTCACACGGGGGTTAAAACCTCAACCATTCTGGCTTGTTATAAAAATAAATAATCATTATGCAGATGAGATTCAAATATGGAGTGATGTGACAGATGTGTAGAGAGAGTTTGCCCCCTGGTGGACATGAGATGCGTTGACGTGCGCTATATCCCTCCGTTGTGTTCTGGAGGTCCTTTGGGAAACCCATTGATCCGTCTGATCAGTCAAATATAAATTTATATTTGCCTACATTTCTACAATGTTTCATAATCCCATATATATGGAAACTAAATGACTAAAACTGTATAAACAGTTCAGAATGTAAGTGAATGTGGGATTCCAGCAGAACAGCATCTTATCATGGAAAAAATGGGCTGACTGTTGTGTTTAACATGTAGTGTTAAGTGTTGGGTACACCCTGGAGCCAGGTTTAGTTAGAAATGTTTTTTGTTCTCTTTTCTTGAGTTCTCAGCAGCTGAAATGTGAAAGCTGTTAGCCCAACTGAGCCACAGCCGCAGGGTGATGCCCAATCCCCCCACCCATTCTCACCCCCTCTCTCTCTCTCTCTCTCTCTCTCTCTCTCTCTCTCTCTCTCTCGGTTACACACACAAACCTTTAACATACCAAAACACTTCTCTTTATCTTTGTGTTCAAATGCTAACTAGACTACATCCATATGCAGAGCATTTGGCCAGCCCTTAAAGACCTGGCCCAGAGCTGGGACAATGGGACTTTACTAAAGAAACAAACAAATAAACAAACAAAAGCATAAAGAAGAATTCACATACAATAACGATCTTCTAGTACATCTTCTGTTTTCATACCTCTTTATGCTGCTTCTGTATCAGTACAGTCTACTGAATGCTTTGTTATGATTTATACAATATTCAGATATGAAATCTGTGCATCTTTCTTAAAGGAGCAGTTCACCTAAAAATTAAAATTGTATCATTTACTCCCTCTTGTATTGTAGAGCAGAAGTAGGTTAGTAGAGAACAATTTTGAATTTGAATAACATGATGGTTAGTAAATGAAGAAAACGTTTTCATTCTTGAGTGAACTATTCTTTAAAAACATATTTTCTTATAAAACTTTAAAATACAAAAACATTGCAGGGCACATTAGAAAGACAGTAATTATATGAGCGTCCACCAGATGGCATTAGTGTTCCATAGCTAAACTTTTCCATCCCTAACGTTAGGAATTTGTGTCTGATAACAGAATAATAATTTTACAGAGTAGTTATCTCTTACTTATCTCTTGCAGGTTGTAAGAGACTACACTGGTAACTAGTGATGACGTCACAGTAATTCTTCACCTGAAGTTGTCTGGTGAAATCTGAAATGCACCACACATCTGTTTAAAGCCACACATCTGTGCCAAAGTTTGGCAAAGTACTCACTAATAACAGCAGCAATTAAGATAACCTCATCCAAATCAACACATATGTTCATGAGACTAATACATTATAGAGAACTTATGCTTTCTGGGTTTGTTGCAGACTAGATCACAGCACCCAAACACTAAAACCTTATTAAGCCACACAATGTGCTTGTCATAGAGTGATGAAGTTTTTGCTGTTCTAGAGCCAGAGGCTGTTACTGTGGCAACAGGCTGCTGTGGTGTGTTTGTGTGTGTGTAACATCTGTTTGGCAAGATCTGTTTGGTCTATTGTACAAGCAGCAGATCTTCTTGTCCATATGGAAAGAACAATTAGACGATAATCAACAATTTATCTCCCTGCATTAATGTTTAATTTACAGCGTGACAACTTGGACTGCACTGTAGCACTAGAATGCATGCTTTAGTTTACTGCATAGTTCAACACTGCAGTAAGCAGCTTCTAAGTGCACTGATAAAGCAGCTGCATGCATAGGCTAATAATTATATTCAGTGACAAATGATGCTCGCTGAAGTTACATTGTTTCCTGTTAAGCCATCTTTTAGTAGCAAAAAATATGTATCTTCACTGCATACTAATATTGAATATTGGGGTATTGTATTATGGTCTAAAAACAGCTGTTTTGGGGGTTGTTTGTAATGTAATGTCAAACTATTGGCAAGTAAAATTGTGGGGCATGTTTTGTCTAGTCAAGAGTCAGTGTGCTATCTGAATTACTCTTTCTTGAGGCTGGGTTAAGGGTTCTTCAGGAGCAGCACTTTTCTAATGAGTGGTCTGGTGAATGTGATTTGAGAGCGTCAGTAGAAAGAAAGATTTTCTGTAAAGAATGACATAAATTTCAGTCCGTTTCCCACACTAAGATATATTATAGCTTCAGCAGACTGGGATGATGGCACATGAATCGCATGGGTTATTTTTATGGCTATTTTATGTGCTTTTAAGTGCTTTCGGAGCTTTTGTGTTCCGCTGAAAAACTACCAGCATATGGGTTTAGAATGACAGGAGAGTGAGTAAATAATGGCAGAATTTTCATTTTTGGGTGAACTATTGCATTAATCCTGGGACTTTATTTCCCCGTAACTCTCTTCACCGGTCCCCTGCGTTCTGTCAATGTATTGTGACATTTACACAATTCCATGCATAGTTGAGTAAATGTCATTTTGTGTGGATATGAACTGTTTTTCAGCATTGAATTACAGGCCACTCTGATATGTGCAGCACCTGACAGATGGATGTGCGTGTTTGGAGGGAAAAACATGTTATTCTTTTCTCGTGTCAACAATTGAAAACATGATGGAACTCTAGAATTTGTTGTTTTATTAACCCTGTTATTGCTTTTGTCTCCTCAAACTGTCTCTTGCCTGTCACGCAGCTAAGACCCACAGATATATCTTAAATAAAGTATAACACATGTCCAATATAGTGTAGTGTCAATGTGAACACATAATTCAAACTGAAGACAGCTTTATGACTGAAGACAGCATCTGACTTACAAATCAATGAAACTTTATAAATGTTTTTTTAATGTATGAGCAAGTGCATGCAAACAACACTAGAGAAATACAATATGTATATCATTTTTTTATCTTTTTGCAGTTACAGGTGGCAGTGTTGAGAGAGTGAGACGTAAGACCATTGAGTCCTGACCTGCTCTGTGAACAGATGAAGCCAGACTCAACCCGGATGACCTCACACCCTACAAGAGGATACAGCTGTGTCTGAATTTGTATCTGTCTGATGAGTTTACTTCTAAGTTGTTTGGGAACGTTTATCTGATTGGGAGGCTGTGGCATTCTCCATACAAGTATGTTGGTATAAGGGCCAGGAAACTGTACATTGACCATTGTCCCAGGCAAACAAACTTTCTTAACATCTGTGTGATTTTCAAATAAGATTTTGAATAAGCCACTTGATATCAGCATCCTGATCAACCTATCAGATTTATTCTGCCATAATGATCAGCTGATTACTTCTTACATATTGCTGAGGTTAGTTTGTATACATTACAGCCAGCTGGCTGTAATGTATACTAAAATATTTATTAAGTATAAACAGCTACACTAAAAGTACTTTCTTAGGTCTTACACATAACATATCCAATGCGGTTGCATTGCATAAGTATTTTTAATACACTGTGAATGTTTCTCACAATAAACAAGCATATTCATTCCATACATCTGTATTCATAGTCTTAACCCCGAAGAGACATCAACAATGACAAAAATGAGCCTGGTCAGAATACTGCAGATGAAAAATTGCGCTTTAAGAGTGATGGTGACAGATATTGCTCTGGCGCAAAGGGAGCAGCAGAACGAAAACATTTTCGCCAGGTGAAAGGTGCGGAGAAAGTGCGGTGCTTACTTAAATAATTAAACACAGAGATCAATCGCCGACTTTCAGCTTCTTAACCTGACCTACAAGGTCTTCAGATCTTCTGAATCCTGTAAAATCAAGTTTAGTCAAGTGAAATTCACGTCTAAACATAATAACCTAGCTCCTCCAGTTTCCATACAATCCATACTGCTGCGATTAAAGCATAATAAGCGCCTGTGCGTGTAGTGTTATTCGCTGAGCGTTATCTAGGGAGCTTAAATTAAAGGTGCGCTTATTTTATAAAAGGATTTTGACCTCTGTGTCTTTCTGACAGGAGGAATCATTAACCGGCCGCTGCTCCAGCCCCTCCGATGCAAATTTCATGTCAAACCATCAAACGCGCTCTGATCAAAGGTCATCTCCTCTTTCTGTAGGTGTTTGATAGCAAATTTTCTATTTCTATTTCATCTCCAGCCGTCATAACGCGTTAGAGCGCCAGAGGAAACAAGGGAGGCACTTGTGCGCCGAGCGCCAGCAAAGAGCAGAAACTGGTACCTTTTTTGCGCTGATTTTGGGTTGTGTATTTGGAGACTTGTTTTCTTTTTCTGATAATGGACTTCTCATATGAGGGTAGCAATGGCATACTAACTTCATTTTAAAAAGGGCAATATCGTAGGGCAATTTAAGAGGTGCAAATTACGTGAATATCTTTGCCCTTTGCAATACAAGCTCTGCAATAAAGACCTGATCAAGACGTATGCGTGTATGATCTGTGTGTTAGTATAAAACCCTATATTGCTCGCATAACAAATATGACTGTCCCAAGTGTATATGCACAAACAGCAGGGTCTAAAACAAAACTTCGCTGAAACATGAAACGACACAATCTCCATTAGAAAGCATTTGATCAGTGATCAGCATAACAATTTAATGGGAAAGTTAAGGTGGGAAAACTCATGAGTTTCTTCATTTCTGGTGTTTTGATTCCCAGGTAACACAAAAGTGAAAAACATATACCTTGCTATAAAAGCATTAAAGCATCTGCCGAATGCATGCATGTAAATGTGCGTGTGAGAATACAGTAATCCCATTTCAGTCCTATTCCAGAATTCATTACTTCCACAGGAATAGATTGGTCAGATTAAACAGGCAGACGGCATTGCTTTTTACACTGCGTTCATCACTGCATTTTCTGTTGGCCTCTGCCAGTTCGAGTGGCTGATCAAATGCAGGTCGGTGGAATAGATTTCACATTATGAATAGATTTTGCATTATGATAGATTTTCATAATGCATAGCCAAGAAATGCAGACATTGCGATGCGAATGGAGAATGAAACCGCATGCAAATCGGTTTGGGATTTGAGAGACTGTATCTTAATGTGATTAATAGTCAAAACTGCAGCTGGACAGCTGAGTGATGTGCTAGTATTCAGTAGGTAACAAAACAACAATTATATCAATGCATGTCAATCTTTGAAGAAGTTGCACGCCAGATATCTTAATACTGTAATGACAAGCTCATATCCACGCTCATGATCCTTGCCAACAGAGACATGTTGTGTTTTTCAGGATGAGATTTGCAGTCCTGTTGTTCTTTTTTAGACTGACAGATGGCAGTGTTGCACTTCCACTAAAAACCGGTTAGGACGTTTGCATTCGAGGCACATCCTCACATTTACTCTTCTTTTTGTGAATTTGAGCATAGGTGTGTATTGGTTTAACACATTCACTTTTTTGAAGGTGTTAGGCGTAAATGACGGGACTTTGTACCTGGAAGCATGTGTTACGTATTTCTGTTTCTTGATCACTTGCAAAGTTGACACATGCCATTGAACTGTTGTGCGTGTACAGTAATAACAAAAGTGTCTTAAAGGTTTTTCTTTTAATTTAGTGTATTTCCGTCAACTTTTTTATTAGATCCATGCTTGCAATTGGAATAAAAAATGCTCTTTTAAAATTCGTAACTTGTTGCACGTTGTCATGTTTTGTCTCACTTTAGAAAACCGTGATTTAAAGAAAACTGATTTATATTCCAAACAGATTCTCTAATATGAGAATGATGTCTGAAAGACCATCAGTGTTAGAGAAACACAGAACTCATCTCCGTAACAGATTGCCTTGTCGTAACATGTCCAAAACGAGTCCATGGGAGATAGATAGATTCATTCCAATGGGCAATTTATTCTCCAGGTTGCATATTAAAGTCAAGCCTCAATGTCCATTGTGGGGGATAAGGGATAAAGACTTTCACTACACCTCTAATAAACAGAGAGATAGAAAGAAATTAGGAAAAGTTATTCAAGATTTCTCCACAGATGTTTTTGAAGGACCATCAAAATGCCAAGCGTAGTCTAGTAGAGTCCTTCTAAGACAGTTTAGCTTCAAGTAAATTAGATGTATATATTTTTCAGTCTCTGTATTACTTCCATTATATTCACAATGTTTGCCCGCTCTTCTCTCTCAGGTCAGAGCCTTTGCCACACAAAGACCCATCATTAGTATTCCTTCTACGACTTTGCGCCAGACAGCCAGCCCTGCTTATAAAAAGCTCCTCTCTATCACAAAGAGACACCCCCCACCCATACCCATAGTGATGGGCTTATTTAAGCATGAGATATAGGTGTATAAATGGAAAGAGAAAGCTGAAAACCTTAATCCAACAACACAAAACCTATCCTGACTGAATCTGGTCTATTTTTTGTTTAGGTCTGATTGAACTGAAATATGTAAACAGAGTTGAAACATCTTTCCTTTCAGAAAAGATGGGTTTATGCACACACACATACACAAATGCACACATGCCCTCATCCGCTTATAAATACAGAACAGTGGCCCGGTTAACAGTTGTCAGGTTGTCAAATGAAATAACCATTACCTAAATCTGCTCATGTTTCTGATCTTAACGCCACAATGAGTGGCTTTGCATCTGGACGGAGGCCTACATCAAGATGTGTGTGTGTTCTTGTTTATCTACCACTGTGGGGACCAAATGTCCCTACAAGGATGGTAAAAGTCACACACACTTACATTGTGGGGACCAACCAGCAGCCCCAATGAGGGAAATTGATTATTGAACATACCATGTGATGCTTTTTTGAAAATGTAAAACATAGCATAGAAACCTAACATATTTGAGTGTGTGTATGTGTGTGTAGCTGTCTGACAAGATCCCCTCAAAAATGCTCAGAGGATGTGCTTTCAGATCTCATGAGATTTAATAATTTTAAGTTCACTGTTGGGTTTTATCAGTATTAACTATGGTACAGATGTTTCCCCTTCTTTGTAGAAGAAAGAAAAATAGGTACAAATGAGACATACAGTAAGAGTAAAGAACTACAAAGGTAATGTGGATAGAGAAGTAATTTGGGCTTGGACGGGTCTGATGATGAATGATGCTTGTGTTCATATTGAAATCTTTTGATGGCAGACATCATTAAATAGAGAATCAGGAGTCTCCATTTAATCTCACTGAGACATTAAGGAGATATCATTTGTGATTTCTCTTTCCTGTGGGATGGAATAGATGAAAAAGACGGACTGGTGTTTATTCAGAGAAGGAAAATGTAAAATCATAAAATCTCTCACATAAAAATTGTTTTTGGCATCATTTTTATTACATTACTGTTAATGTATTCCAAATTTTCACCAAGCGAACAGATCTATTTATGAAATGCATTAATATTTATCTGGAATTTGGGAGGATATTACACTTTCAAAATATTAATGTCTCAGTAACAATAAACAAAGACTTTCATTTTTATTCATTTTAGTTAAATCACACAGGCTCTTTAGTTAAATCACATTTATATCTCCTATAAGTTTAGCAAAAACAAAAGATTTTATCTATGCTTATGAAAGTACCAATATTTATTTAAATATCATTTATTTTCTGCTTCCTGCATGCACCTGCGCTTTTTCTAAAGCACCAAATTAGTAATAAATTCCAATTTAACTCAGATCAGTTAATTCAATTACAATTCTAGCAGCTAACCTAACCTAATGTTATTCAGTTATTTTTAATGAATTCCTCCTCAAGTCAATAAAAGCATTTTCAACACAAAATCATGTGAATTGTTGTAAGTCTTTATTGTGTAGCAAATAGTGGTTTATCCATGTATCCATAAAAATCCATGTAACTTAACTACAGTTTAGAGGGCACAATGTGCCTCAAGTTGTCACAATGGAAATCTGTTATTAATCACCCTATTATATTTTAGCAACATTTGTAGGCAATTTATGTTTAAAATGGCCAGCATAAATAGTAATGCACAAATTGTATAAAATTGCCATACATAAACTCATGACAATCTGGCCCTTTAAAATCTTATAATTACTTAAAATATATTCTAGTGACAACTCCCCTGTGTAACAACTAGCCCTGGTCTCCCATTTTTGTTGTTTGCATAGGCTAATAATCTTCATCTTCAACTGTTGGATGTGAACATTAGGTTTTAAAAGAATTTTCCATTTGATTTTGTCTAGATTTACTTGTTATTTATTCAGTAAATCTTACATACTCAACCATTTCATAGCCAAAACATTAAGCAATGCCTTTTCTCTATTCAAGACTGACTCAGCATATCCATTGTTCAAAGTTTTGTGTTCTGTCATAGCTGAGGTGAACTATTGCAGCAGCTTTTGCGGTAAAACTATGGTGCTTTTGTTAAAGGAATGGACACCTCCGGCTGGTTCAGATGCATCTATATCCAGAGTGTGATCTTAAGCTGGAACATTCTCGTCTGACCCAGGATCATTCAAGCCCTCTGGAAACACAGCCAGGGAATCAATCACATATAATACCAACCAGCCTCTCCCTTAGAGTTTTCAAAAAAACACAGACCTCCTTTTTCCCCTCTTTGCTCTCTAGGGCAGAGTTTGGCTATGAATTTTCTGTCTCACTTTCCCAAGGGCAGCCAGACACTTCAAGTCTCACTGCAACTGTTTACCACAATGTGTCACGATAAAAGGGACACCTGTGACATTTATATGGTTTGCTGTGGTAGTTTCAGCACATACTTGCCTATACTGGTTTACTGCTTTACAGCAAAATGTTTTTAATTGTGTTGGCACTGTACCTTGGAACTACTTGACATGAATATGGAAATGATTAATTTTGATTTAATGTTTCTTGAATATCAGTAACTCACAGCACAAAACAAAATGTGGTCAGTACAAACCATTTTTTGGCCTTAAGTTTTGTTCATGTTTTTCCACTCATAAAACTTTTGATCCAGCCCCTGTCAATTTAATGGTTTTGAAATTTAAATATTCATATGAATGAGGCATACCGTTGCCAAAAATAAAACACCAGGCAATAATTGTAAAACACCAAGCAGTGCTATTATAAAGCAATCTGTGTTTATAATGTTAGCCAAAGCCGTGAGGCAGCAACATTTTCAGACATAAAAAACAATAATCAGCATTACAACCAAAGCTAAAGTTACCCCAAAGATATGGGGTAAATGTGGTAAAATCCAGACCAGGGCTGAAATATGACATGTATTGCCTTCAGTAGGAAAATCTAATGTATCAACATATGAGAGATGGTCTATTAGATTGACTGTCATATGGTCACTATATAGGCACGAAGATCAAGTTCCAATGTTACATTTTCTGCCTCCATGTGATACATTATGTTAACATGATTACTGAATAACCTACTGAGAAATGGAGTACAAAATGAATAAAGGGCATCTAAGTTTCTGCTGGGACCTCAGAATTCATGGCATGCAATTGGATTTGCTGAAGGATCTTCCTGTGCGGCTGCGGCGATATTTATGACAGCCAGAGCTTTCATGTGTGGCCGTGCACCACTTATACTCAGGGACTCTCTCTAATGCCATTCCACTTTTAAAGCACAAGACCTCTTAGCCGGGGGTCCACCACCCTCTCCCTCTCTATCTGTTCTCAGAGCTAAGCAACTGAGATGGGATCTCTGAGAGAGAGAGAGAGAGAGAGAGAGAGAGAGAGAGAGAGAGAGAGAGATACAATTAGAAGGATGCTAAATAAAGCCTGATTGTACAAAACTGGATCCATCAGCTTGACAGGTAGGACAAATGAGCTCAGTTGCAGCAGGTTCCACTGTGCCTTATTTATTTGCATTAATAACTTGAAGGACAGATGCAGTGTGGTCACTAAACCTAATGAAGTGTTACCAATGACAATGAGAGACAGAGAAAGACAGGAAGGGGGTTTGAAGAACTCACAGTATTATACATCTTTAATGGGCCATGATTAGTAAGATTATAATCCAATGGAAATACTTTCCATTTTAAATATATATATATATATATATATATATATATATATGTATATATATATATATATATATATATATATATATATCATGTTATATGCATAAATACACACACATTACTATACTCTACTATACTATACACACATTACTTTACTAGACACACATTACTGTACACATTACTATTACTATTACTACTACTAAGTACAGTACTAAGACTGTAATAGAGGCATGTATTTTATTATGAAAAAATGACACACATCACCTTCAGAAATCACATTTCTTGGCCAAAGGATTATTTTCATAGTCATTATCACTTTTCACTATTTAAGGTAAACTCTTTCCTCCTGTTACAAACCCACAGAAATAACTTTGAACAAACCTGAAGAACAAACCTGAAGAAAAAGAACAAACCTGAGAAATAACTCTTAATATATGAAAAAACATTTATATGGGTATTTTTATGTTTTGCTGTTCAACACAATGCAAAATAATAATGTAAAATAATAATGTAATGTTTAATAATGTAAATAATAATGTAAAAATAAACATCACAGACATGATAACACTTGTTGCTTCTCATCCAGCAAACACCAGAGCATCACCAGAATTGCATCTGTGGCTAATTTCACATTGTCTGCAACCTGTATTGTTCTCAAGAAAAAACGTTCCATTATATATATATGCCAATTAATGGCATAACTTAGCTGCATAATTGACAAGCTCCTCTGTCATAATGGAGACCCCCTGTGACACATTAGCTTAGCATGCCATCCTCTTAGTCTCAACATTCCCTTGCAAACAAATTGAGAAATAATTGTTGACTCATCTGAATAAGTGGCTCCCTGGAATGGATGATAACTGTTGGTAAGACATAAACAGCTCCATTTCCATGCTGGGGAGAAAGATTGTTCTCACAGTGGGATGAAGCCACGAGTGATAGACAAGCTAGGTGTAGATGCTTGCATATTCATTCCATATATGGGGGGTAGAGAGGCACTTTTTAAACATGAAGCGGGAAGTCTGGGCAGGTATTTACCGCTGCCTCCCATCACGCTCCTATTTGCCTCATCATGGGTGGCAAGGGAAGATGCAGGAGACTAAACGGTTTCTCTGAGCATCTGCAGATGCTCTAACACGAGTCCCTGGAGGCATATAATAACCTATTACCTCCATCTCTGACTAAAACACACATTTAAACTACAATTACACCCCCTGCTTTTTCTCCTTCTTGCTTTTCATTTCATTCCCCTACAGCATCTCTTTTGCAATTCAGTGCTGTAGCTTTGGCAGATATGTTCCCTGTACACTCTCTCTCCCTTTCTCTCTCATCATATGGTGCAAGAAGCAGAGAGATCGTCCCACAGTCTGTGAGGAGTTTGGTGGGCCAATTTATTACCCAGTGCAATTGCTCTCAATACATATTTCCTTTGGTTCACATGCACACGCATGAACAATGATTTCTGTACCTTTTCTGTTATTTTTTCTATGTTTTTGTCTTTTTTCTGAAGTGAATCAATATTTAATATTTATACTCAATATTAATTATTTTATTACAGGAGAATCACACTCATGCTATCTGTGCCAAAGGTCTGAATCTTGAAAAATGAAACCAGCTAACAAAACAAATGCTTTAACTGCCAACAGATGAAATGGAAATACCATTAAAACCTGAAGTAATTTCAGATAAAATACAGATGGGTTTTGGATAGGAGAGACTTTCTTGAGGGAGTACTGTGAGGTTAAAACCTCATGTGTGATTGTTGCTTTCAGCTATCCTGGTCATTTCTAAATATATTCGTGATTCTGCAAGTAATACAGCTTTTCGATTCTGACCTGTTCACATTTTGTCAAGGCTTGAATTAGTAAATCCGCTTTACACTGATGTTAGTACAAACTACAAAGTGTGCAGTCCCAGGGATATATGATGATATGGTGCACTGATATCAGGAAATCCGTCACTATATATAAAAGAAGCAGACTATAAGAATGTAAACATAAGCAAAAAGATATTATACAGCTGAGGCAACAGAAAGCCCTTCATTTCAGACTAGCTGGGTCCAATTTCATGGCCTGTTCTAGCTGCTGTGGAGGAGAGGAATTGGAAAAAAATGAAATCGATTGCCTGGATTGCAGTTCTACCTTATTGGACCACCTTTTGGTGCAATATTAGACAGTGTCAGAATGGATCTGCGGCGTGTGCTAGACTGACAGGAAGAAATGAAGACACTTTCAGATGTGCCAAAACATGTGCTTTCATCCTCTGACCTGAGATAAAGGCAAACAGCAGAGGACTGAGAGAGCAGTAATGGATGACTTATGCTGAATTAGTACAGCTAATGTATCACAACATTCCAACTGCATTGTTGTGTATCAGCATATGTTACAAGCATGTGTAATGTCAATATGAATTATTTTCAAATAAATTATTCATATGTGTGCTGCCTGTGTAAATGTAACAGGAACCGATATTGATTTTGGAAAATAAAATGACTTTAAAGAATGTGTGAGACAGCATGACTGTGTTTGGATACTTTACATTTACCCCAAGCCCTGGAGGTTAAGAAGAGTTACAGACAAATAAATAATAGTAAAGAAAGGAGAATGAGGGATGAATAGGTTTAATAGTTTAAACTGAAAAAATACTACAAACACAATCCACGCAGTGAGGCTACAGAGAAGTCAGTGTAAATGAGGAAAATGTTGCTGTTTCTCTTACCCATGCCTAATATCTCTGGGATAAGATTTCCCCTTTACCTCTGACTGCTCCCAGTATTTCTTCTTTTGTCTCAAGCTTTTCCTTGCCACTGTGGCTTTGTGCTCGCTCACTGGGGGTCCTGGGCCTAAAATTATGTAAAGCTGCTTTACAACCATTACTATTGTTAAGAATGCTATACAAATAAATCTAAAGCAAAGCTTTAGAAAATCTAAAGTGAAGCTTTAGGCTTAAAGTTTTGGAAACTGGTGGCACTCGTAAGGCCATAAATATCTGTAGCAATTGCATTAGAACAGAGGATGGCAGAGTGGGTGAAAAAATAAAAATGTCACTGTGGTTTTGGCCTAAATACTTTTAAGTAGTTTAATAAAAAAATACTATATTAGTATTCGCTTATATTAGTTATCCGTACTACAAATACACGCTCCTAATACTGTATTTATTTCATCGATATTGCTATTACGCAAAAACTCTGAAAGCTGAAAGCCTATTGGCTGCAGCGGGGGTTGGGCGACGATGATTGGCTGTTGCCTGTTTCCGGGGCTCCATTCCATTAGTGACGTTTTCCCAGCCGCCGTGAGACAGATTGGGAGAATGGCTGCCGGTGGAGGTTCGATCTGTTTTAAATTTCAGTTTTATTTACAAAAGTTTTCCTGCCTGTTAACACGTTATAAATCCGCGACGCTGTTTCACGTTGAAAGAACGAGACGGAGTTTGACGGTTTGCTCGGTTACACGTTGAACTCTGGTGATTGTTTGCATATAGGCAGAAAAGCACGGAGAGGCAGCGGCTAGCGAGACTAGCCCAGCGCGAGACTGTGTAAACACGTCGTGATTATTCGCTTATCTGCTCGGTGGTTTGCAGTTTTGTCCCTTAATCGTCTTTAACGTGTGCCTCATGGTGTGCTTTCGTCGTCTTTAGTGCACTGTCACTGTTTTATTCGCTTTAGAAAAGGTTATTTGAATGGCTCGAGACCGAACTAGCCTGATGTGCTAGCCGGCAAAACAGGACCTGGATTAGCAAAGCTAATAAGTTAAGCACGGAAACTTGTTTGCTGATAAAACTGACTCGATTTCTTTATGAGATAGACAAGACTATTAAATGTATGTGGTTGTCAAAAGGAAGAGTTGTTCTCTACACCAGGAAGTTTGTTTGCTTGGTTTAGGACAGGTCGCACTAATGCCATGTGGGGGCTTTGGTTGGTTGCTAATAGGAAAAGGTCTGTTGGGGGTATTTTTGGTCGAGTGGTTCTGATAGAAACATTCATAGTAAGGATGGGGGCCAGGGCCTAGAGCCACAGAGCATGTGTAATGTAACTGTATAATGACAAAATCTTTGCATGGTCAATGAGCTCCTGAATATGGTTTTTGTTTTTCAAAGTGAAATTGAATTTATTGGTCTGCTTGTAAGTCTCAAGAGCCCAAGCAGTATTTCAGACTGAAATATACACAAAACGCGTTCAATTCATATTCAGCCTGTTTCATAAAAGCAGACTGATAAAAGGCATACTTGGTCAGTATGTGTGTATTCTGGTATCTCAGTGCTTTTCATTGGCACTCCATAAGATTGTGTGGACATCTGAAATAATCATGTTCCTGTAGCTTAATTAGTAGAGCATTGCATTAGCAGCATGAAAGGTTGTGGGTTCGATTCCCAGGCAGTGTACATACTGATCTAATGTGTAACTTGAATTCAGTGTAAGTCACTTTGGGAGCATACATACTGATCTAATGTGTAACCTGAATTCAGTGTAAGTCACTTTGGGAGCATACATACTGATCTAATGTGTAACTTGAATTCAGTGTAAGTCACTTTGGGAGCATACATACTGATCTAATGTGTAACTTGAATTCAGTGTAAGTCACTTTGGGAGCATACATACTGATCTAATGTGTAACTTGAATGCAGTGTAAGTCGCTTTGGATAAAAATGTCTGCCAAATGCGTAAATGTAAAAAAACAAACTGTCTAACATTGTTTTCTTGTAGACGTTGGAAAGCTGTTACAAGTTCAGAATGGGACTCCAGCAAGCACAAGCTACAATGGGGTAGATGCCCTGCACGCCTGTAACATCCTCCAGCAACTTAAATCCTTGTACGACAAAGCTCAGCTGACTGACATTGTCGTGGAAGTGGACCACGGCAAGACATTCTCTTGTCACAGAAATGTACTTGCTGCCATCAGCCCTTACTTCAGGTAGCACTAGCACAGATCAATCAGTTAAACCTTAATTTGAGTGCCAAAACACTCCTTTGTTGAGAAACTGTTGCTTTGGAACATGATGTCATCCACATCACAGTGGAGGGTTACTTTTTGTTTGTTGCAAATTAATCTATTTTTTATATTTAAATTTCTTTTAAAATGATTATACACAATTAATGGGGTGCAGTTACAGTGCTTTGATATTCATGTTTGTTGATATCAGTACTTTAAAAGGTAAAATTTTACCTTAAAAAAGGTCAAATAAAAAATGCTGTCGACTTTAATTTATAAATTCATGGGCATTAAACAAATATTCCACGTTCAGTATGTCAACAACATTTATGGCTTAAGATTGATTACCGTAGAAAACGTTTACTTGTTTCTAGGCTTAGATCTTGGTTACAATATGCCAATTACAGTATAGGTATTCTGGGCCAGGTTTTAAATTTTAAAATATTCATTAAGTTGCAGGACTAAAAGACTGTAAGTTTTGGCATGAGACTTGCACGATAGCCCATGCCTATGTAAAGTTATTTTATACAGTTTTTAAACTTCAATGTCATAATTATGTAAAGGTGTTAAACTCTGTTTTTTTAGGATTAGTCACAGAAGGATACAAGAAAGGGACTGTTTATATGGTGTTAGCCCCACTTACTAGAATTCTGTTCATAATGCGAACTTAATTCAAAGTAAGACATCTTTCAGATCAAATAACAGGGTTTACAGAAAACAAATTCATGCAAGTGCTTGAACAAAAAACAAGCTTAAGTTATTTTTTTATATTAATATAATCACACACAACTTAAATCCAAGTCTACCTCAGACCTTTTACTATTCTTAATTATCGTTAGACATTAAACTAAAAGTGTTGCCATATTCATTTTTAAAAACCAGACTATACCAAGTCTGCATTCCCTGCTTTGATACAACTGATTGAGCCAAAAAAAGAGCAGTGTGATTAAATGCTGAATCTCTGAAATGTGGTCACCAACAAATCTGGACCTGCTGTGTTGTGTTTACATTGTGATAGTGTTCTGTTTTGTATTTGATCAGATCTATGTTCACAAGTGGCCTTACAGAAAGCAGTCAGAGGGAGGTGCGAATTGTTGGCGTGGAGTCAGAGTCCATGCATCTGGTTCTAGACTATGCTTACACCTCCCGGGTCACCCTCACCGAGTCTAATGTGCAGGCCCTGTTCACCGCTGCCAGCATCTTCCAGATCCCAGCCCTCCAAGACCAATGTGCCCAGTTCATGATCAGCCGTTTGGACCCTCAGAATTGCATTGGGGTCTTCATGTTTGCAGATGCCTACGGCCACCAGGAGTTAAGGGAGCGCTCGCAGGACTACATCCGCAAAAAGTTCCTGTGTGTGATGGGTGAACAAGAGTTCCTTCATCTGACCAAAGAGCAGCTGGTCAGTATTCTCAACAGTGACGATCTGAACGTGGAAAAAGAGGAGCATGTGTACGAAAGTATAGTCCATTGGTTGGAATACGACTGCCCACGCCGGGAAGCAGATTTGCCTGAGGTTTTTGCCAAATGCATCCGTTTGCCACTGTTGGATGAGGCCTTTCTGAGTCGTATCCCCCCAGCCTTTGGCTTGGCCTTGTCCAGGGATTCCTTGGATAAGGGACGGATCAATGGCACCAACGGCTGCCCGCAGAGGTTGGGTATGACTGCATCCGAGATGATTATCTGCTTTGACGCGGCTCACAAGCACTCAGGGAAGAAGCAGACTGTGCCTTGCTTGGACATTGCTGTCGGGAAGGTGTACAAGCTGTGCAAGCCGCCCAATGACCTCAGAGAGGTCGGCATTCTGGTCTCATCAGAGAACGACATCTTCATCGCTGGAGGCTATCGGCCCAGCAATAGCGAGGTGTGCATCGACCACCGTGCAGAAAGTGACTTCTGGCAGTACGAACACGCTGGGAACAGGTGGCTTCCGCGTTCACCCATGCTGCGGGCACGCATCGGCTGTAAGCTGGTGCACTGCTGTGGGAAGCTCTTCGCTTTAGGTGGTCGCGTGTATGAAGGAGACGGACGAAATGCACTGAAATCCGTAGAGTGCTATGATGCTAGAGACAACTGCTGGACGGCTGTTAGTCCCATGCCTGTGGCCATGGAGTTTCACAGTGCAATAGAATACAAGGACTGCATCTATGTCCTGCAAGGTAAGTGTTTTTTTTGCAGAGTCACCTAAAATCATAGAGAGTGTGCATACACACAACCCTTCAATTCATTGCCTGTCATATCTTGTACCCTTTGCTTTGCTTAAGGACACAATAAGGCCCTAAAAGTATTTCTCAAATCTACACTGTAGATATGTTGTCTGCCAGTTTATGTAAAACCTTATATATTACAAACTCATTTTTATTGTTCTCATCACTTTTTTTTTTTAGGAGAATATTTCTTCTGTTTCGACCCTCGCAAAGACTATTGGGGTCATTTGCCGTCAATGAATGTCCCCGTACACAAGGCTTAGCTGCCCTTTATAAAAACTGCATTTACTATATAGCAGGTATCTGCAGGAACCACCAGCGCACGTTCACCGTAGAGGTGTATGATATTGAGCAGAACAAGTGGTGTCGTAAGAGAGACCTCCCCTTTGACCAAGCAACTAGTCCCTACATCAAGGTCCTTCTGCTTCAGGGCCGACTGCATCTGTTTGTTCGAGCTACTCAAGTCATGGTAGAAGAACACGTGTTTCGCACCAGCCGCAAGAACTCCCTCTACCAGTATGATGATGAAACAGATCATTGGACAAAGGTCTACGAGACGCCGGACCGTCTCTGGGACCTTGGCCGCCATTTTGAGTGCGTGGTGGCAAAACTCTACCCTCAGTGTCTCCAGAAAGTGCTGTGAGTGGCCAGGAAGTGGAGATCATGATTTGACGTGCTGTTTGAAACAGCTGATCAGTACTTTTACAGGAGGGCTTGGTGGGACTGCTTAATACATGGTGCTGTCTATGTCCTCAACACAAGAATTGTAGGGGAAGTTCTAAAGCGTTAATGGTTTCAATCAATAAAGTCAGGGGTGCTGTTAGAAAAAGTCATACAGAAAAACACAGTATTTTATGTTCAACAAATGTGCACAAGGCACCCACACTATCGCTTGTTTTACAGTTAGAAAAAGTGAATCATAAGTGCAATTATCATGTTTTATGCGGATGTTGAGTCATTTCTGCTCCATTATATCTTTAAGGTGCAAGTTTTTGTTGTTGTTTCGGCTTGGGTTGCATGCATTGTTGGATGACAGGAATAGTTGATGTCTTAAAGACAAGCAGTATGTCATAAGCAAAAATAATAATAAAAAAAATTAATGGGTGAAAAATAAATATATAAAGCTATAAATATTCATACGGGTATGATGAGCAATTTCGCTTACTGTTAGAGTGAATTTTGTTATTATTCTTTAAGAATTTTCAGGTTTTCAGTTGATCCTCCATGCTGCCTATAAAGATACTGGTTTGCTTGAGAAATTAGTTATAAGGGACTTCTGCTTAGAACATTTGTGGTTGCCAAGATGTATATGCAGGTGGCTGTTGTTTTGATTTAGTATTTAACATTTTTTATGTCCCCCCCTTTTAAAAAGTTAACTTTTGTGCTATGACATCACAGCAAATTTTCATTTTACTTCTGATTTTATGATGTGTCGTTGGGCCCCAGCTTCCCAGATTGAAATCTGTATCTTTGCAGTTTTGCATCACCAGCCAGATCTTTTAATGAGGTTACATGATTATACTCTGTCTCCATATTGGAGAAGAAAATGGATACCAGCTTTATGTGTAGCTGAAATCATAACTAGGCAAATTGTTGACAGCCAAAACGCAACAAAAGAGCTCATACAAGGACAGAAGAAACCATCCACCAGGTAATGATGATGGTAGGTGGCCAAAATGTGGATGCTTACATTCCACCCAGATTTTTTGATGGACTTGTTATATGGGTGCGCTTTGAAAATAAATGCCAAAACGTGTTCAAGGAGTCCTAGCCTGCATCCTATGGCAGCAATAACGTGTGTTCTGTCGTTGTTTCATAGATAAGTGCATTGGCGTTCCCGCGATGAAATTCCAGAAGCATGGCCTTTTTTGCCACAATGGGCAGTAATAAATACAGTTCAGAGTTGTGAATCTGTTAGACCAGTTGCAGTGTTTATGCCCAGAGATGATACAGTGCCTGTTTTTATACACCCAGGCATCGGTGAAAGAGTGACCAAAGACAGAATGAAGTCTCAGATTACAGTTGCTTTTGCACTAAGGTGCTTCGACCTGAGACAGTGTCTGTTTTTGCAAATGAATCCTGTCCTCCTATGTTAGAGTTTCCATGAAGTACTCGATCCCTGTAAATGTTCACACTTTTCTTTCCATCAACTCATCTTCCAGTCTCATAGAGAAGAATATTTGTTTTTGGTGCTGCTTTTTTGACAATCTTGTACAGAACACACAGTGATGTCATTTTTCAAAGGGTTTGTCATTGTTCGACGCTTCCAAAAGTTGTCAGTCTTAAGTTATTTTGTTCTCAATGGTTTGTTTTCTTCTGGCCTCATGTTTATTTGGTCATATGCAGGTTCTCTGTGGCACACAGATTTTGCACTACATTAATTCCTCCCTTAAATCTTTCAGCACTCTAAGAATATAGTGCTCTGTTTTCAGTCTCACAGACTTGATAAACCTTTAATTGGGACAGACGATTTGCTCATGTTGGGTTTCGCTCTTTGGCGCCTGCAGTACTGAGCCTCATATGGGGCTTTGGTTAAAGGGAAAGGAGTGAGAAATTGCATTGGTTTTGGTGCAGTTGCCCACACATTTCACATACTTAGATGCTCAGTAGCACGGGAACCAGAAATGGACTCTTCTCAGGATTATTGTTAATACACAGTACTGTATTTAAATGGTTTGTTGTATGTGTAATATACTGTACCATGTGTTTGCTGTACTTGCACAGTTTTTTTTACAGGATTTACTTTTTTGTCCTTTTCACAACTTGAAATAGATTGTATTGGTTTGTTTGTTTGTTTTCCTTCTTCCAGATAGATGTGTTTTTGTTTATTCTGTTGTTAATATTTACTCTTAGGTTTTCTTTTAATTTATGGTTTAGAATTTGATTTGCCTCTGTTAAGAAATTGTGAATCACAAAATGGACATTAATGCAAACATTTGTTTTTACAGTGTTTTGTTTTATTTTTTGATTGCATTAGTCTTAAAGAACGCAAAGCATTACAGGATATGTTATTGCATCACTTCTTTATAACACCAGTCTGTCTGGATGTTTAAAAAATAGCTTTGAAAAAGAATTGATACATTTTTCGTGTTGACTGCTGTGTGAAAACTCTATACAGCTACTTCTTTCCCTTTTTAACTTGTTTAATTTATCCACAGACGTTTCGGGTGTTTTTTTTTTCTTGCGGTTTTGTTTTGCATTTTATTTTTGTGTTTTTGCTTTGCTTGTTTGTGTGTGGTGTGTGAGTTTAGTAAATATTCATGATCTCTACTGTGAAATTCACCTTGCACATAATTTGACAATTAAACAATAAAAGTTAAGGATTGGGTGTTATATTTTCTTACAGTGAGTTTAGAATCAAGATAATTTTCTTGAAAATAAAATAGATGTAGGAAGTATGGTGGAATGCAAGGTATTAAGATTAATTTATTTCTCATTCCAGCATAACAAATGGTTCTTGCAAAAATCATTGGTTGCCCATTGCTGACATAACTCTTTATATTGAATGAAGATGGGCATGTTGTTTTATATGGTGTAAGCTTTTCATTCTTTAGCATTTTGTTATTTATGTGCCTGCTTGCATGTCCTGGCTGGAAACATCCTTTAGGGGTGGTTTATTTTGCCCCCAAAGTCATTGTGTTGTTTACAAATGTTTGGTGCAATGCAATATTTCTGTATGTGTTCAAACAGATCTTCATATGAAGCAAAAAGGCAAGTAGTAGTTTGGAGATAGGTTTACTTTCTATGTTCCCTTAATGTTAAATGATACAAATCTAATTAGACACAAATCTAATGAAAACTAATAAGGTTCAAGGACCAAATTTTAAAGTTACAGGTGTTTTTATTTCTATAAAATGTCTTGCAGTACAATATGGCTTACAATATCTCGCTCAATCAATTGTGCATTTCCAAAATTCTCGTCTATATACTTTCTAGAGCTTCAGATGGCCTCCTGTGGTGAAGCCTGTCTGTTCTTCCTCATACTTCTTGCTGTATGCAGAGGGGATGTGCTAGTTAATTATTCAACCGAAAGATATTTATAATCGAATTGAGAGGGGAACTGAATATTCATGCGCTGAAAACTGACAATTGAGGAAATTAACTTCAACAGATCTTTGGTCTCAGATTAGTGTTTTAAAAGCTAGATGATTTATTCTTTGTGGTGTTTGGCTTTTACATTGTACAGTGATATTCATTTTAAGACACAATCAGAATCATATTTTATTCTATGATCTAAAAACATAACATTTAAATTATAATATTTAAAATATAGCATACAGAGGTTTCCAAAGTTTCCAGATTAGAAAAGCATATTAAAAATATAACAAATGATAGAGAGAGGAAGAGAAAATGTGTGTAAGACCCAGCAGTCCCATGTGTAATAGCAGAGGCAAAGGGCTTCATCATACTGCCCTTGGCTTCACTTTTCCCAATGTCACCCTATATGCAGTCGAAGAAAGACAGCAGGAATACATCAGACACGGTTCCATTGCTTCTCTGCCACACACACACAAACAAATGCTCCCAGCTGGAGCTCCATCATAAGCTCACCTGAGCAGCTTTGACTTTAGCAGTCACACTGTTGAAAGTGTAATGGAACAGAGACCTCTGATACCACCAGAGAGCCCACCTCAACAAAAGCGGACAAATGCAAATCTCGTTTAGCTTTTATTTAGAAAGCAACCTTACAAATTCTATTGCCATATAAAAAATGAGAATGCAAGGCAAAGGCGAACCTTAGCTTATAGGAAATAAAATAAATACTCTTATTTTTCATGCTTGTTTTATCCTTTGAGCTGTCCCTGTTAGAATTTAGCACTTGTTCAGGAGAACATGCAGTGCCCTGTGTAATTTATAACCTAAACACAATCACAAAAAGCTTTTCAAGGTTGTATGCATTTGTAATGAAGGATAGCCGTACTGTTCATCATCTGGTAATCATAATCTTCGAAAATGATCCATGTCTTCTAAACATGTAATCTTCCTTTTGTTTATAAGAGATGTTGAATGAATTATGAGAGGTTGTATATTGCCTGATTTTCTAAGCCTTGGTATCAGGAAATAGTGTAATCACTGCTGCATGGAAGCTTCTTTGATTGATGTTTTCTATTGTTTCTTTACTGCGACATTGTAAGGCTATGAAAGATGATTAATCTAGAGTCCCAACAAAATTCCAAAATACTTCAATAATTTGTTTTTATTTTTAGGTCACCGTTAAGTGTGTTTGTGCTTTCGAATTGTGCGATTAATTTCCAAAACACTTCAGATCAGGCTATACTAGTCATTATCCTCACAGCAACATTTTCTTAAAAGTCATGCATCTCTTGAAAATACTTTACAATAATGATTAGAACTCATCCATAACTCATCTAGAGCTAGATACTCATATTAAAAATGCCCCAGTATACTTTCATCACCCAAATCAACATTCAATCCTCAAGCACCTGTTATTTTTAATGCAGAATGAGAAACTGACTGTTTTTCTACAATGTAGAATAAAGAATGAAAACGCTGGCTGATTGATGCACATCATTTAGCTGATAAGTTTCTCTTTTTGCTCTGGGTTGTTTTCCTCAATATAAAACGTGACTGTGATCTAATGTGTGTCATCAGAAGAGGATTTTTATTACAGTTGGAGAGGAGATGAATACTGAAGTAATCTTGTAGGTGACTGATATTTAAGAGTTTATGGGCGTAATGGTGCGGAAAGAATATTTTAAATCAAAATGCTTTTGTTTTGCCTGTGCTTTTTTTCTCACGTCAGGTCATGTGAGCAGTATTTTGGTGAATCGCTTTGAGAGCATGTGGTGGTGATGCATAGTGTTGCTATTCATTTGTATATGAACAAGTTACAGTTACTTTTGGCTGATTCCCACTGTTATATAAGTCAGGAAAACATTTATCTGACCTATAGTGACAGATGTAGCTGATATATAGAAGCCATTGGTAAAAGACTATATATACATGCCTGTGACCACATATTCTATATTAATTCTATTATTAAGTTATATTAAGTTTTCTTTATTCAGGAATTATCTATATTACTTGGAGGAGGAATTATTCACACAACTGTTATTAAATAAAATTGCTTGTTGAACATTTGTGTATTTTTAAGTCTTAAGAAAATAAGATACAGCCATTAATAATAAATTAATAATAAAATGCTTACAAAATGTTATTGGTTTACAAAATGTGCACATATAAACATTCATGGCAAGTAATATAAACTACTACCAAACCAGCAGACAAAAATTCTTAATGTTGAGCTAGTCCTTTAAATTAATTTTTTCCTTTAACAGGTGGTTATACTCAGCCAAACATGTTGAGGTTCTCACTAGAGGTGAAGTCACTGGGCTTTATTTAGCAAAAGCCAGATTTTCAGTTGTTTCGCATTAGTGAGGCCTTTGGGTCTGTGTGAGCAGTTAAACTGTGTCTCCACAGATCAGAACGCTCCCATTCTCCCTTCCTGTAGCACTAAGGATACATGCTTAGGGAACAGATTGTGGCCTGTGGGCCACTGTCCTGTTCTCCTTCTCTTATTTTCACTCTCTAGCACTAAATGTAATTACATCTGTGCCGTCCCATTGCCCCAGGAGGGGGTTGTGGTGCATGTGCCAGCCCTGAAGATCCCCCCCAGTGTGCCTCATTACACAACCTCAGTCTGGCTCAGAGGACAGGTGTAGAGATAAAGAAGGCATTAGTGGCCCCTGTAACTACATGCTGTCCCATAGACTGCTGACCACCTGTTTTTATACCAGGTTATTTACAGAAATGGCTGGAAACCTTTTCTGTAGTTGATACAGGTGCAGAGTTTCAGTTCAGACATGCAAATTCACAAACACTAATGGGTACTATGCTGATATGCAGTCTATCTACTAAAAACTTGCATGCAATACTGTGATGCATGCAATATAATTCCTTCTGAAAATGATAATTTGTAATATACATTAATTTAAACCTCAAATCTAAACAATATAATTAGTGATTGGTTTATCAGTGGTGATTGCTAAAGCTAAACCTTGCTTTTTAAAACCCCTGTACCTTTATTCATGGACAAACACAGTGTATTGGCAAGTCTTGAACTGGCCAAAAAAGTTGCTATTATTAATATTATTACCATTACATATTATTATTATCATTACACAGTAAGCTGATTAGTAATAATGAACTCAGATTGTTCTTTTAAACAAAATGCTCCCAAAATCAATTTCCACCAAGAGCTTTACCTCTCTCCTTCAACTTCTTAAGAAACGAAGCCACATGACTTGAGAAACGCTGACTGCTTTGGAATTCTCAGCTGCTTTCACACTTATATCGACCTGCTGACAACAGTAAAAGATGTGTCTCAGATGTTTGTAATGCCATAAGTTCTTGCTCCATCACTAACTTTGACAACATGGGATATGGTGTTATGTGCTCTCAATTATCTCCGAATTCAGAAATGAACAGCAACACAAAGCACATTAATCCCCAAGCAATTAAATGATGTCATTAAGACAGGAAACCTCATATTCTGGAACGTATAGACATTATTGTCCAACAGAACATGACTGATGAATAGTTCCTGCTTTTAGATGTATCTAAAATGAAACTTTCTTTCTCTTGATTGCCCCCTGCTCTCTATCTTACTACCTACAACTATGTCTGTAGGTGAGAATGAATGTGATGCTCATTTAGAAGATGAGGCAGCATTAAATTGGATTTTTTGGTGAAGGAGGCAGGACTCAATGAATTGTCCAGAGTCTCTGATTTATTATCATTTAAATGGAGGAATCATTTCTAAAATGATTTCAGCTTTCGTTAATGAGTTTTTAGTTGCCAATGTGAAATGAGATGGAACCCTAATGTGCACAGAGCAGAATTGGTCTTAATTTAATCACAGACCACACCACATTTAGAAACAGCCACACTAGCTGTGGAAATGGTTTCATTTTGCTTCAGTCTTTATTTTTTTACAGGCTTTGGGATCTCCTTCAACCTTTAGTCTACCCTGGGTATAACTGGGTAGTTTTTTGAGCCAGTAGGCCCCTAGCACATGGGCCATCCATGGCAGGAAGTCTAGTTATCACCCTGTGTTCTGGCTTCTGTATACCAGTTCAGTTTCTGTAGTTTGGCTTGTGAGAGTGTTCTTTATCATGGCTGACCCAACATAAATGTTAAAGTATTTTCACTGACAGATTATTAGCTTATGATTGATTTTTCATTTTCAGTTGCTTAATCTTTTAAAATGCAGCCCACAATTAACTCTTATCTTTTGAATTCAAACTGATATTTAATGAAGTCTTTTGGTATAATAAACTTTGTTAGGTTGTTACAAGACAAACGTTAACAGTGATTTATGAAACATGACTTTTCTGATTATATTATCAGTATTAATTGATTTTCTCTTCCAGCTGATATAGATTTTAGAGGAACCCAAACAGCACAGACCCTTCAAGTCCCTCCAAGAGGAAATTGCCAATAAAGATAGAGAACAAAGGAACAATTTGGGGAATCAGAGGTATTGCTTTATGGCCAACATCAGGCTTTTGGCTTCATTCTCAGCTGTGTGCTCAACATTATCCACTGTGCCCCATAAACCAAACACTGTCACATGAATGAGCTCTCCTTCACCATCCATTCTGGTATCCTTGCCAAGGTGAACATGCTTGCCAGACCTGGAACTGATGTATTGGCCAGTACCAAATGGATTCTGACTTGAATGCCCCATTTATTTAGTCCACCTAGCCATGGGGCAGGCCTTGGGTTTCAATCAACACACTGTGTGCTTTATGGACCAAGTTGAGGCTTTTCAGTTCTCTAGTGAGGTTGAATTTGTGACCAAATGATCAAATGTGGCCGTTTGCATGTGATCCTACTAAAGAACTTTTCTTCTTTTATATACTGTATTTTAACAATTTCTTACAGTCAAACAACAGCAATACTTGAATACAAAATAAATTTATAATGCTTAAAAATATGATCTACAGACTACTAGAGCTAGTAAATGAAGTTGTTGTTTAGTAGACAATGTTTTCATGTTTTCCTTGATCCTGCTTCTAAGTCAACCATAATATTTCCCATCCACTGTCTCGCCATTGGTATTAACTGCTTGCGCCAGGCATAACAAGACAATGACATTTACCACGGCTGTAGAGTTCTTCTCTTTCCTCACTTTTCCCTCAAAGGAAAAGGTCACGCTTCAGGCTTATGAAGTAGTTGGAACAGAACAAAACAAACAGAATGAGAGCAGAGCCAAAGTGTTATTTTCATTCTGGGGTTTGCCTGCCTAATGCGAGTACACAGAGGTTGTGTCGTACAGGGTGCTTTCCAGGGTGTCATTATTGCGAGACATTCCTGCAGAATTGGATTATGGTCGTCGAGTGAGATTTTGCGGTGCTGCTTGGTGAGGGAAAGAAAGGCAGTAATTGGTCACGGTTATTTACCGCTGTGAATCAAGCCACCCCGCTTCAAGTTGCGGTGTACGCCCACTTGAGGATTTGGCTCTATGCACAAATTACAGAACGTTTTCTGTGGCTAAGTAGCTGGAGGTGTAATGAAGTCTCCTTTTGCCTCACACATGGTCGCTTTACTGCCGTCCCTATCGGCCAGAGATAAACACAGAGAACTGCCAACAGACTCTCAGACTGCTGACCAGGGGCTCTGCGTTTGTTACCAGCACATTACACCATGCTTCAGATGGCCACCTGCTTCTCACTGTTTATCAGGATTTGTTTATATTGAGAAGTTTGTTTCTGAAGCCATAAAACTTTTCCGGCTCAAATTGTTTGAAAATGAAAAGCATTTCTTTCAAATTGTCTATAGGCTTCCTTCCAAATATTTCACTTCACTCTTCGGTCAAGGATGCCAGAGCTAAGTCAAGGAATATTTGCCAAAAGTGATTTCTTTCCTGCAATTGTTCCTTGTATATCAAGTTGATATTGAGTGTTTGTTTTGTGTGTGTGTGTTCCAGGGCATTTGTCTTACGAAGCTGCGTTCCAATAGGTCTGCTTGCCTCAGACACAGTGTGTAGTTTCCAGTCTCTTTTGACCACTGTGTAATGAGATGTGTATTCTGTTGTCTTTGGATACCAAGTTCAACGGTTCAGTTTTTGAAGAGTCCCGTGTCTCTTCACACTTTGGTTTGTTTAGAAGTGTACGTATGCACACAGGAGGGGCGAAGCACACACAGCACATATGCGCAAACAGATCTGCTTTCAAAGCAATTTAAGAAGCTTTCTGGAAATCAAAACAAACAACAGTGGACGTAAACTGACATAAAAACAAAGGCTGACGGACTCGCATTGCAGTCGAGGTTTTTATTAGACAGAAGTTTTGTATCGGCAGCACAGGTAAACTGGCATAAAGATGTATTTTCAGAGCGTCTTTTCTGTGGACAGGAAGTGGTCAGCTCATCAAATGTATTCTTGTATTCTTCCCTTCTCAGCTTTTTAATGAGGTGGACTTTTCCGGGCCTGCTAGTTTGGCGTAACCCCTTTCTGAGGCCCATGTTTAATGGAGTAAATAAGCACACAAACAGATATACACATGCATACCCACACAAACACTCTTTAAGCTCTCTTCTCCTGAGGTCAGAGTCATTACATTTCCTTTTTACGTCCCGACACCTTGTTATGACCGGCGTTCATATCCCTCTGCCAAAACCTATGGGTCAAACTAATGAGGAAGAAGAGAGGAAATTGCAGTAATTAGCCTTTTGCTTTTCTGTGTTCTTAATGAATCTCCGACCAGCACTCCACTCATTAAATGCTTTTACCTGTGTGATAATTAACCAATGAATACATTAGAAAACAAAGAGAAAAAAAAATTGAGGTGACCACCAGATGGAGACTCATTACCAGTGCACCAATCAAGCGCTGGCCCTAATGAGGGCACTGGTCATCGGCACACGCCCCTAAACGCTAAGCGTGATCAATCAAACTCTGCCAGTCAGATGTTTGGTGTGATGCAGAGTACAGGGCAAAGAGAATGCCCTTATCATCTTCACAGCAGAAAAACTCATTAGCTCACTATGTTAATTGCCAAAAATGTTATTTTAAATGTATCTCAGTTTCTTGTGTGAACAGGACATGGGAGTTTCCCAAAGCATGGCTGATCTGATTGGATCTGCTCCTCATCACTGGGTAAACTGAGCATTCAAGTAGCCCAAATACTGGAAGCAAGTAGCCCAGTACTGGTAATGTTTGGTAATGTCCATGGCCCTATGACAATGGTGGACTCTTAAGGGCCCATTTAAGGCCTTCAATGGTGTAGCCCACTTATTGGGTCTAAGTGAGAAGGGACCCACACATAATATGTGTTCTAGACCTTTGTAAATGTACTTGACAACCCTGATATAAAACTACATTACACCACTTTTAGGGTTTGTTTCATTTGGCACTCCTACACGGAAGCCTGGCAGACTTGTTTGACAGCTACTGGAACATGTATGACTTGTATGGTTCTGTGTTGTTCTTGCTCTTCACCATGAACTGCTACCAGCTACCATAATAGACAACTGAACAGGGTGTGACAGAGCCAGAAAAGAGAGGCAGACACTGAACAGAGCCACAGAGAGGCTCTGTGGAGTAAACCAAAGATCAAAGGTCAAAAAAAACAGAACACGTACATTGGCCATCAAAAAGATGAAAAACAGCATAGTGTGACATTAAAATTGCAAAACCGACTTCATTCTTTATTAATGAACTGTATTTGAACAGATATGTAAATTGTTTCTTAAAAGACTGCCTCTTACATTCGTAAAATTCAAAGAGCGGTCTCTTGTGCAAAAACATGCCTAATTAATTTATTCTGTTTTGTTATGCAAGTCTGTTTTAGTTTTGTATTTCTTCTGCTAATTTGATTTCATTCCGTTTTAAAATCGCAACTTTATTTGTCATTTTCATGTTGTTCATGTTAACACATACATTCTAATGAAAGTGTTGTGCCTTAAAAATGCATAAAGCAGGAAGTCAATTAAGATTCAAATGAGATCTTACCATATTATTTTTTACATGGAAAAAAAGAAGTTTTGATCTTTTTTTTCAACCAACAATGTAATATCTGAAATGGTTTGAAAACTCAAAAAATGTGATGGGAATGAATACCAGAATACAGAATTCCTTAAAAAAAGACCCTTAAAACCTTAAAAAAGATCCTAAAAAACCCAAGGACAAAACATGGTGTCAAATCAGGATTTACTATGCAGTCATGACTGTTTGGAGCTTTGCTCAATTTTTCACGCCAATTAGAAAGCTGGGTAACAAGTTTTGAAATGTCATAGCTAAGGGCGTGACTAGCTAATGGAGCAAGTCCCGGATGTTCTAAACCAGTAGCTTGAAGCGGAACACACACTCTCTCTCTCTGTCTTACACACACACACGTACTCACACATTCAGCAAATTGCCAAGCCAATAAATTAGGCAGGCCCTGTTCAAGGTCTGGGGACAAGGCAAAGGACACAGGAGAAAGCCCTTGAGATAGAGAGAGGCCTGCTTGCTAGCTGAGTGTGGTTGTCTCTGCTTGATTCCCCGACCTCTCCACACCCTTTGTGTTTTTCTTCTTTTACGTCCCCCACCCTTGCCATCCATCCCCTGGTGCTTTGGTTTGTAAGTGTTGTCCTTCATGGTCTTGCTTTTAGAGAGCTTTCACTTTTTTTGTGTGTCCAAAGTCCAAAATGACCCATTCCAGAACATTACTCCATACTAAGATACTACTGGATACTAAATCAACCCCATCATTTAGGGCACAGAAGAGTACAAATTTAAATTCATGTATAATAATTTGCTTTTTCACAGGGCTGTTTTAGGATTCAAATTACTCTCACGTTACAAAAATGTTTATTCAAGCGTGATATTAGTATTCTTCTTTTAACCTAATGTAAGAAAGTATACTTTCAGTCTACTTTTCATGTATTTTTTGGAAATATACTTCATTCTTCTTCTTTACTTCTCAGAAAAATGTAGTTGCTAACTAGTTGTGTACTCATAGTGTACTAGTGTTTCACAGTTAAAGTATACTTAAAAGTACACTTATAAAATAGAAAGTGGGCCAATTTAGCCCCAAGTAGTTTTGAAATAGTACACTTACAAGTATACTAGTTTTAGTACTTACCACATAAAGTATATTTAAAAATACACTTGAACTTTAAGTATTCTTAAATTCAGAAAAACTTTCATACTAACCAATCAATCTGGTGCTGCATTCAAATGCTTTGTAGGATTCCTTTGGTTTACCTGAAGCTACACATTAAGGGTTAAAATTCTGTATCATCTGCTGTCCCTCAAGTCACTCTAAAGCCATATGATTTTAAGGGCATCTTTTTATCATATTTTTTTGTTTTGCTTTGTAAAGACTGATCAGGGGTTAGGGGTGATAATATTTATGTATAACAGTATAAAACCATTATACATGAATATAACATAAAACCGCTTCAGTGTTGCGGGTCATTCAACAAGCTGGTAATATTTAGAATGGCTGGAATTGTCAGAATGGAGATGAGAAAGTTAGCAATGATTTTGTATTGCACAGCTGAAACGTTTCCCTGTGAGCCTGCCCTGCCAGGATCAGCATTTAGACATCCTGTAGTCTTCACGGGCCCCTGCGGAATAATGAAACATCACAGAGGAAACCGTATGAGGTGACAAAGAAGGTGAGAGCTGCAAAAAGGAAAAGTGAGAGCGTGTGTATCTGTATGCCAATGCAATTGTGTGTGCTTGCTCCAGCCGGCATGTTGCTAAGGGAGGTATTGAAATACTGCTCCATCAGTCACCATGCTGTGTGTCCCATCTCTGCAATAGAGGAGGAGATGAAAGTAATTTAATGTACATCTATAATTAATTCCTTCTGTGTGTGTTTGTGCATGCTGGTGGCGGTTGGCCTGGGCCGTGGTGGGGTTTTCGGTGATGGAGTGTATTTATTATGTGCTTTTGAAGGAGGTGGCGTGATGGGGTGCGGCCCAATGACACTGTAGTGCAAAACTCATCAGTCCTGCAGTCCTGTACTGGGTTACGACACAAATGTGGGGCACGATGGAACTGAAGTGGGACTGTTGGACTCTCTCCATTTTTTTATCTCTCATCATCTTGTCCTTTCCAAAGCAGCTATCTCTATTTATATGTATGTATTTTGCAGATGTTTTTATTCAAAAATGACTTTCAGTGCAGGTATACATTTGAACCGTTTGCGTGTTGTGTTCCCATGACCTTGGCGCTGCTAGCACAAATCTCTATCAGTTACTATCAGTTAAAATGCTCTGTAAGAGGCATTAGTCTTTCTTGATATCTACAGTAATTAATGCATGGTAAACAGATGTTGAAAGAGGTCAGCTGGCATTAGACAGGTGTGAAAACAGGTGATGGTAATGGGCAGCATATGGAGGTGTGATGGATGAGGGTCTTTTCTCCTGCGGCAGATGGTGACTGTGTGGTCTCACAGTTACCCTCCATGAAGAGCAGACCAATTCTTGGGCCAGTGCTGGCAACCCCTCCATCCCCTCCAACCTTACCATGTCTCTGTCACTCTCACATGTCATGTTTCCTCAAAGGTAGGCTATTTCTTGGTATCTCTATCTTAAAGCAATAGATTAAAGCAATCAACCAAAAATGACAGTTAAAAGTTGCCATTGATTTTTTCGTTCTTGGCAAATAAATGGTTAAATTTTGAGGAACTTTCATGTTTGATCTTGTGTTTTTTAGCGGTTTTATGTCCTTTTGGGAGCTTGACGGCCCCTGGTCATTGTATGCTATTGCTGAACAGAAAAGCGCAACATAAATCTAAATCATTATTCAGAATTTCAGCCGTAAGAACTTGGAATGACAGAATATTTATTTTGGGATTAATTTACTCTTTAAACATGATCTTGAACCAAAACGAGACGAATACCCACAAAAACATAATCTGAAACATCAAACCACTTTTCTATTTGGAACTCAGTCTTAGTCTTAATAATAAGATCTGTGTTGCTTGGAATGATGAACTTAATATCAAGCAGTAATTACCTCATTGTCTTGAGAAAATTACCTCATTGCCATCCAGTTGTTGATTACTGACGGCTGCAAGCACATTCACTTCTTAAATTACAGGACTGTGTCTCAGAAACTTCCTTACACCCGCACAGACACACACATACGCGTCAATGCTGTAGGTATTCTGTGTCACTTAGCAAACTCTCAGCAGAGCTTGTTTTTGCGGTGGAGATTATTTCATGTAATTGGGCCCTCTGTGGTAATGACCTTGCATCTTTTTTCCCTTTCTCTCTTTAAATCGGAGAAGGGAAATCTAGTTTGACATGGAGCCCAGAAGATGTATTACAATTCTATGGTAAATGCCTGGCACAATAAGGTCGCCACAGAAGTGTTTAATTAGAGTGAGGCTGTCCCCAAGGAGAGACATTTTATTACCTCAATATGTCATACGAAAGATTCACCAACAGAGAAAGAGGGGGACTGGAAAATATAAAAATGACTTATTTTGCAGTTATGTTGTAATTACACCAAATAATGTAGAGCCCTAATAGATATGTGTGTAAATGGAAAACCAGAGTTAAATGCCTATGACACAAATAAACAGTTATTTCAAATACAGCAATTCTTTTGCATCAGGCGGATTCTGCCTGTTCGCCTATTTGCGTGAATATTAGAACTGCTGTAAGCGATTTGTACATACTGCTTACAGAACCGAACTGAATTGCAAAAATAATAACTATTTCAAGAAAGGTTTCGTGAAAACTCCTGATCTCCCTTAGTTCGATGATTGGCTAAAACATGCAATGAGCTGTTAGATTTAGTTTTCTTACTGTTTACAAAGCTTAAGACTGTTATTGAAACAAATGTGTGTCAGAACACCTATATTAAGTACAGTAGTAGTAATATTTTATGCATGGCATTTAAAAATGCAGTTTTCAAATAAGAGGAGTAGTAATGTAAATGATCTATCTTTTATCTAACTCTTTTCAAAATAGAACCCTCACTCTATAGTCAACTTGCTCTACAATTAATACATTCATAATTGGCTCTGAAAACAAGGGTATAATTATCAGACACTAGAGGACAGTATTGCTCCATCATACAGAAGATAGTTTTGAACGCTGATTTATTTCTGAATTTGGTCACAGGTGTTTTCTCTGTTAGAATATTTATAAGGGAGCAGTTGGACAATCCTGCTGCTGAGAAAGAACATTAGCAGTGAAGGGTAAGGTAATCTCACTCAATGTAAACACCTGTGATTTAAAACTGTGATCTTTGATACTAAAATAAACACATGCTCCGAATCAAGTTTGAAAGTGGAATTTAACACAAATCGCACAGTCTTGGACTGAAATATTAAACTGACCTTCTGTGAGAACATTTAAGTAGTTGTATACAAATAAAGTATGTGGTTTTGAGTGACAGTGGTTTAAAAAGTTATTCCTGATCTAATAGGCTCAAGGTTTGAAGACATATTTATATTCATGAAATGTTGTAATGTAAATTCTAGTTGCTATAGTTATCTGTTGACCCTTAGTATTGGGTGTATTTAAAGAGCCTATAGGCAAAGAAAGTTTAAACTCTTTGGGAGATTGCCTTTTAACGTTTTACTGATTTATGGTCAGCCATGGTAGACGGAATAAGGACGGAACAATTTGAACTTGTTGGCTGGGTGGACCATGCAGACTGCTTTCACAATTACACTGCAAAATAAATGACAGTCTTTGACTTTATATGTCACTGTAATTAATGGTAAAAACAGTCTCAGTCTCATCTAGGTACAAGAGCAGGCAGAGGATTAAAATTCCAAAGGGAATACATGACCATTTTTCCCCCACAATTGATTGGCGAGGTGTTGTTGTCAACATTAAGATTTGATTACTGCTGACACAATGGCCAGAGTGGAAAACAAAGTCGCGTAACGCCTGCGATGCAGTGTGCATATTAAATATAGCTCAGATCCTGTCGCTGTAATTAATATGCTGCCGCGGTTTATGAATATCCTGTCATAAACAGAGGACAACAGCAGCATGGACAACATATGTTGTTAGAATGCTTATTCATCCATTATTCCTTGAGTTAACCATTAGTTATGAGTTAACCATTGTGGCAGTTTAGTTTAATGTAAACTGGTTTTATAGAAAATATAGGCCCTAAATTCTCTAGACATACCAGTTATTTCAATGTATTGATAAAAAATACCAATTTCCATCTTTAACATTCGCAAAGCATTAGTAAACATTACTCGCACATTGTTTTGAATATTGGAAGAGTACCTACCATTTATATCAGTGTATTTCAGCTAGCATAAATTGCTGTGGTGTCTGTCTCTCTCCTCTGGAAAGTTGTAAGCCAAACTTTTGAAATAATATGAATTTTTGTCACCTGCTCTTATACAACACATGATATCGCTGAGGATTTTATCATGATTTACTTGTTAATAAATGTGACAATCATTGGGCTGACAGTAATGTAATTGTAATGCAGGAAAAGAGAAAAGATAGATGCTTTGGTTCATGGTCAGCAATGGAGAAAGGGGGATTTATTCTTTTTGTTTATGGAGAAATCGTGCCTTCTGTGCAAGCTCTCAAATTTACTGCATAGTAAAATTGTACAATAACAACTACTTTTATATTTACCTTAGACAGTAAGGTAAGTAGTGATAGCAAGGTAGTATTTTTACTATTTTTTATTCTACAAAGTCTTGGTACCAACCTTCCCCCAAACCATCTTTTTGTATTTCACTTTTGGTTGATTGGTTGAACCAGCTGTCAGTCAGGGGCTGCCAACTCCATGATTGGTCTGAGCGCAGGCATTCAAAAGGTCCCTGTATATAAACCACTTACTGCGGCGTACACCTCGGGTCAAACCCGGTGCCGACAGAGTTGTTTGAGAATAGAAAAATGTTCTTTTAGGCATTAGCCCTACAGAGC
This sequence comes from Chromobotia macracanthus, assembly GCA_036877525.1. Taxonomy (NCBI): domain Eukaryota; kingdom Metazoa; phylum Chordata; class Actinopteri; order Cypriniformes; family Botiidae; genus Chromobotia; species Chromobotia macracanthus. Next base: position 5,780,526 of record JAZGTH010000008.1, read on the forward strand.
AGTTTTGTCCCCCTTTTTCGTTACAGAGGTGAAAATGAGTGATTCCGCTGTATCTGGGCTCCTTCCACACTTTCTGTCATTTTCAGGCCAGCGCTCCCCGGAGAGTCCTGCAGCCGTAGGCGTGACATATATAACGCATGGACTCTGTCACGCCGCCTTATTTTAGAGTGGCCCGCTTGGCTGCGGTAACTTTAGCTTTATGTAAATCATATTAATAAATTTGCGCCAAAGTTGCTCAAAGGATTTTCACTTACGTTACTGGAGGGTGACGGAGTAATCCCCTTTGTTCGGTTCCGGCTCACTGCGAGTCCTCTGTGTACCTGTGCGTATGCGCATGTGTAGCCTAATACAACCTTTACATCCACTAGTATTGTATACAATCACACAACAGAATTCAGTGCCACTATAATAATTTCAGATGTCCAAATAACCGAAGACAAAATATTATGAATTATTTATTCATTTACCTTTTTCAGACCTAATTTACCACCTGAGTAGCATTTCCCTTCAGTTTTAATATAAAACAATTATTCCGGAATTGCTTACTGAGTTAAAAGCTTGAAAAGGCTTCATCGATAATGAACGACTGGAGTTATGAGTGATGGATGGATTAAAACTGCTCACATGAATGCAAATTACAAATGTAAATGTCCAAGTGGTTGTTGTCTTTGTGACAAGGTCTGCCCGGTAAGATATGCAGGGATGGTATGTGTGAGGCGGATAGACGGTTACAGGTTGACACTTATTTATATGCTTCTGTCATTGGTCATTGGTTTATGCACACACACACACACACACACACACACACACACACACTACACACACACTCACACACACTGTACAGTTGTCCCTCTGACTCAATTATCAAAGTTGTGTTAATATAGAGAAGTTAATTAGCTCCCCACAGAGTTAAGGTTTAAAACTGTTAAAACTTAAACATGTGAAGTCTCTTTTCTGTGCTAATGGCACAGACCTGCAATGAGTTCAGACTCACTGATTACACACACACACACACACACACATTTGTCCCCAGTATATGGTTAACACCCCGCACCTCCACACACCCCAAACAACTGACATTTTTTGATAACCAGATAACAGAGAAAACGAATGATTTCACGTTTAAGTTAACACACACAAACAATGTGGACAATGGCATGTTCTCTGTATGATAACAAATGTATTTAGAAGTAACTAATGAACTTGCATATTCTTATAAATTTCTACATTTGTGTTTAGAAGTATCACAGTAAGTTCAGTAAATACCAGATAACGTACTATCGCTTCCTCTTTCTTTAATTGTGAAGGTAAACGCTAACATTTCTTTGCTGATAGGTTTCTCCTATTGAAATATTGTCTAAAACCTATTGTCAAGGTTGATTTTTTTTATCACTGTGTCCTGCCATAAAAAGTACATAATACGATATCAGCTTGTAAAAGATACAGCCTTCAAAAGTCTGTGACATTGAATCTCATACTCAACCAGTCCCTCAAGGTTTTTTCTTTTAGATTATTTTTTAGACCATTAGTCTAAAGTAGGACAGTGATTCAATCCACCATGGACCATGAACTGGACAGAGGACGCCAAAACCTGCTGCTACAAAAAGAGCAAATTCACATGTTGCCCTAGAAAATGTGTTTTGTAAGACCAGATTGACATATGAGTGCATGTAAGTTTAGAATAGATAGATAGTTGAAGCTGAAGAACTTTATTATCATTGTGCAGGCATTGTGCAATGTTATATTCGTTTAAACAGACAGACAGAGAGAGATTAAATGATTGATTTATCTACTAATGGATAGATGGATGATGGATGGATGGATGGACAATGAAACACAAGCATGAACATGCACACTTTGAGTTCTCTGCCTTTACACATCCTTGATAAAGACAAAGTTCTTTATCTTTATCTGGAGGGGTTTTGGTTTTAATAGGTGTCAGTGTGCTTCATTCTGTCAACTGGACCACACACCTAGGTCCCCATGTGAGCCTTAGAGCCAGAAAAAAATATTGTCCAGCTACAGTTGAAACGAACATCCCTATTTATGTGTGTGTGTGTTTTTGTGTGTGTATGCAGGCAGCATTGATTAATGTGAGCCAGCACTGGTGTGATCAATAAAGCTGATGAGGATAATTATACAAGAGAACTGAGATGTGTCATCATTGGATATGGTGAACAGAGGAAGAGAGAGCGAAAGAAAAAGATTTGGTGTTATCTTTAGCTCATTGGGTATGTGTGTAAGTGTGTGTGACTAAGATGTTCCAGCTACTAATTGACCACACAGGTTATTGTCCTGATGAAGGTCAAAGCAACACTTGAATCTCAAAAACACAGGCAACTTGCACTGACAGAAACCAACACTTTCTTGTTCCTTGTAAAGACCCAGGGGTAAAATACTGACAAGAAAACTAACAAAGCAGAACTGTAACATTAACCTTCCATTGTGAAGAGACCTCACAGTCTTTATAAGGTTGGCACATGCTGTTCATGACTGAAGGCATTTTTTTCTTTCTTGATATGAATAATGGCTGTGGTTGATTGTTATAAAAAAAGCAACCTAAGATTTTGATTTTTTTCTTAACTCAGAGGTTGCTCTTTTAATTCTCGAATTCTCTGTCATCTTTGTTTCAGATGTTTCTTCTACAATTCTATAGAACAGCAGAATTATATAGAATATAGAATTATTATACATTATTATAGAATATAGAATTGTTGACTTACAGTAAGAGCAAATATCTACCAATGCAGAAGACACAGCCCAGATGTAAAGTGTGTAATGGCCTGTAGCTAAATGGTATGAAAAGATAGGGGCCCATAAGCCTAGAGGGGCCACGATTTTTAAATTGCAATATGCAGACAGGGTGCCCAAAGATCCTAGCTGTGCCCCCGACACCAGTGCACATATGCTCTGTTTAACACTGTTATCACAGTAAGAATGAAATCACTGCTTGGGAACAAATTCTCGGACAGAAAAAGTGCAGCTGTCTCTGTCAAGCCACAATGAGTTAAAAATGAAAGTGATGAGAAGACGAAGAAGAAAAAAAAGGATGAACAAGATATAAAAAGGATATGAGAGAGACAGAGTCCCCTACAGTGTGCCCTTCCTGTGCTCTTGAGAGCTCAGTCTCCTAATAGGAGTAATGTTGCCCTGTTTGACTTCCACCCAAAACCCACACATTCGCCTCCCTTAAAGACCCCTGCTGTCCTGTCAGAGTGTGTGTATGTGTGCATGAGAGAGAGAGAGAGAGAGAGGGAGAGCAAATTGCTGTAAGGCCAATGCAGAAGGCCAGGGGGGTCAAGCGTGGACACAGGACACTCTGACTGTGTGAACGCCTGCAGGGTAAAAAGACTTCCATTCAAGTGAATCAGAGCTTGTACATTTGGTTAAGTTGCGTGATTAATGAAGGATGACATAGTATTGGCACAGCATGAGGAGCTGTCTGCTTGTCATGTGTGTGTGTGTCTGCTGGTGATAAATGCTAAGTGCATGGGGTAGAGGTGAGGTCCAGTCTGAGACCAAATATATAGTGGGCTTTAATGTACTACTACACAGAAATATGTCAGGAATCGTAATAGCACACAACTAGAGTGTGACGTACACAACACAGCTAGAGTGTGTTGACTAATTTAATCAGCAATGAACAGACGGTGCAAAATATCACCAAAAAACAACTGCAAATGTCAGAGAGCTTTAACCACACACACACACACATCCTCTCAACAAATTGCCCATAGCCTCATATATTTCTCATATATTTCAGGTCAACAGTTTTCTTTCCTGAATTTACATGAAACAGGTTCCGTGTAACAGGTGTGTGATAGGAAGTGTAAGATGAAAGGAAGTGCAATAACACCCATCACAGGTGTAGATTTGGGGTATTTCAAGCAGCCCTTTGATATTAATAGTTACAGTCTAACTGCAAACCTTATGCAACCATTCTGTGGTCAGTTTTTATATAATGCCAATAATAAAAAAGACTTATGTCAATATTGCATCAGTGTAAACCGACACCAGCACCTTTGTAATTTCACTTTATTTTAAAAATCGATCTATTTTCCATTTAGTATCTGAGTTAATTACCTGAAATAAATTAGGTTAACTAGTCTGTACATTAAATGCAGTTGATCTGTGAATATGAGCAAACCTAGCACACAAGGTCCCTTACAGCTCATCTGTCTGTCACAGATTAACTCCTGTTAATCACTGTTTCTACAAACACACACAGTCTAACATTAAACAAAAAGCTACACTGATACTATAAGCAAACACATAGACTCAGACATGTCCACTGTCACTGGCCGGTTCAGGAGTAGAGGCAGCCAGGGCTGGTGAGTCTAGCACAGCCGGAGCATAATGATTCATTTAGTGGCTGACATGCTGATTTTCATCTGAAAGGCCAGAGCAACCAGACTAACATTAGTTATACAGCTAGCATCTTTTGACAGGGTGGGGAGGAGGAATAGAGAAGAAAATGGCAAGGTTATCAAATAAAATTTGGAAGGAGAGAATGGGATTGACTGAAAGAGAAAGCTAGAGAAAGAATGCCAGCCAAACACAGGCACATTAACTATGGCATGCTTCCCAGTAACCTGCTCTGTGGAGGCCAATCAAATATTCTATTATATTACACTCCAATATCTGCCCCTGCACCATCCTTTGCAAATTTGGAGGGGGTCAGGGGACCGAGTGGGTTGTGTATACGATGCCATGCAGAGAAAGTGTTTACCCTCTTACCATCTGTCCACATAGTTGGACATATTGGAAATCAAAGTGGGGGGACATAAGGGGACAGGGCCCAAGGGTGGTAAAGGCTTTGGCTCGGGCCAGCGCTGTTAAGCAGCTTATAGTTCTGGATGGACACATGGAGCAAGTGTATGCAAAGCAAGTGTCTAAAAGGTAAGGAGATGACAGGGGACCCCACCTGTGTCTAATGTGGAGACATATGGTGTGACTGGCTGATGAGGAGTGATTGCAGGTGGGTGTATGTGTGGATATATATATACACAAACATAAAACCAAGGGCCAAAGAGTAAAGGCCAGTGAAGAAGTACAGCAGGCTCTTAGCAGGAAACATATGGACACAATCCCTCCAATATGAGTTAATGTAAAATCATATATAGAAAACTGACTGCAATCCTTGATGAATATATAACCAGCAACATTTTCATTTTCTCCATTTATTGTGCCACTTTTTTATTATATATATTATTATTTACTATTATTTTATTATTATTTCCAAGTCTCTTATTTGAGTAGTATTTTAAGCGTTTCAGAGTATAGCCTGGGTTGTTTGAGTAAAACAAACATTTTATTTGCAGGTGTGTGCCTAAGGCTCAGTGCTGTGAGAATTTATACCAGCCCAAATTATTTCATTAAAAACTTTCAAAAGAATCTACTGCAGTTAATCGTACTTATGTTGAGAGCATAAATTTGTATGCAAGTGTTAAATGTGAGTGTAGAATTAGTTTGTGCCTATGGCCCCTCTGTGTAATATTAGAATGTCTCTCTCACACAGATGACCAGACTAACCTTACATTCATATATCTGTGACAGTTTATAAGCTTTAAAAAAGTCTGAAACAATCTCAAATTCATCCCCAACCCCTCCACTCCTCCAAAAAAGCCATATGAAACTATTTCCTCTGCCTCTTTCCATCACCTGCTCCCTCCTCCTGGCAGACACAGGTGTCCAAGCAAATATCCATCAGGCCTAGATGACATCAGTGCTTCAAAATGATTTAGGTACAGGCAACATGCTAAGCCTGGCTCCTAAATGGAGGGTACTAATTGTTTACTGCTTGTCTGAGTCTACCAGGCAAGCAGCCAAGGGAGGTTGGGAGCAGTATGGAAAGGAGAGAAAGAAAAGAGGGAGGAATTAAAACACATTCAGAATGAAACAGAATGAAATGATGAAAAGATAGTGACAACATAGAAGCTAAAGCACAACAAGCGTGTGGGGCAGGGGGAGGCACTGTAACAAAAAACTTGATGACTCCTCAACTTTTAGTTTCTTAATTAAGGCTCATTTCCCTTTACTCGTCGAACAGTTGGGATGGCTAATTAGGCACTACCCCTTCTCGATGTGGAGGCCTCATACTGTTATATTGACTGGCATATGCGCCAGTGACTGTGGGCAGATTGTGTGTGGAGGGGCCCATTAAAGAGAACCAAGCTGCAGGATGGACTGCTGAGCACACACTGAAGCTGGGATGAGATGGGAGATAATTGGAGAGTAAAGTCACTGATCGAGCCATCCCATGAAGTCCCTTTAGGCAGCAGCCAATGTACAGCCTCCAAACACTGTACACTGTGGGGCCTCTAAAGACCTCTGTGGGTCACATGCCATTCAGGCACATGCCCATCAGAGCATACTGCAACACCTTTAAATTACAATGAGCTACTAAACTGAAGGTGTTGTTCTTTCAAAGTTGTTTCTGCAGTGTTAAAGGGATAATTATTGATCTTTTAAAAGCCCTGCTGATATTTACTCTAATTTTAGCACATGCTCTGTTGCTTACCTTTTGTGACTGTTGTACAAAGTTTCTTGGTTTTGACAACAGGTGTTTCCCAAGATGTCATTTACGTTGTTTAGAACTTCCCATTTTAATTAAAGTAACTGTTGTTAGAACGAGCCACAAATGCTCTGTCCTCAGCATGTGGAAACGCAATATAATAGCAGGGTCTCATAACCCATTGGTGTTCAAAACTTATCTCTTACCTCTGGTCTCCTTACCTAACCCCGATTCACAATGATGAATTTATAATATTAGGTGTGTTTGCCTTGAAGTGGCCCTGCGCAGACTAATCAGCATGACATCAAAGTAACACAAGAGTGATTGAAAAGCTGACAGCCCTATATAATTTCTAATCACACTCGCGGTACTGATTATTTCACTTTATTCGTTTGGCAACAGATTTTTGTAAATTTTTTAACAAAAAAGGTATGGACTGCAGCATACATTTTAAATTAAATCAAACTGAATTCGATAATTTACTCCCAAATGTGTAAATTCTTTCAAAAAAAAATAACATGTATGTTTGAAATATGTATTACGGAGGGTTGTATTGTAGCTTTTGGTCTAACATTGAGTTCAGTGTCTTCCTCACAGTAAGAGGCAGTGCAACATGCAAACACTATGGAGATACAACTACAAACGTGCTTAGGACCATCACACAGACGTGTAGACCTGTCACCACAGTAACTGAAATGTTTGTGCAAGCGTGAGTGACAGAGACACAAGACCCCCTCACATCCCATCCAGCAACAGTCTGACAGGGAGAAAAATGAGCCTGTCTTACAGACAGGAACAGCTCCACGCCACACCACGAACAACAAGAAACATTTTATTTAAACAGCATATAGTAATAATCTGGCAAGCTCTTCTTATGTTCCTTTATTTTTTATTAATTCACATGTAATGTTTGCTTTCCAGGATTAAGCGTACAGCTCTGTTCCAACACCTTGTAATCTGCCAATTTAGGCGTCATTTCAAGGCATCATGTGGCATATGTTGGGAGCATCACGTATGATTGTGGTGAAAATTGTGCAATCTAATTAAAGATGTATTATTGTTCCAGTATGTTTGTACCATTTATTTTTATATGTATTAAATCATGTGTGATATAGAACATATGGGTGGAATCTGTGTGAGTATCTTTTATTTTTTTACTGTACCATATTTTAATATATGCCAGTCATGGGTGAGGCTATAGAGAAGAGAGGAAGTCAGCAGAGTGGAGATGATTTATGCCATAAATCCTACAATGTAAAGTACGGTACATCTGTCCGTATGGATGATAAGAGATCTGCTCTCTGCTTCTTGATTTGCATATCCTGCCCTCTTTCTCACTCTTTCTCCTGAGACTTACCCCCCTTCATCTCTCCTGCTCAAACCTGTAGGAAACATTTGATGCTCACTAAAGAGAAGATATTAAAGTATAACTTAACTACTACTATTACTGACAGAAAAAATATATAATCTATAACTGGTAAAATGTTGTATAAAGCACAGTCATATTACTAAATATATAAAGACACTATCACACTCTCAGTAGTGCTGTTGTATTAAATATCAGCATAGCCGTGATTTTCCAGTAATATTGAGTAGACTACAACAGCACCCACTTGCTCTTGAACACTTAACAAATTGCAGATTAACAAATTACGGTTTCAAAGCAATTTTGCCAAGACTGCATCTGTACAGTATCTTGTTCTCTCTCAGAGAAAATGAGAATTGATACTAGTAAGGAGCTTAAAATACTGACCCGTCCGGCTGGCTCCTTGATAACCTCAAAGTGGCATCAACCTACCATGTCGACTCCAATTTACTGCAATATCAACCAACAGTTATTTAAAAACCATAGAGCTTGATGGAAATGACATTGTATGAAATTTAACACTACACACAAACAACCTTGTGATCTGTAAAATGAGGTGTGGGACAAAAGATCAATAGCTCTGTTTGGAATCATCATCCCAAGAGGTTTAAGGAGAAGAACCTTTAGGGTCCTGCATCTTCTGTTCCTCTCCCTCTCTGTAATACATTATATCTACAGTGAGGGTTAAATCCACAGAAGATGCAGGTCTTGACATGTAGCAGATAAAATAGTGTGGATCTTGTCATTTTGCCAGCTACCAGCGGTGTTGACAGCATGCCATGCATGTTAAATGACAGAGCTTGGGACAAATTTATTAAATGCTTCAAAGTGCTCCCAACAGGTCAGTAAGATTTCAGGCATTCAGGTTTAATGTCAGTATATCCTTTATGTGATAACAAGCAAATGCTCTTGGAACTGAATGCAAAACATGTTTCCCTGGGATAATAAAACAGAGGGTGTTAGGAGAGTGCAGTAACACATTTTCTTTTACTGTCTTTCTTTCAAGAGCTTTTGTTAACTGTGTTTCAGACTGTGATATTCTTTTTTAGTCAAACTGAACAGAACCTTCCAATTGATAGCAGTTTTGTCTTTAATCACTAAACAAATTATAAACCAGATGTGAAACTTGACCTTTTTACCACAGAATTGCTTTTTTAGCCCATAAATATATTTTAACAAAGAGTCTTACAATTTCCACTGAGGGTGCTGGTTATAATGATGGTGTTATAACTTTCTGTTTTACCAATTGTTTTTAGCTGGAATTGCAAGGATTTTTGCACTCACACTTGAGTAAAAGTAAAGATAATAAATAAAAGATGGAAATAACATGTTGTTATACTTTCACTTTTCTGAAAGCTTGTTGGTATCCATTCCAAGTTCCTCTTCCTTCCTGTCTCTCTTTGCTTTGCCAAACTCTTTGATGGCTCGTCATCTCGGCCATTGTTGACCGAATGTTAATTAGCTTGGAATCATTTGAATAATTTATGCTTCTCAATTATTGTGATACGCACCATGATTTACCCCTGACAGAACATCTCCTGTCAAACCAGCCCCAAACATCCAGTTACATTAATCTGGAAACGCTTCACTAATCTTGCGTTTCAAGATTAGCCGAAAGTGCCTAAAAATGCTACAACATGAAGAAAATCAGCTTGGCATAACAACAATTTGGCCTAAATGGAAAAAAGCAGAAAAAATGGACAAGTTGGCATTTGGATCACCAGATGCATGTTACACACTCGAATGCTCACATTCCTCTTTTAATTAAATTGATTAAAAAGAAGTTTAGTTTAAACAGGTTACATTAACATATGCAAAATGTGTCCCATTGTGAGCCGATCCAGCCGGCCGCTAATATATTTGGTGATTAGCGCGCACTACAGGTGTGCTAGCTAACTGAGGGTGTAGCATGCAGCGCTTGGCTTCATTCTTCTCCGGATCTGCCCACTTAATACACTATGCTAGTCGGGGCCGTCCATTCACCCCAGTCTCATCCATCTGCTCTGGCTGTAGTGGCTAAATTAGCCGCTTAATGTTGCATATTTGTTTAAGTAATTGCCGAGTAATTAATAGCCTGAAAAGCTGCAATCTCTCAGTTTGAAAAGTTTTAGCTACCTCTGCTGGAAGAGAAGATGATGTTTGAACAATCTTATTAGTATTCATAGGTATTTGTATGTAAATTGTCATGTTATTTATTTCCATACATTAAGATTATAGAGTGAAACATTTTGACAGCATCTACAATATAAACTCTTTGTATTTATATATTACTATTATACAAATTATATAATATTATATAACTTGAGATGTACAATTGTTACAAATACTTTGAGGTTCGTTCAATTAGATTAATTAAATGTTTAATTAATATGACTGGCCCAAACAGTACATGAATGACAATACTTTTATACATTTTTATACATTTTATACAATACATTTGACAAAGGCAATTAAAGGGAGAGAAATCAAAAACGGTTTTGGAGAGGTGGAGGTACCGGTGTAGTGTGCAGTTTCCTGGCAGTCAGGGTTTAAAATGCAGAGCTAGCTGGAATAATTCTCTCTTCTCCTTTGGAAAGAGCTGCCAGTAAGGTGGGAATTGCTGAATTAGCGCCATATTAAACCTTGACACTAATGACTGTGTTCAGAGGTTGTTTTTTTTATAAATATTTGATGTATTATCATCTGTGGAATGGGGTGGAGGGGAAGTGGAGGAATCAGCACAAGGGAGTATGGAGAAAGAGAGAGAGAGAAATGATACATGTGTTGAGACAACACTGCACCAGAGTGGGTTCTGCAGTAGCTGTAGGATGAGTCTTGCTGGTATCATTACTGTCTAATCAGAAAGAATTCTGGGAATGCGGTATGTTTTCTGACAGGTTGTGTCAAGGGCTATAGATCCAGCAGGACTAACTGTGCTGCAGGTCACCAGAACACACCAGACCAGAGCATATACACAGTACAGTACCTGCTTTAACGTGCTGACAGAGTACAGTGACAAAGATACTGGAGTTTCATACTGTAATCCTTTTTGGACAGGACATGTTTTCCTCCGTGAGGTTAAATACATTTCACAGCCATACTTAGTGATTTTAATTCTGTATGGCTTTAATATCTCTGTGCTTATCTTACACAAATAATTATGGAGCAAATTATTTGTTTTTGGCTAACATAATTGTCCTCTGAGAAATCTAATCCTGTCTGAAATATTAGTAATTGCTGTATATAATATTTTCACAACACGTCTCATTTATTATAACCTTCGTTGAATACTTTAAATAAAGCAAAATTTATTGTTGTGCTGCCTAGTGCACATTCATTATGGATTTAAACTAACCATTGGTGGATTAAGTACTGCTGGGATCCCATCCAGCATATAAAGAAAATTAAATCAATAAAGAGATTCTGACTGCTCAGAATAGCCACTGTAGCAATGCCAGGTATAATCCTCTCCTCAATTCCTTTAGTCATATACACAATATTATAATTATATTGCATAACTCTTGCATGAGTCAGTTAATAACTCCTCTGACACTACAAAAAGTGCTGCAGTTATTACCCGGACAATTTGTCTATTAGAGCAAATAAAAAGATATCTTCCACAATCTGAAGGTCACAGAGGTTTGTCCTCCAGTTTTATCCAAAGTGTCTAAAATACAGAAAGCTTTATCTCTCATGCTCCGTTTCTAAATTGTCATGCAATGAAAAACAAGCAAAAAATTATGTACATTAACAGACAAACATCTACCACATTACCTTTACATGTCAGTTAATGCTAATACCACAGTTGCAATGTTACTGGCATCTAATTTTAAAGTGACAAAAATGCAATAAGCACACAGAGCGTAATAAATACTTCTCTCAACAAAATAATCTTGCAGGTTTTACCCTTGTAAATTACCAAGGGAGACATCCGATTCTGTGTGAAATTCTAAACCATATTGATCCTGTCAGACCACCGATAAGAAAGGAGATAAATATTCTTACTTATTAAAGGAAAGCCCCCGGCAATTACTAGCATGATGGCCTAAGATATTAATTGGAGCCGAGTTAACAATGGTAGGAAGTGAGAGAGCGAGCAAGAGAATGAGAGAAGGAATAATCAGTTTATATAACCTTGCAAGTGTGACAGTGACCTGTGAATATTGTTGTAATATAGTGTGAAATTATCGTGTGTATTTCACTATCTGCACCTCTTTGGCATAGAGCTAGTTTCTCCGAGCACAGGCACTCATTAAAAAAGAGAAACTCACTAAATTCAGCTTTAAATAGAAAAACAGACGTAACCCTCAGAGATCAAGTCCAACATGAAAGAACTTTTCCTCGCCCATTTTTAAAGAGAAGAAAGTATCTTTTCATGACGGGTAGTTTGAACTGCATTAGCTTGCATAATTTAGGGTTAATGAGACAACAACTCAGCATGAATCTAGAATCTCATCCCGTTTCTCATCACTGCCACTGGAGCGACTGTGGGCGTTCATTAAAAAGAGATTGGCCAGAATGCTTTAATGATTTGGGAAACCATTAGAATTTCAGAGCTCTATTACATCATATTTGCATCCATTTCTCTGCACTTCCCACTCAAAGAGGAGCTGCGGAGTCATTTAGCAACCTCCCCTCAAAACTGAATTATCACTGAGTCACGATTACTTGCTACATTTGTAAGATCATACAAACGAGCGAGATCAATTATGAAGTGTTCACTTGATATTGTCTTCAAGGTTATGTATAATAAAGTTATATCACAGTGTCATAGCACACTACATTTACTTGAAACTTTAAACTGCAGATCTAAACTGAAAACAACACAGTTTCTGGGTTACTACATTAATTTTCCCTTGATAATGGCATGGATTATGGTTATCAGGATGGTTATTAGGAGTAGGCCAAACCTAATTGTCATTGAATCCAATTATTCATTGATAACAATATTATAAACTGATTACTCAGCAGTAAGTGTTTCTGGTAACAACTGGTATGTGGTGCTAGCTCCACTAATATCATGGGTTCGATTCCAAAGGAACACCAAAAAGTTATACGTTGAATGCATTGTAAGTTGCTTTTGGATAAAAACATCAGAGAAACGCAGAAATGTAATATTTATAAATGTAAAAATCAAACAAGGACCTTTTGTTCTGTTGAGACTTTAGTATAGTGATATTTATCGTATTATGTTAATTATGGGCATAAGAATGGGCAGAAACTGTCATAAATTAATAATGCATATCCATCTGGCTTTGGTGCAGTTGTATTGAACTTATGGACTAATGGACTACTGGCAAATTTTCATGGTTGGATAAAGCATTTAAAAGGACAGATAACGAAAAACATACATTTTGTCTTTGTTTGCCCTTAACCTGTATGACATTCTTTTTCTGGCCTTGCAGCAATGGTCACCTTCATTGTATAGAAAAGAGCAGCTTAGACATTCTGATATTAAAAAACAACAACTTCTGTGCTCCAGGGAAGAAAGTCATACAGGTTTCTAAAAGCACAGTGGTGAGTAAAGAAACAGAGAGTTTATTTTTTGAGTGAACCTACTCTTTATATTCTACTAATAATGCCATACCCCCTACAGACACAGTAAAAAGAGGCTCTATCTAGAAAAGGGAGGTAAAAATGGGCTCTGGAAATATCTTTAAAAGTAAAATCAGTATTTTTTCCTCAACCAAGTTTTACACAGAAAAGAATGAGCAGTACTCTCAATAAAAACCTTAAAATTATGTTTTTACAATGAGGCACATCTCACGTGGATGAACCTTTATATGGGCACATGTCAGTGAAAAGAAAATTTACTCACTGTTGATTTAATTATCAAAAACGCTGAGCAAAAAATAAATGCTTTTAGCCTTGTTTTATATTCTTTTTTGATGTTCTATAAACGTATTCTTGTAAATTTGTTTTCAACCTTTCACCAAGGGGTGTGTATTCTGTGTTTCCTGTTTTTCTCTTCATTAATCTTTGAATGACAGAAGATGGCATGGGCAAAGAACAAAAGATACAAAAAAACAGTCTTGTAATTCACCCCAAGCACTTATGCACGAATGTAAAGACAGGCTTTACTGGCTTTTATTGACATGGGTGTGTGGACAGGACATCATTTCGTGCTACAGCTGTAATTGGAGGGGAGGGGGGCGTTGAAGTGTCCTAACCCCTCTGCTGTTCCATCAACCCAACGCGACAACTAATCACCTCGCAATTTGCATGGAGAGCTTCGCAAATCATCCTAAATAATGCCACGCCAATCTGAGAGATGAGTTTTTAATCTCTGAGAGATGAGATACTGACCCAAGCGTTTTCCTCTCCTGTTTTCTTCTCACATTTTGATTCCCGTTCTCCTCTCATTTCCGCAATAGACTGCTGGATAAATGTGCACAGGCAGGAGTCTCATTTCACACAGAGAGCAAAAGAAACAGGCCTCTTTCAACAAAAAATGAAAAGCCCCACTTGTCCCGGTGAATAAGTGTCCTTTAAAATGCAATCAAAGTGATGACAGATATTTTAGTAGGAGGGAAATACTCCTTCCCAGCGATCAGACAGTTATTCTGCTTCCATTGGCCCTACTTGACCCGTGTAATAGAGAATTTCCCAACTGGAAGTGTCTGTTTTATCTAGTGGTGGTAAGTAATGAGAACATTTAGGGGAGATCTATCTAAGAGCCATGGATCAGTCTTGAACTGCAAGGGTATGAGATGCACTTCGACACAGTGACAGCAGGTTACAGTGGAAAGTCATCTTCCATAAGAGTCTTATTTTTGTACATTTTCTTGAGGCACATCTTATACTTTATTGTCTTAACAGCATGTAATATACAGTGGGTGTCCAGACAAACAGATTTTCAGAGAAATGTGACGATACATTTCTAGTGACATTAGAGTCGCTTCCAAAATGCCATTTGTACTGTGCAACACAATATTACTGTGCAGATCTTACGTTTATTAATATTAATTGACTTAAAGAGCTATTTTTTTAATTTTCACACACATGTATATATAACATTACATACATTGTCTTTCGGTTGTTTTGCTTTGTTTAACCATTCCTCTATCATTCCAGCAACACTTCTTGCTGTGACTACACAAATTTATCCCAGTCCCAGAATGCATCATGGTACTGTGCACCAGGTGCTAGCAAGAGTGAGAGTAGCTTAAAACAACATTCATTCTATTAGTGTACACCCTCTAGACTAAACAAAACAAACAAGTTCAAAAATTCATTCTCTCTCTTCTCTGCGCACATACACACACATCAAAGTCCAAAGCAGCAGGGAGCTCTCGTCATGGGCAAGGATGCCAACCTTCATCACCTTCAGAATTTGTGGAGAGGTGCCGCGCTGTATATGTAGCCTTCATCACCTCATTACCAATTTGCTTCATCAGATGGCCCAAACCATAGCTGACAGCCCACTCTTCTTCTCTCACACCTAACACGCTCGCTACGCTGCGTCACGCAGTGAGTTATTTTATCCCAATGGCATTTGACATGCACAAGCTTTATATATTCACCTTGAACTGGAAGGTGGTGTGATTGGAAAAACAATGCAAAATAAAGAAAGTCACCTTTGTCCTTTAATTCTGTATATGTGTGTTTTTGATGTCTTCCGTCTGGGTTTGTGCACCACAGCTATCACAGAATTCATTTGAAATTGTAAAAAACTGCAAAGAAAGAAGACTAAAATTGACTGTGAATTACAATATTTCTAAAACTGAAAATCGAAAACTGAAAATATATACAATTTAAATATAAACTGGCTTGCTTGCTTGTTTGTATGACCATATGCTTTCCTAGTTATGTGGAGTAGAGATGTGAGCCATTCTTCTGAGAGATGTGAGTAAACAGTACTCCGTCTTTAATATTCCACTTTTAACTTACTTTTACATACCCACACGGTCTGCAGCAAAAAACTAAAATAAAAATCAGACATCTGAGATTGCAGTATAATAGTTTGACTTTTAATATACAGTGGGGTCCAAAAGTCAGAGACCACATTGAAAGTCAAATTAATGTGCATCCATCGAAGCACACAAGACGCGTCTGGAATGTTCTCAGGTCATTCTGGGATTACATGGATCAGCAGGTTTTGCACAAACTTGTGGGTCCATGCCAGCCCAAATGCATGCTGTAGGAGAAATGTGAAAATCTATGTTAATTTTTGAAATTATAACATTATACATTTTATATTAAATGTACAAAACAAAAATATAAGCATTTTACCTAGTCCCTCCATATATATATATGATTGCATCCATAATACTGTATGTATGGTGTCAAATCACCATTGTCCATTACTACCATCACTGGCCCATGTCCAGGCAAAGATTAATACATGCTGTTATTATATAATTCTTGTTATCTAATGCATTTACTAATATAAACATATATGTCCCATATTGTAAAGTGTTACTGTATTTTCAGTAAATCAAAATCTTTTCCAGACATATTACTGTATCTGAAATCCCAGTATGGATGTTTTACTCTTTGCCACAGTAAATACTTCATAACCCACATGATTAACACCTGCTAAATCTAAATTGTAAACTTGAGTAAAATGAACTAGTAATTATGTGTGGATGGTACAATAACTGCATTAGAACTACTGAGAATAGTAAAAATTTCATCAACAAATTTGAGAGTTGTTTATTTTTACAGTGATGAAACTATTACAAAATAGATAAACAAACCGAGTTAAATCACCACATTCTATAGTGACACATTCTATCGAGATATATTTCTGCACTTATCTGATCTGAATGCATCACAGTGCATGCTAGGTTTTTTTAATGTGCTTTGTGTTGTGTGTGTGTGAGCGTGTGTTTATGTCATCCACGCACCTGTTCCAAACTCCACCAGGATGCTACAAGATCTCATTATCGGGCTGTTTTAAACCAAATGCTCCTGCTTTCACTTCTGTTTTAATTAGAGAGGCTTTTTCAGGGGTCAGATGAAATGAGCTTTTAATTAGTGTCAGCCATCAGTTGATTTCTTCTTTATTGAAGCCGTCTCTCTGGATACCTCTTTGTAGTTAATTGGATCAGAGAAGCACTCACAAATACACATACAAATCACTGTCAAAAGTTTGCCAAAGTAGAAAGTTTGTCAAACAAAAAGAAACCAACAAATATTTGAAAAGACGGCAACGGATGACTGCAGACGATGTGTTCAGTCAGCACCTTTGTTGCATCCGCGGTTAATTAATAAAGGGCTATTAAGCGCTAGTTGACAAAGGAGGATAATATACAGTCCCAGCTGGTGAAGGGAGAGCAAATAGAATGAGAGAATGAGAGAGGAGAGAGAGCCACGAGGAATTTTACAATACAAACAAGGATACAGAACATGTTTAATCAGGTTTCAAACTCATATATAAAGGTATATAAAGGTAACTAACTGATTCTAACTCTCTAAGACATGTAATGGTGAAAGAGAAGATTGTTGACAGATATGTAAGAAAAATTCTTTTTCAGTTTTTCAGTTACAGGAGGGAACAGCTTATTAGCCCTAAGATGAACTAACACTGGGCTTCCAACATGCAAAATACAATGAATATGGGAAACAGGATATGATGTTATGTGCTAGGATCCTGATTTTAATAATGAATTACAAAAAGCAATTAATAATAATTAAAAATGTCAAAAAATTCCACATAATTCAAAATTTGGTACAATGGAAGACAAAAGGTAAATGGAAGAAAAAGAAACATGCATGCTAACCTAAGCACACTTTAGCTAATATGGAGAAAACATCTGTGAGCACTACATGCTTACAATTTACACGTGACTGTGTATATTTCAGAAATGCAAAGCAATTTCTAATCACGTTTTTGTTTACATTTTGGCAGGGTTGGGCAGGACACTGAGGAAGTGAACGCAAATGGGGGAAGTGCAATTTCATATTGACAGGGTTAAAACTCATAAGACATTAAAAACGCAATTGCAAAAGTGGTTTCATTTGAAATTTGTAAGACACTTTCTGTTTACAGTAAAAGAAAATGAAAACTCAGATTTGCAATTCCATTTGTAGTGTCACAATTCGTGCTTGCACAAACAGAAAACACAATTGCAAGTAAAATGTGCAATTCCTTTTGAATGTAGTCTACCATATACTTTAATAACAGAAGGACAGAAGAGAACAAAAATAAAGGGACCAGACATGTAGAACCAACAAGACCCTATTTTACTGTCAACAAAACTGACAGAAAAAGTGAAGAAAAACCATCGTAGTCTAACACCCGAAAACTAAAACTAAATTTCAATACAAGGAATCAAATATCTCAGAATTGCAACTTTTACCTTCATTTTAATCCACCAGCTCACAGCTCAATTCTTTAAGGAGACAAAGAGAGTAATTTAAATCGATCTTAAAGTACTGCAATTACAGAATCCCTGGCCGCAATTCTATAAGAGGAAAATGGATTTTTCTGCCAATCTGTGCTATATGACCATGAGACCTGAATATAAAGCACTAACAAGATAACAAAATCAACCACCTGAGAGCGCTTTTGGCCAACATATTCTCTTCAGCTTTGTTATAAAACTTATCCATCGTTGTCTTTTATGGTTTGATGCAGTAATGGTCCACAGAAATCCACAAGACAAGCCTCTTTGTGAAGGTTTACAGTAAAAGGCAATCCTTTCTACTGCACTACCTCCTAAATTTCAAGGACAGTTAAAGGGCAGCAAACTAGCAGATTTATTCCTCAGGCAGGTTTTCTAGAAACTTTTACCCGACCTTGTAAAGTACTGTGTTTTCCTTTTTGAAAACCCATATAACACTTGCCTTAATTTTACCCAAGAACACAATCAAAACCTTGGGTGTAACCATAAAGAAGAGTTTTTTCTTTAGATGTCCACTGCAGACTCATACTATAAAACACAGGACTGGCAATGCATAATCAGTGAACAGCCCATGACTCTGACAGCCCAAATACAATAATGACACGCCGTCTTCAAGCACATTGCTGTTTTATAAACTAATAAATTTGTGGCTGTTATTTTTAAACGACACAATAAATAACCAATATTCCTGAAAAGATGACTTGACCTTACTGTCTGCAGAGAAAATTGTGCTTTTCCCAAAGGGCTGGTGATCAGTTTCACGCTAAACTCAAAAGGCAGCTTCCCAAAGTGGCAATTACCGTTTTGACATCCATGCTGAAGATTTGTGTGAAAAAATGGCCACCATCGTTTCAAAACTTCAACTGAACAATTACAATGACGTATGAAAAAGAAGGGCTCAAAAGAGCTTTTTAACATTAATATGCTGTTTACCAAATGACACAGATATCGAACACC
The DNA here is from genome assembly GCA_036877525.1 of Chromobotia macracanthus. Taxonomy (NCBI): domain Eukaryota; kingdom Metazoa; phylum Chordata; class Actinopteri; order Cypriniformes; family Botiidae; genus Chromobotia; species Chromobotia macracanthus. The sequence continues at coordinate 5,799,691 of JAZGTH010000008.1, forward strand.
CACCAAACTAAGACAGCCATTATCATTGTTCAATCTACAGTCTTCCTAGTCAGTATAATCTTTAACCTCAAACAGCTTTTAACTCATCTATATTTATACAATAAAGCAGCACTAATTTTGGCCATTTCACCCACCTCCCTCATACAGAAACACACACATTCAATGACCTCTGAATTTTACAATGTCAGGACAAGAGAATATTTTAACGAGACGCTAACTCCACACTCTAATCCATCAACACACTTGTATTTGACACGGTGAAGGAAGAGCTTGAAATAGTCAATTATTGAACCACCTCCTCGATTTACACCGGCCGCTGTCACCCGCACGGCCCCCAATCCCCTCCACACTTCACCTTCTAATGACACGTAACTTTGTGTGGATACGTACAGTGTGACATGTCACTGGGTCTAATAGCGGCAGAGGCTGCAAGGCCCGTACAGATTGACTTCTGCATACTTGCAAGAGCTCACAGATCAATTTGATTGAGACTTTTATGAAGAGCGAGAGAGAGAGAGAGAGAGAGAGAGAGAGAGCAAAATGAAAAAGTGAAAGAAGAGAAAGAGACAAAGCTATGAGTGTGTACAGGTCTGTTGCTTGAGGCACTTGATCTGGTCCAGGTGTCCTCTCGGATTGCCTGACAGATAATCCATCAAATGTTCCAACATGCTGACAGGGATAGATAAAGAAAAATGCCTGTGAACGAACACACACACCAATCCTATACCTACCTACTATTGGCCTTAAACATGTTTTTTTTACTGCAATTCCCGAAGAAATTCATAAAGCTCTAAACTGTACAAAATCTGGATAAACATGTTTTAAATGTTTCTTATAATAAACATTTAGTCAAGGTTTTATTGAAATATGGTTTATTTTAAATTATTTAAGATTCATTTTTAAATATTTTTTGACTTTGAAAAAACATTCATGATTACAAAAAGGCAATTAAATGTATTGTTTTATCATAAGAAATACTTCATACTGACGGTACTTAGGCTTGTAGCTTCTAAAGCCGCTTTATGACACTGGCACAGTAAAAACCCACACGCTATCATAAATGGCTTACATGTATAGTCATGTAAAAAACACTTCATAAATCTTGTAAGATTTTAAGTGAAATGCTGAAATATACTTTAACAATGTGTATGAGTATCATTTGGGTATCATGTTGACGCGTGATCAGGAACCATTTGTATTAACATTGCATTTACTGTTAACAAACGAATATTAAGGCAAAAAAATATTGCAGAAGGCAAACCATACACACAATAAACACAATAAACCCAGAATGTGACACTGATATCATATGGAGATTAACAAATCAATTTCAGATTTGAGACATATTTCACAGTTGCAATCATATATAAAATTAACAAGACTATTCCACTCTGCCACATGACATTGTAATGTTTCATGGTTTACTTTCAAGGTGAAACAGACTTCAGCATTATATCAAAATCAGCGTTAATATGGAATGCAATTAAACTATGATTTTAATATTTGTATATCTTACTTTGAAAAAAGTCTGTTCTTACAATCAATTAAAGTAAATTTTCATAAACAGGCTCAAAGTAAGGCAATGAATAGAAAAACAGTATTTACTGTGCTATATAAACGGCTGCATTTAAAAAAAAGGAAATGGATGTACATAATCTAAATCAATGTTGGTGAGCACATGCCCCATGTTTTCAGAGACAGTCCTGTACTTGAGACCCTGTAATTTATCCAGACTTAATTAAAAAAAACATTTTAGAATCCCTTTATCTGAAATAAATTGGGACCTGTAAAGAGGGTCTTAAAAATAGTACTGTCCCTGGAAGAAAACAGACAAGATGAATCAAGGCTGGTATGTAACTGTGCTTCACAAGGCAGGTGAGGTTAGTGGCTTTTCACCCAGGTGTAAATGTAGTGTATAAGACTGTTACTGGTTAATGATGTTATTTTGATCTTAGTGATGCTTGCCACGGCCCTCTGGTGTATGCGTGTAGTGGAGTGTATTTTGCATGTGTGTGTGTGTGTGTGTATATGTGTAAGCATTTACTTCCTGGCAAGGGCAGCAACAGCTTTCTTGGCTGCATCATCCAGATCACTGGCAGAGGTGATAGGCAGCCCGCTCTCAGCCAGGATACGCTTTGCCTCTTGAACGTTAGTCCCTGCACATACGCAAAAATATATATTAAACATAATGTGAGTTTATAACTTTCCTCTTTCTCTCCCTCACACACACAAGAAACTCTTGCTAGGCTAGAAGAAAAGTTTTCTTCTCTCTAAAGGTTGCGACTGGCTAAGACTGAGTTTGGGGACACACTAGTCTCTGCTGGTTTACAGAAGCAGTGGTGTTGAAAATGTTGTGAGATCGTTTCATTGGTTAAAAAGAACAGGAAGTGTTCCATTGGCTGACGGGCAATGGGGTTGTTCGTTCCACTGGCTGAAAAAGGGAGGGCTCCATTACTAGGCAGGGGGAACATGTGGGTGCCAGCTGCTGAGGTCCCGACTGAGCGCACACTGTATCATTTTGCTTGGGCAGGCCTTCCAATCTCTACAGTGACTGTGAATGTCACTGAACTACGGCCCCCTGACACAAGGCCGGGGCCCAGGGCCAACACAATAAAACAAATCAGAAAAAAATACTCCAGAGGGGTCAAAAGGATAAAGATGGATTGTGGAGGAAAAGAAAACCGAGAGAAGTACAAGAAGGAACAGGAATGAAAGTTGTGAAATGTGTGTGAGTGTCGGAATTAAAGAGACATGTCTGAGGTGTGTGTGTGTGTGCAGCTGTGACAGAGAAGCGAGCAGCTGTTGATGACAGAGGTGCTGATTTCACAGGTGAGTGTGTAGCTTTAGGGAGAAAAGAACGTGGTGTGTGTGTGTGTGTGTGTTTGAGAAAAGCAACCTTTTTTATTTGCTAAAGATTCCTTTTAATTGAATTTCTATTAAATTCTATTAAATGTTTATGGAAATGATAGGGATACAGAATCAAGCATGACACAAGCCAGACTCGAACCCGGGTTACCCATGAACACCACGGCTTTATATATAGGCAGTGTAAAATAAAGTGTTGTATATGTATATTTATATTGTATATACACTGTATATAGTATATACATATATGTGAATTATGTGTCTCTTTATGGCCATGTATAAATGTTTCTGTACGTGCACCTGTGTGTATGTGTGTGTGTTTGTGTGTGTTGTTTTGCTGTAGTGTAATTATGATAATCCTCTTCCTCAGGAGAGAGGATGTTGTAATCAATAGCAGTTTCATGAGGAATTCAATTACCAGCACCACTTAACTACTGATATTTCAGCGCTTTTGTCTGCTCGCACAATAACTCAATTCTAACACGTCTTCCACATTTGGCAGCACAAAACAATCAATTATATAATTTCATTAGCAGAGGACGAGGGCGAGCGGGGGCGTGTGCTGGGAGTATAGAGTATCCGACGACCGTTGCTGTTTAACAAAGCTGCGTTGTCAAAAGATACAGAGGTGCAACAAGAGTAAATGTTAACAACAGCTGTGAAAAATACTTAACTAAGTGTTTGTATCTTTGTCTTGGTCTGTATTGATAAAAGAAGTATTAATAAAACTTAACTTAAAAATTTCATGTATTTATTTGTACTCATACACAGGGCTTTGTGAAAGTGACATATTTGTAAGATATGGTAACCCATACCCGAAATGTGACCTCTGCATTTAACCCATCACTGGTAAGGAGTAAACACACACTGCAAGTCGTGAACACACACACACACACCCGGAGCAGTGGGCCACACACTACTGTGCCTGGGGAGCAAGCGGGGTTTGGGTGCCTTGCTCAAGGGCACTTCAGTTTCTACCTGCCAGCACTGGAATCAAACCAGCAACCTTCTGATCACAAGCCCGACTTGCTTTCCAGTAGGCCACAACTGCCCCATAATGATAATCAGGTGAGAACAACCAGGAATGTTGTCTTGGGCCCTGGGATGAAGGAGGCCTATGGATCATCTATAATCCTGTGCCATATTAAGTGGCAGTTCTGCCCATATATAGTAACAGAGTAAGTGTAAACCGTTTGCAAGGAAGCAGGTATATGTAATAATAACATCTCTCACGCCAGGTCTGTACTCATCCACCACCACTAGGTGCTGCTAGAGACCAACGTTACACTACAAGGATGAAGAATGAATCAACATTGTTGAACTAATCTTACATAAGAGTAACTGCTGTTTAGACACACATATCCTCATTACAGAACTGACAGGAAAGAAATTATGAACATGTTTTTATGAGCCTTATTGTTTTAATATGATTTAATAGTAATAGGCACATGCCATATGATTCTCCAGTCAAAGCTTGGGGACACCTACTTGTTTTGTTACTATTATTTTTAATATTTTACAGTAATATTTAAGTCATCTAAACATCTGTTTTTGCCATGTTTTCTTTTTCTACATACACACATATCTTTTGCATGTCTAATCTAACAAGTCTTGCTAGTTTATGACCAGCAGCATGTAATCAGCTTGTGTCATTGACAGTCTCTATACTGTATAGATGGGCTGATTATGAAAAGGTTGGAGGAACAGAATATGTACAGTAAAAACATGTACACAACAACAGTCATTTATACATAAAGCTACAGTCTTCCTTACAAAGGTGAGACTTGTAAAGGGGCTTTGGTAAAAGATGGGCTGAATCAATGGGCAGCTAATATAAGAATACTCAAAGCTGGGAACCATCTTATAGCGATCTGTCAGACATGATCAACCACAGACAGAGAGAAAGAGAAGACGATCGATCGGTAAGCAGCATGCTGCCTTCTACACCCATTACTGAGGGCTCTCAGGCCGCTGTGGCTAATTCACTTTTCCAGAGAGGGCAGACAAATCTGAACCTCTGTTCCTTTAAGACATTTTCATTTAGATGGAAAAGATTTAAAATTTCTGTCTGTGATTACTTCTGCACTATGTATAAGAAATTCCTCATGTGAAAAATACAGATTCTTACCAAACTCTAATGATGGCTCAACAACAAGTATTTTGACTGGGCCGTTCACCTTACCATTTATTACATTTTCATCCTCAAACATCCATCAGTGTTCAACAAACACAAGATGTAGTGACAAGAAGACAATGAGTGACCCAGAGCCATTGATTGATCCATACTGCTGAGCCCTGGCAATAGTTTAATTTTTACCATTTAAACAGCATTGAACAAGATCAAAATATTAAAGAAAATGTTTATGTAATTTAATCATATCACAGGTTCTTCATGTCCTGAATTAAAGCCATTCTCAAAAGAACAGGGTTCGGCAGGACAAACGAGGGGCAGAAAACTAATGGAGTGGAGGATGTGTCTCTCTTTCAGGCAAAACGACTCAGCTGTTTTCTGCCAATTATCCTAATGGCCAGATGGGAGTAGGCCGAGGCCTGGTGTCACACGATCACGTAGCATTAGCATACACAGGTGAGAGGTCTTGCAATCAACGGCGGGCCTCTCTGCTTCTCTCACTGTCACCAACAACTGCTGTAGCGTGACGTGCCTGCTAACAAACACTGATGCGCTTTTTGCTTGATAAGGTTTTACGCCTTGATAAACTTAGTTGCTTGACAAACTCAGGTTGCGGCTAACAGTTCTGAGCAGAACAATGTTTTGAAAGTTAACAAAGCTAAAGTTGGAAGAAATCACAATCTTAGATTTAGAAATACCAACTTTTGTTTCAAATGAAACACTCACCCTCGAGCCTGACCACCAGGGGAACCCTGAGCTCCAGCTCTCTGCAGGCCTTGGTGATGCCATTAGCAATAATAGCACAGTTGACAATCCCGCCGAAGATATTTACCAAGATGGCCTCTACCTGCAAGTAGAAATGGAAAAACAGAGTGTAAAAACAATGCTTTATTTGGCTTTATTTTTTTAACAACAAAAAAGGCAAGAAAAATAACTTCAAGGGTACCTTTTGCCTTTTGACCAATAAATGACTTTTCCCAATCATGTGTGAATAAATTCCCATGACCTTTAAACATTTAATTAATTCCCATGACTTTTCTAAATCCAGAAGTCACAATTTTCAATTTCCATATTATTTTCAGGTTTTTTTTGACTAGCATGCAACAAATGATCATAATGCTGAATAACAGATATGAGGTATTGTGAAGTACGGCCTTCATTTAGGCTTAAAATGAACAGCCCACCTAAAGTGAATCAACACAGATATTCTAGGACTGCATTAGCTGTGCTAACAATGCTATATAACAACCACTATGCATCAAAAGATACTAAACAGATTATACTTCAAGCAATCCAATTTCCATAAATAATCATACTCTTAAAGTGTAAGAATCTAAATTAGTGTCAATTTATTTTAGTCAAATTAGTTATCAACAGATCAGATTAATTTGGCATGTTTACTCATAATCTATGCTAATCTGTGACAGTGACTGCTGGTTCCATTCTGAGAGGATATCAGAGGATCACAGAGATACTGGCAGATTCGCCTGCAAATACTCTTACCAGCCTTACCAGCCCAAAAAACTTTCCAATGAGGGAGAAAGAGACAGAGCAAGAAACAGAAAGATGGACAGCGGGCAAGAGAGGAAGAGTAAGACAGACCAATGGACAGAGAGTAAGAGAGTGGCAGAATGAGACATAGACAGAGAGAGAGAGAGATTTAATTGATAAAAATTATTCTCGTACTCATTACATCATATTTCATGCAAGTTGCATCAAGGATTTTGATTTGCTTGGTAAAAGAGAGAGGAGAATGGGCGAGTAAGCAAGAGCAGTCCTTGCTTTTTAGTCCTTAGATAAAGAAAAATATTCAAAGATCAACCCACAAGGTGACAGACAAACAGTCAATGATGGACAGAAAAAAGGGCAAAAAAGAGAGAGACAGAAATAGAAACAGCTAGAGGCCGACAGATAGGCAGACAATGTTTCCTCCAACAGGTACATGCCCACCTGGTTGAGCTGTCAGATTTCTGTACGGGCGACAGCATCCACATCTTTACATCCTGAGCTACCACATGACTAGTGTTTCATTGTCAGCTGTGATATAAATAGATCCATACCAAAATAAAAGAAAAAAAAGCCATCTGACTCTGGTGCTTCTTACAGAGTTTCAAGCACCTGACCCTGAAACTGCACATTCTGTTGAAATTCGAACTAATACAGCCGATGAGTGAGAGGTCTGTTAGTGATTCAGACAGGCTGGATGAGAGAGAGAGAGAGAGAGAGAAAGAGACAGAAAGAGAGAGAGTCTGTAAAATCCAGCTGTTATACCGGGACTGGCAGGCACTAACATGACTGCAGCATGTGCACATCTGTTTCATCATCTCTACTCAACCCTAGCAGGATATAGAGGGGAAAAGCATGATGTATAGAGGCACAGGCCTGAAACATTGCTCAGCCTAGGGGAGTAATACTTGACCCAAACCTTTCAACTCAGAGCTCTGCTCAAACTGAGACATTCATCTACACAAACAGAACACACTGCTGTGTGTCACATCGAACGTGTGTATGTGTATATATGTAACCCAGTTTTACACACAGTGTTTGCACTCCTCCAAATGTCCACAGTTGGAAAAACAATTAATCAACAACATGCTTTTAATATTAAACCTGCAAGAGGTTTTAAAATTAGTTTAATAGGTAAGTCCTAATTTAGATGCTAGTCAAAAACGTGTTTCTGAGTCAAAATTTTTGACTACATTGTGAATTTGTGAGGAGCAGCAAGGGTCCTCATGAGGAAAGTGCTGAATATTGTTTCAATAAACATCTAAAAACTTTCTTTAGCATAGAATGAAAACAATAAAAGTCAAAGTTTCCACAATAATAAAAATATATGTGCAAGACAAAAAAAACACTCCAACATTCAAAAATTAAAATTAAAAATTAAAACACAAAAATTTAGGGGTGCATTAATTATATTAAAACACTGCACAACAAATTAACCTAAAGGAAGACAAAGATGCCGTTTCCTGTGAACTTAAAATCTGAAGTAAAATCTGATACATCATAAGCTGTTTGCTCTTGTATTTGTAAACGCAATTCAGAGCGTAAACTACTGTCCCCACTCACCACCACTAGGGGGCAGCACAGATCCAGGTGCGGCTTTCTACACGATATTTTCAACTGCACCACATTTTTTTATATTCGTCCTTTATGGTGCGCAGTCATATATCTTCCAGTCATGCGTTTCCTATTGACATCTATGTATATTAATGATACACGGGACATGATTTATGCTTTCTCGTACGTGAGTAAGTGCTGCTTTATAAAAATATGGCGCACTTCACTCAAACTGGCAGCGAGATTAAGAATGAAAACGAACAAACGCGATCGAAACTGTCAGAGGTGCGGGATCTTGTTTTCTTAGTTTGGTAAACAAACTCGTTTAACTGTGGGAATGTTACACGACACCTCCAGGCTAGCGGATACTGAAGCTAATATTCAGTGTGTGGTATCAATGGTGAAGCCTAGTACAAGCATTACAGCCTGATAAAATGACTTTGTGATTTAGGCGTTAATCATGTGTACGTTAGCATAATAAATAGAGTAATAAACATTACCGGCCGGAAAGATAAAATTGCAAAAATAAGGCGAGTGAGATAAAAGATTTAGATAAAATGAGATGAAGATCACTATACATACTAGAGGCACTCAGCTGCAGATTAAAAACCAAACTGTTCAGAATACAATACTAGCATACTACATACTAGCATGCATACTTACTTAAAGTTGACAGGAAATGGCATCTTTGTCTTCATTAATGCTTTGTGACGTGACAGCCAATAATCCTTTAGGTTAATTTATTGTAATCTTTAATTTAATATAATTAATGCACTCCTAAATTTTTGCGTTTTAAATACTGAATGCTGGAGTGGTTTTGTGTCTTGCACACATATTTGTGTTTTTATTATTGTGGAAACTTTGACTTTTATTGTTGTCATTCGAGACTCAGGAAAGTTTTCTGATTTTTATTGAAACAATATTAATCACTTTCCTCATGAGGACTCTTGCTGCTCCACATAAATTCAGAACATCAGCTGTCCACAAAGATATCAAAACACTTCTTGCTTCAATTAAGGTTTTATGGCTGCAAGGAACTAATTCATCTATTCATTGTTGAACACAAGCTCAAATTAGATCAATTTACCACGGATTGAGCTAATTAATTCCCTGCTGAATCAATTATATCAATTACAATCTAATATATTTGCACAATGAAATTACACAACAAGATATAACAGTACTATAACAGCAGCATCAAGATTCATAACACCATCAAGGTTCATAACAAAAACTAGGGTAACATACAGTGTCATATTAAGTAGTATGATATTTATCAGGTGACCATAGAGTCAATCTTTAGAATATACCATGTCACATATACATGCTCAAATTGAAGCCCTCACACATGCACGCATGCACACACAGGGAAACTGCATTTTAATAAAAACTGCATGTTAATAAAAAATCCTAAAAATCTGGCTTAAACAGTATTAGAGATGTGGCCCTCTAATTAAATTTAATAGGCAGCAAACTGATGTTTTAGTACACTGGGACAGAACTCGTGTGTTGTCAATGTATTCTCTATATCATTACTACATTGTCCATATATGTTTTATCTTTTAATAAAGAAATCAGCCTACTTTTTGACTTTATTGTCTTTATTTTATTTTGTTGTCTTTATTTGCTTAGGTGTCTTCAGCTGTTTCAGGGAACGTTCTCCACGGCTTAAGACAGATGACTGTGTGTTTTGGCCCTGCCAACAGCTTTACGCAAATAGCTTGTAGACTGTGCCCACCAGATCCATTACATTATTACTGGTCAGCCATTAGTTTCCCCCAACATCCTCTGTGATATGTTTTATAGCCTTGGCACAATAATGACAAAAACAATACGAAACAAAAGCAGCCTTTTCCCCAGTACATTTTAAAATAGGAGGCTAATCTCCATTAATATGGTGCCCATAAGAGATGCTGTTGTCTTGCTATCAGTGCCAGGCTGCTTGGTGTGGCCGGGCAGGTCTGGCATTATCATGCTACCACACATTGACAGCTGTGCTAGCAGAGAAAGAAGTGGCTACCCCTGTTGACCAGCACTAATCAATCTGTGGAAGTGCATCTGTCTTTTGTTAACGCCTAACAGATTGTGTTAAAAGAGTGAAAGGGTTTGTCTAAGCGTGGCCTATTAGCTTATTGTTCTGCTTTATCTGTGAAACGCAGGCTTCTTGGTTAGCTTTCATATTCCTGGATGCCACCCGCCCTCCCCAAGCTTCATCACTTAGTTGATGTGGATTGCTTCACAAAACCGGAGGTCAAGGGTTAAAACCCAACATTTCCAAATGAAGAGGGGCGGTTGACAGCAGTCATCAATCTGAAATGAGGAGCGCAGGGCAATTGTTTGTTTTTACCCATTAGTGTGGTGAAATAATGGCATTTCTGTGGGTGTGTAGTCAGATAGGCAGATGGATATCCTGTGTAATGCTTTCTATGCATTAAATATTAACGCAAGCTCCTCTACGGCTTGATGCTGCTTTTTAGGAGAGGCATCTTATCATAGGAGCTTCGTTTAAAAATACAGACAGATCCTCCCACACGTTTAAACAGCTTGGGCTCCCAATCTTCATATCAGTCACCCAAACTTGGCGTAGTCACACAGGTATGAAGATCATATTCGAATATTTTGTCAAAACTGGCAATTGCGTGCTCAGTGACAGCAAAGCCAGAACAGTTGATAAGAAAGTTAATATGCTTCTATTTTTCCCCTTCTGATATCTCCGTATTTTGGCTCTCTTCATTGGCACAATCTTATCAAATCTAGGGGCTATTTTTCCCTTCTGCTAATCCATTGCCAGTGGTTCTGCCGTTTCTCTAGAGCAAAGAGAAAGAAATAGAAAGAGAGAGAGACGTGGTTTGGTCCCAGGCTGTTATTGAGGCCTCAGATTGGGCCTGGCACAGGGGATAAGAGAGAAATAATTATCCAGCCTGCTGAAGCATGACAGCTTCTCTCCTCACCCAGACCAAAGGAGATGAAGCATTATGTCAAAAAATCAGTTCGCAAAATACAGACACATCTTGACACCACCATTCCCAGTATCACTTCGTGTTAGAAGACACTTGAGAACCGCCGGACAACTTTCCTTGATTGACGGCTTTGACGGAATTTGTCCTCTGGTATGCGGCTGGTGCTGGATGTGTTTAACGCATGGCTTTGTCAACCCGGGGGTCGCCAGAGCTCTCCTGAAGGTCACCAAGTAATTTTATTTTACAAGTGATTCAGATTTTAGCCACAATTAAATAACCACCATGATGAACACAGACGTTTTTCCTAAAGGAGTAAACAATTGTTAAAAGTTTTCCTAAACTTTTTCCTAAAAGCTTTCCAAAAAGATTTTTTTTTTTTTAGTTAGTTTTTCTAGTTAAGAGCTTAGTGTGAATTTTAAGTTGGTTGTCAGTGACGGGTGGTGTAACAAAAGCAAAACAAAAAAAAAAAAAAAAAATGAAGACAAAGCAAGACATCAAATGGTAAATGAAATGTTCATGTTTTTAATGTGCAATGCAGGATTTGAGCCTTGTACTTCTGTGTTATGACAGTTGCATTTTCTTCAACTGTTCATTATGATACCATATGTTCATGTTTATCATTTAAATATCTGAATGATTAATTAGCACAGCTAAACACATTTTATGATAGGTCAGTATGTCAGTTAAGTGTAATGGCAATGTGTAAACAGTGTAGACATTGCTTAAGCTTAACCTTGATTAACCTTAAAGATATCTACAGTAAAAAAAATACAGACATGTGTCCTGCCAACTAGTCCCACAATACAGAAGGCTTTTCCCCATTCATACGACAAAATTGTTTTATGAAGGTGCCGCAACAGTCCATTCAGGTACTTACTATCTTCTATTCCATTCAGACTATTCTGAAGGTCTCTTTGCTCTTAAGAGACACTACTGTGTGTTGTATCGGTCTTGGGCAAAAATTAATTAGTTTGTCCACGTAACACGTGCCATTTTCTCTTTGGAGATGTGGCAAATTAACAGCAGTTCTAGGTTCACATTGCACTAACATCCTTCATCCCTGGGTACCACGTGAATTCCCGGTCAGGCATGTCTGCCCGCCGCTCTCTCTCCACCTCTCCAGGAAAGAAAAGAAACCAATCAAAGCAGAAATGGATTTGCAGTCGGGGACTATAGGCGTCGACAGAGGGGGTACAGCATGTCCTAGTGAATCGAAACCAGCGTTGGCCATATCCGCTCCAAGCCTTGCGTCTCTTGTGCTTTAGTGGCAGGGTTGTGAACTGTGACAGCTAACGTTTCAGATGGAACCGTATCGGTGATGAGCTAGACCATCTTTTCAAATGGTGCGTCATTCAATTCCCCCACAACACGCGGGACTTAATACCATCGACAGACAGAAGGGCCACAGATTAGGTTTCATGAGGATAGGAACACTCAGGAAAAACACACCACAAACAAACACACAGACATACGCATAAATGCTTCAGACGGTATCAATAACATGCTCAAGTAACACTACAGTTAGACAATTTTCAACTCCATCACAGGTTTTGTATTTTGATTTGAAGTCTTGGCCTTCACTAATTTAAGTTAAAACTGACCTGTAATGTTGTCATAACTACAGCATAAATACAGGGTCCGTAAAAATCAGCTAAGAAATTTATAGTACAACAAAATGTCATATAATGAAATGGAATATACTAATATAATACAATATATCTTTATCCTAACCAGCTGCGATAGCGATAAATGACATGACATTTTGGTTGGTTGTTTGGTTTCTGTAACCCCACCCACTGTGAAATTTTAATGGTCCATACTCATACTGCACACAATTATGTAATAAGCACCAAATATGGTTAGACTGGCAGTAATTTAATGTTAAAGGGGCTATTAAAGCACAGTGGATCTGAGAGGTTGTGATACTAAATGTTACTCTGTGCTCTTTATAGCTCTTTATGTTATTCCTGTATTTTCTGTTACACTGAAAAAAATTGGTGCACAGAAGCCAAGCAATTGCCCATCACAGCTCAATTTAAAATCTGAACTCTGTTGCAAGCTCATTTATGAGAGAAGTCTGAGGGTCTCAAAGGTCTCGAAAGACAATGTGCTGCAGGTATGAAGAAAGATAGAAAACTGAATTAAAAATCACACACTACTGCACTATTCGAAAACACAGTGAGCTGTCTTCACTCCAGACAGCCTCACAGGACAGAATAAAAACCATCATGGAAACTCATAAGTGACTGACTCAAACTACATCTGGAATGTTCTGCAATTAGTCTGAATCTCCATCCCCCACACAAGCAGCTATAAACAGACCTATCATACTTTGCAGTCTGAAATTTGGGTTTTTAATCAACATTTCTTTCCTCTTGTTCATCTTGGACTTAGATTTACATTTTTCACTGATTTGGCACAGTGTATTCTGGGATTGCCTGCTTCATGAAGCAGCAATGCTGCCTTTATATCTTAGGCAGCAGCAGCGTTAAAATTAGTGTCTTAAAATGCCACCTGTGCACACTGGGTTTGTAGTATGTTGAGTACTATATGCATCTTTCACACAACAGCCATCCAGATCAAGTCCTGATATTCCAACAATGATAAATGAGAGGAAGAGAGGAACAAAACTAGGTGCAAGAGTGACAGAAACAGAATATGCAGAAAATGATAAAATGACAGACAGGATAAAAAATGAGCACAAGTGAGCATGAGGTGGATGTCAGTCAAAGGAGCAGATTTCATTTCCTCTTGTAAAACCTTTTGCTTGTGCGTGCACAACCTACACACACACACAGAGCTGCTGCTGTTGTTGACATCAGCATACAGTGGTAGGAACATTATTCATCAGAGAGTGTGCCATCAGTGACAGACAAACATAAATATCCCACAACCCCCTCTGAGGGGTTAATGTGTGTCGATCAGAGAGCGTTGAGTCAGGGGAACAGAGATGTTCAACAGACAGCACATGCGTCACATAAACAAGAGCACAAGAACACACACAACGCTCAATGACCCTTCACTGCAAGTGTGTGCAGGAGAGCGGAAACGCATCATCGAGCTGAAACTCAGCTATATATAGGTAATACCCTATAGAGAATAAACTGACACATTCACAAATCTATAAAGTTCTTCTGTCTTGGGATCTTACCAGACTCATTGGAAAACCAACATTTGAGTCTCTTCCTTTATCAGACTTTTGTAAATGGGACTATACTATACATATCCTGCCTCATAATTTTGATAGTGAGCTTTATTGTACTGTGTGTACTGTAAATGTTACTATGAACTGAACAGGCATTTTACCATAGAGAGATATTTAAAGTGAGCATGAAACTAAAATTGATTCTATTTATCTTCTTAATACATGTTTGTGGTCTAATTGTGTATCAGATGCTGAAATAAACACACTTGATTGTAAATTCAGTAAGCAGTTACAGTCATCATCTATACTTCAGGTAACCGTGTTAGACGACCAAATTCAATGCTCACAGATCTAACCAAGGCCTCATCCGAGGTCATACAACCCACACACATACACATAAAGCGGACCTTGAGATCCGCTAGCTGTACTTAAGATTGCCTCTGGTCAAATTGTGCGTACACTGAGCACACAGATTTTGTTATCTCGACAGGCCTGGGTAGAAAAATTTATAGCTACGCATTTCTGTACCAGACGCTCCAAACATTTACTTCAATCATGGAGTTTTGCCACGACTAGACTGTGGCGCCGCGCTTAGCTGTGAGCCAAAATTACTTTATTAAATTGAAGAAATGCATAATACACACAGAATAGCATGCATAATCACCTCTGAGACCTGCAGTAACAAACCAACCCTGCATATAAAAGAACCGACCCTCCTACTTTGTTCACGATGCTCCGTGGCCAATCAAAATTAATTTATTCTAATGTATTCGCGCAGAAGGTCAATTATCCAAATGATTCAAATTCCGATTTCTCCGGATCTTAGAAGCCAATGAGGCATCTAAAGGGCAGCTGTTCTTTTTTTGCAAGGCAAATCGCCCTCTTTTAGTTACAGTTTAGAGACATGTCTCGGCCTTTGTAAAAACTGCACTTGCTAATGGCCGCACAACTGGTCTTTTTAACAACAGTCATAAACGCGAGACTATTAAACATTAGCTTGCAGTGGCATGCGTTTAAATAGTTCAAAATACTTTGTATTTATTTAGTCTGTATATATTTAGTATTATGTATATATAAACACATACGCACACAGTATTAGCAGTATGCATTTATGGGCAGAATGAGAAAGTCTGCATAGGGACCGGATAATTCACTTTTCTGCCACTGTTTAGTGTGCGAGGCAATTTAGCCAGGACGAAATAACCCCAGAGCGTTTTAATCCAGATAGATGGAATGCTATTTTGATTTGCCGCTCTGGCCCTCACCAGAGCACACTCTAAAAATAGAGCCTTTTAAGACCACTAATTTGTTATTCATCTATGAGAATCACTGTATCACTGCACTTATTGAAATGCAACGACTGCTTTCTGCTGCCTCTCCACCTAAACTAAATGAGTAATTTAAAGATTGATAGAATTCCTCCCTCTCTTACACAATACACCCCTCCCTCTTCTTTATAACCTTGCCTTCTTTCTTTCTTTCTTTCTTTCTTTCTTTCTTTCTCTCTGTTAGGATTTTTAATGCGCCGTACCATAATATCACCCATCAGTGTCAACGTGGATTCAATCAACATTAAATCAGAGAAATACTGGAGATGTAGACATGCTTTTATTATTTGTGTTAAGCAACATCTCTTAGTGCTTCAATATTATTGTCATGGTAACAAGGAAACATCAAGACTACAAAACATTTAGCTGCACAAGTACCTCTCTACTAATGTTTTTAACCCTGTTTCAGATAATTCTTTGTGATAAAGTCTTTGTGATCTTCAGATATCGTTTCAGCAAATTCCTGCTTGGTTACCTTCGGATGTGTAATGCATAATTTGACAATTTATTGAAATGTCCCAACGTCACAATGTCCCAATAATAAATAAATATCACAATGTTCCAATAATAAATAACTATCAGCACCTCTGGATCACCAATTATCTAATCATCAAATAAGCAAATTCTAACTACTTGTTGTAAGAAAATTATTTAACTTTTACTTTCGTATTTTATGTCACTTAAAAGAATTACAGCATTAGTCAAACACATGAACATCGAGAGAGAGAGAGAGAGAGGAGAGAGAGAGAGAGAGAGAGTGGAGAGAGAGTTTCAAATCACATAATTATTTAACCAATTTACCTGATTACTAGCCCTAAATTGCTCCTGTTCCAACCTTTTTTGAAATGTGTTGCAAGAACCAAAATAGGAATTTTGTGTTTTTGAAGAAAAGGAACACATTAAATATACATAAATATACATATGCATACATTATATATATATATATGTGTGTGTGTGAGAGAGAGAGAGATCAGCCAGAGAGATTTGAGAGACGAGAGAGAGAGAGAGAGAGAGAGAGAGAGAGAGAGAGAGAGAGAGAGAGAGAGAGAGAAAGCGGTAATAAAATGCTTAAGAGTCTCCCCATTCTATAGCAGTTTGTTTCAGGACCGATTGCCCCTTGACAGACACTTAAGACCTGCAGACTGAAGCGTCAATCTGCATAGCTCAGAAGCCTATCAATTATCCATTGCAGCTTTTGCTCAGGTATTAAAAGGATCAAGTCAGCCAGTTCAGGCTTAGACGAGCTGTGGGCTTCAATACATGAACCACTGAAGTTTCCACATTAAAGTCCAATTCTATGTCCAACAGCCATTACAGTTCAGCATGGAAGACACACTCCACAGGTGCCTACATTCATGTAACAAAGGCCAGGTTAATGAAACGTCTGGAAGGACAAAGGGAACCGAAGATGTAGTTACTCTTCAGCAGAGACACAGTATAATAAAAAGACCATTTGTTGAAAATCAAATGGGATGTTTTGGAATGTTCAATATTGTAGGTCAGGATGTTTCATGTCAAGTTTTTGACACAGGTATGGTAGATCTTTATGTAGTTTTATATTCAAGTGCATAAACCAACTTGACAAACACAAATTGTTAGTCTGATTTTAGGTAACTAAGCAAATTTATGATTTATTTTACCATATATGGAAAAAAATGGTAATTTGACATACAGAGTGGTCTAAAAGCCAGAGACCACATTTGAAACAAGCCAAGCAAACAGTTTTGAAGAGTTTGGCCTTTTCACTTTTAGGTAAATAATAGCCAAACTTTAGGAGCATGACTGCAAATGGCTGCCTAGAGGTGTTACAAGGAAGGCCTGAGTTGCTTTGAAAAAACTTTGTTTGATTCCTCATCTTTTAGAGTCTAGAGTCCTCCACGCCCATCTACCTTTTCGAGCCATATTTCAATTCGGTCTTCTTCGCTTTCATTCGCTTTTATTCGTACCCACACACGCACACAGGCAACATTCCCATCAGCCTGAGATGCAGACATCCGGTCAGTCGAACGAAAGCCTTCCTAAAAGATGAGCTTCAGTGATTACGGGAGTGGACAGTTTTCTAATTACTCTGTCAAACATCAATCCGGCCGGCTGATGCAGACCTTCTAGCTGCTGATGGACAATGTAATCACTTCTGTATTTCCAAACAGAGGAGCCTGAGCACAGACAGGTCCTGACAGAAGTGTTGAAAAATTGGTTATGTGAAAGCCTCGACTGAAAGAAAATCCACAATAAATGGAGCTGCATTCAGAAGGATGATAAAATACAGAGTTTCTTTCACAAGATGTAGTTAGAAACCTTGGAAAGAAACAGGATTAAAAAAGGCTAATTTCCCCTCAGTAAATGAACATCTAACGTGTTAAAGGGATAGTTCATTCAAAAATGTAATTTACTTCTCCTCATATTGTTTACAAAATGTAGGACTTTCTGTTGTTGTATGCAACACAAAATGAGATTCAGGCAGAATGTTATTGATTAACAGACTCTCCTTTTGTATGGAAAAGAGCTGTGTAAACATTCTTCAAAATTTAGGTAAACCTATATACTAGGAAAACCTATATGGAACAACATGTATGAGTAAACAACCATAGAATCTTCATTTTCTGGGTGAATTAACCCTTTAATTACACAACAAAAGACTGCAGGAGACCAAAGGCAAAAATTGAACAATCCAACAATGAAAAACACTCCTTGATTAACTACTTTATAATAAATATTGTATATAATACTCCTCGGTTTAACCTGGTTAGCAGGTTGATGATTGTTTATTCAGTAGAAATGCAGAACCTCCTTAAACAGTGTCAGTAGCATACCCTATAGGACAGATTCAGCATCTATTTTTCTTTATCAGACTATAATCCTCCTATACCTCCACACATAACAACTGCAGAACTTTGCCACTTACCTCCCTGAGGATAGGAAATCCCTGGCGTCAACAATGTCTCTTCAGTTTAAGAGACAAAGCAACATCCAGTCAGTGCTTCAAACATCTGCTGGGTGGTTACATTGCAATGGCACCATGAGGGATTGAGACGGGGCCTTGAACATTCTGTTACTCCATTACGATATCAAAACCTTTTAGAGCCACATGAGGAAATACCAAAAAATCAGCAACTGTGACACAATAGCTTAAGTGTGAACTGTCTTTGATTTGAGTAACGCAGTTCTGATTAAAATTCCATGCCCTATACTTTTTCTCATTTAATATTCTTTCACTTGTAAAATCACATTACATAAGTAAAATGAATTGTGAATACAATTTCATCTTAGCTTTAGCATTCCAATTGCTGTAATATTCACACGAAGAAGCTACTGACCTACAAATAATAGGGTCTAATGTCCAGCTTTTGGTTGTGTTTTATTTGCCATCTTTTCTGTTATGTGAGTAACTGGCCACTGCAGCAAGACTGAACTGAGTTATGAGAAGCAGCATATTTCAACAGCCAGGCAATAAAGAAAACGTTTCATGTGATTTATAGCATTTTTCTATAACAAAACAAAATGGGTGTGCTGATCGGACATAAGGCTGATATCAAACCGAGCCCCTGAAGAGGCAAATTACACTGACAGTAATCACAATGAATACCTTTCAGCATGGTTCAACATACACTGCTATCAGAGAGAGAGAGAGAGATGCTTTTAATACCATGATGTTAACTGCAAGTACTCAAGGATGCACTCATTATACTACACCAAATCCAATTAATTTGGTTGTTAAAACTGAGTACAGTTTGAGGTTTACAGTAATATGGGTAAATGTGATGTGACACTATGATTATAGACCCCTGGGTGAGGGTGAGGGACCTGTCTGCTTGCATCAGCTGCATTATACATCATTAGCTTAATTATGGTACAGGCCCAGGCCCTCAGAAGGGTCACATTAGGGTCAAGGTCCCCACACTGCCCGCTGCCACTGAAGACAAAAGTATTAGCCTAGAGGCAAATCACAATCTTGACTGAGATGAGGAGACAAAGAGACAGTGAGAGAGGCCAGAAAGATTATTATGGTTTTATTGATGCAAACAACTAAAGGAAAATCCACTGGCATGTCTAAGTAGATATTGGCAGAGCAATAAAGTGTTCAAACTGAAAAGAGAGTCAGACTGTGTTGTGTGACAGGCAGCTAGAGGCACAGGCAGACACAGGATGTACAAGTCCAACAATGCCCACTTCTGAATATCTGAATAAGGGATGGGCGGCCATAGACAGCATTTGGATATTTCCTGGTGGGCTGGCCCACTTGTGGTCTATTACTTTCCTACAGGCCACAGCAAATCATTTGCTTATAAGCTTACATGCATTCTCCCAGAACACGCTCTCGTATTCCATGTGCCTTATTTTAACTGTTAATCTATTTGTTATATTGCTATTAATGACTTAACGCCTTTGAGCTTATGTGGCTTGTTGTAGGATAGCAGTCAAAAGCGGTCTTGTGACCATTGCGTTCTGTTCCATATATAACATTGTATGCTTATGTGATACATATAGGGAGAGATTAGACGCTGTGACTTGTAAGGGGCTGTTTTTAATGCCCTAGCTCATATCTGTCTGAACAGATTAAAACTGTTCCACTCTCCAGTCTTTAATGCTCACGGCTAACGCACAGTGGTGGGTCATTAGCTTAAATCTGAGGTTGTATCAGTAGCTAATGGAGGAAAGAGGAACATCAGTCAACTTTCTGCTTCATAAAGCAGGACTGAAATAGTCATAATGCCATCGGCTTTAGGGCCATCAGATAAAGAGAGAGAGAGATCTCTCTGGAACATATACATCAATGAGACGCCATTGCTGAAGGCCTCTCCGTGACCACAGCAACATAAAAACCCCAAACACTGGGTTCAATTAATCTAAACAAGTGACAGAGTGTGTTCTTACTCTAAAGGAGTAGGAGTGGATGAATGATTGCGGAATCTTCAAGTATGCACTATTAAGTGGACTTCATACAGTAAATCTGACCAGACGATTAAGCAGTTTATAGCTAGAATGTGGGATTTGTGCTCTGTAACTAAATACAATTCAGAAGCATAGAAGAAGCATAGAATATACTATTCTATTATATATATATTATACTATTATCAGTATATTATAAGTAAAAATATTTTAATCATTAATCATTAAAATCATTAATCTGTTATTAAAGGAAATATGCTATATATTAACTTAGAAATCATTTATACTTTCTGTATAGTTTCAATAGCTCAACAGGTACAGCATGCTGCTATAATAATGTCAACACCTTGGGTTTAATTCCCAGGTAAAAGTATACACAATAAGTCACTGCAGAAACGCAGCCAGTGAGACAGTGAAACACAAGCCTTCTGTTACAATAACTCTGCAAGGCTGCTTATGGGTTCTGTTTGAAACAGACCTTACATAAACATAATTATGATGGAAATTTCAGAGTGCCAAACTCATTATGATTACTGTGAAGATACAACTGAACAGATCAGTGATGTCTGAGGGGTTTCATGCCATCTACCTGCAATGGCAGCCACTTAGTGAACTCAATCAATGTGGAGCTCAGCTGACTGCAGTGAATTACCAGGATTAAGTGGAACCTCTTTGAAACGATGTGCTACTTCAGGATTGTACATCATAACCCAGCTAATGTGCCATTTAGCAATTGAGGCCAAATATGCCAACTAAATAGTCGGGGGTATTGTGGTCTAAATCGTCAACTCTGTGTTCATAATGAAGGGGGTGCAATACATGCTGGTGAAATGAAAACTGGATAAATTGCATCTCATCAATTCTCACCCTGGGATCCAAATTCCTTCCATTGTTATTGCTGTGTGGGTAGGGAGGGATTGGCCACAACCCATGCTAATGAGCAAAATGAGGAACCAACCAATGCGACCGCTCACTCTGCAAGTGCATGATTCACTTAGAAGTGCCTTTAATCTGTAAGAAAAATGTCCAACCTACTGCTAAATATATAAATGAATTATGGTCACACGAATAGATGTAGATAAATAGGAGATAAACCTATTTGTCAGATAAACCTCAGTGAGGGACAATTATAAAACTGAAGCTTGGCATTCTTTATAAGGTGTGAGACAGGCCACAGTTACTGAACAGAGAGAAAATGTCACATAATTGAATTATGTCACATTCAGTTGAGTTTTATTACAGCAAAATTCAATAAAAGGCCACAGAGGATTAGAGAAGTGACCAAATAAATCTTTTAAAGGAAAATAATTAAAAACTATTCATTCCCGGCTTTCTGTGTGCAAGAAACTGATTTAATATGTGTTTGCTTTGCCCTTGCACTGTAATACTGTGTTTGGCTGTTTGCTTTTCAAGGTCTTCTTGATACAGGTACTGTTTTTAAGCAAAACATAGATTTAAAGTAAGTTACTTAAGAGTTTAATAATGCAGTGATAAAGTCTGAGCAATTAAAAATTATTATTAATGCACATTTCAGTATAAATATGGTTTATTATGAGAAAGAAGAGAACTAAAGAGAATAAAATTCTAAAGAGATAGCCTAAGACAGTTACTGGTCTTAACTGATCTGTCAGGCTGGTCAGATTTGCTGGTTTTGGGCACTTTTGTCAGCTAACTGACTAGCTAAACACCAGCCTGGCCAGACTTTTTAAAATGAAGACAAAATGATAACCCTGTTGGAATGGAAAAGGAAGTTGAAAAGTAGGAAATGTTTATTCCTCATCCATCGACAGTACCTCAGAGTCAAAACATCACAATCTTTTGTGGAACATCTGGAGGGAACTGTGAAACTTTTCAAAATATGAACCCCTCAGCTCACCACACATGCATGCTTTTCAATTTTTAATGGTATCGTGATTCTGAGCAGTATGAGATTGGAAAAAACATCTCAGGCCTACTGAGAAGAAATGGACTTTAGTTTTGCTGGTGGGAGTGAAAAGTGCTAGAACTCGACAGCCTCACTTCATTATGGACTTAACTCCCTCTGGTCTCTGTGAGGCAGAACGAAGATGAGAGACAGAGTGAGAGAGAGAGAGAGAAAGAGAAAGAGAGAGAGAGGGTAGAAAGGGAGACAGGAAAAAGAAAGACTGCCGCTATATCTGGGACAACCATTGACATGACAAAACGGTTCTCTACGCAATAACAGTAAAAGAACGACTCAATTAGTGTGGTTACTATCTCGGCTCCTGTATCGATCGCTGCCAGATGAAGAACATCAGATGAGAGACTTTTCAATCAACCACTGCTTTCTGAAGGACACGGTTGAGGTACACGGCAGGTGAAAATCCATGGCTGGAAATATAAATAAATATGCAAAGCTTACATACCGATGATTGTTAGGCAGAGTGTGTAGGTTAGCGTGACCCGATTTTGAGCTATTGAAATGCCACTTCTTTCATGATTGTGTTGAATACAATTGCCAGGTCCGAATCGGACATGAGCGGCCAGTGTCCCTGCGGACAGATCAATCGGACGACTCATCAGAAGTGGGGGGGCATTCAGGACAATTCAATCCCTTTCAGAATCAACCTTCAAGATAAGAAGGAACAAGTGGAGCACCGGCTGTGTTTCTGCGGCGTCCTCCATGGGTTTGTTTTTCTGATATCACATGCTGTGCTTAAATGCTACGACGACCTCTTAAACGAAGTGGAAAACTGCATGCAAATGAACGTGACCAGATTACTGAACATTTGGCGAATGTTTTTCTAATGTTATTTAAGGAAAAATTAACAGCTGTTTTTCGGTCTTGCTGGTAATACAGACATTTGCATGCATTTTTCAGTTGTGAACTACATGTGCTACAGCAATGTCCTATTGGTTATGGCAGTAATGGACCTGCAAATCAAAGCTTTTGAGAGTATACAACAGGCATATGAGAATTAATGTATCTTTTATGACAGATTTTGTATTGTGAATGTAAAGTGTGGACTCTCCATGAGTGTGCAAGAGTTAGTGTGTGTTTAAGTGTGGGTATGTGTGTGTTCTTCAGACATTACCATCTGTCCCCAGCAGTGTGAGTGATTGTGTGTGTTTGGATTTGAATGAGCTCCAGGCGGGACTCATCTGCTTCATCAGAGCTCCATCAGTCCTTTGACACCACAAAAGAACAGCAACAAACGGCCAGAACTCCAACAGCCCTCTTTACAGCTGAGCACCATCATGGTTATATGCAGGTCTTGTTTCTGTGAGACAAACATGAGCAGGGGTATCCAATCCTGCCCCTGGAGGACCACTGTCCTCCAGAGTATACTTGCAACCATAATCAAACACTCCTGTCTGTAATTTTAAAGTAATTCCAAAAACTTTTATTAGCTGGTATAGGTGTGTTTGATTAGGGATGAAACTAAACTCTGGAGGACAGAGGTCAACCAGGAGAGGACTAAACAAACCTATGATAAGAAACTTGCTTTAAACCACCTGCATGTTTCATGTGAATATTTTTAGATGAACATGTTGTACAACTTCTTTTACTATTGTGACATATTGGACATCGTGACATTTCATCTTATATTTGCCATTATTTATTAAAATGACCCAGAACACTGTCATACTTATGTTAGCCTGCTGCATGTCATGAATGTTTTCTCAATTGCCATGCATTCACTTAAAAAATTACAGGCATTCCTGATGCATACAAGACAGAACCAGTAAAGTCTCTGTTTCTACAAATTGTCTGTACCAGCACAATACATTTATTCACAATACTGAAAACACAGAACTAAACAGAACTAAGTAACTAATTATTTTTGTTAGAACAATTATTGCATTAGGTAAAAAACTAGAATCATTGTGCAATCAGAACCAAATTCCTTATGATTCCCATCTCTAATCATACATAATAAATTGACTAGTTTGATAAACTTATTAACTGTCATAAAACCACCAATTCATCGATTTTTGCAACAGTAATTCATCTGCGGTTCATCAAACCTGTTCAAGCTTCTAACATGCTGTCATTATTTAGTTCAATAATAAACAACTGAACATGCAAACATATATGCATTGACGCACACATCCCTGTAAGCAGTTTGGTTCTTTAGTTGTTGCCACATACAGGTAGACCCAGTTTACACAGTGTTAAATTGATCTCAGATGAGCCAATCACAAGTGGTGAGCTGAGACACATCACTGTTTACAACCAGTAGTAAAATGTGAATCAATGCATCTCTGTGACCACTAGGGTGTCTGGGTTTATGACTACACACATCACTCACTATGTCAGTATGTTACTGCATGTTTACAAAGCTTATAAAAGTTCAAGTAAAAAAGTCAGCACATAGGTGTTTTTTATTATCTAGGACACATTGAGTCATGTGGGATGCAATGCATTTTCAACTACCTGTAAATTAGGTTTGTGTGATTGGATCACAAAATATTTTGGCCCAAAATAGGTATTACTAACAGGTGTAACAGGGTTACAGAGACACACATGAGTGTTAGGCAGACAGAAAATGAGTAACCAAGGCTTGGATGTTTCATTATTCATAAAACGCATTCCTGGCACAAATAAAGATTCTTACCTATCGGTTTTTCTCACCACTTCACCCTTTTTACAATGGTCTCTCGAACCCTGGCAGCACCCTTATCTGGCATCCATTGATAAATAAAGTTAAGATAAAGGAAAGAGGAGCTAATTAATATCGAGAGAAGCTTTGGGTCACACATCGATACAGAGCCTAAAACACGATCTGACTTTGGAGGAGGGGGGGGGGGGGGGGAGAAAAAAAAAAAAAAAAAAAAAAAAAAAAAAAAAAAAAGACAGAGAGAGAGAGAGAGAGAGAGAGAGAGATAACAAAGAGCTTGTCAAAGCTCTGAGGCATTGTGGGCCTCCAATGAGCCATGCGTGTAACGATCGCAGGAATCATTCAGAGAAGATAGAAGAGAGCTATCTGCTCCCTCCTGTAATGTGACGTACATGCTTGTGTACAACCAGATCAGATTTAGCATTTGTATTGGACAGTGCTGCACTCTGAAGTACAACAACAGACCTTATCAGACCAAGATCTGTGACAGAAAGAAAGAACTAAAGAGGCCCAGAGGAAAAACTTCATAGGCCATGATCAATAGTCAAACCAAATGAGACAAGGGTATAAAAGGACAAAATTGCACTTAATAAATAAATAGTAAATTGTGGTAAGGATAGCATGATAGGCTATGTTAACTAATGAAAATTTAAAGAGGATGGTTTAGCAAGATAAAACTGTTTCATTATATAAAAATACAGACTTACAGCAGAAGACCCTACAAATGTCCATGTAAATGAGAAAATATATACACGATACATCTAAAGCAAGCACAGCATCTGTTTGCCTGACTGCTTCTGTTCTCAGTGCATAAAATTACAGGAGCACAATTTGCCTTTCACAGCACCACCTGTCCGTCAAATGTCGCTCAGGGTGTGTTTATGCTCAATGTTATGTCAAGCTCTTGTCAAGAGAGTGTGTGGCCACCAGAATAAAGCATTTCTGTTGAGTAAGATCAGATCACAGTAAAGGAATATTATGATGAAGTAATTTAATACTCAGCAATTTAGTATATAACAGAGCCACGTTTCGCTTTCCCAACCAATTGGCTCAAATCTACAAGACATCACCTATTTGATAATATAGATCTACAGTTTGAGCCAAGACTGCTCTGTTTCTTTAAACAAAATTGTGAAGGCTTACAACTGACACCAATCAACACAGTAAATGTCTTTTCACAATAAGGCAAACACAAGAATGACAAGATTTTAATGTAATAAATGTATAAAATGCATCTTCATTTCAATAAAGTTAAGAAAAGGTAAAAAAAAGAGCCAAAATTACAGACGAACATCTTACACATAGATCTACAAACACCAACACATGCATTAAAGCCATGTAGCTTTACTCTGATCAAAGAAGCCAAGACAAACAGCACTGAATCTTTCTGACTATCAAAACACCAGATGATACACTGTAAGCAAATCATCAGATGTATCTATAGAGAGCCTCTCTTATTGATGTCTTTTATTAGTCAATGAAAACCTAACAAATGGAAAGTCTCTCACTAATTGGATATATTGCCCTATTTGAGTTTTCTCTGAAAAAGATCACAGGCCTTGTTTAATAATGTAATATAAAAAGATAACATTTATGCAGTACAGCCTTTCATATTAGACGCTGACCATGCAAGCCAAAACAACACAGGGATCATTCCATATGGGGTTAAATTATGTATTCACTTCTGTGTTATAATTCAGGCTTTCTAACTAAAAGCAGTACTTGGTATCTAAAAGTCTAAAGATGAGCTAACAGAGATCAAAGCCAATGGGAGATGTGTTTGTAGACTTCTCTCTAATGTTGCATCATGGTTTTAATGGTGATGTGTCATGTGAATGTCCGGTAAGTCGCATGCTCATGAATATGATTAAAAATTTGATAAAAATGGATCATACTGGATCAATGTGGATATGAAAATGGATTTAATGATTTAACATATGCTCCTGTAACTTACTGCCTAAGTAACCTTCTTTCTTGCATATTATTCTGTTTCTTCCTTCTTTCTGGTTAACTTTTTCATCATCTCTTGGCTGTTTTTTTGTTTGACTGGGGATGCATGAATCTGGGCACTTGGCCAAACTCTCAGCCCGTTCCTCAGAAAACCAGCTCAACATTTGCATTTACCTTTTTCTATGTTTGCCTTTCTAAATTTTCAGTAGTATTTT
This sequence comes from Chromobotia macracanthus, assembly GCA_036877525.1. NCBI lineage: Eukaryota > Metazoa > Chordata > Actinopteri > Cypriniformes > Botiidae > Chromobotia > Chromobotia macracanthus. The sequence goes on from JAZGTH010000008.1 coordinate 5,826,815, forward strand.
AAATGCATTGTAATTTATGGTAACCTCAGTATTACTCTTTGTTTAGAATAAATCTGTAACTCCTCCAACACGACAGCTTTGTTTCAGTCTAGTGAGCTGCCAACCTAGACAGCATTGTAAGGCATCTCAGGCACCATTCCAAACAGCAGGCAGCAAAATTATGTCGCCTTCAAAGATACCTTGTTTTTCGCCAAACTGAAGGCAGCACCACATGTACCCTTTGTGAATAAGGTGATCCCAGAATGCACTGCGACAAGCTCAGTGAATAAATTAATCTGAAATGTGAAAAAATGTTGATTTTATATACATCTACTTCAATACAAAACAGTAATGATAGAAATGAGTCCCCTCTAATTTTTAATTTAATTTCACCATGTATATGTGTGTTCTGTGTATATCTTGTGATGGGACATGTCTCTCTTGCACTGTGTCATTGACTATTACGCAAGTTATTTAATGTGTTAGCAAAGGCACTAGGCACTTTCAATAGGCACTTTCTGCCTATGCACTGCTAATTCTCTGGTTTTAAAATTGCCCAGTGCCTGCATTTATGTTCATCAAAGGTTCTATTAAGCAGAAGGTGGTAACAGCAGGAAACCTGCAAGTTGTGATCTTAACACATTTTATCTTCATGTGAGATTACTTTAATCAGACGACAGAAGCGCAAAATGTTACATTAAAATGTTACTAAAATCATGATTACAGTGGGCAGAAACTACAGGTCTCAGTTTGCATTTGCTTTACATTCTACAAAAAGTTCTGCTGTACAAATGAAACAATGACCTTAACCAACAAAACTATTTTACTATATTTCTGAAACACTTTTTACAAAAAAACTGCAGTAAAAATGATAGCTATTGCCTCATTCATAAAAAAATAAAAAAATAAAAATAAAAACAAAATGTCGGATTTGCATTTCTGAGCACACATTTCTTATATCCTGAATTTGCATAAAAACTCACAAGCCTTTTTTGAGAAATTCCTTACATGAAGAACATTTTCAAAACAAAACAAGCATACTCCAGGGACCTCATGTAAGCAAGGTAATAGTGAAACAGCTTCTGTATTTCTCACTTGCTAGCACATCAGAAAGAACAGCGTTGTGTTTTTATTGGTTTTTGTAACCCATCATCCATCATACTCATGGAGGGGAAAGAAAGTTCTGAAGCAAGTGTTAAAAAAGTGAGAAAAAGTTAAAACTACGAAAACCTTCCGACCAATTAGGAACTATGAATTGACTTGATTTGTGATACTTACAGAAAATGACTCTTAACTATTCAGACAGGATTACTCATGGGTCATGAAATTACATAAATGCCAAAGAACTGCTTGTTTTAAATGAAGTGTGTATATAGTAGAGTTTGGACAACTATACATGATTAGTTCTGCCACTAACCACGACTTCAGGTTTAGCTTGTTCTATATACGGCGACAGCAGGAGTAAAATTCCTCTCTCCGTAAACAACGAACGAGTCCTAGTTTGGCTAAATGACATTTGCGTTGTATGTCAACCTGCATTTGCCAAATATAACTGGAATTATGTGAAACTAAAAAAGCAAACTCTTTGTGATGGCAAACCACAGGTTTACACAAACTATAATCTGGAATAAAATTGGAATAGAATCAACACATTGACAAAAACTGTAATCACGAATCTCAGCTTCAATCACACACTCCCAGGCAATGCAGCACAGGACCAGAATCAGCAAAGACCTGTGACACTGCATGACACACTGCAAGTCATCTATATACTGTACATTCACTTCATCTATATACATACAGTACACACTGTAAATCAAATGGACACCCCAGCTAATTTATATTTACATTTATGTATTTGGCAGACACGTTTATTTAAAATGACTTACAGTGCATTCAAGGTATCATTTTTTAATCAGCATGTGCATTCCTTGGGAATCAAACTCACAACCTTTGTGCCGCTAATGCAATGCTCTGCTAATTAAGCTACAGGAACACCTAACTAATAACTATTCTTAATAACTAGCTGAGTAGTAAAACAGTTCAGTCATGTGAGCCCATCTTTCACCAATTTTAATCTGACATATTTTAATTATTGTAAACTGCAGACACCATACAGATTAAGCTCATGCGCATGTACAAAGGTGGCTGCATGTTGTTTGCTTATTTATCCTTTACTCTTCTTTGAGTATCTGCAACCTGAACACAAAATAAATGTATCTCCAAGACATTGTTCTATCAGTCAGCATTAACAGTCTGAGAGCAGGGGCCGTGGATCTGGCGATGTGGGGCTCCGCTCAGTCCGGTCCGTGGCCAGACAGCCAGACGCAGGGGAAATGAGCTCCATTACTGAGGTGCCCATGTTGGGGCTGGGAGATTGGGCTGGCTCTTATTGCCTGTGTTTGGAACAAATGGGAAATGTGATTCCCTGGGGCATGAGACAGCCGAGAAGGGACGGCTGATCATTATACACTAACATCACTGGTACAATGGAGATGACAAGGGCACGGGCCCCAGAAGAAACAAACGATGGAGTATGTGCTAGGTGTGAAAGAGAGTATATTTGTGTGTTTGTACTCATATATAAAGGCCAGGACTGTACTTAATGTCGAGCAGACAGTAGCACACACAGTAATGAGGAGAGGTGAAAGAAGGTTTCTCATCCTCCAGCATTAACCTTTCTCTCAGTTTTTCATTACCCTGTTACATCCTTCCATTCTTGTTTTACTCATATGCTAGCATGCCCTCCCCTCGCCCTCCCACTGGAGTCCCTGGCCGTGAAGCAGGACAGAATGAGCCAATAGACTCGCTCAGATCCAAAGCCAGTGAGGAGGCTGGCTATCATGTTGTTTGTAAACAGCTACCTCTGTTTCCAGAAACATAATTAGAATGATTTAAACTCAAAATCAATAATTTGCTCAAATCCGCACAAGTGGATCCATGTGCACAAGTGACAGCTATATAGTGTAAGAATAAATACTGCTTTTTCAGAGGCATAGTTCACAATTCAATCCCATGATGCTCTGAGTTTGAGGTGTAAACAAAAGTACATTTTGGTACTAAGTCAATAATATTTAATAATTTTTTATAATAATTTAAATTTTTTTTTTTATCTTTTTCTTTTAGATATGTAAACATATTAGTTTCTCCTGTAATAAAATTTCTCTATTGTTATGGACTATTGTTATGGACTGAAATTCTAGCATCATAACAACCACCTCTGTACACATGATTCCCAGGATGCTGTGCTGTATGTGACCTCTCTCACCCATACACACACATACTTGCACAGTTTGACCAACAGACCCCCTGTAAAAACATTTGTTTCAGGTTTTCCTCACAGCCACAAGCAAAAAGTACAGAGCTTCAGCGCTAGCTCCTAGTTAACCTCAAATACACATCACACAACCCTGTGCTACTGCTCTCCACACAGGGCAGGTAAAATCCCCACTGGTCACAATTATCCAGCCAAGCACCTTCATCAAACACCCAGTGCCCGGGAGCATGTCTGACGCGCCGCAGCTCTAATTCACTCCTGTTCCAAACTACACTGCATAAGGACCAAATAGCCACGAGCAAAAACATCTATCCATCCACCTCTCCCACATCTAGCAGTCGAGGGAGGGATAATGGTGCTGTTTAGCAGTTGCTGCTTGGATTCGGTTAGCAGGTACTGTTGGCTTTTTCACAAGCCGTGGCAAATGTAAAATGCATTATTCATGTTTTGTGATAAAACTTTGCAATGTGCCTTGTGTGGTGCGTGTCGACGGAGTTCAGAGTAAAGAGCTCTCAGTCTCTCTTTTGCCACATTTCTGTGTCGCAAATAAACTGAGACCTGAACAATGGCTGTTGAATTGAGGTGACAGTTATGCAATCCGAGTGTAACAAAATGCACCCACTTTGCACACACATGTATATGACCTTATCTGACTCCATTAATCTGTCTACTCTGCTCACAAAAACAGCTTAAGTTTGTTTAAACCGGTCTAGCTGGTCTCTGGCCAAGCTGGTTTTCTGCTGTTTTACCTGGTCTTCCAGTCTGGCCAGTCTTGTCTTCTGTCAGCCAGACCAGCAGATGAGTGCTCAAAACCCCTCTATAACCACAAAACTAGACCAGCCTAACTAGATCATTAGAGCAGCTAAGACCAGCAAACTGGCTTAGGCTGGTTCTAGGATGTTTATTGCCCAGCAGGGTACAGATTGTAAATGGAAAGAAAGACAGACACAGGGAGCCTTAGCAAATGCCCCATGTCCAAAGACGAAAGAGAGAGTGAGGTAGTTAAAGAGTCCCTCTCCTCCAAGTTGTTACAGTTGGTAGCTTTGGTGAGTGAGAATAAAAGCTATTGTATATCAAAGGAGCGCATACACACAATGCATCTGCCTCCCTGCAAACTCAAAAGGAAGGCCTGACAGTATATCAGCTTAAACCCTTCACGCTTCGATTTCAAAGCCCTCAGTCCAACAACACTGCAATTCGAGCTGCACCTAAACCAATAAATGGGTGTACTTCAGGAAACGGTATAGGGTCCATTTTAATAGCTTTATACTGGTTTAATTTTGTTGTTACTTGAAGGGGAGAGTGTTGATTCATTCCAATCACTAATCAATTGGTAAATTAATGAGAATGATTTAAAAGAGGCAAGAGAAAAACAAGTCAAACAACAAACAAATCAAACATTTCCAGGGCAAAGATAGAAAGGAATATAACTGCGTATGTTATCCTGCCAGAGGATCTAATAATTAACATCGCATTAATATTCCTTCCACAGAGTCTGGGTGACTGTGAAAGCTCCTGTGAAATGCAAATCACTGTACACAGAGGCTTCAGAGTGGGAACTTTGTGACTGCAGGGGAGGGCTAACATTCTCACCCAATAGAGCTCACAAAATTTCAGGTACCCCACTGATGACAGTAGGACTGGAGAGACACAAACAGACTGACATTACATGCTTTGACTTGAAGAGGAATATTCAACACAATCTTTGGGCTTTTTTATTCAATCAAAGTGTGATTCAGCCCTCAAAGACAGCAAAGTACTGTAACATGAATCCTTGGTTCTGTGGTGCTTGGCAAAAATAAATGGTTTGACTCCCCGGACAGAACCAAGAAGAAATACTTTTCAAATAGGGCTTTGTGTTTATTGCTGTATTTTTCTTTGCTGATAAATTCACACACACAAAAAAAACAAAGTGCACCTCCGATCCGAAGAGAACAGCATGAATATGAAGCGATGCAAACGGTAAATGAGAGCTTGCTTAAAATTCATACCTTTCGGCACATTCGTAATACTGCTGCTACGATTTGCAAAACTCAAAAAGCAAGAGCGCTATTAAAATCCCACTCGTCCTGTTTACTAGCGTATGGTGAGCGAGATACAATATGAAATCCATGTCTGCCATTATTGTAAACAGAGTTCTGTGATGAAGACATCAGTGTGTGTCCCGAATGCAAACACACCGAGTTGAAACAAAATCAGGTACATATTGACATGTGCTCACACCAAATGCAAGCAAATTATTAGCATTGTGCCAGGAAATCTGGTCTACTTTAGTAAGGATCGTTATCTGAGGTGACTCCTCGGCTCATAAAAGCTGGAAGCAAAAATTTCTTGTGCTTCAAAGCAAGTAATCAACCAGAGGAGGATGGTGAGTGTGTGTCTGGGGTGGATAAGAATTGGTGAAAAGATGAGTTATGAGGTATGTGTGTCTGTGTGTTTACGATTGCAGAGTTGAAAAGTGTGTGACTGTAGCAAAGATATTGATCACAGCTCAAGTTCGTAATGATGGTGAAAAGAAAGTGTGGTGCCTTTAGGTGTCAACATCTCAGACATAAAAAACTTCAAAGATAGCAGAAAAGTTGTGCTAAATTGAACCGTCTGTAAAGAATACAAAAAAGAGCAACCTCAAAATTGTTAGAGCTACATATTCAATTATGTTAAATAGCCAAATCAATCTAATTTATTTGAATGGTGTGAGCCAAAGACGGCACTGGTGAGAAAAACTGCCTAAGATGTTTAGGAATATTAGAAAGGAAGCAACACTCAACAGCTTCCTTTTTCCTCAAGCTGAAATTCTTTAGAGCAAATTAGGTTAGAAGAATTCCTACCTTGGGATCAGCAGTGAGAAGTTTGAAGGCCGTGTACACCTGGTTCTCCTTTACACCTCCACCCAAGTCCAGGAAGTTAGCGGGCTTCCCTCCATTCAGGTCAATGATGTCACACGTTGCCATAGCGAGACCAGCACCGTTAACTGTGGACACAAATCAGGGTTCAAACATGACTACATGATCTGCTTGCTATGGATTAAATTATGACATGCTTGTAGTGTACTAAGTTATGCTGTAATGTTTTAAGATAACTTTTAAGATAGTTAATACAACTCAGGGTGTCAAACTCATTTTGCCCCCTTTTTTTACAATTTTTTTTAGTGTACCCGAAAAAAATGCAAACACATTACATGCTAATCCAAAATCAATTATCAAGTAAAAGGGGGAGTGACCACTGTAGCCACACCCACACACAAGTTCCTGCACACAGGAAACAACTGTTTCATTGCCCACTGCTTTCTAAGAAAGGCAAATTGTGCTTGACTAACAGTATACACAGTGTCAAAAGTGTTTGTAGTATTTGTGTTAGCCAGACCGGTGAGTCCACCTCGGCGTGCAGTGAGTTGTAAAGCAGCCAACTGATTCAGCCATTTCCTGCTTACCCCACCTTTCCTGGCTCCACATATCTTCCACAATTCCCTTCTTTAGTGCTTGAGTTAACGTACTGGCACAGACTCTGACACTCAACTCAATAAAGTGAAATTCAACTGAACAGCTGTCGCTTTGCTGGTTTACAAAGCTTTTAAGGTGCAAACTAACTGCAAATAAATTGCAAGAATGTGTTTGTGCCTACACAACAAGGTCAGTTTGAGTCAGTTACAAACATCCTGTTTATGGCATTATACGGCTTCTTCTTGTGGCTTTACTGTGAGCTATGATTTATAATGAGGGACCACTTAAACAGTAGACTAACAATCATGTAGTAGAGTTGTTTTCTAGAAGATTCTTGCTAATTATTGCTCAGTGGTTCAGGCAGATCCCTGATGAAGCTGTGCGAGAAGCTGCTGGATAAGATGACTGGATTGACGCCCATTCAGTAACACTTACTCCAAACACCATTCTCAAGACTAAAATAAATGTGGCAGGAGGTAATAAGAGCGTTTCTACAGTGGGATTTGAAATGTATCAAGAGAGACGTAGCAGTGAGTTGTGGAGCTGGTTCTGAAACGTCTAAAATCCAAAACACTAAAATCCAAAAGTTTTGAAAAGCAAAGTCCATCTGGTACGTCATTTATAATCATTTTACTAAGTAACAGTGGGCTACTGTAAGAACAGTAACTTTATGAACAGTGATGCAACAAAATGAAATTCCTTGCACGAAACCGAAGATTCTGAATATACTGGGCAAAAAACGCAAATGTTTGAGCAGGCTTTTGTTCTGAAAAACTAAGCAAATTATATATTACAACATTTTACAAAGTATTAAATTGATCTAGTTCACACCACAACAATAATATCAGGGCACATCTATCTATCTATCTATCTATCTATCTTCCATTGTTACTTACATCAAATCCAGCTAAACCTGCATACTTTTTAATCCATGTCAAAACTTCTATTATTGGATGTTAAAGTAACAGCAGATTTCAGTGCACCCCCATATAAGACTTTTAAAAACACACCAAAGCAAGCAATGTTTCCATCCAGTCCGATGTACTTGAGGTCATATTTGGCTGCCTCGGTCTCTATGGGGTCGCTCTCTGCTGTGTCGTCCATGGCAAACACAGCTTTCTGCCTGAACTCTGCATTGTCATCAAAGTTGATTTTAGCATCAAAGCAAACAACTGTGAAAATAAAAGACAAAAAATTATCATTTTGTTTCATTACTCATATCCTAGCAACTTCTTCACTCACTCAACTGCAAAAATAGTCTTGTACTGCAGTTTTTCAAATAATTCCATGTTCAGGCATTTCTGCTTGGTCACGATTGAAGGATATTTGATTTGTTCAATGTGCTACCTTTGGTGAATAACACGCAAACACGATTTTCTAGTTTGCGTTTTTTTAAGTAATGTTGAGTGCTTTCCTGTAACAAAATAGCATTTAATAAGAAACAGACAAGGAAAAGGACCAACAGTGGTGGCTTTACCAAGAAATATATTTGTACTAACAAGTTAAAAAGTCCCTTTCTCATGATGTTGTACACCTGAAATATCCACAAGCATCTCACATCTGTTAATCTTTAATACAGAAGGCATGCGGGGCAAATTGGCTACTGAAGTTCCAAACCAAACCATTTACACAGAGTGGAAAGACGCTGCATATCTAAACACAGCTATGCAACTCTCATGCAACTCTAATGACAAACATCCATTGTTCTGCCATGATCTTCACTGACACTGTGTAGGTGTCTATAATATCTCATGTTATACAGTGACAGTATTCCAAACAGCCACACAAGCACAGATAGTCAAACTGAAAATTAGCCGGGGAATAGAGTTCTTGGTGACTGTGTGCTTTACATGGTCGTATGTGACCAGACCTAGAACTGTTCTCATTTATGGTGTTTTGCAGCTTTTGGCTGTTTCCTGTGCCCGCGGGGACCTGGTGCTCACTAACAAAGCTAATCTGTGTAAGAAACAACACCGAGTGCACAAAGCTATTATCAAGTTCTGCTTTACCCTGTTGCTAGGTGAGTTTTATTTTATATTTGCAAAGAACTAGGGGGATAAAACAAAGAGAGAGAGAAGCCAAGAAGAGTCAAGCAAGCCATTAAGAAACAAATAACTAGCTCATTTTCAACACCCCACAAGTTGACAGACACTGTCACACCTATTTCTTTATTAGCAACAAAAAATTGTGCATCTTGTTAATATGTTTGAAAGCATTTTCAGTAGGAGAGATGCCGGTTTTCTTTTGTCACTTCTGACAAGTAAAGAAAATGAAAAAACAATGCATTAAAAGACAGTCAAAGCCATTCCGTTGTGATCTTGCTGTCAAAAAAAAATGTCTCGATTAATGTTGTTGTCAGAGGAATATTTCCGAAATAGCTCTATTACAGTTTTCACAAAGCAAACAAACTAACCAAACAGTGTATCCCTAAAAACAAAGATTTTTATACTAGGGCTATTAGTTGAATGTGTTCATTTAATATGATTAAGATACTTGGCAACTCTATTATATACACAATCTATACAATAGCAAAATATAAAGATACAGAACAAGAAATAAGGGTAAGAAAGAAAAGGAAGGAGAAACTAGGGGTGGCACTTTTGTCACGGCCCCTATGAGGACTAAATCATTTTGCCATTATGGCGCAGAGCAGAGATGATTTCTCTCCTCCTTTAATTTGACAGACTAATACTGCAGGCATTACCCTCTCCGGACCTGCTGTATGTAATTTCATACCAATAAACATTACAACATCCTACATCATTTCCTAACAGGTACCTATAAAAAATAGTGGAAATAGCTTCGGAAATAGTATTTGGTCATATTAAGAACATATTTGTGCCGGTTTGACATTTTTTGAAAGTCTTGTAAAGTTTTGCTGAGGCAGCAATCTCTGTAGCCACGAGAGTGTAATATAGCCAGCCGTTAGGTCGAAATGGCATTTATCCTTCAAAGCTGTAGGCTTCTGTTAGGATCTTTACATGAACTCTTATGCAATCCATCAGCAAGCATTTGGCATTCATACACACACACACGGGCATCTTACCTTGTCCCTCAGGTGTTTCTCCGAGCGGATTGACTTCGACTTGAGTGGCGTCGACTTTGAGGAACAGATCATAGAGTCGCTTAATCTGATCTGCAGCCTGTGACAGACCCACAGAGAGCACTAATTACCCACACAGCACACACGCCGCAGAGCTCGCAGAGGTTACATAAGCCATTCAAACTACCTTCAAAACACACAGACATTTACACTTCGGGTCATGCACACAGCCCAGTAATGAGGCCAACCAAACATCTGCTCTGCTGGTCAGAATGTTCTCTTGACATTTTGAATATGTCTGACCAGTAAAATTAATGATTTAATAATGCACCATGTGTATTTTAATGATATACTGTATATCCCTTGCCTAGACGTATGAGAAACATATTAGATGTCATTTTCATATTACAAAATGTCATAATACTTTCATACTTTATACTTCTGTTTGGTATACGTTTTGTAAAGCCTTCATATTTTGTACTTGTATTCCATAATACTTCCATATTCATAGTTTTAATTATTTCACAATTATTTTGTAACTATCGTCATATTTTGTACTTTCATAACACTTGTAGGAAATCTGTAACATTTTCTGCAACACTGCAACTTTTGTGTATTTTGTAAAAAGTTTCAGTGCTACTTTTTAAAAATAAAAACTGTAATATTCAAACATACTGTTGCTTTACCACGGCAGTCTTACAACTTCCTTTTATTGATAATACAACAGTGCAACTTATATCCAAAATGCCTGTAAATACAGCTAATTATAAACTACACTGTTGTAAGCAGATCGCCTTAACTGAGGTTTATGGAGAGGTAAAGACAGAAAAGATAACCGACCGCTTATTGCAATACATCGCACTATTTCCTGTGCTTTCAAAAGCATGCCATTATAACAAATTCTGCTTTCAAAGCATTTAGGAGCTGAGATGACATCTCGTAGTCGATGGAGGCTCTTTTGATAATGAGCGCGCGCTGACAGAAAACACTGTAGCGCGGCTCGCATCAGCACGCGCCGGCTCTTTGTCATCTCGCTGCACTTCAAAGTGCTGAAGCCAAGTTAAACAAATACTGCATCCCAAACCTCTTTAATTAGCGTTTACTCAAATATGTGTATTAAAAGATAACTTCACCAAAGCTAAACTGACATTTTTTAAACTGTCATTTTCTCTTAAATCTTCTCGAATCAGCGCTCATTGAGAGACTCGTGCACACAGAGACAGAGTCGTGCGTCTCTGCACCTTTGATTGCAATGATAAATGTTTTTTCCGCATATTAAACGTTTTGAAATAATATTCGTTGTGTGATGAAGCAAATGCAAATCGCAGCTCCACTGCCAACACAATGCAGAAGCATACTTTACGTGTCCGACGGCGCAGGGCGAGCGGAGATGAGAAGGCGTTTTTAATTCATGTTCTATGCAGACTGTCAAGCAGCAGGGACACGCAGGGGATTGTGGGTCTGGCAGCAAAAGTGGAGCGAGAGGTGAGAGCATGGCTTGACTTTTGCAAATGAGATGTGAACGTTTCTGGTGAATTCAGTATGAAAATGATGTTGCTACATATTCATATATTTAATTCAAATTTCAAATGTAGTTTGCTCACTTTCATTGTGGCTGGACAGTGGGGGGTTTAAAAAAACATCACCATTAAAATGAAAATTCTTTAAGTCTTTATTTGCTCTTCCTAATGTTGTTTAAAAATCACTTTTCAGAAAGACTTTCTTTGTTATGTGAGCCAAAAGTTTTTGTCTATGCAGTTACAATTAAGAGAAATATACACATTGACTAAACTTTCATCTTTAGGTGTTCGTAAATGAAATATACATATTCTGACTTTAATCATACATAAATATTTAACTGAGCAGCCAAAGACGATAATAAAGACAATCACGCTGGTGTAGTGTTTTAAATGGTACTGAGTAGATACATACACGTACTATTAGAAAGACACAAAAATTGAGAAGATGAAGGAAATCAAAGAGCTGACTCTGGAATTTCCTTCACTAAAAGCACTCACACAATCTGCAGCCACACAATAAACGTTTTTAATCGCCTTGTGGAGATTAAAACTCAGGCTTATTGTTTATGGTGACGGAATCTTCTGTACGTTTATGGGTGGCAGTTTGTGTGAATGATGTAACGGCATGGATTGCTGATGGCTTGTGCTGTCTGCTGAGGCCCAATCGCACAGACGTTTAGTGACTGCATTGAGTCATCATGTCTACGATGCTCTCACTCTTTGAGTTAGAGAAATGAAGGCACAGAGGACAAGGGGACATGAGGTGAGGGGTGCTGTGGTTCTGGTAACAACATGACTATAATGACAAAACGTCTTTGAAAACATTTCAGTGTAACCACATTACCTGTCTCTCCAATGGTCCTTTAAATCCCAAATTAGCTGCCATACGTAATGCCTGGTCCTCTCGAATCCCCTCAAATATATCTATGACTTCCTGTAATAAGAGATGGTAAAGAGTGGAAGAGACAAAATCAAGCATCGGCTAGAATCTGAAACAAAGCTGATGTTCATATTAAAATCAAGACAGCTGCAATTACATGCTAGATCATCGCCAACCTCAAGCAGTAGAGAAAAGAGATTTGCAGAACAATGGCACATAATGGCTTTGCAATTAGAAGGCCATTTCTAACATATAACTCTTACACACAGACAGACACACTAGAGAGAAAATGAATAAGACCAGATATCACAAAAAGCTAGAGGAATGACACACAGATAATAAATTTGTCAATAAAAGATCAATATCTGTGGAAGATGCTCATTAAATGTTTTCATCGTATCATTATATTATCATAACATCATATTATAATTTTAGTACATATCTAAATAAGTTTTCCACTTTTATAATTTAGAATTAAATAGAAAATTTGTTATCAGAAATATGAGTTGCTTTTCCACCAGCGGGCCAAATTGTTCTTGCTGCTAAACCGCCCCATTTCATGCCAGTCCAGTCCAAACAGTACATATATGATTGTTCTCTGCACGGCTAATAACGAAACTGAGCTAAGAATTCTGAATTTAAGAATTTAATTTCTCATATTATCTCCCCTTAACACGAAATGCTAAGAGAGAGAGAATGTGCACCTTGAAGATGAGCTCTGGTGTGGTGGCAGCCACTTCTTCTATGTCGACTCCTCCTTGTGGGCTGCCCACCATCACAGGTCCATTACAGGAACGGTCCATCAGGATGGCAAAGTATGTTTCCCTAGAGATATCCAGAGCTTCTGCAACCATCACCTGATCACAACAAGCACACAAGTGAGACAAGCACTCACATTATGATGTATTCTCAAATGATGAAGATCATTAACAACCATAGACTTTTTTAAGCAGGACACAAGTTCTAACACTGTGGCTGCAGGCTGTAGGCCCTACTGTTGATGCCATGTAATGTAGGAAGCTCAAAGAGAGATGGTGGATAGGGAAATAACTACAAACAAGGAGGCTGAGAGAACAACAACTGTACATGGCTGAGTAAAACAGGTGGATATGGAAAGATGTGGCCGAATATTTCACACAGGTTTATGTGGTCCTATCATGCTGGATATAGACATAACTGGTTGGAGCTCGGACTGCAGTGTGCCATGGTGCAATTCTCCTCATCTCTCCCTAACAATTTCCTCTCCCATTTTTACACATCAAATAAAATAGTTAAATGTCAAAAAATAATGTATCTGAGTGAGGAAGAGCAAGAAAACATAAATGAAAAACATGCTGTTTCTGAAGCACCATGTCCATTTTTAGCCCTTTCAAGCTTGTGATAGAGGCAACAATAGTGCAGACTTTTAAATGCTTGCTGTTTTTGTTGATTCCATTTCCTGCATCATAATTCCATCTATTTTATATCCATCTACTTTTTTCTCCTCTCAGTTTATTATGAGCGAGAGGGGGCCGACAAGACTTTGGCAACACTGTTGAGTGAAAAATGCCACCTTAACATGAAGTTCTGATGGCACACCGACAACCCACAAGCACCATTCTGCTCCAAAACTGACAACATAATTATATACTTTAAACATGAGTCATAATCAAACCTGAGAAATGTTCAAACCTCACTATGAAGTCTAACAACATCTCCTAAAGACTTAAGCCCCATTGAAAATAACGATGATTTTGTTGCTGAATGTCGCTACTGTTGGTCGCTAGTAGGCGCTTCTACTACAGAATGCCCTAACAATGGCTGTGCAACTGGCTTTTGAAAATCTGACTGCATATGAGTTATATTGCCAGTAAAAATAAGACTGTTACTCTGTTTGACAACGTATCAGTTTTCACTGCTAAAAATGAACATTCTTCAAGAAAAAAATTATGTAATGTTAGCGCAGTGCATAATAAATCACATCATGAACAAGATGAACTATTATAAATGCATTATTCAGACTCACTGAGAAACTCAGCAATTTCTGACACAGCTTTACCATGCATCACTTTTTTGTTATATCTCTATATGTGGGTACTGAAAAATCATATAAAATAGTGAAATTGCTCACAGTAACATTAACTTTTCCTCTATCTTGCCAACACTCACAATATTTCACAATAGACATTTTGTGTCGTCAATACATTAGTTTACGCATCACGTTGCTGTTTATAAGCATAAAATTACATTTTGTCAAGTCACTGGACATGCCCACATCGCATCACCAGCTGTCACTATCACTCGACGCCTACAAATTGTAAATTCTAAATGAAAATAAATGTGTTCCTGTCACTTTGTCCATGTGAATGGGGCTTCACTAGAGGAAGACACCATTTTCAGTAAACATACTGATTCTTTTCCTTTTTCCTCTCAATAAACTTGTACTGAATTCTGCATTCATGAGGAAAACCTCATTATACAATAACGCATCCATGTGAGAAGGAAACCAAAGGGTTCTTGAATAGCAAATGTGACGCTTTCTCAAACACAGCGAAAGAAATGAATGTACGGGGGGACGCCACATGCTCGAGCTGCCGTTTCCAAAGCATTTATTTATTTTTGGTGGTTGTATCCCACACTTGTTCCTCTTCACCACCTCCTCTTGAATCTATCCAACTCTTCCAGCAGTGCATCCCCCCATCCACTCTTCCTCCGGCACAAAAAGACAAAAAACATGATATTTCAATGACGTTTCATTTTGCAAAAAGTTTTTAGGGCAGTTGCACGAGGGAAGGCTGGAGGCAATGAAAGCGGGTGTTAACAAGGAGCTCAGGGCTGCATTTAAAGACGAGAGGAAGAGGAGGACAAACACATGCTAAATGGAGAAAGCCATTATTTCTGGGGGGGAGAGGGAAGATAATCAGAGATAAACATACAAGCTGAGTAGGAGTACGCCAGTCTGCGTGGGTGTCTGACACAAGAAGCAGAGAAATGATATTTTGGCTTGTTAGTGACACATGGAAATGGCTGTTTACTAACATTCCCGACACACAGAAATGTGACTCACATGGTTTATTTGCCTCAATGAACCATGACATCCAACTTAGCTAATAGCAAAAGAACAAATCTTTAAAAAAGACTAGCATATCTTTAAATGGTATGAATGGTACAGTTCTCTCCCACTGCCAGGAAGCAGAGAGAGAGGCAATTTTATTAAGTGTTGTTAAGTGTTATAATTTATTCAGGGAAACAGTATTACTACTGTAAAATTATACTAGAGTTAAAACAGGTACAGAAAGAAATGTGGCACTTTATACCGTTTTTACTTTCACGCCTTCCTTTGGGGTCTGTTTGGTGGTCAGATTGAAGCCAAGCATCTTACTGGCCAACTGTCCAACAACAGCAGGGCTGAAACACAGAAACACGGCAATAACTGAGGAAGATAATCAGTACAGAACAGTTGTGAAATTAAAATATTAACTCAAAGGAATTCAGAAAAAATAAGTAGCGCCAATATTTAATATAAACATTTAGGAAACTTAAATTGAAAAATGTCAAAAATGCATAAAACACCTTAAAAAATATGAGACCACAGAAATAATCTGTTGGTTTTGTTCATTAGGAACGTGTTGTGAAATTTCAATGATCAATTTGTACATCTCCCCCACAATTATTTTTAATAAAATGTAGTTGTCAGAGCCACAGCCTAGTGTAGTGTAGTGTAGTGTAAATATATGTGTGCTAACACAATGAGCTGTGCTGCTTATACTATCAATGCAAGTTTAAATCTGGCCTTCTATCACAATCCTGGTGATCTCCTATGAATACAGAAAGTGCTGTGCTCATTTGCTAGATAAAACAGTAGTATGCATTTCGGGATGTTTTCTCTGGGTGATTCTCTTCACCCAGAACGCAGAAGTTCAGCATAGTGATATTGATACACGACGTGGGCTTTTAGTCATAAATCAGGCCCAATTTGAGAAAAAATGCCTGGCTTTCTGCTGAAGTTGTCAGAGATTGTTGTATTTCACACATCTCCTTCATTCTCAAGGGTTATGTTCACAACATTTTACAGTTTCTTTTACACTTATAATTTGTTCATTGCCACTGAAGCTACAAACAACAGAGGAAACCATCATTCTACATTTTGAGGACACCTGCAAATGTTGAGGGCAGCGTTTCTTAGTGAGAAATGAAGAGTGTCAGGCAATGGCAGGAGTTTTGAGAAGAATGTAAGACAGGAAAGCAGAATACGGTCTTTGTCAGGAAATGGTCTGGGCAGGTACTCACTCTTTTGTTAAATGCACACCTCCTTTCAGGCCGCTGTCGAATACTCCTTTGCCCCTTCCTCCTGCTAAAATCTGGGCTTTCAGAACAATCTCCTTCGCATCTAAAATGACAAAAATTAGGGAATAAGTTACAGCTTCAAGAATCTGAGGAAAAATGGATTTTGTTAGATAACAAATAGCAATTAGAGGTGTGAAGCAGCAGTTACTGCACATGGCACCAGACATAGCCGTGGTGCTTATGCAGGGCAACGTGGGTGTGAATCCGGCCTGCAACATGTCACCAGTTACAGCGATATTGTTCACTTATTATACAGTACATTTATAATATACAGACAGAACACATATAGAACATACAGATAAACAAGCAAAGAGAAGGATGTGAGTTTGAGGAGATGAGTGTTTTTTTAGCAGTAATTTGATTTCTAATATTACGCTGATCTCCAAAGGCACATTTTTACGATGCGTCTTCCAGAGCAATTTTGCCATTATTTCTTTCATCAAGGAAAGAACACTAAGACAGAGGAACAAGGCTGAGGAAATAATAGTTTGTCATGAGACACCATGTTGTAGCATTTGATCGATAAAGTTGTGTATGAATCATCTTATTGGATTTTGTCAAACAGAACAACATACTATAGAGTGAATTTAGTGTGACTTTGATTAAAAGAATCTCAGAGAAGCGTTAACTTAATTTATAAACTGTACCAGGTTGTAATATTCAGTACATTATGCCAAATACAAATATAATAAGGTGAGTTATCTCAAACATGAGTCAAAATAGTCCCATTGTGGCCTTCTGTCAAGTGTCACCAGTTTTGCAATGTTATGATCTGTTTCACAATGTTATGATCTGTTTCGCAATGTTATGATCCAGAATCAGAATGAGGTTTAAACCATGTCACTTTTCACAGCAAACATTCAACTCAAGTCTCATCGCTTTACAGGCTACTGCAGGGACATGAATTGGCACATCGTATAATGACTTCAAAGTCATTAAAGTCTTCATATGATCATAAAAGGCTGTCATGGTTGGGAATTATAAATGAGTTGAAGAAACAGTTCCTGCAGGCATCTGGGAAGTAAAAAAAAGAAAGTGGCAAATCTGTTTTAGTTTCAGAATAAAAGCAGCTATATGATGTGATTAACCAGTGCTGCAGACCAATAGCAGCACTTGTTAGATGAAGGGTGGAGCAAAGAATAAAAGACAGCTGTTCTTCGGATCCCTTTTACATTTAGGGTTTGGAACATGGAAGTAAACAATAACAGGGTAAACTGTAAACCAAGCTCAAGGCAAAAAGCCACAGCTCCAGTATAAGTCATTCTTAAAGGGCCATTTTGCTCTTTACTAGACTGTTGACTTATAGGGTGGATGTAAAGAGTTCTCACTGATTCTCTGCTGATTAAGCCCCACTATCACTTTTGCATCGCAAACAAGCCACAACTTTGCCATTGACTGCAGTGCATACATAATTTATCACTGCCACACAGAGCTGATAACATTGATCATGTGTGTGGCCGTCAGGGATAAGAATGCAAAATTTGCAAAAAGAGAGATATGGAAGCCATTGGATCACTTAATCTAAACTAAGAGAGCTGTGACAAAACAACTGAGTGGAGAGTGGTGAGGAAGAAGACGTAGCCAAACACCGAGTGCCGATAAGAGATCTGATAGTGTTAGACAGCACGCTACAACACGTCGGAATGAGATGAGTGCTACAGGAGTCACAGATGAGAGTGATATAGTGTGGAGAGAGAGAGAGAGAGAGAGAGAGAGAGAGAGAGAGAGAGAGAGAGAGAGAGAAAGGAATGAGATGTACATGAGTGTTGGAAGATATTGACAGCAAGACTTTAAGTGCTAGGACAAATAGAGCTGTGAGAACATTTTTGGCTTAAAGGAAACCTGTAGAGGATGGTGTGAACAGGACATGCAGGGGAAAGGTGTTTTCCAACACAAGACATCAGAAAGAACATCGGTCTGGTGCTGGTATGTAAACTACATAAGAACGTATAAAACAAGAAAAGACACTGCTTGTGTGGATAACAAGGTTTCATAATAACCTCTACCAAAGGCAGTTTTATGGCAATTTAACTGGTAAAGAGTGGCTATTAAAACTGAGAGAGAGCACATATGACTGGATTATAATGACTTTAATTAAAACTAATTTATCACAAAATGACCTCATTAGAGCACAGTAAAGATATCACATATCTGTAAAGCCTAATAATCACAATTTATGAGACCTACATGATTCTGTAAAATACTGCATTTATTTGCATTTTCATTTAAGTACTATTTAATTTAATCAGTTTAATTAACTTAAATTCAGTTACAGATATAGTAAGTATAACTATGGATAGAGTAGCACAGCATATGTGCATGCACATGTGAAAATATTCAGGGGCTAGACTCAAAACCTTCTGTTCTATAATCGTATATTGAGATACAGTGCTTGTGACAACTAGCCTCAGTCTTCCCTACATGTATAACAGCAGAATTATTAAATCACTAAGAACTGCGTTATGAGACTTTCAGTACATTAAGTGCAATCGATCACGTCAAGTATCTTTATTTAGCCAGTCCAGGAGTGATGCTTATGCCAAACGTTGCACTTTAATTCACAGTATCCATTTATTTCTCCGAGATTAATGATGTGAGCTGCAAATTAAAACATGAAAGACGCATGAGCCCTTCAGCTTTACGATTTTACAATATATTTTCTATATCATGCAACTGATATTTTTTACTAACCTTGCAACATGTCATAATTCATACTTATGTTGACAATTCCATCACAGACATCACCACAGTGACATTTCAAATGCCTTAAAGACTGGCTGTTTGATTGTTTAACCTAAAGCTACGCATCAAGCCACACCATAAGATGATATATGAACTTCATCCAGACATTTGTTTCCTCCAGGAACTAAAGCTCTTGTGCCTGGAGCTTCAGGTACAAGGCCTGCACCATAAACAGAGCACACATACCTGAAAAGGTTACATTTCCTCACATGCAGCTCATATATGTCAGATCAACTATGATTAATAAAACAATGCCAGAATATGTGCAGAAACCAGCCAATCAGATTGCAGCTTTGCATTTTGAAAAACGCCTGCCATTTTTCAGTACAGTATGCATCAGACAGTCTGTGAACGTGGGCATGGTGTCTGAGAAGGAGACTTGCCAAGTGATGACTATGATAAACATATTTTTCACCTCATACTTCTAGGAGCAACAATAAAACATATTTTTAGGCAGTGTGGGCTGGCATATACTAGCACTTTGATGCAGAAGATAGACAACACAGCTGGCAAGATTCCTATATTACAACCCAATTTTGATATGATTTACATCCTCTTTACAGTAAGCATGCAATTAAACATGATATATGCAATTCTAGCCCTTCAGGGACTGCGCTGACAATACTTTTTATTGCAGCAGCAATTACATAAAATACTTAAAGATCCCATATCATACTGTATAATGCTGCACTGGACATCTAATGACTTAAAAATCTGTTTCCTTGACAACCATTATCAGGTCTAGTAAGTTAACAAAAGCTCAGCTTTGCTAACAGAAAGTTTAATATGGCGTGTGTTCAGTATACAGTTTGATTTGCTCATTAATTAACTGAATGCTAAATGAACACTACTCATTAATTCAGGGTGTAATTTGCATAACTGTCATTTCATAATTTAAAATGAATAAAGCATTAAAATTATCCCTCTGAGCCACAGAAAAATAAACAAATACACTAATGCTTATTGAAGTGAAACACTAATATTTTCCTGCCCTAACATACTGTTTTGCCCCACTCCCATGCATGATAAGAGAAAAAACAACATTACATAGGACAACAAATATGTTTGTACAGTTTCAATCACATCAAAAGTAACTGCAGTAATACAGACACCCCCCAGCCTTGGAAATGCACACTAATGAGTTCAAATTAGCTTAAAGTTTATGTACCAATGACAGCAGTCAGTAGACGAGAGCTGGGCGTTTCTTTCTGCTTCACTGTTTCCTATTTTCCATGTCCCTAATGTCTCTCCAACTGTGGACATGACTGCAGGGTAAACGACACAGAGGTGTCCCGTTGTTTGATATTCAGTGAGAGCAATGGGGCTACGATAATGGAGTGTGGTGTAGGGTGACAGTATGGTTTCAGACAGCAGAGAGAGAACAGGGGGAGTCAAGATCCCTTATGTGTGTTTAATACAGTAAAATGGGTCAAGAGGAAAAGAAACACACTAAACAGGCAGTCTGAGCTGGCCAAACATTAGAAAATAAAATATCCTGTGCTAACAGCATCACAGAATGTTCTGTAGCTCTGTGGGCATTGTAGTCACAGTGATTACATTAAATTACTGTATTATTTTTTTGCCCATGCATTGAAACAAATGCTGACTGCTAAAGGGGTCGTACCATCTCACACACTAACTCACTTCTTTGACCCCATAAGCAAGAAAATTCAATGCTGATTGAATGTGTCCTGGAAAATACCTGGGAAAAAAAGATCAAGACCAAAAGGAACAAATCAAATTTGTGAATAATGCAGCAAAATATTCCCTTATTTATTAGAATAATCTTTAACCAACACTGAACTAAATAGTCACATTTGTCAATCACAAAAAATTCAGTATAGCATCTTGACCAAGGCCCACATGTATGTGTTCCATCTAATTTGCTGTTGAGGAACAAAATGGTACCACAGATCCAGGCAGAAAAAAAACACGAGGTGTCGCAGTGTTCTCCACCTCTTAACATCCTCGTCTGCTCCACCCTTCACAGAAACAAGCCATACCAGAACAAGATCCAGCTCTACCTCCAGCCTAATGATGCCCGTGTGCTTGAAAACAGAGCAGAGGTTGATAAAAGAGCGCCACTTCTCCTGTCTCAAGTTTCACTGTGTTATTTTAACTTCAGCTGTCACCATATCACTGACAGCCGAGTTCTTGTTAAATTTATCCACCTGCTCCTCGTCACAATCCTTCATAATGATCTCCTTCAGAGAATTGCCATGTGCAACAGAGTAAAGAAAAGGCCAGAGTTTTGGCAAGGTGTACTCTGTGTACCATTTAAACTTGCTGGAGAACAACTAGTTTACCTTAAACCTACTGAGTGTTTACAAACTGTATTTTTACCAGATAACCCTACAGGTACAACCCAACACTGAGGTAATACGAAAAGCAAACATTGTATGCTAATGTATATTGTGTTTCATTGTTATCATGTAATGGACCCTATGTTTGCAGTTGCCTGAAGTAAACTGATTGTAGATACAGTGAGTGTGCATAAATTACATTGTATAAGAACTGTACACAAACTAAATGTAATAAACAACCCCATATTTCTGTCTATTCTGTTTTATTGCACTATTACACTGTGGCTACAATATATGAGAGAATATGAGTACAAGTATGAGAAAATTCCAATGCAGTTTTATCATACAGACAATCTGAATTTCCTGAAGGAAAATCAGAATTCAGAAGCAAAAGAATAGTGCTAATGTTCAAGGTTAGTTAAGGTTTATACTTAACGTAAATGTGGTTCAAATCAATGGGACATTGCTTTAAAATAAAGTTGACCAAAACCAAATATAGACAGCATATCAACAGCAGACATTATCTCTCAAAGTAGAAAGTCTAAAGAAATTCAATACACTGTTGACTTGCAAACACTGTAGATATATTAATATAATAATATTGATTGTAGATGGTTTTGTTCTCATTTCATACAGAATATGCAGAATATCATCTGCTGCAGCAGACTGTCTTTCTTCTTTTCAAATTCAATTAAACACTTAAATTTAATTTAACACTCAGTCACACCCATCGGTCCGCATGAATCCAACAACCACAAAACGGCAGTACCGCTTCCATAAATTACCTCCATCTCACACAGCCTCTCAAAAAAATCCATATTTAGCATTTCAGACTACGTCTCTAAGCATTTTTCATAGGTTTTCATCATCTTCGTTATTCGTACAGCAGTCTCATTCTCCATTCTCCACCTGTCCACGACAACATCTGGCAGCCAGAACATTCTGCTGCTGCAGGAAATGGCAAATCTGTTCATGGCGCCCTTGCATGTGGCACATTAACCTTACCTCAAATCTCACCCACCCACATCAGTCACGGTGAATAGAAACGTGCCGTTTGTGCGGCGTGTGAATGCGGCCGTTTTAAAGCTTGTAAGCGCACTAGCCTGTTAAAAAGTGAGGTGAAATGAAATGTAAACTGTGACTCAAGTTTTGCATGCTGACAACAAACTTGCAGTGGAATGGCTGTTTTTCCCAGAGATCTTGGTGGTTAATGACAGTAAGAAACTTAACACACCATTCATCTTTCTTGCCTGTCAGCCCTGGGCACTGAAATTCTGATGCATGCTGGGAATTTCAGTAGGACTCACAGAATGATACTGCTGACTAATCAAAATGTTGGGGAGAGAATTTATGTTTTCCTGAAGCTCATATTCATACTAAAGGCAACACAAATGCCACTATTTATTAGTTCCAGAACTTTCTTTGGCTGACTGACATGCTATTTCCAAAAAGCCATGGTGATTTTTCATGTCAGGATGATCAAAACGAGGCCTAATTGCTTGTTACTACACTACATAAACACAAGCTAAACTAATTTAAATGTCAAAACTGTTTCAGAAATCTTTGGCTTGCCCGCCTTCAATTTTAGTGTTACCCGATCCTCCGAGTTAATTCAGCAGATCAACTGTCCATTTCATGAGTGCTAACAAGATACAGATTGGTTGTACTCGGTTTGCTTGCATGGTAAACATCCATTTTATGAAGGATTAATCCAACAGAGATTGTGCTGGCTCCCAAAAAGCATATTTCAAGCTCACTAGGGGAGTCTGAAGTCATTAAGTGGGAAAAGCTTCCTCAGGGAAGCTGTGGGGCTTTCATTACCCTTTCTGATTCATTGTCCCAGCACAATATCAAACGAAAGAAAGGAAGAGAGGAAGGGAACGCTGTCTTTCATTCAGAGACAGGCTGGCCGTGATTGAGCTGGAACGAGTGTGTAAATCCAGGTGCCGTATCTGACCTCTGGCTAGCCCCCATGCTTTATTCCAGCCTCCGGAACACTCCGCAAGCTGTCAACACCCATGTCTATGTCAATCAACACTGCTGTCGTATCCCCTATCTCTCCTCAGTTCCCCGATAAAGAGCAAAGCCAGTGCTCAGATTGACTCACACAGCAAGAGATGTTGGCAAGAACCCGTGCAGAAGAACAGCAAACTGTCTAAACAATATCAGGTTATTCTGTGTTCTAAACTAAACAGTGATAACAAACAGATTTATTAAGTGGGTGGGTTAGAGATGTGTAGTTTACCAGTGTATTTACAGATGGTTGAGTTTTCACCGCATATAATGACATCACAAGACTTGATGATTTAATTCAGAGATGGAGCAAAAATTGGGGTTTTGGTGTGAAACTGTTGGGGTACAGAACTAAAGTACCTAAAGAGAACCATCCATTAGATTTCCTTTGAAGTACATTGAACCCACAATTTGTTCCATATAGCCTAAACGTTTTTCAAGCTTTAAAGAGAATTCCAAATAAATTTGAAAAATATATGAAAATATGACATTTGTAAGCTATGTAACAAACATTATTTTGTCAGAATACACGGTTACCTGAATGGAAATCAATGAAAAACAATGGCATAATGGTGTAGTTACAGAATACACCAGCAGGGGGTAACTACCGAATCAAAAGATAGCATTACAAGTACCTGAATGAAGAAGTAAAAATACAGCAGTATTGTTCAATGGGTGTTTACATTACGAATCCAAATACAAATTATCACACTTGAATATAGCTATGTCAAATTGAGTTTGGTGACATTTCACTGGTATAGGTATTGTCTACTGAAATCTTGTTGACGTGACAACACAAGGCAGCAATAACACCTTATTTCTCGTTGCTTGGCAGAAAGCACCTGATTTTAAAGAGGGATTTTTACTTACTTTATGCAACAGCCTGTTAAAAAAAGAAAAAAAATTACGAAAACAAATACAGTGTGGGATGGGAATGAAAACAAGACAGTGTATTTCTGCTTCTAAATTTGGTGCTTAATGGACTGTGGAATACTTCTAATAAAACATGCAATTTAGAGCCCACATCACCAATGTAATGGTGTCGCACCTTCTGCTTGTAGTACACTGGCAGCACTGTAAGGTCTGGAGGCGTGAGGTATGATAATGTGCCATGTGTAATATCAACGTAGCCGAGCCGTCAACAAACCGAAATTACATTTTGATTTGTGAGCTCCCTCAAATGCTGCTTGTATTCCCTTTGTGTGTATTTGTACAATCATTTGAAAGGCATTTTTAACAACCAGCGCACAAATCATTTCTCCAATTATAACTCTTTATGATCCATAAATGTGGAGCTCTTTGTGTTATAAAGAGACTTTTTGGCCATTTTGAGAGCCTAAATTTTCCATTAGGTATTGAACAGTATAATTTTTGCAGTAATAAGCTGTCATTTCTTGGAGAAATGGTGCAAAAAATTTGAGTACTTGCATACACATATATAACTTTAAAATGCATATAGTTTCTGAAAGACGGCCAAGTTGCTTAAAAACAGCACAATCAAGATGCATGACTTCAATAAAAAAATGGCCAATGATGCCTGTGCATGTGTATAACTGTAGCCGCAGCATTTAAAAACAAAAGGTTTAGATTGCCTTCTACTTAAAAAGGCTTTATAGTGTAAACTGTCATGTCAGCATGCTAATTAAACCATAATGATTAAAAAACAACTAAAAAAAGCAAAGGCAGTTGACCTCACTAATCAACAAGCTGGACTAGTTGACTATAAGTACCTATTGGACAGATGACATGCAAGCACTGGACACCATGAACACTTTTTTTTAAATATCTCTTTTATCTGAGATCAGAGAAAGCAACAGCACCAGACAACGAATAGATCTGTGCCAGAAAGTGCCTATCAAAGACATCAAAAATCAATGACTGAACCTATGAAAATGAAAATTAAAAAAGCCTTCATATATAATGTCAGAAAAAAAGGCCATCATAAAAAAGTACATCTTCAAAGAGCCAGATCTGTCAGTTGCACAGAAAGCATTTAGAACGGAAGATTTAACAAAATGCAGAGGTTATTGTGGCAACTATATAATGTTACAAGAATGTTTAGTTAATAGTTTAACTGTTGTTATTAAGGTTGACATAAGCAATTTAAATCCATAAAATGTCTCTACTACCTGACAGGTATCACTGAAATAGGTGTCCTGAGAAATCAGAACTGTGTCTGTGACAGCCCCTGGTTCCATCAACAGCAGAAGTGAATCTGTACATGGCCTGCAAGCTTGGAGGTGCCTCTGTGCCTGTCAATCATTTTGCATGTTCAGGATAGCTGACAAGTCGTTAGGGCTTTGGAGAGAGGGTGTGGCCTAATTCAGTGGCTATATTAAGTTAGAAAGATGGCCACCATTACCAAAATCTTGGTTCTAGTGTCAAAATTAACAGTGCACAAATTCAAAATCAAACCAAAAAAGTGATTAACTTTGGTCTTTATAGGCATTATCGTAAACATTTGGCCTAAAATGAAATGCAAAATTTGCATCCTGTTTCAGTTGAAGCTGCCTAAATTTGGCATTTGCGTGCTTTGCAATGTTGTTTACAACAACAAACAAATGTTGTATAAAGCCAAATAAATGTCAAAAGAAAGCCAAAGAAATTTTAGTGCACCACGACACGTAAAAAAGTATTTGTACTAAGTCATAAAGCAAGAATTATGATATATCATATTATATGGTGGCAGTCAACTCCACTCCCTATTCAATGTGTGGTGCGGCACTTCTTAGAAAGAGGGAAGACTCAGCAGATGGTGTGTATGCAGCAGAGTGGAGGGTCGGTGGAGAGACATATGGTGTGATGCCACTGATGAAGAGCTTTGAGTGGAGAAGTGTGAAAGTGTAGATGCTCTGAAGCCCTCTGAGAGCTAAAACTGCTGATTTTACTGCAACTGGACCAATGGTGATGGTAGCAACAAATAAGTGCCTCACTAGACACTTACTGCATCAAATGTTGTCTCAAGAGCAAACTCGACTGTGAGTCTTGTTCTAACACAAGTCTCAGGTTTTTTACTTGGGGAAACTCTTGTGATTGTGGTATGAATGCTTTTGGTTGTCTGGCTGTCTGATGCACATTGCACAAAAAATGGCAACAGAGGAAAATCGCCAATTCAAATATGACTGGCTGGTTTCCACAAAATTGTTGGGTGTTAGATTTTATCAGTCTTGACGAATAGATTTCATATGTACTTCCAAAACCTAAAGCAAGAACTGTGGTTGGTTACTTTGCATTTTTGTTCTTGTTTGAAAAAGGTGCCGTGTAGACCAGATTTTATACCACAAGTTGAAAGCAATGAAAGCAATGTTCCGAATGATATCAATGTGTCTGTGTACTATCAACAGTTTAGCCCATATCTGTGAAACTCAGGCCACAACCTGCTATCTGGGATTGAGGAACATCTGACAGGATATAAAAAGGATGACAACCTCACGTCTGTGTAATAGCGTGATGATAGAAATGGGGCACAGGTGCAATGTCCTTGAAAAGTCTTAAGGCTTCGTTTTTCAAAAAACGCTGCCCTGTTAATTATTCCCCATAAAGTTCAAAGCAGTCGGCGTGATTGATAATGCTCTCAATCTAGATAATGTAAGAAAGCTGTTAAAAAATATAATCAGCAGCAGATAAAGCACTGAGAGTCAATTTTACCCTCGACAAAATGACTACCTTGTCAAATGTGGCAGGGGTAACTTATGTCACCTTCGTCCAATTTTCCCATGAGGCCACTATCAAAACCTCTTCTCAAAGTTGCCTTAAAATTGTCGAGCCAAACTATATATGTAAATCTTGAGATAAGAGTCAAGTCCCTCTGCATTATGGCACATACTTTTGCCTCTCTCTTCTCAGGGTTGTTGAATGTCAAAGTAATTCAGCACACTGCCGTAGGTTGACATATGAAACTTGCTGCTTCTCTAATAAGGACACATGAGATTTGACTGCCATGCATAAACCATTGCTGTTTACTTTGAATATTCATACCTCTCTGAAATGTATTAATACAGCCCTCTCCTGTTAATTGTTAGTCTAACTCTCTCTGTGTCATTTAAGACAAGCTCTGATTTCTGAATGAATAAATCAAGAAAGAAAAGCTAAGGAAAACTACATGAAAAGTTTGTAAAAAGACACACAGATGTAGAAACAAGATGGCAGGAAAAGAACACCTGCAGGCTTAACTAAGCCAGACTTTGGGATTTGATTGTCTGGATTTGAGGAATGAACGTCTGTCTGGACCAAAAAAGTCTAAAATATTTGGAGATCTGGATCTGATAGCATTCCTGTTCATCTCAATGGCAGTTTTAAGGCTGGCACAAGACCACTTGGAAATATGCTAAAAAATCATTATTGTCATTATTGGTTGAACAATATAAGCTATACATGGCAGATGCCCAGTATAATATGATCACATAGTAATTCATAGGAACTGGAAATAACTGTCAAAAATAGAACTTTTACTTAACATAATTTTCATTAAGCCATAGTTCACAATACTCTGGTAACTACAGACTGCACATGTACACTAGTAGCTATATTTTCTCATTGAAAGACAGCATTTAAAAAGAAGCTAATTTTGTATAGCCATCAAAGAAGATTCACAATCAAATTGTGCAGTTACATTTCCTACCACCAGGGGCTAACAGGACCAAACTAACCAGGTAAATGCTGGATAAGGAGAAAGGAACAGTTAAATATTTCTCCATCTCTGCTTCTCAGCACACAGTATATTCTGGAACATTCTAGGGGACAAATCCATCAACATTTACCCAGCAGATGCATCTGTCACCAGGAGCTGCAGCAAAATAAAACAGGCCAAAATAATGTCACTTTCATTGGATGAGGAATATCAGAGCAAGGCTTGGTTTGGGGGTACCCGGATGGAAAGGCAACACAGTAATAATTTACATTTATTTTGCTTTTGTGTCCGAAAAATGTTACAAGAATAGGTTTTACTAAAACATGGTTCAAAATGGTGCATAGCAATTCTTTTTTATCCATAAAATGGCCGTTTACTAAGGTAAATACACTTTTGATTACAGGTGTTGAAATTCTTGTTTCCCCAAACACCCCTCAAAAAATAAGAAGCCCTTTCCAATTCCCCAACCCTTCAATCTTAGGCAGATCTCTTCCTCTTAAATAGGACGAGAACACGCTGGAGATCGCCTGAGAGACTCTTTCTATGGATGAGCTGTGCAACGGTTCTCTTATTGATTTATTGCACCGTCTCAGTTCGATGGCAAAAAGTTCCCACCTTATCAGCCAATCAGAAGTCAGTGCCGGCATATTTTAGCTATGCTACATGACCCCACTCTCAGACTCCCTCTATCTTTCTTGCCCTCTTTCAAACTCACTTTATCTTTCGTTCTCTTTTCATTGTTCCATTGTGTGTGTGTGTGTGTTAATGTGCATGTGTGTGTGTTTTGGCAGCAAGTGGAGCTGCATAATCGAGTGGCGGTTGGTGATCTGATGAAGGCGGCATCAGACTTGCTTTTCTGACAGTCAGATTACTTAACGGCACAGGGGGTTGTTTAAAATGGACAGCCCCCCTGCCAAACACACACCCCACTTTAGGGACAGGTGTGGGATCATTAGTGCAGTGGCCTGCAGTCAGTCAACAAATAAAGCAAGAACATCAGAGTGAAACTCTTTCAAGGCCAGTCATCTTTCTTTTCTTTTTTCATTCTAAAGTGCTGTCTAAGTTTCTAGAATACATGGTTTCCATTGAGTCTACACTTTTACCGCATGTCCTACTGGGTAATCTGCACCAGTGCAAGCTCGGCAAAAAGCACACAAAATGACAAATGGGACACCCTGCGATCTTCGCGGATGTGCATGAGCTAATTGAGTGAACAGTTTTAGCTATTTTCAACAGTTTGATTAATAAAGAAGCAGGTCATCTGAATAGCCTACATTTCTTGGGCACGTCAGGGCTACATTTATGAGGCACCCTAACAGGACAAAAGTGAAACGAATCACAGGATTCATTCGCACATACATGCATTTGCCGTGGTTTCAGTCATCTTTGTAGTGGCCAGAAGCCAGTCGTACACTATCTAGTGAAGAGCAGGTGGTGGCTTGTGTTTTTTTTGTTTTAAAAAAAATATGTAAACATTCTTAAAACAAGTCAAATGAACTAAAAATTTAGATAATGGTAAAGGTAATTTAGTTATAATTAGATTATAAAAGATTATTTTATTAGATAAAATCATTTTTGCAGTGTAATGCTTTTCAAATGCATCTTTGCAGTGGATGAGGGTAAGCAAGAGCCCAAAAGCGCAGAGCTGGAATTAAGCTGTCAGCTGAATTGCCGCATGGGTAAGTGGGCAGAACTGTGGGGTGGAATTTCTGCACTGGGGAGAACAGCTCACTTCACTATCACAGTCACAGAAATC
The DNA here is from genome assembly GCA_036877525.1 of Chromobotia macracanthus. NCBI lineage: Eukaryota > Metazoa > Chordata > Actinopteri > Cypriniformes > Botiidae > Chromobotia > Chromobotia macracanthus. Next base: position 5,856,724 of record JAZGTH010000008.1, read on the forward strand.
CTTCACGTCACGGTCGGTCACCTCGTACATGTCACCATTGCCTGCCCCACTGGGACCAGGCCGCAACACTGAATGTGCTGGGCTGGAAATGCCATCGTGCAGTATATTTCCAAATAGAGTAAAAAAAAATTGATGCCGTTGTTTCACCTTCACAGCTGACCTGAGAAGCATTGAGGTTGCTGAATCTAATTCATGTGAATGACAACCCCCAAAAGAGTATTTGAAAGGAAATTTGTTGCCACACACACACACCAAAAGCACAAGACCGCAACATGGCGAACTCAAACCTATTGTGTGCAATGAGATAAGCTGGAGATTACAGCTGTGAGACTGGACAGAGCCTCTGGACGGCATCCAGTGTCTTGCACATTAAACTGAATGAGGGTTGAAAGGACCAGCGGTCAGCGATATCGGCCCACCTCTCGGATGTAGCATGGACTGCATCAGCTGAGCAGATCCTTCTGCGGTCAAGGTCTTCACAAAAATGTCTCATACGAAAAGATGTGCATCTCCATAAACAAAAGATCACATGCTTGGGTTGAGAGCAATGACCGAAAACAAGAATATGCATGCAGGCATGAATACAACATCAAGGGAGCATCAAACCATGCAAAATAGAAGAAGCTGAAGAAATATGAGATCTTCAGTTCTGTTGACCCGCAAAGGCACGTCCACCGCAATCAAAGAAATAAAATATAACTGCAGCACATGTTGCCAACCTTTTGCTTTCTCATTGGTTAATTCTGGCCCTGATGCTTGTCCTTATTGTGTGGGAGGAAGATCTCTGCACGCAGGCACCAATCAAGTTAACAGATGAACATTACCTCATTAGCATGTTATCAATGAAGCGTTATTTATGTAATCACATTGCCGCCTCTCATTTAAAAAGCTATTAAAGTGAACATAAAAAAGCTGTCAGCAAATTATCCAGAGTGTGTTAGACACTTAATAGGGGGCTGTTTAGGAGTTGGAATCATGAACGTGACACTTACTGAGTCTCTTGGCAGCTTCCAGGGCCTCAGAAGCTGTGTCAGCCACGAAGAACCTCTGAACGGTCACGCCACTGTCCTGCATGAGCTTCTTGCTCTGGTATTCCTGCAGGTTTAGCCATCTTCTGGGGCTCACCCTCAATGACTATATAAACACACACAGACACACACACACACACATCACGGTGTAATTAACAGAGCAGCCGATCAATGGTACAAATTTCCCGCTGTGAATACACAATGATAAACTTTTAATTTATTGGATTGATTTTTTAGAAAGGTGTTTGAAGCCATTTACTAAAATAAAGATTCTGATTCATTCAATGTTCATTCTTCCTTTGTATTCAGGTTTCTAATCCTTACAGCTTGCAGCTGGTTAATATTCTCACACAGATTCATGGTCACGTCCTTTGATGAACATTCAAACACGATAGTTAACAATCCATAAGACACTCATTAAGTAGACAATTTCCCATTATCCACTACTGCAGAATTACACTAAAACCAGTTATCAGAGCAGCACTGGCTGTTGAAGAGTCTAGCAGTGCTAAATGCAGTCAAGCACCTGATTAAGTCATGCTTTTGAACAACTCTCCATGGCTTCTGCTAATTGAGCGTCTAAGTGTCTCTATGGAGAATAATGAGAAAAGCCACCAAAGCTGGCAGCCTGTGAAAGAACACACTGGGAAAGTGTACCATCTGAAGTGCACACTACAGAGATGGACTCTCAAAAGTTCACACTACGGAAGCATAATATAAAGGTTTGCACTCAAAAAGGCACACATAGGTACAATTTACTCAAAAGTGTACACTATGAAGTGCACACTACTCTCAGAAGTATGCACTAAGACAGTAAATCAAAAATTCCAGGTGTAATCACAGAAAGTTCACACGCTTCCAATCTGCTCTCTAACTTAATAACTTGCTCTCTGATAAGGGTTGGATGATGCACTGCTCTCATTCTCTGCAGGCCTCCTCTCAAAACACTTTATCATTTTTCTAACATACATCACACTGTATTTTGACTGTGCTGGGCTACACTAAACTAAGTAAAATATGATTCAACAGATCATTGCATTGGTACTCGTATCACATTTCTCATAAAAGAATACCGAATATGAAGGGATTCGCTTGGTAAGTTTAGTCAAAACTTTAATATTGCAGTGACAATGTACCATTTCCTGACACTGCCTGCGTTGTATAATAAATATTGTCTTCCTTACCAACTGCAGAATATGACATTTGTCACAGAATTCAGGTTATCGGATAAGGTTCAATAATTTTTTCATGCAATATCCAACAGTCATATAATCCTTGAAAATAAGCAAAAAGTTGCATATATTATTACTGTATTATGGTATATAAAGATTGTAACACCAGTGCATCTATCAAAGAACAATGGTATTACCATCTGATGTCACCATTGTAATTCAGTATGACAGTGTGCATATTCCTGATCTGGTCTCAAATAAAAACAAGTACCAAAAATGTTTTGGAACAATCCATAGATTGAGCCACATTGCATAAAGCAGGAGGCGCAGGTACACACATACAAACCATGTCATGTATCCAAACACTCCATCACCCTGATCATTTACTGCCCTATCTCTACTGTCTCTGTGAATAAAATCTGCTGTTCAAAAGGCCAAAACAAAATAATATGCAAAACTGTCCCTAATGTTTTGTGTGTGTGTATGTGTGCATGCAATTTTATGAATCAACCTATCACCACAGCACCTCACAGCACCACAAGTATACAAGACTACTGTCAGCTATAAAACATCACATTTTCCACCGTAAGGTATTATTTGCCTGGTTGGCATCTGCTGAGAGTCCTCTGAGGGTCATTTCTAAGTAGCATTCACTGAATATTTTTACTTTTGTAAGCCGCATTTAAAACAGGAAACAGTTCCCTGTTGTACAAGCTCAGTTTTTGCGTACCTACTTCTAAAAAGTTCAGAGGAAGGAAATAAAGTTGCGTCACAGATAAAAAGTACATTTCGTACTTCAGTTGTACTGAAAAGTCTCTAATGCCCTACTTAACGTGTAAGCGTGCTGAAATGCGACATGCATGCAGAGCCACAATTAATAACATATTTAAAGCTTTTTATTTAGACTTTATGTGGTTGAAGGTTTATTATTTGACTGTCTAGGGCATATTGAGCTTTACTGTTCACTGCTTTTATTAATCGTATGGGAAATAAGTTCTGTTTTCTAAATAGACAATATATTTTAATCAGCAATGAGGTATACTTAAAATGAATAAAGTTACTAAAACAAAAAAATAATAAAAAGAGAGACAGAGCAAGAAAGAGACAATGCTAGCTGGTTTGGGCTGTTCTTTCTCCAAGAACGAGAATAAATGCAAAGAAATATTGAGAATGATATTTGACAAATTAAAGTAGGGTTTCAGTTGTCTGTTTATAGCATAACAGTTCAATACAGCTTTGTTTAAACAACGCATGAATCCGGTTTATTTGTCAAATCCAATTAAGACTTACTGTTCACACTATACTCCCAATCTTCCCACCTCTAATTCACAGTCATCTGTCAATCAAACACAAGAAAAGAAAACTGACACCAGATGCTAGGTGTCAGGTCAGGTGTGAACAGCTAAATCTAGAGTCTAATGACAGGATGTTTTAAATTATACACAGAAGCCTTAATCTTTGTTGTTGATTTTTGTTTTTCTAACAGTTATATTTTGGTGTTTCTGTCTGTCAAGTGCCATCAGTGTTCTTGATTCCCATCCCACTTGATTAACTGGACTGCAGAAGTGCTGAAAAAGCACCATGGCAACGTCTTTGCAAATGTTAGCAGTAATTGTTTATCTTTTCCCCCCATCTTGCTAAATTTAGCAGGCACCCACTGTGTGGATTTACAGGTTATTAGTTCAATCAAGGGCAAAGGGAGGATGAGTTGGAGTTGGACTGCGAGGCGGGCTGCGCTATGCTCCGGGTGCGAGCGGTTGGGGGGGATGAGTTGCGGCAGGTGTCTGATCTCTCCAGAGACTCTGCCTCAACAGTAATTATCTTCATCAGCACTCTGGAGACACAGTCAGTTAAATACCAACACACACAAACACCCCTCACACACAACACACACACACAGTCACAGGCTTAAAGAGAGAAAAACACTATAAACAGATAGTTATGCACTGAAACATACTAGTTATATATAAAATGCTAGAAATTACCAAATACATAAAAACAATAAAGGCTAGTTCTATAGTGTATATTCTAGTGATGTTATCTTAAGACAATGTATTTCACTGTAACTTATATTATATTATATATGCAAAATACTGTACTTTCTTACCATAGCATTAAATTTCACTCTGTTTAAAGCGATCAGCAGCTAAAATTAAATAAAAATTACCCTCTTAAAGTCACAGCTACAAGAAAGCAATAAAAGCATACAGCCATCAGCATGAAACACAATTTTTAACTTTCTCCTTGAGCAGTCAAATCAATACTTTTAAATTCAGAGAATGAAACATCTCCAAGTCAGCATGACTTTTGGTGAGAGTTTTCCTTATGGCAAGCTTGAAGCGAAAACCGTGACATTATGCAGTTATGGTTAAATGTCACAGAATGACACTTCAAGGTACAAAAACTGTAATTCTAAACTTCCTCTCCCCAGTCATTCTCTGTGAAATTTCTTCAATAGCTCACCACCGTCCTAACAATTTGATCATCTCATCATTCAACAACTCAACTATGGCACTGTAGATACAAGCATTAATAGCCTTAGGAATATGGTAATTACTTTACTGTCTCACATAATTAATTAACACAGTCACAAAAGCAGCTTTACGGAAAATCGTGCCTTAATGTCTTAACGCCCCCCAGTGAGCAAATCAAAGGCAGCTGAGGCAAAGAACAACTCTGTGGGGTGTAAAAATAGTTCCGCTGTGTACAAAGAGCCTGTGCTCTTTTCTACATAGTTGCTCTCCAACTGTTTTTAAAAAAAACAAGGGCATGTCCTGAGTAAGCTGTCCACTTTGAACCAATCATTCAAATAATGAATCTTTCACCAATCTGGTGTCATATAGTTTATTTTGATGATGGATGCTCTTTTTGGAGATTGAAAATCTCAGGCACTATTCACTGCCATTTTGCTGGGAAGAGCCAGGATATCATTTAATATAAATTAATTATTTACCTCTGATTCTGTTACTTCTGTACCTCTGATCCATATGCCAGTCTGCATTGCTGGCCCTGCAAAGCACTCGCATTCATCCATCATCTCAAATCTATGTACGACGGCCTTTACAATTGTGAAATTTTGTCAGGAAAGAGATTCTTTTCAGGTCAGCAACTAGGTCAACCAACAAGATGGATTACAGTTTCATAGTCAAAACAAGAAAGCACAGAAAGAGAACACTACATTAAGACAACAGCAAGATCTAGAGAGTCAACACTACACATCACAGAGTGTAGTCAGTGGAGAGCGCTAAACCACTTAAGAAACTTACAGTATACTTAATGAGAGCTGTAAACACAGCCATCAATTTGCAGTCATTAATTTTCAACAAGAGGTGATCTGAGACAACATGAATGAGTGACTGATGCAGACGTTCAAATGTAGTTTAAATGTATACAAATGAGAGGCGACACAATCGCCAACAGGTGGTTGAAAAGTTATGTGATTATTTTTAATAAGATGCTATTATTTTTGTGTCACTGCTTGACTGAAAACAAGCAGTGTACAGTAGACCTAAACAGCACATTTCTGTAGATGGAGAAACAAATTAAGAAAAAAATAAAACAGGTTGTGTGCTTGATTTATTTTTTAAAGTGACCTTGGCTTACCAACGTACGGTGTGAAAAACTTGATCTCCCTTCCAGACTAACCCAACAGTCCATAAAATGACCTTATTCTCTGACCTAAACAAAAACATTTGTTTCTTTGGAGTTTGTATCCTTTATTAGCATCGAAAATAAAAGCATCTCTGGATCCTTTGGGAGGCCAGATGTCTCTTAAGGACGTGGTGGCCCACAGCAGATCTTCACTTACCAATTGTCCTCACACAAAGGTGAGAGGACAGAGGAAAGCTGTGGCAGCAGTTGCATCAAATTCTGCAGGCTAGCAGATGCTCTATAAGGCCCCTACACCAACTTCAGAAAGTCGGGCACAAAGTTAAGGGGTACGTAAGGTTGTAGAGCATTTGACTGACTTCTTAGAATTCATTCAATGAGTACGCAAGTGCATTTAATGCAGTTTTTGAGTAAAATATGCCATTTAAAAATTAAGCTTTATCTTGGTGCATGTTTAATGACTAGTGCCTGTTAATATATTTAATGACTACATTTGTGTCAACATCTATGCCATTGGTGGTGTATTTGTTTTTTGCATAGGGATTCAAGATCTACTTATCTTTAAATTGGAGTGAACAATCCGTTAATGCAAAGAACGGTCCACTGATCTGCAGTGACAATGAGGCCTCTCCTAATTCAGCTGGATATAAAGGTAATACATGCACACTTCAGAGGTGGGGTTAAAAACCATAGTATGTACACTTCAAGGTGCTAGAGGGGGACTGCAGCTCTTGAATGTAATAGACTCCTGGCTCAGTCATTACTCTTATAACCCTGTTCAGATACCAGGCCTGCTTCTAATTAACTCTGACAGATAGTAAAAACAGCATGTTGAAATGAATTACGTTTGGAGGGCATGTGTACAAAATGATGTCGAGTGGAGTGGGGAACAAGTCAACACTGAGCTAAATCATTTCTGCCACAGTTTTAAATATCCTCATCTAAAGTTAAAGACGATTCACATCATTGGTTAAAAACAACATTTAACATAACTGCAGTGTGACATATTCCTGAGTTAACAACTGGAAACAATGCAGAGCAGATTGGATTGGTCAGATTGCATAGAGAACGCAGAAAGCATAAGTGGTACGTATTGGCAAAACTACATATTCTCAGACTTCACTAGTCTTCTAATCAGTCTTAAAGAAGCATAACTAGGCTGGTTCTGGATTCGCATCACCCCGATTGGACTAGTTTCATAGACAACATTTAGGATGCATTATTGCCTTCAAAAACAGCTAGACATACAATAAAAATAAAGTACGTCTCTATATACTGTACATATGGAAAAAAAATCTAGATAAACTAGTCAAACTCACTAATCAGCTAGTTGGTTGTTAGGTGACTAGTTATTAGGCCTTGATTTAACGCAAAGTTATAAAATAAACATTTTGTCATTAGCAGAATATTGACTGCTAAATCATGCACAATAAAATCAAGGCAGCAAACGTTTCAGCTCCAACATCATGGGTTCTTACTAGTTAGACCTAAAGTGCAACAGTAACTCAGGAGGACACGCTTAAGCATCCACCTGATGAATGAGACAAAGTCACTATGCAAAGGACCGCAAGGAAGAAATAAATCAACAGCCACAGAAGAATCAGAGAGCACAGCCAAGTCAACAGAAAGACATTCAGCCCCTCAGTCTGCTCATCAGCAGGACAGAGAGAGTGGACAACACTAATCAATAAAGGTCTGATTCTTAAGAGTTCTTGTGAAAAAAAAATTAAATTAAATTAAATTAAGAAACACAACTGCTTTCCTCACTGGGGAATATTGGTTTTAAATTAACATATTAATGAAGGGATATTTACAAATCTGTATTGACCAATCCAACTCCTCCGGGACAGCAAGAAAAGCTTAGAAGAGCTCAAACACAGAGACCAGTTTAAACCGAGAGCATCTCTTGAGGTCTTTCAAAGGTCACCACTGTTTCATTGTGAATGTTCCAAGTGTATATTGAAACAGTAAAACAGACAGATCATTTTTAATGTCATATTCATTACAGTAACCTTTTAAATTGCATGTGTCTTTACACAGTACAACCGCTGTATAATTAACATACCAAAAGTAATGCTTTTAAAATGTTGCCAATATCAAACCCCCATCAAGAAACTGCTGCATGCTTAGATGAACAAATGGATTATAAATGCAACTCTGCATTTTGTGCTAATTCTTTAGCTATTATAAGCAGGTGATGCTCTGACAAATACTATTTAAGGATTGGCTTGGTTGTATGGTATCTTTCATAGCACAGTCACAGACCAGCTGTCTCCAAGGGTTAAAATCCTCATTACCAGTCATAGTTCTGCCCTGAACCCTTTGAAATGACTATTCTTAATTAGCACCTCCAAATGGCCTCACTTTTAATTAACTTGAGAATCCTTGAGGGGCATTTTGATTTAAGAAATTAACACATTTTGCCATTACTGACTGTAACTAATTGGTTTGCTTTATTCAGAAATGATAGCTGCCATTTACCCTGTATAATACAGCAGGTGTGTAAAACTGGCCTTAATCAATACAGCGATGCTAGCAGAGCGTTGACAAATCAGGGTTCATTATAGTGTACAGATCATACACAAAATAAGGGTTACATATATACAAAAGGCTTAATAAGATGTACTTACTTCACTATACGCTTTATAGTGCTTAGTATCAGGGTCTTTAGAATCAAGATATTTAAAGTCTTTTGGAAAATCAAGGTCTTTAAAACAAGGCATGTTTGTTGGAGCTAGGTAAACTCTCCAGGATCAGGGTGTGATACCCCTGCACTAATATAAACAATGTCTCTTGCCCCCTTGTTAAGCTGCTTCCACCTCTTCTGTACCTTGGTAGACAAACTTTCACAACTTTTACCTTCACGTCTTAAGAATTGTGAAATTATATTGTGAAGGAGATTTTTTTGGGTCACCAGCTAGGTCACCAAACAAGCTTCAGGTTTAATGAAAGAAAATGACATGAGTACTTATTGGAACAAATGGGAAAATATTTTAATTTAGAACATCAATATTCACACTAGGTTACAGAGTCGCATAATGAAGCAATTATTAAATTAGTTTGCAGTGAATAAATGGATGAATAAAGTCATGTGACCTTTGAGTGCTTTCTGATTTGTTTTAAAGCTGGGATTAGCATCAGACTTTCATTCGGCAAGGTCAGGTGAGCACTAGTTGAGCGGCATCCATTGACAAGTTGACGAGAGACCTCCATTAGGCCGTGACGTGTGTGTTGCCTGTCAGCAGAGCTTGCTGAAGGATTTGGATTGCACAGATTTGCATCATGGGATACGCACTTGGCTTAATCGCCAACTCTCTAAAGATATGAATTTTGTTTTGCAATTAGCATATTTAAAAGGGAACATCAGTTAAAGTTATGCAAGAAGAGGGGGTCAAATGGGGCAAATATGAATGAAGATACCCAAAAGAACTGATCATAATACAATATCTCCACACTTGTGCTGTATTTTGGCCTTTCGCCCTATAACAGCTAAACAAAGTTTAGTTATAACTCTAATCAAACAAGCAAGTAAAGCAATCCTGAAGGCCTTGAGTAACTTGCTCAGGTGTGTTTGTTCAGGTGAGTTGGAGCTAACTGTGGCCCCAGCTAACAGGGAACATTCTCAGAATGTTGACTAATGTTCTCTATAAGTTATTTTACAGTTATCAAAAAGTTCTTGCAGTAACGTTAGTAGAATTTTATGTTATATCATATATCAGAAACATTATTCTTAGTGGAAGTGGTTAGTGGAACATTTTAAAAATTAAATTAAAAAAGTTTGAATAATATTCTTATAACCAACCAATAGCGTAAATACAACATCTTAGAAACTGGACATTTTAAATGTTCATAGAACTTTCAAAATAACAATTGTAACATTTTTTTTTACTTAATGGAAATATCTTACAGCCTAAAAATGTTAGCTGAGGCCTTCCAAGATCAGACCCTAAAATGAGCCTTCAGACATTCAAAAGAACACAGGTGAACTTAAGAAATATCAAATTGAAAAGTCTTTTTAACTTTTTCTCAACTGCCATTGACACAGCAGCTATTATATTACAACTTTTAATCTTCTGTAACACTAAAACAGCCTCATCATAATCATCATTATATGAGAATTATCCCAAATGGGCCGGAATATGAGTCCCACAGGAGCATTCAAAAGAGACACCTATCCTTCAGAACACTGACGAAAGTCCTTTAAATGATTGCTGCCTTCCTAAATTATTGAAAATGCCTAAACAGCCCTCATGAGTAACAGAAATGGCTATTAACCTTGGCGAAACGATATTTAAATCCGGTTACAGCAAACTTGCTCTACTGTATCCCTGGCGGCCAGGAAATGTAAATGTGTTCTTGCTGTGGACAGATGGGAGAGACGCATGCTGTTTGAAGTTCCTGCACCACAGGAGTCGCACCCTCCCACCCTTGTTTAAAATATTCAGCACACAGCCTCATCCTGCGGACTCCCCTGCTTCAGTTTCTACACTCCAGCTTCTCAAGCTGTTGCAGTAACGTGAAGCGAACAAGCTTTGACGCCTTCAGTCTTTGCATAAAGACTTTTTCTCCATCCCTTACGAACACAGCCACAAACATTGCTTTAAATTTTGGAGATGCGGCCGTGGCAAGGTGAGAGTTGTGCTGGCGAAAACAGCTCTGGGATTATCTCTACTTCCAGACAGGAATTTCCAAGACAGCTTTGGCGCTATCGGACATCGCCTGTCTCAAATCCGTCTCCTTTTTTGGTATTGTCAATGACAGGCCATCTGTAATTTTCAAAGTGTCACAAGAGATGGGGCTGAATTGTTGTGATACCTGGCTGTCACGGGTCCTGAGGGGCACTACAACTGATTGGCTAATCGCTGCTGCTTATCTCTGTGGTAAAAGTCCAAAAAACAGGCGTCGTGAAAATGCAGGCACTCTGGTTGAAGAAAGCTGAGTGCAAAGTTCTGCACACTCATTTCAGTGATGACTGAAAGCGTTAAGGCACGCAGTCACTAATTGAAAATAAAGTTCATTGATCACTGTCAGTAAATGGCAGACAGCCAGACTCCTAAAGAGATGCTGAAATATGGGCTTAATCCAAATGTGAGAAGTCCAAACTGAAAGAAAAACACAGCTCTAATCTACATCTTATTAATATCTGTGGAACATCTTGACATCAGTGTTTTAAAGATTTTTTCAATTTACCCGTGACCTTCACACATACAGTATAATCTGTAGGTTCTTGTCTATCATCCTTATGACTTTATAACTTCTTTTTAATCTTCATGCTTTAAACATCTAATACTATAAGGATATCACCACTTCTAATACCAAACAAGCCCTAAATAAGACATTTCAATAAAGATAATATAAGTGCACTTGGCACTATGTACCATCTCATTAGAGCAGGGCACTGTCTCAGATGGATGAGGCTTATACCCTGTTGCAGCGGGTTGTGTCTCATTATACCACTGAAATGAAAATATATGCTAGCTAAGCACTCTGCATGCACCACTACTTCACATCTTATGGCAGCGTGGACCGCACTGAGTAATGAAGTGATGCCTTGTTACTGAACTGGTGTTGATCCAACATCATTTCCCTCTGTAGAATCTCTCTATGTAACTTTAAAAGCCTAGTTCAAGGACAAAATTCATAATAAGGTCAAAACAGACTAGAGATTTAAAAACAATTATTTAATGATTTGGGAGTTTAATTAGGAAATCATTTAAACTAGCATCCAGAAATTTTCAGTTTCATCATGACATGATTCTGTGCTGTATTCTGGGAACAGAATCAATAAACTGATTGTCATCAAGTCACACAATCAGGTCAGTCTGTGTTTAGCTGCGTGGGCCAAAAACCACTGCAGAGCATCAAATGTGTCCTGTGCAAAAACTGGTGTGAAGATTTATGAGACACCTTGCCTTTTTGTGAACTTATTTCTTAACAAAAAGGGATGCATTAACAGCTGATGGAAGTAACTGGGACACCTATTATGTTGAGAGGGTTTATTGCAAAGCCAGTAATGTGTGCACTGAACTTTACTATCAAATTGCACTGCACTGATTTTGTCTGTATACAGGCATTGATAATTCAGTATGCACACTGCCATCACATATGCTTCCACTCCTCACTTATTGTGGAGGTTTGGGTTCTTCAGATTTTTCTATCAGAAAATGTATTAATTATTTTTCCATCCTTCAAAAGTGCAGTAAAGACAACTTTGTAAAGACAGCAAAACATTAAAAGTTTATTGTGCCAACAGACCTGGAACTATTTAGGGATATCAGGCAAGATGAAAACAGAGAATAACACACAGCTAAGTTCTATTCAATGACCTACTTGAAACTTTCCAACTGTCCAACTCTGTACCTGTCCAAATGACTGAGTTTCCATTGAAACTGATCTACTTTGTCCTGTTGCCCCATTTAAAGGTGCATTAATTTTTTTTCTCATTATAAAAGTTTTGCACATAAATTGAACAGTACATTTGAAAAGTATGTTAACAACCATGTACAGTCACATTGAGATGCCCTAATAAAAGGCTATTTTATTCCACATAGTGTCAATTCATTTTGAGATCACATGACCAATGAATATTATTTACTTCATCTCAGTAATCTTCCTGCTATTAAGACAAATGTATTATTTTATTATTATTTTGCATACTAAATGAACCTGTGAACCGTGAACAGTGCAGTAACTGAAAACGTTCTAAATGAGGCCTCATCTAATCTATGCTATCTACATGTTAGCATAAGTCTGAGGAGACTATCATAGCAGCAGCAGCAGACAAAAAACTTCTCAACTACTCAAAATTAAGCAACAGCCGAGTTATCAAAATGTTCCAACGTTAATGGTAAAACACTTATTTATTTCAAAACACAAGAAGTATGCCAGCACAAAATCTGCATCCCGCCTCAGCGTTCTGTATAAGCCTATGGCAAATATTTATTGACCTTTAAACCTTTGTCTCACTCTGACAGTAATTGCTGCTGGCCAGCTCAGCAAAAAGAGTTTCATCACTGATGGGTCAAAGGTTGATAGATGGACATTACTCTGGCCTATTGCTCCCTGACAGAATGAACAGAGGACACAGCTGAAGGTGAAACAACCATTAGAAAGCTTTTGAAGAAGAGCACAAAACCAGCAAACTCATTAAGAATGTGTGACCTTTACACGATTTAAATTAATGCATTAAAAAACTAACTATTCTAAACACATAGAATTGCAGGCCATGCAGTTTTACAAATAAATGTATGTGCTCACACTTATCACATAATTCGTTTAAGGACAAAGTGCAGTAGTGTGACATAGAGCTATAAACGAATGACTGTCCACATCAGTCACTAAAGCTTAATGATCTTCTATGCATCATCAAATTCCGTTAAGCTATCTACTATATCACCAGTTCAGTCATTAAACAAATGAAAACGATGTGCACTATATAAACGCTGTTCTGCATGTATCTGACAGCTCCATGCAGAATAAACCATCATGTCAGCCAATTCAAACAGACAGACAACGACTGTGACACGCAGTTTTCTATTATTCCTCTTTGTCACAGCATGCACTGATGGATAAACGTCAAGATCGCCCCGCTTTTACCTTGTGTCTGTTCACAAACAGGTGTTTAGTACTTGCTCCTCGGAGTCCTCTTACTACAGCCTGACATGCCATGGATGCCGCCATGTTGAACCGGAAGCGAGTCCTGAAGCGCTGACACGTTTTGTGTGTGTGTGTGTGTGTGTGTGTGTGTGTGTGTGTGTGTGTGTGTGTGTGTGTGTGTGTGTGAGTGTGAGTGTGAGTGAATGGTGCTGTAGAGTGACGTTTATAAAACTGAGTTACAGGTCTTGAGAAATCTGTGTGTCATGCTTAATCCAGGATTTGACTATTTACACCTCTGTTATCTGCGTTAACAACAGTTTATTAAATAGTTTATTACGGTATTTTTTGCATGTTAAAATGCATATGTAAATACAAAAATACATCATATGTAAATACATGTGTTAATACGTAAAAAAGTATATATGATGATCCATATGTAGGTGTCTATAGGTATATGTATGTACATATATATCATTCTTTATATAAATATATATATATATATATATATATATATATATATATATATATATATATATATATATATATATATATATATATATATATAATATGTATATATTGTACATACATAACATGTATGGGTAATTTACACAAATACAAAAGCATGACCGCTGCAAAACTACAAACAATTAATTACTCATCACACTTCATCATATTTACCATACTTTAATTATTTATTAATAATTCACAATAAAACTAAATGTAAAAAAGTATGAAAACTATAGTCAAGTATTCAGTATTTTGTTGTTATAAGTCTGTTTTAGATAAAAATCTATAGACATATGCCTATGTATGCTATAAGCATTGCAATCTGTGTATTTCTTTATCTTGAGTATTTGTTTGCTATTCAATGCCGTATCTTGAGTTCATTTACATACTATTCACAGCTGAATGCTTTAATCATGTCTCCACTAATCAAATACTCTGTCAAACGATGCGTCTCCACTATCACTCATACAGAAGGATCTGTTGTGTATCTATCATGAGCTCTTCAGTAGATTAACTGAGACCCAGTCCAGCTGTTGGCTTCCATCACACCAAGTCAAGACCAGATAAAACTGATCAACATAGAAGGAAGATCATTTCATCATGGGAATGCCAAGATGGAGGCTTGATAGACTGTATCTGCTTATCTCTGGCCCTCTAAACCTTATTGCTCATAGTGAGTTCCTGAAGTGTTGATCAGAATGAGGTTCCATTCACACGCATACACACACAATCTATCTGTTCTCACTCTCTATCTCTATTCTCTAAAGCACTCTCTGACATCATAAAAGGGCAGGAAGGGCAAAATGATCATAAAAATCTGTGATTATGACAGAGAGACATTTGCTTCAAACTAATCTGTCAGCAGAAACCCATTCAGAGAGGATGAAGAACCATTCCTGGAGAACACAGGAGCATCTTTTTTTTTCTTTCTCTCACATGCTTTTTCACGCTATGGTCACATAAACAAGCTTCTGCCCCCTCAATAGACCTTATTCACAGACATGATGACTGCTGCAATAATTAATTTCCTCAATCTAACTTTTTGTTTTGTTTTGTTTTGTTTCAAAAGTTATAGGAATGTAAAAACAATATTTGCTATGGCCTTTCCTATACCTCTATAGAAGTTTACCCCTTTCTTGTTTACAAAAGTCAATGTAAGTCAAAATATTTGGCATGAACTCAACAGCACGGGGCAACAACTGCTTTTTATTATTTTTTAATTTATATTTTCTCATAGACTGTGCAATGCAAACTCTGTCCAGCTATTTTAAATGGGCGCAGATCCATATTTCATAGTGTGCTGTATTCTTTACCTTTTACCCATTTAAAATCCAGCCATACACAAACCAGAGTTGCAGACTATGCACAATATCCCAATGTGTCAACCAAGCTGTCTTTTTCAGGGAGGATGTTTGTTTCATAGTACAAGAGCTGTAATATGGTAATGAAGCTGACCTGAACTTAGATGTTTAATAAAAGTGTGAGGATTCTCCTCAGCCCACCGAACAAAGCTTTTCGCATTTCATACTGCATTGATATGCAGCACTTATTCAAACATTTATGCTTGGGTCATATTTTTTCCATAGAAGTGTTTTGTATTTACATTTAAAGCTTTTTTAGTCTTGTGGTCATTCACCTCATGAATGTCATTTATTGTTTCAGGTTGTTGTTTTATTCTTTGACATGCTAAAGAAATAGTGTATCCAAAAAGACAATTCTGCCATTGTTTACTCACCCTCATGTTGTTTTAATACCTGTATTTAAACCTGTAACTTTATTTCCGTATACTAGAACATTGTAACTTATTTTTTAAAGAATATCCTGGACACCCTACACATACTGTAATGAAATCTCCAAGATGAAAATGATTATTTTTCATTATCTTAAAGGTAAGTAATTATGGCATTTTTATTTAATTGTAGTATTGGAACAAATCAATTTTTAATTTACCCTATTCATACCAAGTTTTTCTTTCATTTTTTGTTTTGAGAGCTGTCCAGTAATCCTACTATCGAGAAGAAATGTGTTTCATGTCCACTTCCCTTGAGACGTGTAGCCCCAGATGTTGCTCTGCAGTGATGTTACACCTCCTGTGCTTTCAACACTGTGAGAACACGGATAGCTAGTGGTGCGAGAGCTTGTAAATTATTTCATAAGTAGTAAGTTGCTGCTTTCATTTGGTGTCAGCTCCCTCTCGACTGGGCCTAACAGCATCAAATATCCTATGCTACGCTTGCCTGAGCCAACGACATACAGCAATTCTTAGGGCCCTCCCCCACACTTCTTGTGCCCCGCCCACAAGCATCTCTGAAGTATGACTGATACAGACAGACAGCTATGTTATTTTTGGTCAGTCCAGCCCTCTTTTAAATTCTTATCATTAGATTTTGTATATTTTATGCAGAAATCTGAGCAGATCTGTGAATATATATATATTATTTTTTTTTTTTAAACAATAGTTCCCGTGTGATTTTAGGACAATTAATCATATGTTTTAAGAGTTTAGTTTTGTTTAGCCACAGTATGTGTTGCATTGCCATTCAAACAAATTCACAGAATCAGTATAAGTAGTAATCCTAATATGCCTGGCACCAACTTACCAGCTCTTCAGCAAAAAAACTACTGGGCAAATACTATGTCACTTAATTAATAATCATGCACCATCTTGTTAATTTGCCACCACACAGCCCCATATTTCCAAGTGTACAGGACATACAGGAATATTTCATACACCAGTGGTTTGAAGATGAGTGGAGAGTCTATTCTGTCTTCCTTTGTACAAGCAACACCGTTGGGAGGTACAATAATGGCCCAGACGGATGCTGCATGGGCTTTAGATCACATGGCATCCTAACAGAGCCTGGTGTATCTATTTCTCTCTCTGATCAATGGGTTTAATCCGTACACCCAGGTAGCTGAATGGACCCGCACTGCAGTTCCACAGAAACCAAGCACATCTGGTCCTCTCATTGAACATCACTGAAGCTCTGACAGCAAGGAACTACTGGCCTCATTAGTTAAAGGAAAGAGAGAAGAAGAGAGAGAGAGACGCCCAATTTCACTTTCCCTCACAGCTTGGTTCTCCAAACACCAAAGCCCTCAAGCGCACTAAGCCTCTTACCTCCCTCCGTCTCGCTCTTTTTCCTTCTCAAACCAGTTCTGAAAGTCCTGTCTGCTCAGATACACCCTAACCCACTTTAAAAGCTATTCTCCTCCAGCTTAATGCAAATAAGGCCATTTCATTTTACTATGCTGGCAGTACGTCTCCCCCTATAAGAATAAAAACAGTGGCACACTCTATCTGCGCACAGGATGTGGTTTCTTTAAAGCCATGACGATTTTTCTTTTGGAGTACCACACTGACCACTAAGGGCTGTTAGAATATTTCTGTGCCGCTGCAAGTATATAAAATGCAGTTATAATCTGCAAACGAGGTTTTCATGTTCACATGTAGTGTCTGTGAATGTTTGCTCACCAACTGGCATTGGATGGCCATAAGAAAGCCTTTATTTTTTTATCCACAACAACACAGTATGATGGTGTTGCACAGAACTGCTGACTCAACAGCGCACGCTTGTTCACATAAAACTTAAACTTGCCAGCTGAGGGAAAAATAAACCCCTCTTATGGACATGAAGTATTGTAGAACTGGTGCTGCATACACCTTTAAGATTCCAAGCATAGATAATAGTCTCTCAGACTTATGTTTCTGGCTTAGAGGAGATGCACATTCCAAAAGGACAAAAAACCTGATGTTGAATCCATCAGCGATGTCACATGACCATTAATTAGCCTTCTAGAGTCTCTGTCTAGTGTCAAATCTTTCACAGGAACATGCTAAATCACTCTCATTGCCGCCTCAGCATTGATTTCGAACTCATATTCAGCCACTAGATGTGATTTAATATGGCAGCATACGCGTACACAAGAGCAGCGTGCATTTATATTCAGTGTTCAGCTAAGGGTTCGACCGGCTGCGTAGCCGCAATATAGCCCTGCCAATCTATGTAAACAAATTCAAGGTTTTCCATGCTATAGCTCCTAAAGGCATAACCACAGAAGAATTCAGAAGAGCAATGTGCAAAATGCTTTGTAGGTATTGCTGCTTCACATTGCAGCTTATTTTGACTAAGGACCACCTACTTGACTGCCAGAGTTTGCTTTGTTTAATGTATCATTTAGTGACAGGTTTTTCTAAAGTAGATTATAGCACACAATAAATTGGCCAGAAAAACTCATTGAAATTACTGCACAGCAGTGTTGCTCCAAATGTGTCTGGAGTTTGTGATTTCTGTGCATCCAAAAGTAATAAAAACAGAAATTATTTTACAAACATAAACTCAGCAAAGCAGAATATACAGTCCTGCATATCTTGTATCTAGTTTACTTTCTACTAAGTGCATTAAACAAGACTCTGCATATCTTTCAAACATTTGATGCTACTAGCCTGACAAATGTGAGTAAAAAGGGTTTTGAACTATAGAAAATTAAATTTTAAACTTTTTAAAATCTTTAAAAAGGATGTCGGCAGTCATATAAAATAGGGGAAAGCTTCCATAGAGCCTAAAATCTAAGTGTGACCTCTAAAAAGATTTTTCATCTTGTCACATGCATGCTTCAGTAATGGGGAATTGTGTATGGTTAGCTGTTTATAAGTATATCATCAGTGTGTGATAGATTATAAGGGCAACACAACTTACCCACTGTCTCATCTTACCCCACCATGGGGGTGTGGCTATATGTGTCCCTGACTACCTTATAAAGTGGTCTCTGAAACATTTGAGTATCAAAACTGTCCTATTGGATCACCTAAGATGTTCATAAAAGGTGTGAACAGGGTCAAAGCATTTTGTCAAAAACCTATTTGTAATCTAAGGTGTAATTTTAAATTTTCTTGTTCTTTCTTCGTTTGTCCTTGACAAAACAGATGAAGTCATTCACCTTCCATAAATGAGTAACAGCTGCTTGAGCTATGGGCTGCACATTGAGTAAAACAACATTGAGAAAATCATCTATTTCAAGAGATTTGTGGAAACAGATTGAGCTCTGGTTGTAAAGCATTGAATCCGCTGCTACAGTCTTTGAGTTCCAGAACTTAGAGCATAGTGTCGACAACACCAAGGTCATGGGTTCAATTCCCAGGAAACACAACTGATAAACAGTATACCTTAAATACACCATAATTTCTTTATTTATTTATAATATCATACAGTTCCCAGGCACAAAGTGGGTATTAAACGGTGGAGGCTTGGCATGGATGAAAGATATGAGAGACCCATTAACCTTGTTATGTCACTGTGAGCAGAGGAACCTCTTTCACTATCTTAAGCTTCATCACTTATGGGCCCTTGGGGTCCTGCAACTAATTAACCTTGTGAAGGCAGGCTCTGTTGTAGTGGGCTGAGGAGAGAATTTTAAGAAACCTTTCAGAGGGCCATTAGCAACAAGATTAACTTATCCAACTTTCAAGTGGATTTTTGACACAAAACCAATATTTATTCGAACTCACACCACAAGCACGTGGGCCTCTGAATCCAAAGTGACAGGGTTTTCTGAGGAAAGACAACCCCCATGAGGGCAGCTGTTTGGCAAGTCTATTATGGGGATGTATGATGCTTTTGTTTAGAATATCAATGGACGAGACATCATTGACATCATGTTTATGGCCTTTAAATGCTTTAAATGTTGTGTAGCGGTCTGAGCAAAGATGCGGAAGGTGTGACTTCAGACCTCTGAGGTAAATGAAAATACAAACATTGAAAAAAGTAAAAAAGGGTACTAAACATAAAAAGGGTACTAAAATGTCCTGCAGGGAAGGTAGTGTGTCCATTGGGTCCAAGGTGAAAGGAGCTTGATAAAATTGAAGCAGTGCTGAATGAGTTTTATCCAGGTAAGGGGCAAAGTCTTGGGAGTGCCACGGCCTCCCCTCATGCTCATATTCCAGGAAAATAGGTCCGACACCTTAAATCCCACCCCGCTTCCTTCCTGGCCCTGCACGGGCACCAGTGTGCATGCACAATGACAAGACTGGTGTATGAGAGAAGATGTGCCAGGAATTTAAAAGGGAGCAGTTTTGAGACATGATTACTGTTAGGTAAGCCTTGCCACTCTGCCATAGTTGTGCTGTTAGAGCGCTTCTTCCTCTCTCATGCCAGGTTGAAGGGAGGTGATAGATGGTATGGGGATGGCGTCAGACAAGACACTGAAATCAGGGGAGGTGTTTGTTCTGTCACTGGCACCCTGGCTGTGCCCCAATTTCATTTACTGTATCACTGTATCAGTAATGATGATTCAGCAGAATTTTAAGGCATCTTCTTGTAAAGCACAAGTTTTCATAATGCCAATAGTAATTGACAATGGTTGCAGAGAACTGGACATTGGCATTTTTCAATCACTTTTTTAATAATATTACCATGCATTTTGAAGATGGTACCATAGTAATACCATGTTTTTAGTTATGTACCCTGCTAATTTCATTGTCACACGATGCAATTAAACAAATGCAGCAAACCTTTAAAGGAATGGCTGTGACATTCTGAGAATGTTGGGCAGAGCGGTGTCAGGATGGAGCATGTACAGAGACTTTCTGCACCTCATGCATAATGCTCTTTGTGTTTTAGACACAGGTTGGCTAGGCTGAGGAGTCAGAGGGGAGCAGAGAAGAGTGGAGGTGATGGCAGGGGAGCTCCTTCAGAATCTCAAACAGCCCCCCTTCCCAACCCCTCTGCGTTCTTTTTTGGAAACGGCCAAGAGCGTTAATGTAGCCTTTTTCTGTGGCAGCAGAACAGAGGCAAATGCCTCCCGTGGGTGTTATTTCAACCCTTGTTCATTTTACTCTTTTTTTCCCTCCACTCACTGTTGTTCAGTCTGATGCATTAACTTGCAATCTCGTGAAAGTGAAGCTGAAAAAATGACTGTTTTGACACAATCTTAATAGTCATTTTCACGCAAGATTACTTTCTCTCAGAATTGTGAGTCAGTGTGTCAAAAGAGCAGCTTATAAAACCGAGAAACTAATAAATCTGCGTACAAATCGGCAAATTCTGATTCACTTGTGCTCATCTACATCCCAAAACAATTATAATTGTAATTATGGTGTTGCAAATTATGTAGTTTTTTCAATTATTTTAAAGAGCCGGAAGAGAAATAAAAAAATTCAAACCCATGCGCTGCCATAATTCTGAAATACATCATCGGTTCCTAGCATGTATAATGTACTATAAAGTATTATATAAAAACATAATTAATAATTATAGTATATTATTATATAATGCCACACAGTCCATTAGCCCATGCTCCTGCATCCATAACTGCATGCATAATTAATTGTCAGCCCTTTTATTGCAGATGAAGTTGTTTTCCCTGGTGTGCAAATTAAGCGGAATTGCAACAAAAGGAGCCAAATGGAAGCCATGTTGATCTTTCACGTCTAGAACTCATGCAAATGCCCTGAACTGAACTATATGCCAGGAAGACAGTTAACACACAGGCCTGGAGGTGGGCCTACAGGTACACCCTCGGCTGAGAGCTCCTATCATGGGCAAGGTGAGAAGGGACATGCCCCTGTGTTTGACAGAGCCCAGGGCAGCATTCTGAAGGACAGATTACTGCAGAGCTGTTCAGGGAGGGTCTTAAGATTTGCACCATATTCTGGATCCATGATTGTGTGTTAGTGTCTGTGCATAAAGAGTGGTGGAAAATAAATTAAATGAATATGAGATTATGCAGTCCTTGATGTAAATTAGAACCCATTAGAAATTCATTAAACACTCTCCAGAACACAAGGCTGAAATATGACTCCATGCATAAGGGGGCATTAAAAGAAAGTTCATGAGTTTAAAAGATAGCAGTGGGTAAAAGGTCGGGCAGTTAAACTAAATTAGATGATCAGGAGGGATGGATAGACAGATGAACAGAGGAAGAGATGGATGGATGGATAAGATGAGAAGCCATCATTACTGGAAAAGTGGGTCATTTTTTCAATATTAAAATTATTTTTTCTATCCCTGCTTAATATGCAAAGACTCTGTAAACCCTAAACTTGTCATTGATTAAAACACAAGGCTGTTCTAATTAAACATTTCTCAAAGGTTTGGAATAACTCAAATATCTCTTTTCCTGCACTTTTTTGCCTAAAAATTCAAAGCATTTTTAAGTGTTAATAACTCAAAATGATCAGTACAAAATAATGTGAAGAAAACCAGTAAACCCTTGCTTAATTATTGCTTGGTCAAAGCATAAGAACGTATTGGAGATTTTAAGTAGTTGTTAAGAGGTCAGAGGGGTGCTATTTTTAGCATTATTAATGCTTTGCTGCAAATATTATTTTTCTGCAGCAATTAGTGTTTGCTTTTGTTTATATGCACCCTGTTGCATACACATTGTACATTGTACATTGTACAATACATTGTATTTATCTCTACAAAAATGAAGATGCACATAAAAAATGAAGTTTGTGTTTCTGTGGGGACTCAAGTTCATTCGATGACTGACATGGAGTCAGTCACGATTTCTTTTCTGTGCTCTCAGTTACAATATGTTTTCTTTTGAAATGAGTGAGTGGAAGCAATACTGTAATTGCAAAACACCCATAAATGCAGGCACATAGCTGAAAGCATGTATAAAGAAAATTAACCTATACTGTAATGATATGTTGCATTGTTATTAGAATGCAGGTCTCCTTTAGGTTGCCTCAGTTATTGTGTACCCTCCTCAGCTTGCCTGTCACTGTTTCAGACAGGCTGTTCCAATAACCTCTGCTGTTCCTGCAATATAACACAGCCTGGATTCTATAAATTGAATTTCAGTGCAGCTATGATGTTTGTTTATTTGTATGTGTCTTCACACATGAAGCAGATAGATATCAGATTGCATACAGCTCAGGCTGTGCTATTAAATGTGATTTTGCATGTGTGACTACACTGTGCGTGACTGTGACTGCTTTCATTCTCTTCATTTATTGGTTTTGTGTGTATTACAGTCTATGTATTATACTCTGTTCATCCAGACTTATGGTAAATCCACACTTACGGCTGCATCATTTCTACCATACTGTACATTGCCATATATATATATATATATATATATATATATATATATATATATATATATATATATATATATATATATGGAAACTTACCATTAAAAACATAATTTTAGCTATATCAGGTGAACATAGTAAGTTTTAAATAATTGCACTAACTTTGAGCAGGTTGCCATTATTTCATGTTCTCTGGTCTTGTAAAATAAAAAATTAGCAATATGTGAAGATATTTTTAGTTGGTCTCAATCTAAGTTTCAACATTCCATCCTGATTGAAAAATGACTAAAAATGACATTTTTAGATTCTTAGAAGGTTCACACTCATGTCAGGCAGCCCTCAATTCCTCAATGAGCAATGGCTTTACCTCTTTTTTTCCATTCGGTAGGCAATCTGTTCATTTTCTTGCCATTACGTAAATAAGAAACTTTTAATTAATAGAATATTCATGCCTTAGCTTGACCACAGCGTACTTACAAACGTCTGAAATGGTTTCTCAAAGAAAGTATTGTAAATTGCAACACAAGTTATACAGTTTAAAAGGTTGTGAATAACAAAAACCTGGTTGGATCTAGACTGTATAATAATAGACTTGCAATTCATTCACTTCCTTTTTGTATTCTGTCAATTTTAATAAAAACATTCCCTTTACTGTATAGCACCATACATTTCTTAGTCCAGATTTTGTATGTTATGTAAGTTATTGTTGATGGCAAAATTAATTATAACTTGAATTTTTTTTAATGCCAATTTAATTTGACACATACCACTTAAGGCTGAACGGAATTAAATCAAATTATAAATATGCTAAAAATTGTCTTTGAGCTCTGTCATTGGATGTGCACAAAAAACAACAGCTTCACTTTACTTACATTGCATTTAATGAGCTCTGCATTTGGCATTCCGAGCACTCCTGCAGTAGATGCACTTGTGTGTGTTTTGATGATTAGAAAACTTCTAGAAATAGCTCCAGTATATAAAACAGGAGAGAATAAAGCCACTGTGACGTTCTTGGCCGAGAGGTCCTCTGCTTTCATGGGGAAACTGTGGAGGTGATTGTGAATGGGCCTATTGTTTTTGAAATGAAGCGCCCACATCCAAATCTCCAGTGCTCGGGAAAAACAAGCCAGCGTGTGTACAGGAGCCCTTTCACCTGTAACCCTCCTCCTCAGATGTGCGGCAGCATATGTCCCTGGTGCCCTTTCACCTGGAAAAACGCAGAGAGATGTCATGACGTGAAAACAACAAGCATAAAGCTGGAGGAAAGTAGACAGAGAAGGCCTTGATAATTAAGACACCAGCTGTCATGGTTTGTTATGGAACCCACCAAGGTGGTGTTTAAAGTGACAGGGGATTGACATGAAACTCTGGTGAGCCCACAGTGGTTGGTGACTGTTGAGTGCTGAGTGGGTGTTGTATCCAGTGTTTCTGATGCTATCATTATGATATTACCAAAGAACATCCTTGCCTGTCTTGCTTTTATTAAACAAAAATCCATGACCAAAATTTGTGTGTTTCTTGAACCTTTAAGATAACACCCACAATTATTATCAGAGCGCCACACCACTTGAGAGATGCAGCAACTTACCATACATATAATATTTGAAATATAGCATCTGTGTTTCTCCAGAGCAGATCTTCCTCATTGAAATTCTTCATGTGTCATGTAGCATTTAATGGGAGTCTTGATGATTACAGATCGGGAGGCTGGGAGTTCCCCAGGTGTGTAATTGCAATTCTTCTTCTTTTTTGCTCATCTGTGGAAGAATTTGAATTAAAACAGAATCCATTAAAAATATGGGTAAAAGCGTCTTTGTTGAATTTGTTTTATTTTAGATTGTTCCTGGCTTCCTTTCTTTGACCATGTTTTTTGTGCCACCAAACCCTTTTTTATATATATATTTGTAGATTTAAGGGATTTGGCTGAATGGGGCTAAAGAATATGGTGCTGTCCCCACAACCCCCCCCCCTCCCCCTCCCCCCCACTGTTTATGACAGGTATTCTCAGAGGACAGCAACTCATTTTTGGAACCATGTAGTGTAGAGATGGAACCATCCCATCTCTGTGTGCTTAAACTCCACCGGGGCCAAAGACACTGCCGGGCAACCTCCAGCTGACCTTCCCAGGGTCTCTTTGTACGGGGCTGTACTCCCCTCCTGTGGCGCAGCAGGACTGGACCACCATTGGGAATCCTAAGTGCAGGCTATAAAACTTTGTCAGGCTCTGATCACTGTGCCAAAACAGCTGAATAGCCTGGACAGAGCTTATAAAACCAGTGCTTTGTGACAAACTTTTGTCTAAGATTTTAAGTTTAAGCATGAATCATAGTCTAACATTGCATTATAATGTGAAATTGTCTGAAATTGTTTTTTGCTATTATTTTTGTATTTGAATTTTCAAGAGATTTGAAGGGATTTAATGTGGCCCCACAAAGCATTTGAACATTTAGGGCAGACACAAATGTATGAACTTTACCCTGTAAAACATAACATAAAAATAAAAATGTTGCGTTTATTTTAAAGACAGATAGCACAAGAACACTTTTCATGCATAACATTTCACAAAAAGAACTACTGGAAAATCAGTTCACCTTAAACTAACTCAAACTGACTCATCTGGTTAAAAGTTATTGCAAAAATGGCTTAGATAAATGAAGCTAGTTCCTAGAAAAGGTCTAGCACCATTTGTTTACTAATGCCACTTGGTTTGATATTTTGTTAACTAATCCAGTGACATTCATACTTTTCTAGCATGCATTAAGTGTCAATGTATGTAGATCGTAATGGATGTGACCTTATGTGTATTATGAAAAGCAACAACTGGAAATGTTTTTAATTAAGTTACAGACATTTTAAAGATTCACAAGATAATAAGCTATGCCTACAGTATGTGGAACTATAACCATAGCTTGGTCTAACATTCCTAGAATGAGGTTTTAAGGTTAGAACTTGCTTTGCTAAAATCAATGTCTTGTTTAGTATTAACTGACAGGGTCTCTGATTGGGTTCAAAGCTAACGTACAGTATATCCTTCTGTTGAACAAAAGACCACAATAGAATTCTCTTCAATAAATGAGTCTGACAAACAAACCTTTGTTTTTTTGCTTGCTTCCTGTTATTCTTTTTCATGTCAGTGTAACCATAGTCTTCTAAAAAGACTTATTTTATTAGATTACTGTCCTTTTATCTATCTATAAATTTTGGATCAAATTTTTAGCAAATTGTTGTGTTTGCATCAATGTTATCATGGGCTGCTCCAACCAGACCTGTGGACTGGGGTAATCCATACAGTCTATAGAAAACATGATGCTTAATCTTATAAGCATCATGCTTATACTTTTAAAATATAAAGCATAAAAAAATAGTGCTTCTGTCAATGATACTTTAATTATTCTCTCTTAATGAGTCTGATTTGAACATTTCTTTTATCAAACATTATAACTTATAGCAGGTGAAACTGTTGGAATCCACATTTTTGGTTTATAGTTACAGCAAAATGTTGCAATAGATGTCATTTTTGGGAGTGGTTTTGGGGGTGGATCCTGCATTACTTGCACACGTAATAATATGATGTTCATTTCTTTTTCTAATAGATAAAGCAATGAGTATCTGTGCACTGGTGATATTTTCCTTTCTTATTTTACTTCTTTTAACACACGCTCTTCACCACAGACGATAGAAAGAGTCTCTAATCTGCAGGCCATTTGCAGGTAAGGCTCAGGTGCTGAAGGACACTGCACCATAGCTTTTCTTCATCTCCGTAGGCAGAAATCAGATGCGCTCGGTTCAGCGCGGTGATGCCGTGTGTACGAAACAGCAGAGTTGGAACAAATCCTCAGGGGACTGAAAGAAGTCAAAAATGAAAGAAGTCTGCGTTTTATCGAGTCTGTGACAAACAGCATGATCCAGTAACAATGTCGACTATGGCCGCAATCCAAACGGGTTCTCATGAGTTCTGCATGGGTCTGTTTCACACTGCACACGCAGCCACAGAAGAGCGCCAGCACAACTACAGAGGCAGCGTTGACAGCGTTTGTACTTCATAAACTGTGCGCTCTATGCAAAACAATTTCAGTATTTAACATCTATTAATGAAAAATAGTCTATAAATCTACAGTCATAAAATTAATAAATACTGTTTTGAATTATATGCAAGTAATCCGGCCTACTATTTTGCTTAATAAATGTAAATGATGCACAATGTTGTAGTTCTCCTGTAGCTCAGTAGTAGAGCATTGCGTTAGCAGCGCAAGAGGTACTAAGAAAATGTGTCTGCATTTTGCACGTCTGCCAAATGCATAAATGTAAATGCACAAGGTTGGTTAATAAATAGAACAAGGTTTAGGTTTGCACTTACATAGTGTGTGTGTTTCTTTCCTGCAAACAGTATTATTCGCTATGTACCTATTTCTCAAGAGCATTGCATTAGCAGTGTATGAAAGATGCATGTAACATCAGTTGTACTCAGGTATGTTTTTGTGCAATAATACAATTAAGCTGCCTTTATTTATCAGACTGAATACTTCATGCAGGCAGTTAACAGTTATAATCAACAACAGCCACCCTCTCCTGGCTCCTATTCAAATTTGTCTGTAAAGTAAGACATTTGCCCAAGTATTACAGGGCATTCACATATCAGTCAGACATTGTGCTTTTGTTTTTGGACTATATAACACATCCATACACAGTGTTGATGGTCACTGAGGGAACTGCTAAATGAATCTGGAGTCAATGGCAGATGCTGCATAATGGCGGCCAAATGTGAGTGTAGCCACCGGGAGAGTGGATACTGGGACCCGAGCCGCATGTGTGGAAACAGCTAGTCGTTCACCATCAGCCACTGTCTCCTTATTGAGGCATCAATCGCTTCCACCAACATCATGTAGGGCCAGAGATAAAGCTCTGTCCGACTAAATCAGATAAAATTGTGAGTGAATCTGTATAAGAGCCATAATGGTGAATAGAGAAGAACCATGTCTCTTTATTCAGCTAACCTGATTACACCATTTTCACACTGACGGACGTGTAGTTTAATCTAGAAGCAACACCTGTGCCTCGCTGCAATGCAAATAAATGATGCATTAAAGAGCTGCATAGGATTTGAGGAGGCTACTTGCACAAAGGTGACCTCTGGAGATTCCAGAACAGAGTACTGCCTGGCCAACAATGGCTTCAAAGGGGCTTTCGTCACCAGATCCTCATGGAATGTTGATTTTGTCTTAATCTATGAGCTGTGAAGGTGATGAAGACAAGGATAAAAGGTGAATTTCGTAGACACAAAAGCAAGAGCAACAAAGCAAAACATCACAGAGGCAGTGATTAGTACTCATAGTGTTTCTATGCATCTGAGCAGTCTGTTATTGAGTGAAAGGCGCCTGTTTCCTCCAGAGAGACTGTTAGACTGAGTACCAGGGTCCCACTCAAAGCCATTTGATCATGTCTAGTAATGGCTAATTTCCTACTCTTGCTATGTATTGACAACCAACTAGCCTTGAGTGCAAAGACAGTGAGATGTATGCTAGTCACGATGAGTGTGAAGAGTCAAGCTTCTTCCCTCCTCTTTCTCTTGCCCTACCTGATGAGACAGTAGTCCTCAAAGCTGTCTGGGCAAAAGATTAACACTCTGTCCAGGCTAAGTGCACTTTGTCACAGTGCTGAAAAGTGGAAAAGGAAAGCAGGCAGCAGTACACCATAAACTTGTTTTATTACATGGCACAGAGGCACATCTATAGACTTCATGCTTTTAATTAATGGCCAGTGTGCTGCCACCCATTTTGAGCATGGCAGCAGAGTCAGTGTGTTGCATTGTGGGCCAGTTTTTACAGAAACCAATATTTTCACAGTTTTCATTGCAATGTTCAGTATCAGTGCCCTCTTTATCTTAGTAAAGAGTTCTGTATGTGATATATGTATCAAAGGGTCATTTGTATAATATCCAATAAGATGTAGATGCAAGTTACATTGCGGCTGTGTTTTGCTACTTATGGAGAGCATTTGATTGGTCAGGAAGCTAAAAGTGACAAATTAGTCATCAATATTGTTTTCTGCAAGAGAGAAACTAAACATTTTTATAAAGTTTAACTTTTAGGAGCACACTAAAAGTTGACTTTAAAGATTACAAATATGGATTTAAAAACAAAAAACTCACATTTCTATTGGATGGCCATAGAAGAGGGCAGGAAACAGTGAGATAATACATGGTAAAAGCATCTGTAAAAGATGGGGTTTAAGATACAATGAAAAATACATAGGAGACAGGTAGAGGATACACTTCAAAGGCTCTTCACAAAGACAGGAGGATGGCAGCACATAAAACTTTTATAAGCACTGTAAAAGTTAGATTAAAAAAGGTCCAGCAAAACAAAAAAGAATCTTTTAGATGGATAACTTGTCATATGTAGCTTAAACCATATTTTTCCAGCAAATCCTCAAAATATGTACCATCGGATCAGAGTTTGATGCCTCTCATGTCCATCTCTCTAAATCTGAAATATTTCAATAGCATCTAATGAATTATAAAACAGTGGAAACAATGAAAAACAATGACAATTGAAAGGTTATAGTTTTTTCTCCATGTGTCATTAATTCTCAAATCTCTGACTGTGTCCAATAACCTAGGATCTATTTCGTAGACGTGACTTTGAGGGAAAAGTGTCAGTAAGGGATAAATGCTCTTGAATCCTGAGTCTGAGTGGTGGAGGAATACGTGAAGGATATTTTTTGGCTGTGTTTTGTCAAAACCAATAGATCTGCACCTGTAACTGCTGCTGCCGGAGCCTCTGGAACACTTAGAGCCCAGCAGCATTGATTGGGATTGAGGGAGTCTGGGATTCTGTTGATCACGCCTGTAATTGCTGTAAGGGGTATTTTATTAAACTGCTCAGACATTTTGGTGCCAAGAGTCAAAACCTTTTTAGTACACAATGAAACGTAACCCTTCCCCAAAGACCACCTGTGAATATAGGTTGCTCTGTGGCTTAATGTGTAGAATAATATTACGAAATATATTATCTTTTTAATTCATGGGCTATTTTTCTTTAATTTACGGTCTAGCGAAGGTAATGTGGGTTTTCTTTTACAAATGCACATTTTAAAAGCAACATCGGTTAAATGCATTCTAATTTAAAAGTATTCTAAGTTGAATATAGAGGACTGTAATAAATAAATAAATAAAATCCATGAACAAAAAAAACACACATAAATGTAGAGAAAAAATCAACTCGATACAACCAGGAAATTAACACCTGGCACCTACCTTTCGCAAAGAGTAATGCTTATCATTTTCTCAATGACGATGCTTGGATGACACGACGCACGCTTAAGGAAACATGATTATGTTTATGATTATTATATTTGCAGAACAGACAGAAGAAAAGCAGACGATGCGCGTGTCAGATTTGCTGTCGGAATGTTTGTCGGCGTGCTTGACGCATGCGCACATCGCGAGCACTTCCCGAGATCACGCAGTTGAGTAGCTGTCGCCCTTTCTTTGAAATATATAACTTTAATTGCCCGTGCACTTTTTGTTTTAATGCATTGTTTTAATATTCGAAATATGTTGGCTCTATGCTTGAACCTATACGGAGAAAAAGTAAAACATTGTGGTTTTAGGTGAATCGTCATTGTGAATAATAATCTTCATATAGTGCAGAAGATATAACGTGTGGCTGTGTCTGTTAAGCAGAAAACTCATTTGGTACCCAGGGTACATTTGTTTCATACGAATTCAATTCATCTCGTCTCAAATCTTTCACATATTTGGATTTTGAATTATGGATGTTTCCAATCCACAATGTATTCAATTGCAAATCGAGTCTCTGATTGAAAAGTCTGAGCGTAATAAATATCCAATTAGAGTGAGTTTGTTTGAAATGCCCAATACCTTATGTATATGCAAATCCTGTCTGAGGAAAAGCTTACTTATGTTGATGATAGCAAATTTTAATTTCTTTGTGAAAAAACATAGAAGGTCAGCTATCCTAAATTCTAAAGCCTGGAATCACATCATGCATTTTTAATTGGTTAGTGGTAAGATTAGAATTTCACTGGGCTGATCTCTTGTATGCTCATTTTGATTGACAGCCACAAATGCACCAGACAACTGATTTAGGTGGCGAGAAAAAGTAATGTGTGCATTTCTGTATTCTGTGTTTGAATGCATGGGTAACTGCAATAGGTCTGTGCCAATGCCTTTATATATTAAGAGGAAATATCCACTGCAATTGGCATTTTGTTTAATCTTACAATTTACACACAGTTTGTTTATGCCTAACCCTAAATTTCATTCATTGGAATAATGTCTGAGTCTGGAGAATTTTAACTGTCACATAAAATCAAATGAACAAATACAGAGCTGTAAATGATGTGAAATGCTCTGACAAATAAGTTTTAAATAACTATCCTGTCCTTGAGTCATTATATAATGTAACTCTTTACTGTCTACCAGTAGATGTCTCACAGTAGATGTTGACAATCAGTGTTGACATTTTCGTCACTTTAAGTGTCATTTTTGCCTTAAGCCTTTATTCTATCCTGTTGTGTGTATCAGCTGCAGTATAGCACTGTGAGCAAACTTGGATAGAGTCTCATCAGCCGGAACATTGGAGAATGAGTTTCAGTCAGCCTAAAGGAGGATAAAAGAGAATGGTTTTACTGTTAGGAAGTCTGCTGTAGCAGATGGCACTAACTGCTTGTTTCACTTTGTTTCACTGCAGGTTATACAGGTTGGTAACTTGGGCCACAAGGTCTCTAAACTGTTGTACTTTAGTGTATTTAATTTGGTAAGTGTGTGATGGATTCTCAGCCTTTGATATAATACGTTCTGCAGGTATGCAGTTGTTACTTACAGTTTCCCAGCACTTTCAGTTTGTTTGTTTTGGTTTTATTGACACCTTCTCAGGTCCTGTGGCCTTATGGCATAGCAAAGTCTGCTGGTTGCTCTTTTCAGAATCTCAGCAGACGCAGTAGGCTGTGCAGATGTTGGTTACCACTGTACCATGAATATTAATACTACTACTGTAGTATTCAGTATCATGAATACTGAATACCACATTCTACTTATTCTTCTCATACTGTGTAGCAAGGAGGCAACATATTCGGACACAAGAATGTTCACAACCATGAATTGTGTCTCCAGTTAGGTCCCATATTTTGTCCATGAAGCCTCTTCCATGACCTTTCAAAGCATCTAGTATCTGTGTTCTGTTGGACACCCGGTTATGGTAATGAAAAACATTTCCTTGGTTTTAATGATTGGTTCTTGGACAAGAAAACAATTATTCTCCAAGGGAAAGGATAAGCAAGCTTCTGAGATCAAAGCGGGATGGGCGCATTGGGGTTTACGGTAGCTGTGAGCCGCTGATGGAGATGTTGAGTGTTGTCCATTTCGATGAGATTTATGTAAAGCAATATGTGTAATCATCCCCCTCCAAATCTCGCTTTCATCTTGTTCTATGATTAATCAAATAATGTTTGGATGCACAACCCTTCAAATGGAGTGTTTTTGTGAGCCATTATTGTTTGGTTTTGTGTATTCTCAGAACACATTGATAACGACAGTGTACACATCTATGTGTGTGTGTGTCCATGTGTCTCTCAGTAAGGGGTGACTATAACAAGCATCCAACAGCCTTTCCGCTCTTCTGAAGCCAAGATCGGGGATGTGTGTGTAACCACTGGTGGCCCCTTAATCTAGGAGAGTCTCCACAGATGGGCCTGCATCAACTCCCTGGTCATCGTTTACCTGTGTTCTTTCTCTTTCTGTCTGTCCCTGAGTTCTCAGGTGAAATTGTTTTCTTTTGGGTTGTGTGTCTATTTATAGAAAATTCATAGAGAGTGTGTCATAGAAAGCAGCTTTTATGTACTCTTTTAAAATACATTTGACGTACTGTATTGACAGTGGTCACAGCATAAATCTCCTTGCCTAGTACACCCAGTTAATAAATGGAAGATAAGGTGCAAAAAGAGGTCTGCTGATGGCACCACAGGAATGTACAAAGTCATATTATCATAATGCATAGATATATTAGTCAACGTAAAATTGATTTTCAGATTCAGAAAGTGTAGTTACAACATCTACCAGCAGGGGCTAATTGACACCCTGACCACTTGACATTTATAAAGGACTGCCCTTTTTATATATATATATTAATGCTATATTTTATATTTAGCATCTGGAGGTTAACCAGTAATAACAGAGCATCTGAAAGATAACCAATCATAACAGAGAACTCCTAATATGTACAATAGCAAAAGCTTTTATGTGCTCTAAATTGTAAGTGAAAACATGACATTTTGAATACAAAAAAACTCGACAAACATTTAAGTGGACTTAAAATAAACTGGGCTGTTATCTAGTAGATGTTTTCATCTGTAACAGTGCTCCTGTATGTGATTGTGCTTGTTTCCTATAGTGCGTGTTAAATTGTGCACAAATACAATCTGAATATGACATAGTGGATTACAGCACAACTGGTGTTAATCAATACTAGTCAATTTACCTGTGTCGCTAAGGGACTTATAATCCTTGATTGTACATAATCTACCAAAACTTGAACTTTTCAGACAAAGTCAAGAGCACTGAAGTATAACAGACAGACTCACTATGCCTCAGGCAACAGCTGTGAGTTTAATTGGGTTTAATTTATTGTTCGCTCAACAGAGGAAAAACAGCGCAAAACTCCAGTTTGAAAGAACCAAGGAAAAAGAACACAGTGATATGATCTTTGACAGACAGGTTCAGTGTGACTGATTGTGCATCCCTGATGCCCAGAATACACATTTACACTTCAAAGAAAGCAGAATATTTGTTTATTTGGATATTTGGATATTTATATATTTAGGATAGTTTTTATTCCTACTTTGTGAAGTATTTTTGGAGAGATGTCAGGGATGACGAATAAAAACATAAAATCATTGAAAATGTAGAGAGATTCGCTGAGACAGGTGTAAAAAAAACTCCTCTAAGGCCAAACCTTTATAAAGCTCTGTGTTTGGAATCACTTGATTTTAGCACTTGGTGTTCATATAGAATGCAAAGGTTTGTGGGAAGGCAATATTTGTAAACACTCAACAAAGAGGTAAACACTCAACAAAAAGATGCATAATGCTTTGTACTGTCCATAAACCTTAACCACTGCATAATAGAGAATTGTATACAGTAAAAAAAGTATTTCAAAAAGTACTAAATCCCCTCAATCTGTAAACCGAACACACCTTCTACTATGAACAATTCTGAAGCCTAAAAAATATCTCAGCTCACAAGGGCTTTTCTATCTGCTTGTTCAGTCTCTTTGCTGTGCCAGTCAAAAGCAGAAGAACCCAGTGTCCTCCTCCAGTGTCATTTCTGACATCCGTCCTTCTGCATATACACGTCTTCTCAACTGCATCATAAAACAGCTTCAGGGCTGACATTACTGCATCCCATAATATTATACTTGCACATCAATTGATGTGTAAGAAGGGTAAAATCGTTATGATTAACTACTTATTTCTCCAGGTTATTTATGCATGCCCATTACAGGAAAACATGCCTAGAGACACATTGATCCTTTCCTTCCGGAGTAAAAATGTCTTTATTGTATTTCACCTAAGCAGCTCCTTTATCTTGCTTACAGTATTGACATCACAGAGAGGCTGTGTGCAGGATCAGAGCTGGTCCACATTTATGACATTGATGGGTCATAGAGCTGTAATGGTTTACCTGTGATCTGTAGTTCTGATCAAATGAGGAGTGGTCTGGTTACTATGGTTGTGATTATGGATAGGACCAGGGGCTGTTCTAGGCCATATGTGTTTACACTGCAATTTTAATTGAGGAAAACAAAATAAAAGTAACAGATACAAATTGCGCAACTGATTGTATATAGCCTATCTACATTGCATGTGACTGCGTGACAGTTTTGTTAATAGACAGTGTTTGAGAAAACTCGCAAAGGTGTGGGCAATCAAACAATTTATGTATTTGGCATACACTTTTATTCAAAGTGATTTACAGTTCATTTAAAGTATACTTTTTTAGCTTGTGTGCTCCCTGGGAATCAAACCCAGAACTTTAACATTGCCAGCATAATGCTCTACAAGTTAAGCTACAGGGACAATCAGTATGTGCTGAACAGCAGCAGACCTTAGAAGTCACATGGAGAAAGCATTGGAGAGAGTAGATAAATTGGGAGTGATCTAATTGGTCATGCTGTTTCAGTAGCAGTGTAGATAGGATGCCATTTTGCATGCTCTGAAAATCTGTATGTCCATTCGATT
Organism: Chromobotia macracanthus; assembly: GCA_036877525.1. NCBI lineage: Eukaryota > Metazoa > Chordata > Actinopteri > Cypriniformes > Botiidae > Chromobotia > Chromobotia macracanthus. The sequence goes on from JAZGTH010000008.1 coordinate 5,891,934, forward strand.
GTGGGCAAATGTAGAGTCCACCTACATTTATAAGAGGACAGTCTATTTAGTAAGTAAAGCTTAATTTATATAGCATTTATTGTATATAGTCTATATGGTAGAAGATAAAAGAAAGGGCTAAATCAGGCAAAAGGGAAAGTTCTTGTGTCATTCTAAACCTGTTTGACATTTTCAGGAGAAATAAAAATATTGACACATTTTTCCCCATCTAATGAAAGTGAATGAAGACTGAAGCTGTTATTTACAAACATTGCCTAGCATCTCATTTTGTTACATTGAGGAAGATCATACACGTTTGGAACAGACTTTCAAAACACAATTTTTTGGGTGAAGGCTCACTTTAAAATTACAGGGCTGAAAACAAGGATGATTTAACTGGGCTAACATAATCCACAGGATCAGGCATGGGCTCGGTCCCTGATGTTGGCCCAGTATAGTACCGCCCTTGGATGGGAGAGAAACAAGGAAAGTACACCAAGGCTATGCCATTCCTACATATACAAATATAACTTTGTCATACATGAAGGCCTGTTTCTGTTAGTGTGGGTTTGGGCATCCTACAGATGGAATGACCAGGATCTACGTTTCTAAAAATTCATTTCACATGCTTAGTTACTCTGACACACAATTTGCATACATCGCATTTCATGTGGATTGCTGTGTGGTTAACATGACTGTATTATTGGACAAAGCTTGACTTCCTGCAGGAGAAAGTTTCAAATAGAATCTTTGGCTTGATTTACAGCATAGCCTATGTGTTGTGTGATAGAGGAAGTTTAATATAACTGGTCATCCATCTTTAGGTCAGTGATGCATTGGTACAGTATATAACAGTGAGTCTATAGCTCTAGCTGCAGGTAGACATTAGGAAATACATTAAACATCCTGCTCTTCTATTCTCTTGGAATGACATGAATAGGAAATTACAAAATTGCAATTCAGGGGTGCAGAAAGTCAAGGTTAAAATACTGTTTAAACAATTTTCCATAGGTGACATTTCAAACATTGATTGTTTATAATGTGCTTTGGAAATAACATATATGTTGCATGATAACATGCAGAGTGGTGCAGCAGAAGCGTGCTGGTTATCGCTTATGCAGTAACAGCTTTTGTTACTCACCGGTTTCGTTTAAAACTTTACTGTGCATTTAAGGCGATTTTTCTGCTGCTCTTGATTTTGATGGAATGGTCATGATGTTTTCACCTACAAGAAAAACAGGCAGTTATGTTGTTTTTACTCTTTAACAACCAGTTCTTCCATTTCCACTGTCTAACTGACTTGTAAATCAGCTTGTTTCACGATTGCTATTTCATAATATCTGTCATTCTTCTTCTCATTCTCTCTCATTGACTGTTGGGTAAGTACTGACGCAATCATCCCGATTTAAAATCCTAAATATCAAATGTTGGATATGATCAGTGCAGTCCCGATTTTTTCTTAGAACAGAATGGGAGATGTAAGATTTTATCTGTACATTGCCCCACATTACCAGATAATTTGGGTTGAACATCAGACCTGATCAAGGTCCTGGACCCAGTTTTTTCTAAGATTCTCAGGAGTGAAAAATCTGGATACAATCCGCCAGAGAATTCTGTAGTCTTTATTGTACCTTTAGCAGTTATGTGAATTATTTTGAGTTCCATTCAAATGAAAAAACATTCTGCATTCTATCTGCTACTTCACTTCAAATTTAATTTCCATTCTGGAATTTAATTGGAGTTTAAAAGACATTTTAGATTTACTTTTGCATTCAATGGTGCATAACCAGCTATTTAGTTTGCATCTGTCTCAAACAAATATACTTCGCATCAAGCCCTGAGGCTTTATGTTTTACTCACAGATACTAACAGCAATTGCATTGACAAAACTAGATGCGGTTTTACATGGGCTAACTTGATTCTGTTTAAATACGCCATTTCCTTAGAATTTTAAATTGATTAACAGTACTCCAAAAAACCCTGCATTGTTTATTAAAGTACGATTGAGTATAAGGTAGATGACAGATAGCCCCAGGTCAGAGAAAACCACTCCCTTCCTGAATATATTGGACAGAGACAGGAAAAAAAATAGGATCTGGGATTCGGCACATCACCATGGCAGCGCTTACGCAAATCTGTGTTGTCAGTATGACATAGTACAACTATCGTGCTCTGCTACATAAAGCTGCCACTAACTGAGATTGATGTAGATGAGTCCTCAGAGCTGCTCCAGTTCTTCCATGTATGCTGGGAAATCAGTATGGTCTCTGAATTTCTCAAGCAAAGTTTGGTAGTTATGGTATTACATTAAGTGAAGAAATGCTGTTAAATGTAGTGTGTGAATGATATGGGGTTTTCAATGGCTGATGGCATACCCATAATTATAAAGCAAGGTGGCCAGTATAATGTCACCCTTCATATATACATGATAAAAGTGAATGATAGAAAGTGAGAGACACAAAAATTTAGTTTTAAGTTAAATTAGCACATTTTTTACATATTCACAGTATAAAATTCAATGACAGTATTCAAAGACATGAAATATTATCTGTTGCCTCTACTTTTAAATGGCCATATGGGAATTATTGTCCAAAAGTGGCCACATACTGGATGATTAACCTGCCTGTCTAAAATATAAATATATATGTCTATTGCTAGTTAAATGAACAGAAATGATGATGGCAGTATATCATCATTATTACTTTAAAATTATTATAATTAATGCATTAAGAGTTGATCAGACAATTAGGAGTAGACAACAGAAGTACATATAGTATTTGTTTAATCCGCATGTTTCTTTACAAGTAAATATTGGCTTGGTTAGGCTATAATTCTGCCATATTTCTCAGTATGTGAAAAACCCAAAGGTTCCAGCTGAGAAGAGTTTGAATGCATTCTATTGATTCACCACGTCAAAAGGTCAAAGCCGGAAGTCCAATGTCTTCTCACATGGAGAGAGAGCTCAGAAACCCCACTGTGAGATTTAGCTCTGGTTTTTGTGTCATTGTGCACACAAAACCAAACAAGACCTTACAAATGTCATCTTTCCTTTATTCCTGTGAAAGACCAAATGTTCACACACAAGTGAGCACCAAGGAAAGCCACACACACACACACACACACACACACACACACACACACACACACACACACACACACATACATTTTGCTAGTATTAATACTTATGATGATGGTGCCAGATATATTAATCTCTAGAGATTCATGCTGCTCATAGCCCATAGTTTTGTGTTCAGCCTTATCATTTGTTTATTAGTCGCTGTACACTGGACACCTATAAACATGCACTGGCATTTAGAATCTCATTAATTTGTGCTTTTTCTCTAGAGGGAATTCAATTGCACAGGATTTCATTATTACAACACTCTAATTTAATCTATAGCATGTCTATTTTAAAAAGAAAGGAGCCTTGTTTGCTCTAAGAATGACTGACTTAAAACTCATGACACAGCATTTTAGCATATTTAGAGGCTGGAACTTTGTTTCTTAAATTTGCAATGTCATTTTTTGTTACTTTTGACAAGAAGTAACCAAAAAGAGATGCACTGGTTGTTGATCTGTAAGTAACAAACAGTTAAACACAGTAAATGCATGAATTGACCATGTACATAAAACATAGCATAGCCTCATTACATTCCGTTTCTTATGTGCAGCTTTTTTGTGTAGTCAAACCTCCATTAGAATAAAGCAGGTGATGCTGAACTGATTTTGGGGTGAAAGGTAAATTTCCCATGTGTACACTTCTATACCAGCATGTATGGTCAAATTACGTGGGTTGTGTGGAGAGAAAGTATCTGCGTAACAAGCTAGCATTTACATAAACACAATAGCCTGTAATGCTACAAAATACATCCATTCAGCGACTGGCGGAGGACAAGAGTCAACATCTCTATTGACTGAACTATTGTCCTGCTACATTTAAATTGAAATGTACCAACAGGACAAATGAGAGGACAAAGAAAATCAGACCCAAACAGACTAGAGAGAGAGAGAGAGAGAGAGAGGTACAACCAGCATTTCAATTACATTATGGCAATTGTTTTTTATCTTTGACGTAGGTTAATGAAACTAATTAGTCTTTGCTGCATAGAAGCTTCTGGCGCCTCAGATAATTACTATTGGCTGAGATAGCAAAAGTCAATTTTACCTCACGCAGCGCTGGGGAAAATAAACATTGAAGCTTATCACTTCCGAAGCCATTACATGAGAGGTTTTACATCAAGTCGACACACTCTGTAGCTTTTAGTCTTACTGTTGTCTCAGAAGAGTCCTGTTACATTAAAGTATGCACTTGACAGGAAATACTTGAAGTTCACAAACAGTAACATAGTGGTTTTCAGAAGTCTGATTAAACAAATAACAGAAAAATACTGTTTTATGTCTTTTTGAGCACAGTGATTTATGTACCTGTAATCAAACTTAAACAGCAAGGGGCTTCAACCATGCATTTCCTGTACATAATGGTCCGTCTCGCACAGTCAATTTGTAGGTACAAAAAAGGCTTTAGGTCATATCAGTCTGTTTTATCCATATGTGGGCTTTAATTCCAAAATGCTACTTTCTTTTGTTTTGGTTTTTGGGTTATAGATTTATTAAAAATATGCTTGTTTGATTTTAAGGAGCTTAAGCTTGCTTGCTTGCTTTTTTTACTTAAAACATAAAGATTATCAAATATTTATAACACTTATATCATGCCAAAATACTGTTTAATAGTTTAAGATGACAAAACCTTCAAAATAAACTATCCAAATTCAAGTCAACTTTGTGAGGAACAAAAATTGAGAAAGCACGCTGTCTGATGGTTTTAAGAGTGAAAAGCCTGTCTCTAAATGGTTGCTGCTGTTCAAGATTTAGATTGTTAACATATTGATCTAAAAGAGCCTCACCTTGCTTCGCCTGTTTTTTAATGGCTTCCATCAATAGCTTGACCTTCATGTATACAAATGGCTCAGGTTTGGGGAGGGGAGAGAATGGATTATTTCCACTTATAACTATAAATCCAACCTAACCTCAGCCTTTAGATGTCAATCAATGCACCAAAACTCAAGCTAAGACTCTTCGATCCACATCTGAAATAATAACAACCCTTATAAAGCAAGTGGGCCAGAAGAACTGAAACAAAATAAGCCAAAAAAACAAACAGATATCAAATCAGTTACATTTGAAACACCAGTAAATCTCTTTGGAGATTGAATGTCTGTATTAGTTTCTAGGCAACTTTTCTGCAGTCTGAAAACGCTAAGCATTAATTTTTATTTACATTCCAACAATGCAGTTTATAAGCCAGGTCTGACAAACTAAGGAAGCATTGTTCTTCAAACGGGTGCTTTAACTGCACCATGTGAAAAATGAGTGCAGGTCAAAAGATGTCAGGAAGATGTAGTGTGTAAAGTTTGGGAGAGTGCTGCACCCAGATCACAACCAGGAAGTGAAGTTGGTGGAGAGCTGCAGAACTGCAAGTAGGTCAAAACTATTCCTGGTCTCCTACCATATGCTAAGACGTGCAGAGCAATAGAAAGAAAGTTTGAGTGATAGACAAAGAGAAAGAAAGACTATATAGAAGAAGGAATTGTGCATACTGAAAGAGAGGGAACTTTGAAGTAAATGTTGGCAGTGAATGAATCCATGCACACACCAGCTGGCAATGCAGTTCTTATCAGAACTGCTCATGGTCTTTGGTTCACCTGCAACATGCTCATTTCAGTCCTTAACTTCCCTTTAACTGGTACTGGAACGTGAAAGATGGTCCCACTTCGGTCTATATGTCCCACTAGCATCGTAATATCTCAGAGTACAAAATGATTCTACATCTCTTCCTGTGAACCACCCACTATTCTGGTCACCTCCAGTAGTAATTGCATGTAGAGGAGTTAAGAAATCCAATAAAGAATGACGAGAAACTGTGTGATCGGTTTAGAGAGGAAAGCCGGAACCAATTGGGATACTGAGAATAGGTGTGCATGGGCGGCACACCCACTGTTAATACACCGGCAAAGATAGACAGTGATTAAATTAAACAGCACAGTCATAGGCACCTGTGTAGGGAAAGCACTTGAGGGATGCCACTGGAAACAAATGAAATATCGATGGCTACAGTGACTTTGGCATTATTTGATGGAGTGGAAATGAAATATTGGCTTGATTGGATTTTTTAATCAAATCAGAGATCAGGTTTTAGACTAGTGTGGTGCTCACAAGGGTGAGTCATGTTTTAAAGGATTTCTCTAGCAGGATAACGCATCCACTGACAGTTCTTAGCTCAATTTTGGGGGAAGCGGAAATAAAGATTTATTATCTTTTGAAGTGTGATGTTTTCTCATGTTAAAATACTTTCTGCTAGTTTATGGGCAGAGGCAGCTACAAGTAGGCCATTCGTAGGTGGACTTCTTAAAAAAGTGTAGACACTGTAACTCCGCTGAGCTTGTAAAACATTGCTCTGCTTGACTGAATAGTCTGATGTCAGTTTCTGGATCAACCAATTGTGAGAGTTTGGGGCGGGATTGCCGACATGCCTGTCCAATGACAGAGAGAATGTGGCTGAAGAGTGTTAAGAGTGTTTAAGAAACATTTATTGCCTCACAGCAAGAAGATTCTTCGTCTTAGTCCTGGCTAAGCCAGAAGGCCTTTCTCTCCTTCTGTCTTGGCCATTGAGGGTGTCCCCACATTCAAAGACAAAAATTAGTTGAATTGGAGTCACCAAATTGCCCTTAGGTGTGTGTGAGTGAGTGTGACTGTTCTGAACTTGCCATGTATCCAGGATGTGCCTTGCCTATGGCCAAAGTTGCTGGGACAGGCTCCAGCCCTCCCTCCCTTTTGCAGAAGATAAGCGTGTGTTAGGAGAATGGATGGAGGGATAATTGTTTGTGCCACTAGTGGCACAAAAAGTGCACTGCAAACTAATGTTCGGCTTAATTACAACATAATTATGTTTAGATATTCCTGTATTTCTGAACAAATGCTGTCAGTATTGCCCTCCGTTAACAGCAGGTGAAGCAGTTTTCTCCACAGGATGTTCCTTTTATTCCTCTTGGATTGCAGGGAGTAATTAAAAGCTCCAGAGACAGGAGGTATATTAGTGTCATGGCACTTTGGCTCAAATGATACAGAAATGATGAGTGACCATGGAGCTTCTGGGAGCCTGAGGGAGCTGGAAAGACCTCTTATTTTTGAGCCTGTCACTTTTAAATGATGGTTGGTGGAATCTTTGTATCCACTCTTCTATGACAAAATCATCATCTTTCTTTTTTACAGTAAGTAAATATCATTATGAAACAAGGGTGATAAGTGTTTTCTTCTGAATGGTGAAGTGGGATAGGAGAAAGTGTTATAGCATTAGGTAAATGACACACTTAGGCATCAAAAAAGTTCAACGTCTGCTGTCTGACTTTGCAGCAACCCTGCAGGTATATTTCCTTTGTTTCAGTGACCTGAATTGACCGTGGATGTTAGAAATTGAAACAGAGAAAAGAATGAGAGAGAAATGTTTAAAATTCTCATACCGAGCCATACGTACATTTAATAGGCTGTTAGCGGAGCTCCACTTGAGTGAGGGAGTAATCCTTAATTACACCGCTTGACTGCTTCTAGAGAGACCACTTCACCTTTCACACTCTATATGGAGAATTCACATTCATATTCATGTGAAAAATGAGTGATTTTAATCTGTAGATTTTAAGCAGGCTCACAAATCTATTACTGAGAGAGACAACGAAAGACAGCATAAGAAGTTAATAGGAGCATTTAGATGAATATCTTTACATTCTCCTTCTTACAGAGCTGATTTCACCTAATTCAACCTTCAAGAATGTTTAGTCAAGGATTATTTGTTATCTGATTCGTAGAAATTGGTCCCGTATAATAGAAAGAATGCTGCAGAATGGTATCCATTTCAGAAGAGTTCAAACAGTTCAGTCATTTGTTCAGTTTTTCACACAGAAACCTTGAAGCAGTCGCACGCTGTGCTATTTTTTCAGTCCTTTGATTGTTACTTGTCAAGTTGTACAGCTTGACCCTGGTGAGATTTTGAGTAAAAGCCAAAAACGTGTGACATCAGTGGCCTCCTATGTCAGACTGTTCCATACACATTAAGGACAATTTAGAACCTCCCTTTTAATTTTCTGAATACTCGTAAGTGTGGGGTTTTAAATGGTTCATTCTTAATCTTAAAGGGATAGTTCACCCAAAAATGAATTTGTCCAGCATTTACTCAATGTCATGTCATCCCAAACCTAGACTTTCTTCTTGTGTGAAACACCTAAAAATGAACATTGTTCCTTCGTTTACTCATCCTCATATCTTTCCAAACCCATATTTTGTTTTTTGGAACATAAAAGAAGATATTTTAAGAAATGCCTTAGTGTCAGTTCAGTGAAAATCAATGGGTGCCACTGTTGTTTGGTTACCAATGTACTTCAAAATATCTTTTGTGTTCCTCAGACGAAAAAGTTATACAGGTTTGGAATGACATGATGGTGAGTAAATGATGGAAGCATCTTCATTTTTGGGTAAACTGCCCCTTTAAATATGTGCTTACATCTGAATGCTGCATGCCATATAGAAAAGCTTGTATCAACATTTTTTACTGAACGTCTGTTTCCATCACCCTCTTTTTCGCATACAGATGCATGTGGTTAATAGCTGTGCTACTGTTGGTTCTTTAGATGGGCATTATGGAGGTAGGACTGCAACCAAAAATTTTGGAAAAAATGTCAGAACTTTTGTCAAAGGCTGAAATTAATCATAAGGCAATGAATTATGACAAACTGTGTTTAGAGACTGGTGATTTTGTCCATACAATGTGAGATACCCTTAACGTTTCCCGAAATTTGTCACAGACAGCAAAATCGTGGTTACAACTGTACAGTGTGCACCGGGCTTTAGCTGAAACTAAGTGCAATTCCAGAGAACTGCAATTATAAATGACTGGCCTGGTTGGTCTTTTTGAGAGGCAGCACAAGATAAAGCCAGAGATGGAATAGAATAGAATTCATACAGTATGTTGTTAGTTATTTCCTCAGCTCAATTCCTGGAATGAGACTATTCCTGCTGCAGATTTCATACAGAATTCAGAGGAGTTGAGTTATAACACAGGTAGAACAATCTATTCATACACAGAAAAAAGGACCGAAAAATGGCAGTACTTTAGGTAACTGCACTGAGACTGATTTGGAGGAGATGTGATTCTGCATTTAGGGAATAAGCAGAAGCGTATTGTTGGGTTTGATATTAGTTGATACCGTATGTGAAGTAGCATCAATGGTCATACAGAAAAATAGAAATTATAAATAGAAACTGGAGGTCATTACCACAAATCAGTGCTAATGTTTACATGTGTTACAGTAATACAGCAGTACAGAGATTAGGTTGCTTTTAGAACTTTTCCATTTGTTTTTGTTAGCATGGGTCATTAATTATGCAGATAGATTGCCATGGTTTGTTTGCAGTATAATGTGAAATGTCCCAGGAATTCTGTTTGGTGGAGAAATGCATGTTTTCATGATGCAATAAAAACTGGTACAAGCTATTTCTTAATTGAATTATTCTTATTTAGAATATGACTTCAGGTCGGGGGTAATTAGAACATGGTGTTTAGATAAAAATTCTTAATGAGACCAACAGTCAGATTATTACAGTCAAGGTAAATATAGTCAATAGATTAATATTTATCACTTAAATGCTCTGCTAAAAAAATACTTTTATACTTTTATATATATTATATATGTACTACCCATATTTTGTTCTCTCTCAGATTTTACAGCACTAGAAACTATACATGTGGCAAAGGACTTCACATCTGTCACAACTGCATAAAACTGTATTAAAACAACTTGTTTAATGCACATTTACACATTTGTGTCTTATGCTCAGAGGTTACTGTTTTTATTAAAATCAGGAGATTTCAGCAGAGTTCTCAGTTGTTTTATTAGCATTTCAACTTAGATGTTTCTCTTAAAATACATTGGGTGAAATAAAAACAGACACAAATGAGACTATTGTTGATATGCAGTAAGATGTTAAAACGATTAATTTACTGTGGATAGCAAAGCATAGATAATTTGCTCTTGGAAGAATTTCATTAGAAATATTTGAATAATATTATGACATTAGCTTTTTAGGAAAATAAGAATGCCCCATATCTACCATGATGTAAATTACAGACAATTGGATGCTGTAGGTATGAGATATACCACAGTAAAAGCAGCTGGTGTTTCATATTTTCATAGCAGACATGGGTTAAATTTTAACAAAACACAATCAACCACTAGAGACAGTAGATGGTATGGATATGTATTGTCTTGACCCTGTTTTCTAGTGTTGTATTTAAGTCTATATTCAGTTTTCACTCAGAAATCCAGACAGACACATTACAGATACTAGAGACCTGGACAAAGAACAAACACACATACACACACACACACACACATGCACGCTTGTACAGTGAGCACCTCAAAGCCATTGGGATCGTTCAGCGAAGGATAAGGGTTGACTGACAGTGTAGACAGACAGAAAGAAAGAGAGAGAGAGAGAGAGAGAGAGAGAGAGAGAGAGAGAGAGAGAGAGAGAAAGAGAGACAAATGCTTTAAATAGATTTTTATTCCACCCAGTGACATGGACATGATATTGTCTCCCTGTCTTCTGATGAGCGCTGCCATTTCCTCCATTCAGTATGACCTGCCAAGCACATCTGAAAGGCCTTTCAGACAGCAGAAAGACTCTTTTCTAAAAGAACAATGTATAACCTGTTACTGAAACATTGAGAGCTCGGGTCATGCATGCACACTATAGTTTAGCTGCAGTTGAATATAAAGGCGATAAATGTCAAATGCATTGTGTGGTCACATATGAAACGAAAGTCAATGGTAATAGAATATAATCTATGCTGTTTGCCCCTTTGTCTGCTTTACTTACAGAATGCATGTAGCCCACTGTTATTACTGGAACTGCAGTTTGAGAGATGACTGCCCCAATACATTATAAAGAAGCAAACGGCTTGACGGTGATTATAGGAAATGACATGCTAATTTTGTTAGCGTATTTCATGTTTGGTTTGGATGAAGCTCTCATACACTAACTAAAAAACTAATTCAAATTGGTACTGATTTGTTGATAAAACTTTCAGCTATTTGTTGCATTAGTGTGAGTGATTTAGCTTTCTTCTCTTATGCTAAATCTAGCAGAAAATGTACAGCTGATTGCTTTCAACAAACATGGAAGTGGACAAAGTTGCATATTACGTTGGTCTCATTTAAGTTTATTTTTGCAGAGCCACCCAATTTCACCCAATTCAAATATCCATCTTTCTCTAACACCGTGTCTACACCTGACACATGCAGTGTGGAGTGAAACAAGATTGCAAAACAAGATTGCTCCTGTTATTATCACCGGAGTTGTCCACACCTGAAGCACCTGATTCGTCTTCAGTTGATGGACGCTTCAGTTCTATTTTTGACGTGTTGCACTGCTACTGCAGCCAATTTATTGTTCCCATTAGTCTGAAATGAACTGATTTACAAGGATCATGTGTGAATTTTAAATAAGCTCTGACACTTACAGTAAGTCACTTCTGACAGTATACCATCTTGTGATGTTTCTGGTCTCTGGTCTTCTAATTTAAATCACTTTTTGTTATTTGAGTCATTGAGGTTATTTACGTTTAGAATGTGCTGTCTTAACTGTAATTTACAGGATTAAGACCTGCAGTAATCTTGAGGATCGTTTATAGGTTCAAATCCTCCTCTGATCTGCAGTGGTTGAGAAGAAGGTTGTCGTCATGCTTTGGCTGGATTAAGTTAAAGGCAGTGAAGCGTTGAAAGTCAGTGGGTTTAATGGCAGTGGGAATGTAATTAATTAAAATGCTTGTAATGGCTTCACTGCCGATTATAATGGAAACACTGATATTCAGCCAGACAGGAATCTGGAGGGAACATCATGTAGAAAACCACAGTTTGGATTTGTGTGTGTTTGTGTGTGTGTGTGTGTGTGTGTGTGACCTACTTGTGCAAATATGCACACCTCTAATTGTGTGTTTCCTGTTCTTTGAATCCAATTAATGGCTGTTAACCATTTAAGATTCGCTGTGTTTGAGGCCTGTGTGGATTTTAGGATTTTAGACAGGAGTTAAAGGAACAGATTAGAGAGATTACTGTCTGTCTTGTCTTTTAACATCTCCGACACCTAATGAAATAAAGACATGCTGGTAACTTTTACCTAAATGTCCAACACTCATTGTAAATGCATAAAAATAGGGCAGAAGATGTTAAAATGAGGACAGATACAACTATAAAGCAAACACAAAAAGGTGAAATAAAAAAATTAAATTAAAGGGCTAGAAGGAAAGTTATGTTCTTTAATTGTACTCTCAGTGCAGGAATGGCCCTGTTAAAAAAGAAATCAAGTCCTAAACAGGTCTGTATGGTTTGCTGGTTTCTCAGAAGGGTGTGGATTGCTGGTTTTATGGAGAATTTGGACAACTGTCAGCAAGTCAGACCAAAAGACCAGCTGGCCAACCAACTAACACATACTTGGTGATGCTAGAAGAATATCTTGACCAGCTAATTTTAAGCTGGTTGAATTTTTTTATAACAGGAAGATGTCATGATTATTAATAAAGTCTTTTTTACCATATGGCTGGTAGCATAATGGTTAAAGGGATGGTCTGCTAACCAAAAAATTCCCTATTCCATTCTGCCCTAACAGCATTTTGACCTTGAAATAAGCACTAGCTTCAGGGTTCATGTCCCAGCAATTAATGTACTGTAAGTCACTTTGATGCAAAGCATCTGCTAAATGGCACGTAACTACAAATGACATTTTGAGAGACCCATAAACTCTCTGTGTGAATCTCTGTGATTGCTCTGTCCTTTCACCACGAGCTGGAAGAGCATAAAGACCTTTTTTAAACCAGACTTAAACACTGATCACATGACTACATCGTATTTCAAGGTTTTGATTAACTTGTAACATTATATAATGTTGCCACTTTATTCTTGAAACTTTATGACCTTATTCTCATAAAAGGCCTGTTATGAGAGATTCTGAAATATTTCATATCGCATTTCTATGATTTTGTTATCATAATGCTATAATTTAAACATCATTCTAAGAACTGATCATTTATTCTCAGTTTTTTTTTTTTTCAAACATAAAATGCACTGCTACACTCATACCTGACAGGAGCATGTGTCAGTGGTACTGATACATAAAAAGGGGTCGTACCAACATGCATGACATGTTGCCCTTCTTGGAAATGAATAAGCAGACAAAGTCGCCAAAACAGCTCTTACTTAAAAATTGTAGAGTTTTTATTAAAAGTAAATTTAAAAACATTTAAATTTTTTCGATTTTGTATCTTACATTTACATATTGTTATTGATGTCTTTGTTGTTATTAATCTATGTGTTACAGAAATGTGCTATATATAAACTACTAATTCAATTTTTATTGAAGCTGATATGGCAATAAACCCTAAATAAACAAACAAACAAAACCAACATGCATGCGGGACCAATTTGTACTGTAAGCACTTAAGGGATAAATTGTGTGTTTTGGCAGAGGATACCCATCCCAGATTGACAGCTTACTTCATCATGTGTACCTAAAAGCAACTGTTTCATCAGTCATTGAGGTTTTCAGCTCCTACATGACAGGGGTCGAAGAGGACTGATGTGGAGATTGTGTCACCTCTGTGTTCATGCGTGTATTTATGTGACCGTCACAGAAAGCTCACAGTCTATGAATCTGACAGGGTTGTTTAGGTTCACTTGAATTACACAAGGTCCCTTGATTCCCTTCAGCTTTCTACAAGCACTCTAAGCATTGCCAGTAACATCCATAGGCACAGAACACATGCTGTGCAAGGTTAAGAGAGCTCTTGAGGAGATCCTACAAATAAGATGTAAAAATTCTAAAGCGCATTTATTAGCATTTGCAGGATGTAGCATCATAACAATTTACCTCAATATTCCTGAATTAAATGCTAATTGTATGCCAAGCAGTGACTAATCATAAAAGCATTTATTGTTGGAGATAAAAGATTTATGACTAACAGCATGAAGCTAAATAAGCTGTGTCCCTAATACAAGTAGCATTTCCATCACATCCAATCAGTTGTTTAATACCAACCATGCATTATGAAAACATATTCATAAAGCGCCTTGGGCCACGGCTGCGATCTATGCTAGACACATTAAAGGTCTAAAAGAGGGAAATATGTATTTTATGTAATTCCTCTTCCTCACTGCAATATAATAACCTGTATTAAGTTCACACAGAGAAGAGGAAAATTAGAGAACGTAACAAAAATACCAACGAAGAAAAACGCAGTACAAGATGCTTTCGCTTATATTTCAGCTGCTTGAAGCAGCTTTTAATCAGAACACCAGCGAGTCGATAGTCATGCGCTTGAACGCGTCCCTGAAGAGTGTCTATTTCAGGGACTTTGGAGGAAGACATCAGATTGGAAAGCAAACAGAAGACCTTGGCATGTATGCATTTATTCCCTCTTAGACTTCAGGCCAGATTTTCATGCATCCCTCAGTCACTCTATTACACAGACATTTGGACATTGTTACACCTGCAGTTCTGGTAGTTCTGGGAAATGCTGCTGTGTCTGGGCTATGAGTGGGTTATGAACTGCACTTTAGACTTCTAAAAGAACTGGTTTAATGTCATGCGTCTGGGCACCGTTGTTTACGAGCCGCCATTGTCATTGAAATCTTGTTTCAAGTCTGTTTGGAGTAGTTTAGGCTGTTTTAATTGAATTTTCTCCAAGGGAAAATGTAGAAATGGCATCAGGTCTGGCTCCTGAAGAATTAAAGCCTCTGCTGATTTAGTGCTGTGGCATTTAAAAGGCACTTTGTGATGATTTAATAATATAAAGCTGATGTTGATTTTTTTTTTCTTGTCTTTATGATGTTACCAGTTTGTTTGTAGGTCAGTTAAGGTGTTTTGTTATGTGAAGTTCTTAATGACTAAGTTGACTTGTTAATGACTAAACTCTTGTTATTATACATATTTAGATGTATATTCTTATATACAATATTATGGAAATATGACATTAATAAAAAATGGTCATACTCAAAATCCATTTTGTAATAATTGACTGTATTTTTTAATGTAAAATGTCATTTGGATAATTTCTGATATGCATGTAGAGGAAGTACTGTTATGTGACCCCTGCACGCTTGGGCTATTGGAGTGTACCCCTACTGTCCTGCTCTCTTTCTGTCTCTGTTTTTTTTTTGTCTTTCACACTGTCCATCAATCTTTGGCTTCTTTGCCTTTCTGTCCCTAATTGTGTATCTTTGCTTTCTCAGAGTTGAGCAACAAGCATTTGTGGCTGTGGGCTTATGCTGCAGTGTTGAGATAAAGGGAGAAACTTCTGTTCTATTGCTATGCCCCATTGTTCTGCACAGCAAGGGCAGGAACATTTCTTACTGTTGAGATAGTCTTCTCTTCATCATAAAGAGAGTTTATGAGATATCTCAGCTGATTCCTCTCATCCTTGAGCTGAATTTATAGATTCACCACCGACAGACAGCCAACCAAAAGACCAGAAAAGCTCACATAGACACAAGGACGCTATCCCACTCAGAACACCCTAGCAACTGCATAGCAAAACCCTGGTATTGCATGGGTAGTCAGCCAACCTCGTCTTATGAACAATTTATGAACAAATAATGAACAATTTTGTGTTCATAAAAGGCCATTTTTATTGACACAAGAATACTCAAGGTTACATACTACGTTATCTAGAGACTTTTGTAATTTTTTTTTTTAAAACTAATCAAATTAAAATCATTTATTTAATACCTATTCCAATACCTTTTACATATTTGACTGGATTTCTGACCACCTTCGATTCCATTGTTCTGTGTGCTTTATTGAGAGGTGCTCCTGATATCTAGGTGTAAAAGTAGTGTAGTGGCTTCTTTAGACCTAACATTTAACTGATTTCACTGCAAATTTTAATCTTAAATTGTAAGCTTCGTTTGCATGATAGTTTGTGTGTATGACCATATCTATTAGCAGCCCCACCCCACTAAGTTGACTAGACAAGAACCAACAGACTGTGATTTCTTGTTAAGTTTGGGGCAATTAACGTAAGGGGCTGGGGGCTGTTGTGCCATTGGTAGTGATTAATTAGCTCCTTCTCACTTCCTGTTCAATTGGCAGAACTGACCATTGTCCTGACCTCATCTGGTCTAAAGTTTTTCTTTTGAAAATGCAAAGACACAGAGCAATACTACAGCAAGACAGATCACTTTCGAAGTTGATTGTGTAACCGAGCTTTGTCTCTTGGGTTCTCCCGCACTTAAATGGCTAACGAAATAAGAATGTGGAAGCAGTCAGTGGAACAGTCTTTTATTAAATGTAAATTTAATTGAAGCTGACAAGTGTTCCTGACATACATGGACATATGCTTTCTACAGCAAGTCTTATGACACAAGGACCATCACATATACAATATACCATATGTATATAAAAAGGGCAAAGTCACTCCATACATTGTACCCTAATTCATTCTTTAAAAGATGTTTACTTAAGCACGAAACTTTTGTTTTTACTTTATGTAGATTTGCCAAAAATGGGCATTGCGATATATGACAAGAAATTGGTGAGAAGTATCGGAGGTGGTAGTCTGGTTTATCACCTTAATAGTTGACAGTTCTAACATCCACTACTAGCTAAATTCAGTGTGTTGAAATAGTATATAAGTAAATTACTTATAGTTGCTAACTTATACTTGCTTACTATAATTGCTTACTTATAGTTGTCTCTGCATATCAAGCTGACATGTCTTTAAACGGTGTAAAAGCACACACATCACCTTCAAAAGTCTGAAAGACTCTGGCAAGCTGATAGGAACTTCATTAGGACAAAGATCTATGAGCATCCTCGACCCCTGTGCTCTCTGCAGCCATTTTGAAAGGGAAAAAGAATTGCTATCAGGGATGGGAAAAGTCTTTTATAAAGGTCAGAGTGAGGGCGTATTGAAGATATAGAAGAGAGGATAGTACTGATTTGCATTAGAAATATGAGTTGCAATCTTTTCTAGAGCTTTTACAAACACCATAATGCCAATATTATTTACCTCAAACTAACCCAGGGTTTTTTGCTGTTAAATGCAAATGGGCTGCTTGATCAAACATGTTTTCAGGGAAGATGTTTGTTTTGCTATAGTTTATCTTTTTATAAAGGTTAATGTATTTCAGTGGACTTTTAGCCGGCTGCAGACAGATACACCTCCCTTCTTTCTGATAGACCTTATATACCTCTGGACATTATTCTGATAAACTTTAAACCATTTTTTTCCTTGTTATTTATAAAATATTTTAAAACATCATTCTGGGCAAGCTCAAAAGACCATGCTAATTCAAATTGGTTAATGCTGGTTTGCTGCTGGTCTGCCAGCATAGCCCTGGGACACTGTTGATCCTGGTCAACCAGACTGTTTTTTTGTGGTGAAGCTCAGTAACCAAAGATGTCTTGTTGTGTGGTTAGGCTAGTTGAGAAACCTAGTGGACACCAGCACAGCAGCATCAAATGCTGGATATATACATCCAAAACATAGCATATGCAAGTCTGTTCACAGTACAGAAAATGTCTAAGATCCACAGCTGTTTTGTACAAATGACCTGCATTTCCTTGTGTTGATATTGAACCCTCAAGCATTCCAAGCAGCTCATCTGAAACATATCACTATAGATGGGCCTCAGTGATCGACAAGGGGTCAGTACTTTTTTTGTTTCTCTACATGCAAAAAGCTACAGTCAATTGCAGAGATCTCATCACAAACAGATGAATCAGCTCAGAGGCATGTCTGTTTGTTACACGATCATATATATACACGATCATACTAAAATCCAATAATCACTTTTCCAATAATTTGTGCATGTCTATTAAATTAGCAAAGGTCATGCAGTAAACATAGCCTCGCTTCCTTGTATCGAGTCTTTGGTTTGTTTGAAGTTCGGAGTATGAAAGAACAGAAACGCACCACCCGCGATCTAGTGATAAACTTTCTTTTTTAACGCAGGTGAAACAAAGAAAGTCACAGGGGTCACAAATAAGCTTTTGGAGTCAGTGAAAGTCTTTTTTCAGGGCTGTTGAATATTGAGGGGGAAGGTGAAGGTACTTTGATCAGTGGCGACGTGGTGCATGGCAATTAGGAATGATGAATAGGTGAATCTCTGACATGAATCTGAGATCTTGAATAATTGATTTAAAGAAACATCAGATGTAAGAATCCAGAAGTCGGGCCATCAGTGTCAGCCTGTGATGTATGGAGACTACGCTAAGAGTCCATTTCCTTCAGGTCCACTGGGAGACTGTGAGATGAACACAGTGGAAGAAAAATAAGCAAAAAGTGGACATTGTCTCGAATTGCCATGTCCATTTTCTGCTCTGGTGTGCTGCTTCTCTTTTGTATCACTTCGAGGAGAATGTGTTAAAATTAAAAAAATGTTGCTTTCTTTAAAGTATAAAAATATGTCTGCACAGTGTTGTAGCCTGCTAGTCCTTATTAGCAACATGAAAAAAGTGTGAGAGGTTTGCTTGTTGATTCAATGAAGAAATCAATGTTTCTTGGTTTAAAGGGATAAATTCTTCATTCACTCCCTCTCACGCTTGTAGGGTTTTCCTCTGTACTATAAATGCAGTTCTTGGCAGGATGTGCATGCTACTGTATGTACTGTATACAGTAAGAATAAATGGTGACCAGCTGCAGTCAAACTCCAAAAACCATTAAACATAATAAATATAAGAAACACCAATAAAATACAACAACAGCAGTCCATCTGACTTGTCCAAATCTTCTAAAGCCATGTGATAGATTTGTGTGAGGGACAGACTGAAATTTAAGTCATTTAGATCTTATTTACTGAAAACTCCTTCTGCCTGTAGCTTGACAGGCCCTAGTAACTATTCACTTTCATCAATATATGGAAGAGAGCAGAATCAACGTCTCCTTTTGTGTTTCATGAAAGAAAGAAAAGCATACAGGTTTAGACTGACATAAAGGGAAGTGAATGATGACAGTTTACATTTTTGGCAGAACTATTTCTTTAAATAGTACCTCAGGGCTTCATGTATTTAAACTTCTAAGTTCAAACAGGATTCTGGATTCAATTTGAACATTATGTAGGTACTAAATCTGTTATCTGTTGGGTGACGTTATAAAAACAGACATGCAAAATACAGAATACATTGTGAGACATCAAACAAAGTCATTAAGGGGTGATGGAAATTTACACTTTGTTCTCTTAAATCTTTGATGTGGCTGTATTGTGTTGGCTACCCATGGAAAAGAATAATATCTCAAATTTGGAAACAAATATGGGAAATATGTGAAAAAATGCAAACTTTTTCTAAAGACCCCAGTAATCTCACATGTTCCTGCAGTCCCAAGCGTAACCCCAAACAAAGTCTCAAACTTTTCTCCGA
Organism: Chromobotia macracanthus; assembly: GCA_036877525.1. Taxonomy (NCBI): domain Eukaryota; kingdom Metazoa; phylum Chordata; class Actinopteri; order Cypriniformes; family Botiidae; genus Chromobotia; species Chromobotia macracanthus. The sequence continues at coordinate 5,911,374 of JAZGTH010000008.1, forward strand.
TTTGACGAGACCACCTTGACACCTAACCCCCAATTGTCCCCCGGGAGCAGTAGTGTGCTGCCCACTGCTCCAGGTGTGTGTGTGTTCACTCCTTACCAGTGATGGGTTAAATGCAGAGGTCACATATCGGCTATGGGCTACCATATCTGACAAAATACAGTCACTTTTAATTAGAGCTGTATTATTCTTGTCTCTTTTTTCTCAGAAGTAATTATAGGGGAAACATCTCATTTAAAGTTATATAATGAGAACACCATTATCCTCCTCTGTATACCCTCATTCCTAGATGCTTCAGGGTCACACACAGGTCCCCTGCCATTCACAAAATACAAGGCAAACCAGTTCTATCCCTGTTAGGTTGAAAAGAAAGAGAGAGAAAGGGTGCCCTGTGCCTGTACTCACAATGTATTCTGTATCAAGTAACCTGCGTCGTGACACCCAGGCTAAAACGGGAGCACTAGTTACACAATGCTTTATCAGAGAGAAATGGTATAACACCATTTAGGCTCTGTGGCATTGTTCCTTTTCAACAAAAGCACACTATAGTATTCCCATTCGTCCCTTCACGCTCTCCGTTGTTCTGATTGACAGCCATCATCAAGTGCTTTTCTATGTTATGGCTGGACAGACAGAGGTCAGATCCCTTCATAAGCACTTTATGAAACACTAAAGCTAAAATGATGGTACATTGCAGAAGGTCAGCTACTGTACAGCATACACAATACACTCACTTGTTTCCCAGAACAGACCCCAGATCAGTTGCAGTCTAAACTCCATTCATGAGCTACCTTGAAATCAAAATAATATTGCTCTGGAGTTGGTTAGACACAAAGGATGTAATAAAAAAGAGACTGGCGCATTGAATGAGTAACCTTCTGAATGCTCTTTTTTCCCACCCTACACTGTTTCTCTGTCTCGAATTTTAGCTATCAATTAAAAGGCCTTGTACATTTGTGCATTTTTTGTTAGATTTACTATTTCGGTATTATCAAATCCTGATTTGTTGCAGTAATGTTTATAATTCTGCTCATGTCATAACCATAGCTTAGCATTAAGTAGTAATGCATTCTCATTTTAGATTTGGCTCACAACATTTCCCGATCTCATTCACTATCGTTCACATCCATCATTTCCTGTAGGAATGTTCTTACAGACTGCTCAGAGAACAATGGGAACTTTCTTTTGTGTTTTTATAGTGGAGTTTAGACTTTATAAATTGCACGCGGTCCATTTACTGACCATCTAATGGATATTGCACAAATATTTTAATTAGTCCATCTGGAAACAAAATTTGCTTACGAGGTACAATGAGTGATTTTGAAGAGGAACTAATCACTGCATTTAGTAAAGTTTGCCAGAAAAGTGCCTTTAGATATTTAGATATTTAAAATTCCTAGGTGCCTCTGTTTAATGCAGAAATTCAGAAGTAAAGCTGTATATTATGTTATTTCCTGTCTGTAAAACAAGTGGATACTTTAGATATTTTGGTCACAAAGTTGATGCACATTGTACACATTGTAAGAGTAACTTTAACTCTGTATGGCCACAAACAATTTCCACACAACTCTACTGTTTAAATAAACTGAGATGTCACAGGAAGTGGGCGGTTCATTAGCAAAAGAAACTACATTGAATTCAATGGCAAGACAAAAGTCTGGCTACAAAAGATTATCTTGTGTGAATCCCTATTGTTTGCATGTACTGTACAATGCTGTATCTCATAAAGATAAACTATAAATGTCTTCCTGTCTCACAGGGCTGAATATGAAGAGCCTTTAATGACCCAGACAGACTGTGTCTCATTCACAGCCCTGTAATTTCGTTGCATATTGTGTTCTTCCATTGCACCTGCACTGTAATATTACTCCTACAGTGTGACATGTCTTCTATGAGCAATGACAAAACTGCAGACAAGTCATTCACCATATGCTTCTTTCCTGGAGCTGCAGTTCTTTGAGTCACACATTTATGGGTAATCATGAAAGCCAAAGTAGAAACCACCCAGCCCTTTCTGATCATCACAAACACATAACAGTGAGTGAGTCACAGAGGTCTAGGAAAGCAGTGCCTGTGTACCAGACGCCTGTCTGCTCTCATTCCATCAGCAGCTGCTTCATCAGGCTGCCATAGGTTGGCTGTATGTCCTTCCTCAAGATTCGTCAGGTAGCAACTGTGACCCATCTTATCAATCTAAACATGTGGGTTACCATGCAGGCTTTGATTTGAATCGGGTACGTTACCTTGGTAGATATCTCTAAAGGAGTTCAGTTTGCTATTACATGCACAGTTTTATTTACATTGTGCAGAATGGCTGTTATTTACATGAAGCTATTAGAAATAACAGATATGTATATATTTTCCACAAATTAATAACTGAATGTAAACAAATTAACCTCAATTACAATTTTCTGTTGCAAGTTTACATACCGTTGGTTTTTAATAACAGTGTGTCCCTGAGCATCAATGACTGTTTGCAGCCTTTTGTGATAGTTTATATGACTCAAATCTCATGAATGCTGAAGCTGAATCTGAACATCACTGAGCCACTATGAGGAAAGACTCATAGTAATATAATATATTATAATATATAATATAATATATTATGTTATATATATTATAATATAATATAGTGTATTATAATATTAAAATTATAATATATTATATTATATTATTATATCACTTTATATAATTTCCTCCTGAGGAATCATGGGTCCACACACTTTGGCGACACAACATCTCTGACCTACTTCAAACATTGTGTGCGAGGGGGAGCAGAGAATAAAATGCAAAACAAACACACAAGCTACTCTCAGTGTCTTCTTAAACCGGTAATAGGCCGGTAATAGATCAGTTATTCCACAGGGATTGTGAGAAGCCACCAATCTGCTCTGTTTCTTTCACACACAAACACCTCAGAAACAAATAGATCTTCTCAGTCTCTCTTATCCCACATCCTTCTTTAAACCAGCCCTTTGAAAAATGCACAAACACCTTGTTTCATATCAGTTTCTGTGCCACGGCACCTGAGGGAGATTTTACACTGTCAATTAGAGTACACAGACTCGTGTGTTGCTTCTGCCTTACCATAAGGGAATAATTAAGACAAGCCTTCAACACATTCAGTCCTTCAACAAGCAGCGTTCCACATCACTCTCAGTCCTGAAGCTATCATAAATATTGACTTTTATTAAAGGGAAATAACATTTTCTTAAAATGCTGGAGGAGAGTGCAGCAACAAGCTTGTTTGTGTATTTCTTTAATTTGTTAACTGGTAATTAAGAACTAATGAGTAAACAGAGAGATGTTGTGATTTCCGGACACATTGTAATAGGAAAACTCATTATATGTATGCACATATTATATGTACCCTGTTTAACGTATGGACACTATTCACGGCTCCTGCATAGAGATTCAAATGAGGAGCCAGGAACAACATTTACAGAGGAGTTTATTTAATCAGGTCAGTACAATGTACAAACAACACAGCTGCAGGCAAATCAATTTCCCTGGCAAGTAATATCCTCTGTTTAAAGAGATCAGATTATATTGTTTTTCACCTATAATGTTAATAGTTATAATTCAAATTTTCTTGTGTATTTTTTCACTCTCCATATGCAGATGCTATGTGGTACTGTGAGGAAATTTTGTTTTAAGGAACCATGACTGACGGTCAATGAGCAACAGGACATTTGTTGGTTGCTTGGTTTCTATTTCAGCTGGCTAGCTCCTCCCACGGTGACAATTCATTGGTCCCAAATCCTGCTTCTGATAACTGTATGGTAGGCTTCTAATATCTTCTGATTGGCTGTGATTTTGTCACTATGTAACTTAATGCTTAACAAATTTGTTAATGCTTAACAAATGCTTAACGCTAAACCTAACCCTTATGCTTACATCAACCTTTATATTTATATCATGTAGCCATTGTTTTATATAACAACTTGTAAAAAGTCTTATTGTTTGTGGCAAACACAAAGCATGCCAAGCAAGTACAAAGACAACCTCAAGTTTCTATAGGAATAAAGTTGTCAGTTCACAGTTCATGCAGTGCTAGCGGAATGTTTAACATCACCTTAGACTCAGACATGTTCTGCCTTCAGGGAAGAAGAGGGGTCTCAGATCTGATTATACAACAGATCACATTTTATCATTTTCCAGGTTGAACCCCTTTCCCACGTCTGATGTTTGATAACTTGTTTACTTGGATTTCAAATAAAGGTTGATAAAGGACAGGTTGTATCTCCTGGTAGAGAACCAGAGCACAGCATGTGATGAATACTTTCTTTATGTGGATCACACAAAAACTTTTTAGCTTTTGTAATTCATTTCCAGGCCCTTCTGGCCTTAAGGCACCTCCAAGCAGAGCAAGATTGTTTCATACATGCTTCAGACACTAACCACACTAGGTTTATGAATCATTGACAGAATTTCTCCACTTGCTTTGTAGTCTCACTCTGAAGACACCTTGTAAATCACTTACTCCACAAAGCACACCTAGTGAGCCTCACCACCTTCTAAGTCTGCATTATCAAGTGGTTGTTGGATTCTGGTCTGGCTGTGATAACCTTGGTCTATGACTAATTAAGTGGACAGGAAGGAAGGAGAGAGGGTATTGCTGCAGAAGAAAGATATGTTTAAGACAGGCCTGTGCTATTAAGACATTTTATAACAGATGTGGAAAGTCTGTAAGAGTGCAGAGGTAACATCAGACCAGCAATATTTACCAATGGGGCTCGGGTGCAAACAACTGGCTCCTGGTAAATGGATTGGTCCAGCTTGGCATGGACAGCGGTGACAGATGCTTGGAAATATTAGGAGCCCAGGAGATGAAGCTTAAGGAGTGAAAGCTACAGTAATAAAGTAATAAAGTAATAAAGTTACTGTTAAATTATGACATTGTCCCAAAATATAAGCCTTACAACATGCAAAATAGTTATAAATAGGAAAAACTAAACCCCAGATGGCATAACAATGAGATGGAGAATGGCAGTGTCACGTAAACATACATAATCGCCGTGAGAAACAGCTAATTGGATGATTTTTCTTTTAAGTCATCCTTAGAGGCACATAAAGATGTTTCCAGAATGACTTTGTTTCAAGTTTCCGTACAACACGACATTGACGAAACACAAATGTAATTTTTAAGCTCCTAAAATAAACATGAGCCATATTCATAAACCATACATTTTCATGAAGTCAGCCGGCACAAAAGGACTTTTTAAAAAACACGGCTAGTCAAATGCTAATGCACTTACCTAAGCTAATTCAAAACCTTTTTTTACCACGGTGCCTTAATTCCACCTTCTCCCCTTTCATTGTGCTATTGTGGTAGTGCATTAGTTACAAATTATCCTCATTTTGTCACACATTCTGTGCTACGCATTCATGCTATTAAGTCCTTCGTCTTTAGCTGCTGTATGGTCATTACATTACGGCACTAGCACTCTGATGAAAGCAGTGGTCAACACGACAGCCATAATAAAATTCGAGGTCTGTACTCAAAGTTCACAGGGACTCATAAACTATTTCTCTCATATTACTTTTGGTTTTCTTTTTCCTCACATTAGCCATGACACATCCAAACTAAATCATTCCTATTATAATCAGTGGAGATGTCTACACTGAAATCAACCATTATAGAATGGCACTTTATACCTACAGCTAATAGACATCACATTTTTATTTTATGCTAATTCATTTTCTTGCTATGAGTTACATCTTCAATGTATTTGAATAACATTTGACTGTTAATGCTGGTCATGTGATATCACAGGTGATGTCACAAGTGATTCAATTCTAAGTATATCCATTTATTACATAGCAATACTATAAATAATCATTTTTGCCCATGAAAAATCTGTTTCATACCAATGGATTGCTTGATTTTCTCCAAGCAAAATTAAAATGAAAATAAAATTCTATCTGTTGCAAATAAAGTTCTAAGGAATTTAATTTTACTGTTGCTGAAGTGTTGTCTACAACACACAGCTGCTTGCTCCATGATGATATACAGCTTTGAGGCTTACAGAGCAGACCACCCCAAACCGCCCTGGCACAACACGTTATGTGCACCATCGGTCAGTCACTTCTAGTGCATATGCGGTTGCACAGAATAGCCCTGTTAACAGCTACTCTTATACAAGTTCCAATTACCTCAGCAGGTAACCAGTCAATTGGTCTCTTTAGAGCACCCTGCTGGGAAAGTAATAAATATTTGCTTCTTTTTATCAATATATTTTCCCCCTGTACCGCAGTTCCTTCATTCCAGCCAGTCATTTTAGTCTTGGCTGTCTGGGCTACTGCTTGGCGCGTGGATGCCCCACAACAACAGGGGGACAAAAAACACCCTTTGGCTGGGCTTACTGTCTGCACTCATGTAGAATCGTGTTCCAACCATCAGAAATAAATCTTAGATTTAAGCATCAGTTGAAAGAGAAAGCGAAGAGCTTTATCTTTCTGGTCCTGATCTACTCGTCTACTTTCATGCTCGTGCGCATTTCCAGTCCTTAGATATTCAGGTGACGCGGGTTCTCTGCTCCAGCTGCTTTGAGCAGCATTTGTCAGCTTTACTGTCACTAAAATGTCACAATGCAGTCAGTTGTGTCAGGAAAAGAGGAATTCATCTCGACACTGCTGCCTCGGCACACGCCTGTAAAATTCCAAGAGATTTAGTTTGCCTACATTTCATATCCCAGTTGCCCCCCGTGGGGACAGCATTTTCTGTCGGTAATACCGTATAAATGTGGTTGGAGGTGGTGATATAGAACGATAGTAAAATCTACAAACCCGTAAATAAAAAAGACCCTTTAAACTCTTTAAACCAATAAAAATAAACTCAAAAAATGATGTCAGATCGCAATAAACACTGAATTCCTACAGCACCAACGAAGGTGCGTAAATGGGACAACTGTTTCTCTGTGCCAGTCGTGCCAGCTGCAACTTTATTCTGGCAACACTCAACAACCTGCAAGAGCTGAGCGCAATACAAAGAGCCATTTAGATTGTACAAACGGGTAAAGAAACACAGCAGCAATCTTAGGATAATGAGATGATTACAAACACAGCTGCGGACATCCTTCTATTAAAAGCATGCTGCTCCGAGCATATTTCAGTCTCTTTGTTCAAACCCTACAAGATAATGTTGAACGGAAGAAGCATATTGTGAAATTAACTCTGTCTTTGTTCCACCCTGCAGCCGTGCACACAAAACACAAGGTTATATCAACTATGTAAGTACTGTTCCGTCCAGCTACAGTGGGCAGTCTTGCTTTAAGACGTGATGCCTCTCTTTTCCTCTCCCACTCGCAAGGTGTATTGTCATACACACAAACACGCCTGCACTCACATATGCGCGTCCACACCAGTCAGTGGGAAGAGGAGAGGCTTGCGCTGAGTGGCTTCTCAATGGGAGAAAGAGAGGAGAGAGCGACCGAGAGAGCAAGCGCATGAGCGAGAGAGAGAGAAAGCGTGCTACACAGAAGTGTTGCCGCATGTGCAGGACCCTCTGTCTGTTCGCAAAAAGTGAAGACGCAAATTAGCTTGTTATTCTTCAGAAAAGGCAGAGAAGAGAGAAAGGGACAGGAAGAATAAATTGCTTTTCTGATGATTTTAAAGGTGACATGTCAAGCTTCTCGTCTCTCAAATCCCAGCTAGTTTCTGATAGTGTTTCACAGCTGTGAGGAGAGAATTTGGTGTTGGGTGCTTGACTGTGTTCAGAGGATTGCTGGACATCTTACAATAAGAGGGGACCAAGGGCAGGAGAAGGGCTCTTCATCTTCTCCGTGTGACCCACAGATCCGAACAGGAACTTTGCTGGGGAGCTCTTTCCCAAAAGCATAGATGGATATGTGACCATGTTTGTCTGAGGATTGTTATGAGGAACATTTAAAGCAAATTCCATTGACATTCTCCTGACAGCATCTCACAGGTAAGATCAGGTGTGAGCATTTTATCGCAGTAGGATGAAGAAAGAATCTGCAGGAAGTCAGTTTGACACGAATGGTCTGAAAGTCGCTCTGTCAGAACACGTGTGCACATTTGGGAGATGGCAAACTTGACTGGCAACGTGTGTGAAAATTGTGTATATTTAAATACTTATTTTGCACAAGTATGCATATCTGTTATATTTTCTTCCCTTAAGAGCTAATTAATGTTAGTAAGAGTTCCCTGCAGGTTCAATATAGAGGAGATTAGGTATAGATCTTATGGATTTTCCTGTCAGTGCTTTCTTAGCTCAATGGTGCTACTGTTACATCAAGTGAACACAAACGATCCAGTATTTTACTCTCAATAATACGGAATTCTGCACAGATAACTAACAAACGATCTCTAATACAGATGTTTAAGCAAAAGTATTTTCAAGCTGTACCACGTTTTAACAGAGGCTGAAACGCGTGTACCCACACATGATGCGCTATTATTAGCAGTATCATAACTATTATGGGTAGTGTTTATGCACAAAGCGTAAAATGTTGGCGCATATATTTATTATCATCAGGAATATATTGCGGACATCGCGCGCAGGTGTGTCCGTGAGACCGTTTAGGGCGAGCGAGTGTGGAGCGCAACGGGACGGTCACGAGGACGCAAACCATAAAGTGAATCTGGGTGTGATTTTTTTCATATCATTGCTGATTATTAATTATATCAATGCATTAATTAGACGCCGGAGCGGAGAGACCGGGATATTAAAGATGTGCAAACACCATTTCGTAAGTGCGTGACAAAATACAACAAAAATGCATCCGTACGGTGACTTCTTTCAATTCGACGAGGATTATTTTGTTTCTGTGTGTGTAGGAACATCATAATCTTACCTCATTTTCTTCTTTTGCAAATTAAACGACTTGATTGTGTTAAAATTTCGTGCACTCCCTCACTACTTTTTAAAGAAGACAGTCTAAGTTTGCGAGGCAGTTTGCTAGTCACAGAGAACAGCAGTTTACTCCACTGGGAACAGTTCACATTTCCACAAAACTGCGGATTAAGGAGGCTTTAGTGGAGGAAAGGAGATTACAATGTGCTGTTAATAATTATATGCCTAATTCTGGGCTTGATGAATATTCATTGGAAATCTCAATGTCATTTGAGGGTACACTGAGTGATTCTCCTGTCAGCTTGAAGGGTGCAGGAGAACTCCAATGTGCCATCCATTAATTAAACACTTTGCCATTTAAAGTGACGGAGCTGTTGGGATTTCTGCCATTTTATTCGGAAGACGTTGCTGTCGAGTAATTTAAAAGTGTTAATACTGTTATAGATGTCAGCTTTTTGCTTGCATTTTGAGTTGAAAAGTTACAATAACTTTTTAGTGGACGTTTGTATATTTAAGTTGTAACTGGTACCACATTGTTCTTTCTTATTGCCCAGTGTTGTTTTGTTTATGGATTATTAGGGACATGTTTTGGCCCTTGTAAATCAGGGTTTCTGTACATAAATGCAGTCATGAGGGAGCTCATTTGATTTGTGTTGCTGTCTCACAGCGATACTCTGTATATAGTTTAAGAGCTAATCAATCCAAGGTTATGCACTAGTTATGAGGGGGGCTGATCATTAACTATTGCACACATCAGGGAGGGTTGTTCCCTGGTGATTAATTAGATTGGTTTTAATAAGTGCTAGTAATCAGCCATGGAGTGCCTAAACTGGTTGATTACCACTAAAGCAATAATAAAGCTTGTCATATTTTACCTGTTGATTTAGTACTGTATTGACATATTTAAATTAAAAGTACTTTAAAGTTTTTATGGGAAATAATTCTTGTGTTTGTGAGGGTGGGTGTGTGAGCGTGATGAGTGTCAGATAGAATAAACATTTGCTTTTATCTTCTATCTTTGATTTCTTTTCTAGCTAGTGCTCCTGCCATGTCCTGGTTCCTTGGTCTGTGGATAAGTGTTAGCTGCCTACTGCTCTGCCACGCCACTTTGTACGAGACCATCCAACAGCATCATGTGACACGTCCAGGCCGCAACGCCATACAGATACTTGGTCAGTTTCTCATTTGATGTAATTTGTGCCTGAGTCTGTGATTGGTTCTTTATTTTCTCTTGGTTTGCTGCTGTTGTTTGTCTGTGGAAGCCCTGTTGTCTGTAGGAGTTGTTTGAAATCTCTGTTTATATAAGGTCTATCAAGGACACATCACTGACCCTGTAAGGTCATGTTTAAGAAGACATTGAAATGGAGATTATCATGTATTTAGTTTTTTTATTTTTGTGGTAAGATACTCAGTAATGCTCATAACTGCATTTAAAACTTACAAAATGTTGTGGTAGGTAGGGAATCATGATGTTTCATCCTCTTCTCTTGGAACCACATGCAGTTTTCTGCAAATTAATGTGTAGTTATGAGCCCCACCTCAGTCATGTATTTTTGAAAAGAGATTTGTGTAAAAATCCCCCTCTTCTAGCTCAGAACACTTTGTTCTTGTTTTTCCACGAGTGACTTGTTAAAGGTTTTGGATCATGCGAATCCTTATCCAGGCTACAGCAGCAGAAATCTGCCGTGTGTGTGTGTACATGTGAGACAGGCTTGGGGCTAAACTCTCCTATCAGTATGCTGTGAATACGAGCAGCTTTGATCACAGAGGCTCTGGTGGAAATGACAATTTACGTCTATCGCCCGCTCTGTGGAAGTATTCAGCAATTAAGTACTGTTACGCTGCGGGGGCCAGAGGAAAGAAAGACAGCAAGGTGGGTCTCCCTTCCACACTAAGTATGCAAATGAAAGCATTGTGGCATATTTTCAACAGTGACACCGAAGCTAAGAAACTTTGAAGCAATTTAATGTTGTGCGAGCTGGATTGATTTGAAGTCTTGTTTGTATAGTTTGTATTCAAAGCTTACATTTATACATTATTTTAGTATTTTATTAGCAATTGGCAAATTCTTAAAATACGTAACCCAAAAATGAAAATTCTGTCATTTACACCCTTCTCCTGTGTGTTGTTTTAACTCTGTATGGTTTTCTCTGTTCCGTGGAATGCAAAATGAGTTATTTATAGCAGAATGTATAAGCTGCTTGTTTTCGTACATTGAAAGTGAATGGAGACCAAAGCTGTCAAGAAAGATTTTCAAGGCAATGTTGTCAGTGAAAGTTGTATTGATTACTTTTAGAATACTTTCAGGGTGCTGCTTTTTGGAGCTCCCTGGTTCAATGGAAGAAAATAAGTCTTTGTTTGGAGTAAGTTGAAGATGCATAAATAATGCCAGAATTTGTATTTTTGAGTGAATTAATCCTTTAAGTGACAAAAATACTTCGACACCAGAAATTAAGTCATAATACTAATTTGCTGTAAGTCTATAGCAAATTAGTAACTGAATTATAGTGAACTAAAACTCTAGTTGTCTAAAGGAATAGCAGTATGTATGTTTGGGAGAGGCTTCATATCTCACAAAGCAGTTTAAACTCATTAATCCAATAGAAGCGCTGAAGACTGCAATGTACGTCAGAAACACCCAGATGAATTTTTAACGCCGTGCTTCCAGGTTTTTATCCAGCCCGGCAGAGAATGGTGCCAAAAGATGTACAAAGAAGAGCATGCCCCATAGTAAGTGTTTCCTGAATAATTTAGTTGGTCGGCTAAGCAACAAAAAGAAGTCATCCCCTACTCCACAGCATATGGAAAAGTTAGACATGTTGTGTGAGAAATCACATCTCTGGTGTTAGAAAGGTCGGCAAGGGTTTGGTAATGGAGGGTTGTAGCTTTTAAACGCGCTCCTACGCACACATGCGTGGAGGCATCCGCATTTAAGCTGTCGAGGACCTTTCCTCTTTCTGAGCTGAAGTGCTTGTTTATGTAGTAGCAAAAAGAAGCTTGAGCTGAGAAGTTCTCTTATGGGCTGATTATTACATCTGATCTGATCTGTTGTCGCATTTCTTTGTAAACTAAATCATAATTCAAGGTCTCTAAATATTTCACACAAAAAAAGATTATTTATAGCAGAATGTCTTAGTTTCACTCTGGTTCTCACACAAAGCTATCATTTTGATTCAGGAGACTTGGAATATATGGCGTGGTTGTATGAATTACTTTTATGGTCCTTTTAGGACCTTGAAAGATCTGGCCCCCATCCATTTTCATTGTTTGGAAGAAAGCAGCTTTTTGGTAAAACATTTCTTTTTAATCTTTCTCTACGGTTGTAATTATACATTATAATTCTACATTCATTAGACGAAACAGACTTTTAAAGGAGCCTTTAATATAATATCTTTATAATGACATAGGTGTAAAGGCATGGAACAGGCTAATTAGATGTCACAGAGCTCATCAAGCCTTCCCACAATGCACCAGAGTCCACAAACTTTTAAAGCTTCCTGTATTGGCAGCATTGTTAATTGGCTTTCTTGATGTCGGGGTTGCAGGCAGCAACAGCCGCCCTTTAGTAGCACCTGTTAGCTTTCTCCAGCATCCATCTGAGTCGGTCTACTTTGAAGAAAGATGTTTAGATTAATTGCTAGAATAGACTGAACTCGTGATGGAGGAGTTTTGATGAACATTTTCTTCTGTTGATCAGAATATGTGAATGCTTCATCTCATCAGGACAGAACAATGAACTGAGTGCTGATGTGTAGTATTGTAGCATTGGTATGAAGGACTCAGCTATCTTTATGGTGCACCCTTTAGATGGAACTTAAAGGTTTTTGAAAAGACTGAAGCTGGCTTGTCTCTCAGTCATATCCAAGTCTTTTATTTTTTATTAAGATTTAAGCTCTTGTTTGGCACTAATATGACAAAGGCCCTTTGTAATAATCAATTGGACGGGAAAGGTTTCTGAAAATTAAAAAAACTATGATTTGTAAACTATGATTAATACTAAATTAAAAATTATTTTGTAATTCTCGAAACATCCCTAGTTTCATCAAGAAGACCTTTTATTATAAATAGATTTCCATTGCCTGGAGAGAGATCTAACATTTTAATTTTTTTCCTTGCCCCTTTTTTCCATGGTGCTATTATCCGGCAATCAAAGCCTATTAGAACAAGTATCCAAGATTAAAAATGAGACTGGGTTAAGGAAAGCAGAGTATGATTCATTTTGAAAAGCTGTCATCATTTATTTAACTGTGAAACACCCCCTCTGATGATATTTGAGGACAAACAATTTAAATGAATGCCAAAGATGCTTCAAAACCCATATATAAGAGAACAGCACATATTACTCTGAAACCCTCCCATCTAAAACAGTGTAACCAGGAGCAATTGTATTTCCATAATCAAGGTGGAAGTTTAAGTGCCTGAGCCAAACTCCTTTGTAAATGGTGAAATATGAACTGATGTTCCTGGCACTGAAAAGATGTTTGAGGATGACATTTATCTCCCTCCATTCTCTGTAAATTACCATTTATTATTCAAAACAAACTAGAGATTGTAGATGAAAATGTAATTCTCTAAATATTGAGCTAAATGTTGGTTATTCATGTTTGGGAGCTATTTCTATTTACTTACTGTAGGGAAGGTAGGGAGCTTCTTTACTGTTTATGTTTAGGTGTGGTAGTAATTAGGAGAGAAGTTTGGCTGTTTGCCAAAGCTCTGGTGTAGTGGTTAGAGCACATTCTCTGTAAAAGTTGTGGTGCTTATGTTGGGAATACAGGTTTGAGTCCATACTGAGATGTGTCCTGATCCCTTTTAGTTAGGGGAAAAAATTAGATAAAGTTTATTAAAGTTTTTTTATGCCATGATTCCAGAACTTGTGCAGTCTGCTTTAGCTATACTATATGTCTGTGGATGATGGATACAGTAGTTGTCAGGTCAGAGGTGCTCTCTGTACAAGTGTAATCCTCCATGCATTTCAGGCATTTCACAATACTGCAGAAATCGGCTTACCTCCTATAACAGGAACTTGAGTTGAATACTAAAATGGATTTGGTTGCTTTAAATTCCCTCCCCCTTTCCCATTTTTTGAGAAATGACCAAAAAACCCTTCCCCCGTCACAGCTGAGGCTTATATTGAGTAACGAGTTGAGTCGCTCCACTGCTCCATCACCTGTTCAGGCACCGGCTCCAAGCCGCCCGTATCCCATGAGCCTGTACGGGACAGGGCCCCCGCCCGCGCTCCACACTCAGCCGAGATTGATGACGGCCCGATTCTGGGCAGCCAATTCTGGTCTCTCAAGAAATAATACACTACATTGACAGATGAGCAGAATGTGACATGACACAATCCCAGGATACAATGCTTCCCCTCCACCTCACTTTACCAAATGAAGGCCTGGACCAATCTGGTCTTGGCCAGGTACAGCGGCTGCTGTCTTTCTGCTGAATATTTTCCCAGTCTGCCAGTGCTGTAGCCCAGCAACAGAGATAAAAACTAGCCTTATCTGTTTTCTCATTCATTTTCTTTGCCTTCTAAAAGCTCCCAAGAATGTGAATTACCAATATAATAGAAACAGGTTGGGTCATAGTTTGGTTTAACCTTATTCACAGTTGTTTTCTGGTGTGACAAATAACGATGGCAGATTATAAGTCAGAAATGTTTTTGTTTGCCTCGCATCACACTCTCTGGTGCTGGTTTCCTAATAAATAAACATCTGCTAACAGCTCAAATAAACCAGGTGTATGCGCATACATTGCAGTGCTAACATAGCACAGCGTCATGTGTGTTATATTTATTGGACCCTGTAAATCTGTAAATTTACAGTCCATGCGGTTCTGTCTGGAAGCCTTGTCAAGGTCAGAAATTGGATCAAACAGACATCTCAGTCGCAGTGAAAAGACATTTGCAGCTGGGAATCTGTCTGTGTCTTAACCATGCTGTTACCCTTAGTGACATATTTTGCTTAAATTAAGATCCTTATTGTAACTTTTTTCTGGCACACTCCAGATGACGCAGTGGTGTTACTAAAAATTGGGGAGTAAAATGTTTACAATGAGTGAGATCCCAGGGTCAGAGATCCCACAATGGCTCAGGGTAAATAGATGAATGAAATTAAATAAATGTTTGAAATAAGCATGACATAGATTCAGCAAATGAGCATATCTAAAGAGATGTGATGTATGTATTTAATCACTCAATTCAATGACAAAATGTTCCAGTAGCTGAAATATTGAATTTATCAATTGCATGATGATGTGATTCAGCAATATGCTTCCCTAAGACATGTAAGTTGATAATTCCTCTGCTTTGGAAAAAAATCACGTGGTATATCAGTGTACTGTATATCAGCAACTGCACTTCAACATGCAATTGAACACGTATATTGTATATCAGCAACTGTACTTTAACTGGCTATTAAAGTATAGGACCACATTTAAAATCTAGAAATCAAAATGTAATTTAAACCTGTAAATAGACAGAAAGGCTTGGACTTCTAGAACATTTAAAACAAAGAATAAATGAGAAATATTTAAGATTCTCTGCACTTCCAGGTCATTAATTAAATAAGCACATTTGTGACATTGACCATTTTGTACAAAGGTCACATTTTCTTGCTTCTGTTGAAGCACACAAGATGGAGAATTTGGAACATTCTCAAATCATGCTGGGAATATGTGTGAATATATTTAATTTGTTAAAAAAAAGCTAATAAAAGCATTGTCATTACAGGTGGGCATCTGACTTTTGGACCCCACTGTATAAATGTACCTTTTTTTAAGAGCCACATGTTCTTTGCTTTGGAAAATATTATCCTCAAAGTGTTTGTGTGGCTGTTTTATTGTGAATTAATCTGATTAATTTCACACCTACTTTTAATTGTGGCAAACTAATTAGAAGGGGGAATTGATGACATAATGTTGAATTCAATTAAATGCAGCTCACTGGAATGGCATAGTAATCTGATTTCTTTCAAAGCAAATTGGATGAAGGAGAGGTTTGATTGGTGCTGGCTGGAATAATTTACACTTGAACCGTCACCAGCACATGCTGCAACAAACAAAAACCCCCTCTGTACAGTGACCTTAATGCAGTAGCTCAGTTAAACAGGAGTAACTAGAAAGGTTGTCATGGTCACTAGTGTTTCTGCTTGCTGTGCACAGGAGTGAAGCTGTTAATCTGAGTGTTAAAGTTAAAATTGCTTTGACAATTGTGTTCATCTGTCTATTAAGACTCTGGAGATAATGAAAGCAACACTTTTAAAAAGTAATTATGTTGTGATTGGTCTTCTTTCTTTATTTCTTTCTCTCTATCCAGACTGTCTTTTTCTCTAGAGCTTGTTTTCTTCCTTCTAGACTTTTAGAAATCACTTTCTCGTTCTTTCTGATGTCTCTCTCTCTTTCTTCCGATGCCCTTCCCCCTCCTTCCTTTTCTCTGCCTCCTTTTTTCTCTCAATTTCCTCATCTCTATCTGGCCTTCAGACGATTTGTCATGGATCAGATGAGACAATTTGTCATGGATTAGTGCTCTTAACTGTGTGTGTGATAGTGAAGGCAGTCACTGGAAAAGCTGAAGAATCCCATTACAGTTCTTTTTATGGTAGTGTGTATGTGTGTGTGAACTTGTATGTAAGTACGTGTGCATTTTAGTGAGTGAATGCAGAATTGGCATCGTACACGAACCTTTGTACATCTATTTCATACTATACCAAGCTGCTGAATCATGTGGAAGATGCATGGAGGGATGTTTTATCACTGTATCACATGTGAGAGACTATTGTTATGCTACGTGTTCACTTTGCATACTATTAAAGAAAAATATGCAGCCGTATCAAGGTTTCCCACATTTCCCAGGTAGTTTTACTGTACCCTTGCAAAAAATTCATAAAGTGTACATGCCACAATGCATTAACGCATTATTTGGATGGAAAATATTTACAGATATAACAAAGATAGTGTGAAGATATTCGTAATCTTTTTCCTATTGGGCATATGCTGCTCAGCAAAAGCGAGATACAGAGATTATTCATATTTACAAAGCAAAACTGTCATTCAGAAGATGGAGCACAGCATGTGCATTAAAGGATTTTCTTTAGCAAGTGCAATGAGACGGAACAGGATTAGAGACCTGTTCTCCTATCTCAGCCCCCGTCTGTAAATAAGGTGGGCATTGAAGCTCACTCCATCACGGCAGGCTTATTCAAACCGTCTTGCTATGACTACGAGCATCTCAAGAACGTCCAGCTCTTTTTTAGAAATATACAGGCTTTTACACATACCCAGATCATTGTGAAAGAGCTTCATCTGAGGGACTCTAGTCCATACCAGAACTGGCATTTTAGCATTTAGATCTAATTACATGCGCTAATTACGGCTGAATCTGACTCACATCTTTGTTTGGCCCTGCAGGTGAATTCTTAGATACCCAGTCAATTTTTAAAAAAAAGGAATTTTTGGAATGAGAAGATATGGAAGTCCAGCCTTACCAGCGGTCAGTGATTCCGTAAAGTCATGTGATCCCAGATGCCAAATTCTCAGATTTCTGCGGACTGCAATCAGAATTTTTCTTTCTTTTTGCAGTGCACTGTGGGGTTGTGTTTGCCACAAAGGAGACATGGATACTGCCTCAGAATTTGGCTCAAACAGGGTACCTCAGGAGGCAGCATAATTAAGATACCTTCCTTTCGGAACAGTCCTGGCTTCAGAACAGCACCTATGACGTCTTAAAAGGCTACCTCCATAGGCAACTCACTAGGTTTTGGAACAAAGCATTAGTGTTTCTGTCTCTTGTCTTGGCACTTTATGGGAATGCTACCACAGATGGCTTGGACCAGTTGCACCTCAATAACTAATTTGTTTAGTGACTGTCAGAATTGATTATTTTAAATGTGGCTTTTAAGCTGTAAACAATGTGTGCATGTCACAGGAGACATGCATCTCTTGTGTGTGTATTATACAGTGTACAACATTTACTCCATAATTGTCAGAGATCGAACCTAAGGTGGGAAAATGTTCAGTGGTATTCTTCGCATTTTCTTTCTTTTGATTTACATCTTTGTATTTTTGTTTTCTTTGCCTTGAACTTCAGCCTTCAGTGGTGTAAGTTTGACTAGAGATACATTTATTGACTGGGTAGTTCAAAGTGTGATTCAGGTCTAGATCAATTCCCACTATGTTGCCACAGGTCATGTTTTTCTTTTGGAGCAAAGATTTTTCTTCATTTCAACATTTTTGTTTTCCTTTTTGAGAGAAAACCATAAACCTTTCTGAATCTCTGAATCATTACTTGTGTTCCAACATGCTGCTAGGTTTAATATATATAAACACATTTTGGCAATATATGCCTGCAATGGAACAGCGCACTTTACAGAAACACTGCTCTGTTCTCTTGCATTAAAAACTGCAATTGTTCAAGCGACAGTCATGCAATAGTGTGTCATTTGTGTGTAAAACTGTTTGTATAAGGAAAATTATTTTCCGAACATTTATACTTTGTTTTAGCCATCAGTGAGCACATGCACACCAGCGTTGATTTCTAAATTAACCGTCACATTTGTGTACAAACATTTACATACATTCCAAATTATAAATCACAAAATCTTCAAATAAAAGCACGCTGTAAATAGAAGTGTCTGTGATGTCTGTGTGTTTTCAGGCCTCTTTATTGTGATTGAAAAACGACAGACACAAACAGGAAGGTGCTATTTTTTAAAAAAAATAACTGTGAGCAGAGCTAGCCAAATGAAGCATTTGTTATGTGTTTTCTAAGGGCTTGTTTGATTGCGTTACATCGTATGAAGGATGAAACAAAGTGAGACTTGTTTTCAGTAAGTTATGTAGTCAACAAAAACACGCTTCACCTCAGGCCCTGCTGGTCATTATCTTCCACATAGTTTTCCCTTGGCTTCATTCCCATTGTTTTAAACCCATGCCTTATATGTATCACTGCCTTTTTTTGCTGCTGGATCACAGAAACACAGCTCTGAGGTTTCTGTATGTTTTCATGGCCAATTTAGCAATTCTCACTGCAGGTATTTAAAAGAAGCATTATTTATTAGACCTCCATTCCGACAAACACTGAGAGGCTTCTATTGCTCCTTTTCTTTTATTTATCTCTCTGTAGTGACCTTCTCTGTAAATCAGCGTGGCATCTTTTATTTGAAGTGTGCAGTAAGGATGTACCCGAATGTGTTTATCATACCAAACACAACCCATGCAAATTAACACATACTAGCAGGCTAGAAGCACAACCAATTATCGCAGCCTGTAAGTACAATAAATGAATGGCGCTTGCTATGGCAGATTTCACTATTACTATTGCTCATATTTACATTAAAATGTGTATGTTTATGTATTTGTCAGATGCCTTTTTCCCAAAGTGACTTATATTGCATTCAAGGTATAAATTGTTTTATCAGTTTTATCAGTTCATGTGATTGGAGGTTTGTTCATATGCCTTACTCAAAGGGAACTGTAAAACTATACAAATACCCTGACAACCAAACACAACACCCAGTTTTGCATTTTCTTGTCATTCATGGATGACAAATGCAAAGATCATGAGTGTTCATGAGTATTATTTCACATTTTAAAGTAAAATACCACATCTCTCACAGAGTGCTGACCCCCCCCCATCCCAGAATTCCACAGGGGCCTCTGTTCTTGATGTTACATTAGATCAGAGCAGCAGTGGGTGTCACTCTGTAATATCTCCTCTGTAGATAGAATGGCCCCGCAAAGCATTGATTACAGCAAAAGCAAAAATATAGGCCCTGAACTCTGAAGGCAAAAACTCTATGCGTGTGTTGTTGGCATATGGTATATATCATCCTTTTCATTGCCTGTCATTTCTGCCCCATTGTTCGTCCATTCTGGAGAAGTGGGGACGAAGCAATTACGGTTTTTATTCTCCGCTGCAGAGGCCAAAACAAGATGGCAGTTTGCAATCTCTCTAACTTCTTCTCCCTGTTGAATACATTTGAATTGTCACGCCACATTCAAAACCCGTGAAGGCAGGAGAGGGTTCGGGGCTGGACGTGACAGTCTGTTGTGATGTGTTTATGTGTGTGTGTGGCGGTTCTGTGCCGAGGTTGTGGATGAGGCAGGGAGGAGTTCTCATTAGGGTGGTTTGTGTTTGTGTTACGTGACAGGTCTTTGCCTCTCCCTGACACTGTGACACTTCCTGTGACATGGAGAAACAGAGAGGATAGAGGACGAGAGGGAAAGAGAGACAATGAAAAGAGAGAAATAAAGAAAGAGAGAAGGAAGGTAGCAGCTGTGAATGTTGGTAATATGCCTTGGAGTGACGTTTTTTGAATTGTTTTTTGTCACGCACAAGGGTGCCATTTTGACATCAAGCGACATGTTTGAAGAATGGATCTGTATGACTTTGCAGCTGTGCTTTATAAACACCTGAGAGATTTTACGCTGTGTGGCATCAGCAAACCTTCTTCTGCTGGTTGCTTGAATGTTCTCGATCTGTGGGTCCTCTTGTACCATTGTCCATGTCACAGCACACTCAGGGTGGATTACTGTATATCACGACCCGATAGCTGGGTTTCTATGGCTTTTTAAGAATCACATTTCACAGTACCCAAAAAAACTTAAACTTCAAATAAAGCATTTTTAAAAAATTGTTTTTTTCAACCCTATATATGCTCCTTCCCTGTTTCTAACATCTCTGTTTAAATTATAGTTTCCCAGCACTTTTAACACCTTTGAGATGTTGTCCATTAGACTAAGAAATTCTCTCTTTTGTCTTGATGCATTACAGAGGCGTGTGAGGTCTCTTAGATACAGATCTGTGCTCTCTGCCGCACGCCTGCACGGGTGTGAAGAATTACTGCTCTGCTGGAATTAGCCTGAGCACCACTTCAAGTCCAAATCAATAAACGAGATTTAAATTACACTTAACAGATGAAAGCCCCTTCACCTCTGATAGACACTCTACCCAACGCCTGTGTAATAAGCAAACGCACTGAGAAGAGCCATGCTAGTCATGCTAGAGACAATACCTCAGTTAATGTTTAACAGATTCACCACTTTTTTTTTTTGCAGGTTCACCACTACAGAATGTTTGTAAGGAGAATGTAAATAGATTTCTTTGGTATATTGCCTATCAAAGAAACACTGAAAACACTCACCCACTGATAGCACTGTTTATTTGCATTGCGCTGTCTTCATTGTTTTGCTATCAGAATCAGAAATCTGCAGGAATTATGCAAATCAGGCACAAAATGGCACAATCGTGTGGTTCCGGGTGCTGGGTTGGTGAAGGTTAAAGCAAACTAACATAAAGTGGCATCCTTTACAGGGACTGTACAGCATCGCTAAAATTAAAATGCCGTCCTCCATCATTTGATCATCATTTGATCATCATTTGATGATCACTGCTGCCGTGATCAATGGAAAATGTATGCAAACATCTCTTTTAAGGACATTGTTCTTTTCGTCTGCTTTCTGCAATGTAAGACTGTGATGATAGTTGCACCAGGCAAACAGTGCTGAGTTTTGGGAATAAGGCACAATCTATAATGAGCCTCATTTACATAGAAAGGGGGCGTTTTTGAACTGAAAAGAATGACAGAGACTTCATTTAAATACTCAAGGCGAACACATTTAGCACCTGGTTAAACTAGATACGGGTGGTTAGTGAATAAGATGCATGCTTTAGCATTGAAATACCTCATAGAAAACTGCTGCAGCTGTTTTGCTGCTTTTTGCATGTTCATTCAGCAGGTCTTTATTTGTTCTCCACCAGTTAGTTTTCCCTGTATCTGTGTGAGTAAAATACAAAGACTCATTTTGTTTATCGTCTACCACAGACACACAATAGTACACTGAGTATTTGGACCTTATAGCTTCCGTAATGGAAGTCACTCTTTAGGTGAATGATGGAGGTTCGGTGTAAATCGGGTCGCGTGATGTACAGCGATACTGAAGGGACCGACACAGATTAATTGGTTCAGAGGCCACTCTGACATTTGCATCGTTTAATCCCAAAATGGCCCTGATAAAACGATGCTCTAGTCAGTCTAGAATTACATCTTTTCTTCAGTATAGTTTTAGAGGTAACATAAGCTAGCATGAGTTGCAGTTTCGAGGTGAAATGCTAGCCGACATTTATTATTCAGGATTGAGTGCCATAGCTGCGGCTCTGAGAAAAGAATGCACAGAGGTTGCAGACAACACTGGCCGGGAGAAGATCCACAAGATCAATCCCTGAGAAATGACCAGCATCTATCATTATTTGCAGATGCGGCTCCTGGGAGACGCTGGGACTCATCATCGGGGGCTGTGCTGTTCAGGCATTTACATCTGTCTGCATGTGGGGGTGTGTGTTTGTGTAGGTGTGTAGACAGATGGTCTCCATTTGATCAGGGAGGGTAGTAATGGCAGAGGAGATGGTCTAAATGAGTACCTGTCACCAGAACTCATGAGTTGGCCATCATCTCAGCATCTCCTCCATAAATATGTTAACATTGTTAAATGGGCCACGGTTTGCAGCTGTCCAGCTTAGGGTGCTATTGCCAGGCACGTTGGGCGCCGTGCCATCGAGGCATTTTAGACCAGGCGAGTGTGTATAAACTGTCTTTTAAAATGATTACTAATGCAAATGATATGTCATATAGCTTGTTTGGCAAAGGTGTAAAATGAATGATCTAATGCTGTTCAACAAGTCAGTCCATCAGTATTTTCTTGCAATGATTATGCAATGATTATGCTAGTTGAATTTCTGAAGCCAGGTGTTCTTCCCATCCATTTTAACTTTAAATTCAGCCTCTACTGTTGATTAGAAAAGAACAGCTTGGTTAAAAAAAGGAAAAAAACAGCTTAAACCAACCTAAGTTTGCTAGTCTTAGATGGTTTATGCTGGTTTAACTTTTTTGCAGCAGGGTTATACAACATCACATTACAAATATTCTAATAATATGTAAACAAACGGCAATGTCATGAATGTCACTTTTGTATTAAAACCACTAGTGCACATTGAAGCGTTTGGGTGATGCACCAGGGTTTGTATTCGTTCCTTATCTTGTCACACTCACAAATCCATTTTTGAAGGTTAGATTTTAAAGGCAAGAAATTTTTACTCTTATCGCCCTTTTCTTGGTCTTATGAGATGTTAGATTACACATTTTACCCTGAGCG
Organism: Chromobotia macracanthus; assembly: GCA_036877525.1. NCBI lineage: Eukaryota > Metazoa > Chordata > Actinopteri > Cypriniformes > Botiidae > Chromobotia > Chromobotia macracanthus. Next base: position 5,934,334 of record JAZGTH010000008.1, read on the forward strand.
ACAGACAGAAACTAATCTGTAGCGCTTGTAAAAAAAACATGGCTGGGCCATAAAGGCGATGGCTCTGCCAGTCTAAATCATGATATTAGTTCCTTAATGGCCTCATATAAAGCAGCGTATCAGAGAGCTGCTTTCTGACCCCAGCGATGGGCAGACAGGAGTGAGAAAGCTTTGAGATCATCACGAGACAACTCACCCATGACACATTGAAGGAGACCTGTCAGTTCTAGAACCCTCAACCATTTTTATGTCATTGGATGAGTCCGTCTTTGCCATATAACTGAGACAATTTCAGGTTAACTGGAGGCTTAGTCTCAGACTGCATATTTATCAATATTGTGAAGACAAATAGGCAAGCAGAATTGCTTTCCATGCAGTTATGAAATGCTTCTTCATTAATCTTATGGACTAAGGTTATCTTTTAGCCCCGTTGTGTGTCTGATTTGTGTGGCTCTACGTATGTGTATGTGTGTGTCGAAGGAACCCTTTGTCTTGCAGGCGGTGTGAAGAGGAGCACTATTATACTCTATAAATAACTGTGCAATTAGCATTTGAATAGCAAAAAGAATTCATTTTCAATGCTTTTGAATCAAGCACTGACAAATTAGCAGTCATTATATGTCACTGAATCCTAATTGACTGAATCCATTGACAATGGTGGGATATTTAAAGGGCCAGTCCATGGACAAAATGCTTTCAAGGTCACAGATGATGACCCAGTTGAATCCAGTCTAAGACATGAGTGCTGTTATCTAAAAACCATAAGGTAAAACTAGCTCAGTTACAGTTCTGTATTAATGTAGTTATATTATGTAGTTTGGGACAAAAGTAAATTGTACAGTTTTAACAGTCATTGCACAAAAATGTTTTACCACAGAATGCAGTTGACCAATAAGAATCAAGTATTCCAGTATTCAAGTAATAAAAATGTTTGTCTGTCAAGTGTCTATTTGTTCAGAAGTTTACATTGTCCTAATGTAAAGTTTAGATTCAGATAATAAAAATAATGGTGCGGTTCTGTGTATTGTTGTGTCAGGACTATTTGTCATAATTTGAAAATCTTTGCATAGAGCAATCAAAAAATAATTATGAAATCGGACACAGAGCTGTTGTGTCTGTCAAGACAGAGACAAGCTCTAGTATAATTTCTAGATTAAATCACACTGGATCAAAACTCCTTTGTCCATTCTACTAAACATTATCATTAAAAGAAATTGTGTTTGGCGTATTGAGTGAACTGATTTCATTTGTTCCTTTGTCCCACTCACTCTCCTTCCTGCACATAATATGACGTTGTGTACAATCTGACAGACACCTCCAAACTTGTGTGGAAGAGGAGAACTCAATACAAACACGATTGAATGAAAGACACACAGATGCACACAGATCCACCACAAAATGCGATTGGAGATGCTTAAAACAATAGCTAATGGAGACTCATCCCTGTCAAATGGGTGAATATTTTAAAAAACACAAAGCTTAGTGTGTATTTTTCTTTATTCTTTGCCCAAACAAAACATTTTAGATTTGAATTTTGCTCTTGGCTTTGCTCTGCTAAACAAACTATAAATTCAGTCCAAACCAAGATGTAGAAAAACAAAATCCCATGGAGAGTTTTTCGTATATACTGTACAGTTTTTCCCCAAAGTAGTAGAGATCCAAGCCCTGCCTGCTTGATTCTGTTTTTAGGTCTGAGAGAGAGGACTCTGCCACTCTCTGTATGATAATTGTGTCCTGCCGTAGCAGCCAGCGCGAGCATTTCTCAGCCAAGAGAATGTGTCAAGCATTGTATTTAGTTGCTCATTCGTGCCGGTCCTCCGGTCTAAATCCAATTTATCAGCCATAATGGAGTACAGAAATTGTCTCTTTAAACAGCCGTCTGAAGGCAGTCGGGCCAAAGCAAGGATGGTGCTGAATCATATGGTTCTTATGGAGTAGACGAGGAAGACTGGGAAGACCAGACTTAGGGGCTTGTCTAGGAACACAGGTTGTTACAAAGAGCAAATCAGAGCACTGCTCTTTTGAGCTCAAAGATTACAAGAAGAACATCAAGTTGGTCATGTTCCTGGATCAACATCCATGGATGTAACAACAATCCTGTTGTCCAATCATAACCCAACATTTTGTGTACCACTTCCCCTGTCCATAAAATCTGATAGAAATCTTGTTCTGGAACCAACAGAGATGTTGAAACAGGAACATCTCCTGTTTGGCAAAATCACTGTATCCATAACCTTCAAAATCACAGGGTATTGACTGATTGACATTAGTGGTGTTTGAGGAACAATAAACAATGTTGATTCAGAAACCTTTCCTACTTTTATAAATCATGTTAGGAAAGAGCCATAAAGGGACTAAAAGGCAAAATAAAGGAAAAAATGTGAAAATGAGGTTCTGAATTATGAACTCTTTTAGACAGGTGTTGAGAGAGTGTGAGACTGAGAGGCTGCAGACAGATTCAGTGCAGCCTGACAGGACTCTTAATATATGAGAGATTAGATATGTTTTCTCTCTGTCTGTGTGGTATATAGGTTGGTCTCGCCGAGCCAGACTTTTGACAGTCAGCATAACGCCTTGTCCACTTGCAGGCCAAACATCTCCTACTTCGACAGGAAGAAACCATCTGACCAACATATTGTCTGAAGTAACTAATCCCAGTTATACATTTATGTATGTTTTTTACATGTATCAACTGCCACAGTAATATCTCACCGGAAAAGACAGTGGAAACTCTTTTAAATAATGTCACACCCAACAGTCTTACAGAAACCATCAGCCCAGAGGAAATTACCTGAAAATATGACTTATTGAAGAAGAAATCTTTGCACAAATCAATGTGCTCTACAGACTGTTTGTGCGGTGGGGAAAACCCCCTGGCAAATCAGGTCACTAGTTCCTCCTTATTGTTTAATAGTCTGGTGCTTTCTAAACATGACTTTCTCAGCAGACTGATAAAAACCACTTTACCCAGAATACTCGGAAATGAAGGCACATTGCTGCTTATGATTTTGAGAAAACTCCTGTTGTATTTGTGTACTCTATGCATCAGACAGTTCGTGGGCGTCACGTCTGAATCTGAGAATAGTGGTGTAGTGACCGTGAGAATTCAGGCATAGTTTGACTGAGGAGAAACCAAGTAAACCATTCCTCTATATACTGCAAGATTTCCTCTGCCAACTCCTCCAGAGCTGCTAAACAGGTGTGTGTGTGTGTGTTTTGTTTGTCAGATGTGCATAACAGAGGTGGTTATTGTTTATACTGGGGATACCTGCAGTCACAGAGGGAAATGCTGTGCTCATGATGGTGTGTGTGTGTGTGTGTGTGTGTGTGTGTTTGTCAGATGGAGGGCTGCAGTTGTCAATTGTCAGATTCTGTTGTGATGGAAAGGGAATAAAAGAGCAGCAGTCTTTCTCTACTCACAGTGTTTGGCTCAAAATGACTTTTTAAGGTTGACTTGCTGGCTTAGAAAACTTTTAATCTTTTCATTGTTGTTGTACTAAAGTCGAAAATCTCAAATGAAAAAGAAGAGAGACTTGCCTTCAAAGTTCACTGAAAACATTCTGATTAAGAACTGCCTTCACTCACTGCAATTATTAAAGCATGTTTCATACACGCTACAGTCTTTTAAAGGTACAGGTTGCACTTTTTCCCACATTAAATGTCCTTAATGTGTTAGACTGTGTTTGGTGTCAGCTGAAAAGAGTCTATTGTCCATCTCTGGAATACAGATCTTAGGTTGTGTGTGTGAACATATTGGGAACAGAAAATTGGTAGTTTTTGTATTGTGAATGAAGTGTGTGTTCAAAGTAGGGCTGAGTAAAGTAATGAATATTTGAAAAATATATGCAATGAATTACCTGGCTATACAAAATTAACCAACATCCAGAATACTGCAATGATTTGCTTTTTATTTTTAATATGCTTTTTATTTTTGCTGTTTAGTTTTCTCTTCTGCTTAAGTGCAGAGCTTTCAAACACTTTATGCACACACAAACTCTCTCTCCTCTCTCTCTCTCTCTCTCTCTTTCTCTCTCTCTCTGCGACTTTTGCTCCAGGGAATAATGTGCCATTATCTTTTAATCAGGTCCCATGTCTCAGGAGTCTGGCTGATATGAAATGCATTTGGTGGATCAATGTTTTCAGACCTCACATCTTGTTTTAATCAGACTATCATCTCTTCTCAGCCTCTCCAGCACACAGAACAGCTCAAGCCAAAGTGGTTTTCTCAGGCCTACACACACACACACACACACACACACACACACACATAAAGATGGAGCTAGTTTTTAGCTTGTGACTTTGTGGATAAAACTTGTGGACTCAGATTTTGAAGTGGTATAATTCAACTGAAGGCCTGTGGTTTTGGGGGTATCAGGAGCATTGACCTGGGCCCTGTGATGAGGGCAGCCCAAAAAGAGTCATCTGTGGTATAGCCTGCTCATTGGGCCTGAGAGAAAGGGGCCACACATGGGTGTTTTAGAGATGTTGTAGATGGGTTGTAACCCATTTAGAGCTGTTGTAGATGGGTTGTAGCCATAATTAAAGTTGTTAAATGTCTAAAAAATGTTTCTGGATTAATATCTATAAGTGGCATTACAAAACACATTTTCTGCTATTTCACATTAAGGAACAAAATTATTAATTTGTGTAAGTGCACAAACAGAATACTAAGATAAATGGAGGAATATGACTGGCATTTTGCCAGTCTAATAAATACTCTATTTCTCTACCTGCATCCTGCTTCCACTTACATCATTCAGTCTAGAAACCTCTCATAAACTACAGCCTGCAGAAATAACAACTCAAACCTGAAATTTGTCTTCTCACACAGTGTTTGTCATGTTTTGACAACATTTGTAAAATCTGGGATGTCCGTGTACATTTTTCTTGCACAAAGGGAGATGGTAAAATACAGAGCATATAACTACACAGCCATAAGATCCTGGCCGATCGTTCAGATAGCATTGATCAAAGGGGTTCTACTGAGCGTGCTCTGAGCTCAGTGTACAGTTGAACTCTGGACAAAAGGTCAGCCGATCCTGTGCATTATTCATGATGAGGAGCGCGAGAACATTGAGCCATGTCTCGGTGGGCTTCACCTTTCACACTCTTGGCCCACCGACACCCTGCCGTAAGACTTTCTCTGTAAGCCAACGGGATTCAACAACTCTTTTGATAGTAACAGAATCTCTGTGACTTGGGGGAATGCTGGCAGAACCTAGGCAGACCCCACTTTGTCCCCTCCAGGGCTTTAACATGTCTTTGATCTTTGGTACAATGCCCATGTGAGATTCATCCTCCCCTCTCAGAGCCTTTGATTTGTTTCCAGGCTTTTAGCAGATGATTAGGAGACACAAGCCACAGAGGGTTAAAGTGATGGCAGGAACAGAAAACGTGCTAGAGAAGGTCTTACACTTAGTGTTTACATATCAGATTTATTACACAAAGGCACGTTGTGTGTGTATGTGCGTAAATACGTTATTGCCCTGGGAGTGTGCCAGTGGGTGTTGGCACGCATGTCTGTCAGCACACAGACATTTACAAACCTTCCAGAAGGAATATGTGTATGTGCCCACATATGCTCCGGTTACCGAATGTGCACAAGTGTGTTTATAGAATTCTCCCCAGCAATTGTTGGTGTAATAAGACTGATGAAATATTAATGTGGTCCTCTGGTTTAATGACTCATAAATTGCATTCAGATATTCAGCAATCTTGCATTCTCATAACTGCTTCACAGACTTGTTAAATCGTCTAATTTAAAGCTCACAGAGGCAGCGAGATTCTGATGCAGAAAGTAATAAATTTTAGAACAAAAACCCAAGCTGATCGGCTGATATCTTCTGAGCTCTTCCACAGCCTATGTACTTCTGCGAGGACAGATATTATCTACTAACCCCTAGTGACATTGAATTAGATACTGTTAGAGCATCAAAGCATGTAGATTCCTCACAAGGCAAATGTTTTTATATATCTTCATTAATATTTTACTCACAAAAAGAAACAAATTTGTAATAATTCAGTCCATAGATAGGAGCTGAAATGCAATTTAAGGGGGCCAGGTTACATGAGTATTTGTTTAAGTGTGTGTGTGTCTGTGTGTGTGTGTCTGTGTGTGTGTCTGTGCATGTGTGTTTAATGCGTCTGCATGCAGACCGAACCATGATGGCATGGCAGTGCTCTGATTTGATGTTACATTATTTAAATGCACTAGCTGCAATGCATTTAATTATCTGCTAATGTTATGTGGACTGATAATGTGTTTGCGTAGCGTGTGTGCTTACAGAGGCCATTCTTTTGTGAGTGATTTGGTTAAGCCAGTGTAATCTGTCTCATTAGCGCTGGTGTGTTTGGGAAGCATGTTGCTGTGTCTGTGATGGGGATTTGACTGTTGCCGTTCTGAGATGGTGTTTTAAATGTGCTGGACAGGGTTATGCACAAACACGTACACACACAGACCTGTACCCTTACAGAGGGCCCGATGTGATTCTAAACTCAAAATAGTGACATTTCTCTGTTTAACTTGAATACTTTAGTGTGAATCCACAGCAATGACAGTTGCTTTTCCAGGTGACGTTTACATTACTTTTCATAATTACAGATCCTGTTAAAATCACAAAATTTTTAATTCAGCTTATTTCCTGATTTTGTATAACTACAAAAGACAATTCTAATCCTCCTTCTAAAGACAATTTTTAACCTATTTATAAACAAGAAAATTTTATGGGCATATAAATTTGTCATACAGAAAATGCTTAAGTTAACTGGCTTATTCATTGTATAAAAATATCTAAAAGAGAATAAAAAATTGTGTGCTCTTAATGTCTTCTTATTGGTTAGGGTGGGTAATACAATACACCCACTCACACATTAACATGTTCACACAGAGTGACACATAGATATTTGGAGTATCGTTGTTGGCCATTTTCTGTCCTCAACTCACAAAATTACTAACTCCTGCTAATGGAGCACATGATTTCTCCAGCTGGTGCCAAATGAAGCCTGGTTTTTATTGTTGCCGTGGTGGACAAATGGGTCGAAATTCAATGCAAGACATTCACATTCTAAATCTGAATGGAACAGAATAAGTCATATTAAGAGAGTGAACTGAAATCAAATGAAGTGCAGATAATAAACCTTTTGCATTTCTTTTGCCTACATTTACACTCACATGGCTGTGAGTGTACCCCCAGCCTGTGGCCTCCACTTAATGGGATAGTACACCCAGAAATTTTCATCATTTAGTCACCCTCATAAAGTTCCAAACCAATATAACTTTCTTTTTTTAATGCAAAATTCAATTCTTTGCCAGTTCTGGCCCCAAAAATCTGGTGGTGAATGCTGGTGAATTGTTTCATTGCAACAGGTAAAATCTTGTTGCACTAAAAACTTTACTCTTTAGAAAAATACTTTTGAAAAAACATTACACTAATCTTTACGATATATTAAAGCAAGCCTCATTCCTCATCCTCATTCATATGTATACTTCATAGAGAGCTTTTGCAGCAAACAGTTGCCAGCATTCCATGCTAATGAAGAATGTCACCCCTCATCTTCATTCAAATCTACAACTCCCAGCTTTCATTTGAACAAAAGGTTAGCTGCCTGAACGCACAGTCCCTGGCACTTTAATAGACTTACATAAGGGCTGTCTCCCTCTGGCAGCTTGTGTTTTTTTTTTCATTTAGACATCTCACATCCCTCCCCCAACGCCACCTTTATGCACATATAATCATCCTGCCCACCTCCTGTCTCATTCTCTATCTGTTGCACTGGAAATGCTGGTTTATGAGGAGAGACGCAGTGCCGGGCCCCCGGGCTCAGACGCATCTGGAGCCTGCCATAAACAGTCGTCCTCCAGCAAGCCAACACATCAGCCACCCAGGCCCTTTCTGTACCTCATATTCTCTCTCTCCTGCTCTCTTTGCTGTCTATGATCCACAAACGAGCTCTCAAAAAGTTCTGTGTGTTTCTCTGCATGTTGTTTCTATCTGGATATAACACAGAGGTCACAGAGTTTGTGTGCTAGACAATATTTCTTCACCTCCTAAACCATAAACTTACTTTACACAGGAGAAATAGGGGTAGGATTGAGTGAAAGGGCCATCCCTGGAAAACAGCTGGATTTTAGAGTCAGAAAAAGTGTAAACAAGAGCATCTTGAGATAAGGAGAGGCAGCGTTTTGAGTTCTGGCTGGCTGGCTGGCTGGTGTTTGTTTCAGTGCGTGAGGGGAGGCTGAGAGTCCTAATGTGACAGAGTGGGCAGTTTGATTGGCGACTCTGAGACACAGTGCTCCATCTCACTTATCCTCCGTTTGCTCAATTTCCTCAGTGGAAGAAAGCACACCTGGGGTCCCAGGCTTTTTCCCCCTCTGACCAGACCAATCGCTTTGTCACATTATCTATCTGTCTGTCTGTCTGTCTGACCCTTTTAACAGCCAGCTCCATGGGGTCATTATGAGAAATTATTTTAGACTTTATTATAATAATGTAACTTCATTATTGAAATCTTTTTTTTTCTTTTTTGTGGCACTTAAATGGCATAATTTGTTTAAGTATAAAACTCCGGAAAAGTATTCTTTACTGCTGGACCGACATCAATACAGCCTGAACAAAATGTATCCGCTTAACTGAATTGAGCTGGATTGATAAATCTGCTTTCTGAGGAGCTTTTACTGTGTACAGAACTAGTACACAAAAAACAAGTAGCAATTCAAACGGAACATAAAGGACTTAAGCATTTCAAATAGAACATATTTCTGTTCGACCAAAGCAAGTCTGCTATCATGGAGCTGGCTGTTAAGTCTAAACTCACCCATTTCTGCAGGAATATAAAGAGATGGAAGGGATAATAATGGTTAAGAAGTCCAAATTTCAGGACTTGATTAGTCATTACAGTGTACTGGATTTATAAGTAAACAGTATATGAAACTGGCTTTCAGTGCAGATCAAGAAACTACTTTGCCGCTTCAAGAATCCAATCTCGGATCAGTACCACAGAATATATTTGTAGATTAAAAGTTACCCCAGGTGATGTGCAGAGGATCCATTTACATCAACCAGTAATTGGTGTGTTTCAACAAGAGAATTTTGTCTTAAACATTTTCTGTTGGCTTATGCACAGTCATCTCTGCCTTCCGGCGATGGGCTATTCTGGTGACATGGGTGTGTCATTGTTTTTACACTATCAGCCCAAACCGAGTGTGTATGTGTATGTTTCTGAGTAGCTCAAGACAGGGCTTGGTCTTTCTGGTCAGGCAGGAAAGGAACCTGGGGAATCATTAGGTAAACCGAACCCTTAAACTGGAGCTGAAATCAATGAGCAGTGCAGCCTGAGAGGCACAAGATGCACAGACGGCCTTAGGCCAGCGTGAGACTTCCTGATCACGCCACTGCTGACACAACAGCTCCTTTTAACACCATCAATCTTCAGTGGCACAAACAAATGCTGCCTGGGAAACTCAACATACACACACACACACACACACACACACACACACACACACAGATCTATCTATCTATGTATCTATCTGTCTGTCTGTCTGTCATTTTCTCTCTTTCTCTTTTCTCCTCCACACCCTTGGACACCTCCACATCTTCCCCCTACTAATATAGCATTAATATAGTTTGCACTAATAGAGCTTTTACATTCTTTAGTATCTCGGCTTTTACCGTAAGTGCTACATCAATGCTAACTGTGTTCATCACCCGCAGACAGAGCATGTTTTATCCTATTATGACACACTATTGAAAGCATCCCTGTTAAAGCTGCTCAAGATTTGCTTTTAAAAGGTGTTGTGAGCGAACTAAAGCCACCAACAGCCTCACCCCAGGCTCATATGCATATTTGAAGCATAAGATCATGCATGTTCAGAATTGTCTGTTTTTGCCCTGTAAGATGGTGCATTTGTGTGTATTACTGTGTGTTTTGATATATCAGCTACTGTTATAGATTTATTGGTCTTTGGGGTCCAATTCCTCTAGAATAGAAAAGCACTACAGCTTTTGGTGACATCAATGTCCTCATACATAAATAAAAGTACACATTTCCCCTAATGTAGCTGTGGATTAGTGATCAAGTTGAGTTATCACACCTCTATTAACAGCAGTGTTTTCAGTTAGTATGCAGAGTCGTATTTGTATGGCTGGTTATGGTATCCATATGCATCTGTGTGTATATAAAAGTGTCAGTATAAATGTGTGTGTAATGTGTGTGTGTGTGTGTGTGTGTGTGTGTGTGTGTTAGATTGGTCCCATGGGAGAGATCATTACCAGTGTGAAGCTGGGGTTTGAGTAGCTCACTGAATCAGACATAAAAATCAACTTCTGGAACAGCTGTGCAGAGCATTGTTTACACAGCCCTCATTGTGGACACATTAATCACAACAGCACATTACCCACAAAACCACCAGCTGTGATGTGTGTGTATGTCTGTCACCCGTGTGTGACGAAGGTGTGAGCTTTGTCCGAGGAAAGTCAAAGCAATGAGCTCACACTTTATAAATCACCGCTGTCAGTTTGATCCTCATTATCCTTTCCTTCTCTTCCTATCTCTCCTATTTTTCTCCCTTCTTCCCTCTGTCTTTCTCACTCTCTTTCTCCTCCCCCTTTCTTTCTCTTTCAGCTATCTCTGTGTAAAATGGGTTTGTCACAAACTGTGTTTTGCATTGAGAAACTTTAATTGTGACAGTTGCAACTGGTGTCAGCAGACTCTTCACTGTGTAAACACACTGCAATTAGATGAAGCCTGTGTCACTTCAGGGGCCAAAGATGTTTAATATTCAGATGTGTGATACTTGTTCATTAGGTCTGTGTATATTGCTCATCATTGTGTGCGCCTGGGCTCACCTAGCTATATAATATTATATATGACTCTTTATAAACATTTGCTTTTTAACCAAGGTTTTTAACATGCTTGGTTTTGTGTTCTCATAACTTTGGGGTTGAACATTTTAAACCAACAGAATGTTTAATAAATTATAAACAGAACTCTGTGGAACAGTAACATCAACATCCTTGTTTTCAACATCCTCATAAGCCACTTAAACTCATCGCAGGTGTATCGTAAATCTTAGCAGATGAGCTTTAATGCATTATGATCGCATAGCACAGTCACTTGAGCCAGAAATTGCATTAAGTCTGCTTACATACTCCACATGCATACACAATCCTCATCGAACTCTGCATGAGTACCTCCTCATGAGCGAATTTATTGGCCACGTCAACTCTTGATTTCCACACAGTGACGTACTTTCTATCTGCAACCCAGCAGAAATTCATTTTCAGCACAGTGCTGTATTAATCCAGCAGTGGTTGGAGGTGGTGATTTTTCTCTCAAGCTGACGTTTTAACAGGAGGGGGAAATGGTAGGATCTCATCTGATAGCGAGGTGATGATATAGCTGGCAGGCTTCAGTGGAACTGAATGCTGTAGTTTATAAGCAAGGATGTGGCTGTCGCTGGGACATGCCGCTGCTCGTAAACCAACTTTCCCGTGATTAGGCAGAGGTGGCCATGAGTTTTACCAGAGGGTAAGGATCAGCCACAGGAGAATGGCACAAAAATGTTTATTTGAGCATAGTCTCAGTCAGAGGTGACACGCCCACAGACCACCCACAGTTTGTTTTGGAACTATAGAACATATTCTCAATCTGGCAAGCTCTCATTTGATTGGCTGACTTTTTGCAACTGGTCAGAGTAAGGGGGCACAGTGTTTTTTTTAAATTATTAACATTACATTTATTTGTTTTAAATAAGTGTTTGCAATGTACAGGTTCTTATGAAAATAAATGGATTTTCCAAAAGTTTTCAGATAAGTGGCATCAAATCTTGCCACCAAGTTCGAGACTAGTTTAAGAAAAGCTTCAGCTTTGTCTCAGGTCTGAGATGGGATCTCTCGAAAAGCAGGACTGATTGAGAGAGGCAAATTTAGAAAGGGCAAGAGGCATTTAGGGCCATGACAGCAGTGGAATTGGAATTTGTTTAGCTATTATTCATTAGGAAATTAGAAACACTGTTTCTCTGAGCTGAGCTAAAAATAATCTGTCACTTGTTTAAATCCTGTCTGAGCTAAATCAGTATAAACTGCTGTGATATTTGTCCGATATTTATATCCATGACAGGAACATATCACTTTTGTTCACATGGATCATTGAAAGAGAAAATTTGACCTGCTGCTATTGACTTGAGGAAGAATTTGAGACTTTGAGAAATTGATCAGATTACATGATTCATTATAGTCATTAGTATTCTGTTAAGAACTTGGATAAGAAATGAATTTGTTATTGCACTTTTTGAGCATTTTGCATAGTTCTTGAATGCCATAATTAGCCACTGCCTGTTTAAAGAATGCTCTTTGATGCAGACGTATTCGAAGGTGCAGGCAGAGGTGCAGGCCTCTTAAAACCTTTCCAAAAACCAGTCAGGCTTTCAATGTATTATTTACCACATCCATAAAGGTATTTAAAGTGAGAACCTTTTTCTCCCCTGCCTTAGGAGACGCAGCCACAAGAAGACCGACACTGCATCCATCCATCAGCTCATATTTCCACACCTATCTTTCAGTTGTTCTCTCTTTTTCTGGCTTCCTTCTCGCAACTTCTAAAACACACTTGAAGAGTACAGCATATTGTCTAGTTCTTGCAATTACATCACTTATTTATATCAAAAAGAAAGCAAGGGAGAGCTGTCTGCTATAAAAAAGAAGAAAATGCAAAGCTTGTGTAAAGATGACGGGATGACTTCTGGGTACCATGGTAAGAAGCAGATGGTTGTAGCTCACCTTTCTCATAGAGCTGGTTGGGTTACAGTAACATCATCTGACACTGCAAAGGATATTCATGTTCTAGGGTGAACACGGTGCCCCTTATAACCAGTAGTCAGTCAGTCAAACTGTCATTAAGCTTCTTCTGTAGACATGACGCAATCAACCGCATATATACACAATGGAATTAATTTCTTTGCACTATCTTTACCTAAATGCCAAGGCAAAATGGATTTTTGGTGACCTTTTGGGTCCACCTGCAGCCTCCAGCACTCACTTATGTTTTTTTCTGCAGAGCCCACATGATTACACACAGACACACATGTTCCCTCTGGAACTACCCAGCATGGCCTTCACTGCTACTAAAAGCCACTGTACCCATATTCATACACTTGGTCTACTCATAGTCTGCATAATAAAACCGAAACCGTGCGTATAAAGAACTCCATTACCCCTCACTGTTCTGGCTAATACTCTGAGCTCTGCCAATAACAATAATAGTAATAGTTATATGATGGTTAGTATTAGCTTCAGACAACATGTCCACTGACCACCCACACTGTTCAATAGCTGTATGATGCATATTGTACTGACAACTGAAAAAAACATTCTCAGTTGAGTGAGTGCTAATCTGATTCACAATGTTTTGTGCTGTTTTTAACTAGTCAAGAACCGCCTACTTGGATAGGAAAAGACAGTCTGGCTGACTTAAAGTGACTAACCACAATTAAGAGTTAATGGCTGTCAATTCAATTGTTTTACATTTACATTTAGTATACTCCCCTGCAAACAATATGAGTCATGAGAATTTTGGTTCATTTTTTAAGAAGAGAATGACTGTGCATTTTAAATGTGCATATTTGCTGAAAAGTTTATTTGGCTAACTTTTAGGAATGTGCTAGCACAGAGATGGCCTCAAGCTCCCAGGCATGAACTAAAATCCACAAAACTCCATAGAGTTTTACAGGGTCTTTAAACAGTGCTAGCAAAAGATTGTTTTGTGCAGTGCATGAGAATGTACTGTATAGGAAAGATGTGTCTTTGGAAAATGAGGGACAGAGAAGACAGAGAGAGAAACAGAGAGAGAGAGAGTGAGAGAATAAGAGATCTTTCAGCTCAGTCTCTTCTCTCCGTTGACTGATAGTGGATTCTGTCTGAGTGCTGTGTTGGGGTATTTAGTCATCTGCTCATTCCAAAGATCAGCAATGTCAGTGATGAAAGCACATTTCCCACACACGCACACATCATACTACCTCTACGCAGCACACACACCAGAGACCTGCTACCATGTTTCTTTGAGGAATGTCGTCTCTCGTTTTAACATGCAGAAGTGAGTGATCATTTGAAACTCTCTTTATCCTCCTCCTGCTGGCAGCTATGTACCAGTGCTCCTCATTCCTCCCCACCAGGCCTCCTCTGATCTGATCTTTTATCATTCCAGTGATGCTCTCTGTACTTGAACCCATACTTGTACTAGAAAGAAAACATGACACAAAAACTAAATCCGTTAGGTGCAGGGGGTTTATTTACACATCAGAAGCAGGTAAATAGGTTAAGGTGAAGAGTCATTTCTGTGCCTCTAATGACACCTCACAGAAGTAACAACTGTTTTACGTTTCCTGAACACTTCCATCCCGTTTGGTCAACCAACAACAGAGCCTCAATATAAAATCATGCAGTTGGCTGACTACTGATGATCTCATGCATTTATGGTGTATAGCTATTTGTAGACATTGACAGCAGAGGTGTCATGTATCAGGAATTGCCATAGCACCAATTTAAGCTATTATATCAAAATACAAACCTATGGTGCATTGATTGTGGCAATTCTAGTGTTGAATATTTTAATGATATCAGCAAAAATGTAACACTGCTGTCAGAAACCCAAAATTTTATTGACTTGTTGGGCTGAGTTCCCATTCTCAATGTTCTGCCTTTATGACCTTTTTTTAGAAATCCCAACCTGTGTTTTTCTCAGGGGACAGCTGTGCTAAGAGAGCCAATGACACTGAAGCACAATGAAACACGACATGATTCTCTATAGAGGAAATATGACCACAACTGAGAAATATGGGGTTATAGGTGAACGGCTTAGATGAGCTAAACTCATCAGGATAAAAAAAGAAAGTGAGGGATGTGGGTCAGGGGCCAAAGAGTGCCAAGGGAACGGGTCAGTGCTTACTGTAAAAGATGCTGTGCTATATCGATCCACACACACACACACATTCTACAATATACTTTCAACTTTTTCCTCAATCACTTCCATCTCCCACAGAACAGAATGTAAAGATAATTAATGAGATAATTAATCAGTTAATGTTCTTTGACCGGATGGCACCCACTTGACTTAAAATGACAACGTTTTATTGTTTATTGTTTAAATGCAAATTACAAAGAATTGGCGCAGACAGCCAGAAGCACATATCACCACTGTAATTAAAAACCACCCTGATGGCATTCAAGGCTAAATTTACATGTTACTGGCAAATCAAGCAAATATATCACGAGTTTGGCAGCCACTACTGAGCTTGTTCTGTCACAGTTATGTGTCGTTTCAGTAAACATGCAGATGTCAAGTTCTTGCGGTCAGATGTCTGGATATAGTGTGATACGGAGTTATCACATTACTGCCAGTTTTAGAGTGGAATCGGGTAAGTGTGGGAGCTGTTTTACATCCCTCACTGTACACAAAATTCTCTATGCTCTCACACCATTTTGTTACAGTGCTTCTAGGATGTCAGTGTATCGACCTTAAACCCATGTATTAAACTTGTGCAAGTAGTTCAGTTAAACTACTTATATACTTAATATACAGACTCCATTTATACTTTTTGTAGATAATTTCAGCCTTGGCTGTTTTTATTTTAAAAAATTTAATAATAGCAGTTTTTTAAACACAGTCAAGATTAAAGTTTAAAACATTTCAGAAACATGTTAAGCATTCGAAAAGCAACTGACAGTAATGATTCCCTTGTAATATTTGCATACTGTATTATGATTGGTCTGTTTTCCATTTGACATATTTAACTATTTTAATGTGGCCCATGTTGATTCTCATGCACAGCTGATTGGAAACAAGATGTTGGGTGTCATGACAACAGCAGAGTGGCTCTGATGCAGTATTTCCTTTATGCTGAACCAAAGCCCATTCTTATGATATGCTTAAGCTTGTATACTTAATTAATAATCATTATTAAAATGAAGAATCCTCTTTAAAACTTAGCCTCAATAGCCTGTGTAACCCTCAGCTAATGGTCCACATCACCATTACCTGTAACTGGTGAATGTCAAGGCAAGAACTGCGATTGCAGCAGGGCATGCAATCTCATCCTTCTTTATCTAGAGCGCAGACAGCAGTCTGTGTATCCAGACAGGGATCCACTGTTATTTCAGCCCTAGCTGGAGGTGGACTAAGTGCAAGCTGGATGAGCAGTAACTTGCTAATCGCAGGGCGCTGTGTTAGTCAACACACTGCAGCCCTGACAGAAGCATCCCTTACTTCTTGCTGTGAACAACACGATGCCAACTGGAAACCTGGGTAATATTAAAATGTCCCTGCAGGATTTAGTGACTCTCTTTAATGTTTAATATTTTTATTTTTTTTAGAAGGGTTCTTTTTTTTAGTGATAAACACTGGAAATGGACAGCATACAGTGATTTTGTGATATGCACAGCATAACAACATATTACAAAATAAATCAAATTGTCCTATTTTTTTCAAAGCATAAGCAATAAAAGAAAAAGGTTGAGCAGTCTTATGTATTTTGAGGTGTGTATTTGTGTGTGCGTGCGTGATTATGAGAGTTTCAAAGAAGGTTTAAGAACTAAAAATAGCAGCCACATACTTCTGAGTTTCTTTTCATCAACACAGGTGTACCTGCCCGGAATAACATTTACCCATCATTCCTTTTGGCAGGAGGCTTGGACTTCATCATTAGAGGTTTTTTCTGCACTGAGACGAGGGAAAAACAGACAGATATAGGGAAAGAGAAAAACAGAACCATACTGATGCAGAGAAAAACAGATAGATTGGGGTCAGAGGGAGGAATGAACTGGTGGCCGAGTCTTCATTTTAATCTTGTTCTCTCCTACGCAAAGCCACTGCAAATATTCAGAGCAACTCACTTCCCCAAATTACCGCTAGCATGAATGGATAGAGTGACTAATATGAATTGATCCTTCGAGCATATTTTGAGACATTTGTACCATGTTAAGCAAATAAAATCCCATTTGAAAGCATGAAATACATCATAGGGAATGTCACCGTGTAATACATAATTATACCAAGACCATTATGAGAGAGAAAACATTTCAATTTCTGATTAGTAGAAACTTCAGACCCTGTTATTTTCTTCAGGCATGAGGAAGTTACTTACTG
This sequence comes from Chromobotia macracanthus, assembly GCA_036877525.1. Lineage (NCBI taxonomy): Eukaryota > Metazoa > Chordata > Actinopteri > Cypriniformes > Botiidae > Chromobotia > Chromobotia macracanthus. Next base: position 5,951,473 of record JAZGTH010000008.1, read on the forward strand.
TGGTTTATTTAATGCTTGCGTAATACATTTATTATAATATATATGTATATATATATATATATATATATATATATACATACATTTAATATACATTTGTTCTATCAGAATTTTTCCCAACAGGGACACCTACAGCCATGAGTTTGGTTTACACTGGTTTAACACTTTATAAATGGAGCTAAAGAGAGAGAAAGTGAGACTGATTATTATTCAACTGTCTAACTGCACCTGGGCTGTCACCGTCATTTAAGGTAATGAGCATGCACACTCCAAGTGACTTAACAACACACTCACCTCATTCAGAGTCAAAACACTTGTCTTTTCTTTCCCACTTAACTGTCTCCTCTTACACACATGCAAACGTGGGCAGATTTGGCTTCATTACCCATGTATTTCCACACTAAAAATGTTCATTCGACTCCAGCTCAGAGGTCACCAATTAGCAGATGAAAGATCTCATTTCTGGATTTTTTAATAGAGGCATTTTAGCACTTAAAAGGGCACCTATAGGAATGAAAGTCCCGTTTAACAGTTGAGAGAGCCAATCAGCTATTTGTTTACTCTAAAACACACACGTACATTAGCTGGACCAGTCTAAAATAGCTTGAGCAATTTCAGAAGCACTGTTTATTTTACCATTGTTGTCAGGTTTTGTTTTACTTGAACTTGATTTGATTTGTATAGCTTGAATGCATTGTAAGTCGCTTTGGATAAAAGCGTAAATATAAAAAGCCAAATGCATAAATGTAAATATGTTATGGATCATAATCTTTGGAGATGTCAGTCTGTCTCTATTCAGCTATCGGGGACATTCTGAATATGGCTGCCTAGCGAACTGACTTGCCTTAAAGTGAATTTAGTTAAATTCTGTCAGGTCAGACTATGTTAGCAATAACTCACATTGATGCTCAAGGCGCAGTAACATGAAACCTGGTCCTAATGACTGCCTCTTGTCACATGATTATTTGTTAGATAAGCCCTGCTGGCAATTGACATTGGCGCATCAGCTTGCCTAACAGTTTCTAACATTTATTAGACCTCTGATGTGTGAGTGCCAGCTTAGCATCACACCTTATACATCATATGGCGTAGTCTGTGGGCTGCTTATTTACTTCCTGTGGGAGACTCACGGCTATACCTGCACTGCAAATGTCACATGATTTTTTTATTCTGTGTGCATGGGGTTGAAACTATATTGGAACTGTACGAGATATCCCCTAAAGCTGATAACTATGCAGCTCGGCTATAGCTTAAGTAACATGTCGACTCATATTCTCATCCAGAGAATGATCAATAATGATGTTTTTATCCTACCGAAAAAGGTTTATCTGTGATTAAAGATCATAATGTTTGTGTAGTGTTATTTAAAATAAAATGTTTTAATTGAAAGTGAATATGTTAAAGGTGCTGAACACCAGCCAGCAGTTATGTATGGATTCTTTTTATCAAATCATTCAGACACAACACAACCAGATTGCCAAAAAAATTAAAAACGAAACAAAATTACAGCAATGCCTGCAGTGGAAATTATATTTTAAACATTTTCAGAATAAAATGGCAGACTCCTTTGTCTTGTTAATGCTAATTTAATTGCTATGATTATGTATTCTAAATACACAATGAAATATTTATTTTCACTTTTTTGGATAATTGTACAAAGTTACAGCATAATTGGTAATGACATGCAATAAACATCTGTTCTCACGTGAAATTCACCTTGGTTTTATTTAGTAAGAGAATTGTTGTTCATAGTAGAAATTATGCCATAACTGAAGGACATTTGTCTAATTTATAATTTGTGTAAAAAAAATTTAAACACAAAAATATCAATAAGGTTTGTGTTTTACTCTTTCTTTAGATTATATTTGTTTATATATTAAAAATGCTATATTTTTATGATAGATATTCACATTTAAGATTGGATGTCTGGAACTGGGACAATAACATCTATACTTAAATGCATTGGGGGAAAATAAATAAAGAAAAAAGTTAGAAAAAAGCATAGAAAAAAGTTTTAATGTGACCTTCATATAACAAAAAGAAAATGCTGATATTTTGAATAAAAATCAACCCCTGAGACATAAAAGTGCCTATAGCTGAAGAAACATCCAACTGTCTTCATTAACCAGAACATTATACAGATGACTTTCTCACAACAAAACATTTTGCCCTCATTTTAAAATTAATATGTAGATTGATATATGCATGTTAACATTTACTTACAGCTTGCTTGCTATAAGATTGTAGTGGAAAGATCTTTCAGTTTTAGCTCTAGCCTCGTTTTAACGTTTGACAGGAGCTTTTTAAAACATCTTAAAAAACCTTATTTCTCTGTTTCAACATCTAAAGGACTGTGCAACTGACAAGGTGACCAGGCAGCGGTTGGTTTTATTTTTAACTGACAGGACTAGCTAATCGTGTCTTTGTGTTCTCCAGCATAATTGCTTATGATTGCCCATCACTTCCCTATCTGCTCCTCTTTAAAGCGCTCTGAGCTTCACAGAAACATAGTGAACATTGAGCATCAATATTTTTAGATTTGCATTTGTGAGGAAAAATGTTGAGTCAAATCTGCATATTTTCAGTTCACTTTCCTATTTATCATTAATCAGCACCTGAGCTTTCAGAGACACACATGTATACTTACAGTAGCCTACCCTGTCCCAAATGGTACAGTTGATGTACATTTTTCAGCTATTAATCTGCAGCAGCCTCCCACTAAAGCTAAGCTGGATAAACCTGGTCAGTACCTGGATGGTCGGTACCTAATGCCCCAATAGGAGTAATTGGGACACTACAAAAAAAGTGAAACTGAAGATCAAACATCCAGGGTGTTTCTCAGAAAACTATAGTTGTTGGCATCCTAGCCAAATTTAACCTCTATAAGTCTTGTGACCCTAGACATCCCTATGTAATTATCCTGGCTGGGCTGCTATATTCACTGTATCTTCACTGTATCCTCTCAGCTGGTGAGAGGTGGGTTTTCTGGGCTGCTGTGACATCATCCAGGTGGATAGTAGAGAAGATTCCCTTAACATCTCCTTACAGCTCATAGGGTACAAGAAAAGCATTGTACTGTATAAATCTAATAATGTCCTGTGTTTGTGTGTGTGTAAAGTCCATGAGACTGTAGTTTGTGTCTTTGTTGTGCATCTTTTTCAATATCCCACACTGGTGTGAAGTCCAAGGTAGATTATTACCCATCAGTCCATGTTGTGAAGTGTAGATTCAGAAGAGGACCACAGGGGCTGAGGGTGCCATTTGAGACAGGTCCCTTCAAATATGCACACAATAGGCTTATTTTGTCCTCTTAGGTTTGCGTCTCTGGAGTCTGGACCTACAGTCTAGTTGGGTCTGCAATCAGTCTAACGGGTCTTTCAGGGCTCATGCATTTTCCACACTCACGCTCTGGAATGAAGAATCATGCTAATTAGGAATGGAACAAAGGAGCTCCCGCTCTGATCTTCCACTGAAGACTGCTGACTGTCAGCCTTTTTAATACTGTAATTACCTTCACCAATTACAGCCACAAAAATAACTGATTCAATAATAAATTATTGAACTTTTCTCAGACTTTATTGCAACATCAGGCATTCAGAATTTGCGCAAAGTTCATTTTAAAGACAATCTAAGATATGTTTCTTATTTGCTTTCATAAGTGAATTTTAAGGTCTGGTACATGGGCTGTGTCTGTAAGGTAAAAGTGGTCCTGAATAATTACATTTGGGATGTAGTTACTAATGTTTTACACCTTTAATACTGACAGTAGCTAATTAATCCCAGGGATGGGTGGGAAGTTGCCATGACTACAGTTCTTAATGTGCTTTATCAATTTGCCCATGACACAGAACTGAGACCATCATTGCGTCCCAAGAAATGTACTGTACACTGTGCTGTACTGTAGATTCTGAATACTAATATTTGTTAAATTTCTTCTAATGTTTGCAATGTATATGGATAGAATCATGCATACTTTGTTTCATACCATTTCATAGACCTGATTTTGTTCCTGCTTTCATAAACTGAATGAAGCATTTTGTTATAATAAAGATAAATGTTCTTAAGTTCAGTACCCCTAGTGTCTTGTTGTCTTCTCAGGATGTTGTTTCAAACATCTAATAAGTAGGATTGATGTGCAAATATCTTTTTGGTGTTTGTATCTGTAGAAATGTTGTAGTGTTGATTGAAAGACCAGCATGATTTTTAATCACGATGATTCCATTCCAGAAATTGCCTTTAATTTCACCTTAACTGCCCAATTTAACCCACTGATCAAACAATTATCCTTTATTAAGCAAACTGTTCCGATTCACTGAGTGAGAACCGACCTATTGCCTCCACACTGTTCCTGGAATTCTCAGCATTGTATGAACTGGACTTTTCTTCTCTTAATGTCAACAAAAGACACTAATTAGAGTCAAAGAAAACAGACAATTACAGTCTTAGCTTTTCTGTTAGAAAAGGCACAGAGGATAGGACCTTAGATTGATCTTGACTGATACAAAGAGAATGAATTGACTTTGAAAGTGCTTTGTGTGGAACAGAATGAAAAATGAAAAAGTTCACATCCAACTGAAATTCAGTCCAACTGAGGCCATTCACATCAGAAAAATACTTTCAGCATAATTTTAGTTTTGCATGACTGGAAATAAAGATTGAAACGGAGGCACCATTCATTCAGAAAGGGCACCAAACAAAATTTTGACACAGAGAGGATATTCGTCACATGATGTAGGTTGTACAGCCGAAGTGTCTAATCTTGTACTTAATAAAGACCTCGCTTCTGACTACTCCATTTATGTTCATTGTGAAGTGAAGTCACTCTGTTTCCTTTTCTTTAATTTCTACAGCCCAGCATAATAAGGTGTATTACACGGCGCTCCATTGTTAGAAGAACTTTCAGCTCATTTTTGAGAAAAAGAGAAACACCAGTCAGTTTTAGAGAACGTCACAATAACCACCAGACTCCCAAAACATTCCTGTAATTTAGCATCACAAAAGACACAGTTATTGTGTCAGAAACAAACCATGTAAGCTTTACATTTATTTGGAGTTTGCTGTCAGTGACCCCTGAGGATGTACACATATTTTATGTGTGTTATTCTTTCTGATTCTTCAGCAGCATGATTCCATTCGGGACATTTGTGATGGGATGAGAAGCTGTTCCTAGCAAACCATTTCTTAAGCTAATCCAATTTGCCATGGCCAGAGAGAAGCAGAAACTTACCACAACATTATCTATGGGGTCCAGAACTTCAATTATGCTCTCCGGTCAGGAAATATGTGAAATTCTTTCATCTTGCCCACGATTTCTTTACTTTATCAGGGACATGGATTATCCCCCAATATTTTCCAAAGAGTATTATGTATCCCAAATGCAAGTTAGGTTTAACAGCTAACTTCAAGATTTCCCAGAGGGAGGTTTTTTTTATACACTGCTGCCTAGGGGTGTAGAGTTAAAAGTTGTAGAGAGCTGCTACTAAGAAGGATTTTCTTCAGATCTATGTGTGGAGCAAACATAATACAATAGTTAGTTGCTAAAAAAAACAGCTGCGGCTGTCCCATGCTACACCTCTACATCTGTTAGCTTCAGATCTAGTACACCAGTGTGAGGACATGCAGAGGTAGCCTACTTCCTCTCTGGGAGATGCAAGTGGTTTATGAACTTCCTTTGAATCTATGCAATGGGCAGGTTGAGAATTATAAAGTGGCAGCTAATTTCTCAGGCCTTGTGTAGGCTGAGAGGAGCAAGCACACACCACAGTTAGCAGCATTATGAATATCTGTGGATAGTAAACATTCAGTTAATCTTTTGCAGATATTAAAATTAAAATGTTGTTTTAATAAAGGTGATCGCAAGTCTAAAATTATTGTAACACAGTCATACAGTAGATCATTTGGTCACTACAAGATATAATCACTTCCACAAAGGCTTAATACCACCAGCAGGACATCAAGAAGACCAGTTTTTTAAAACTATTATAACACAACATTTACAACATGTTTTTTTAAAACATTATATTGTTAATAGTTGCCAAAAGGACCCAGATAAAGGCTAATTCAGTGTCTAAGTTTTGGTAAACTGGAGATTCCCACACACACCTAATACATACACACACATACACACACTGCCCAGTTTCTATGAATGAGCTGAGGTATACAGAGGTTAATGAGTGATAATCGGACTCTATTAATTAGTTCTGGATGATGTCTCCAGTCTTGATAATTGGGTGTGAGTAAATGAGTGTGTGTGTGTTTGAGAATGTGTTGGCAGTGTTTTTGCAAAAGATAATGAAAGTGTATGTTATTGCACAAGCATACACATCAGCACAGCCTGTTATAGCTGCTAATACCATCCCTGGTGTGCAGTTCAACTCTGTGCATATTAATACTTAGCTCTCTCTCTTTCTCTTTTTCACTCTCTGTCTCTTTCTCTGTGTGACTTTTGTTTTTCTCTAAGCTGGCAGTTTTGGGATGGATTTCACCACACGCAGCAAGTCTAATAAGCCTCTTACTGTCGGACTGAGTCAGTTGATTAGTAGATGGGTGTTTTGATAAAATCACCTGAAGACCTCAGCCTTTGTGCGTGCATGTTTAAACGAGGTAAAAGCGTCTCTTTGCCGAGATGCTTGTCTCAAACCAACTACCCAAAGTTGGGCTTCAAAACAAACAAATCTTACCCAGGAGACGAAGTTGTGATGGTTGTGCTAATGAATGTGTTGTATGAGTGACAGCCAGGCAATGTGTTGCATCTTCACCTTTTGCTTATGAACAGACAGAAATGTGATATATTTCTTCACAGCCCACAGTGCATCTGCCCAGGGCAGATCCATCAAGCGCAGATGGATAAACAACACAGATCAAAGGTCAATGAGTGTGCAAAGCACATCACAGGAAACAATGGCCTCTGAATTATTGAGCGCTTCCTTTCAGAAGATTCTTATCCCCTGGCCCTAATGGACCCCTCGCTAAAAGGCCGAATGAAAAAGATGTAAAGGCGTAAATTATTTGTGAGTTAAAGAAGGAGAAAGCCTCCTGTCAACTTTCAAAAAAGATTTTAGATGCTTGAATTATGTGTGGGTGTTTCCCTTAAAGTCGACCTGACGTACTCACACAGATGATAGCAGAAACACACGTGCCTCAAAGATCTATGGGAGATTGTTTGAATCAGTTTGTTTTTCCTGCATCTCTGCCTCAGTGATGTTAGAATGTTAGAAGACCTGGTGGTCCACAGAACCCCTCAACCGTGACTTTAGCTCCTAATTGAACATAGTCATCTCATTTTAAAAACAAATTTCAGTTGGCTAGCATTAAAAATATATATCATGAAACACTATCTATGTAGTCTATGTAATAGTTTTAGCACCTAAAAGCAGATAAAAGTTTTCCCTCACACTATGAATTAAAAAATACTTATGCTTTATCAGTGCATATACATCCACTGACTTAAACTGTTGACACTACAAGGTCCATGAATATTAATTGGCATACATGATTGGCAAATTAGGAAAGGTTACAGCACTGTCAGCATGACCCAATGAAGCCATTATTGTGTCAAGCCATCACAAAGAGTCAATCATAGCCTCACCACTTAAAGACTTGTTTCTGTATCACTACTCTGCCCTTGACTTGCAGTTTCCACAGTAAACAAGTACTGCAACACATCCACAAAATGGACAGGTGTGCCAATCAATCAACGCCCTACGTTAGTCCTCATCCAGTCTCATCCATTTTGTCCTCCCTATGTCTTTATTTCTGAATATGTTTTCTGGGCTCTGGTAGGGTTTTAATAGACTTCCCACCATGTTGCCATTTATGCTTGTTGTGTTGCTTAAGTGTTGTTTCTGTGCTGCCAGGTGGCAGTTAGTGGCCTGTCAGGGGTCCTTTAACTTACCGTAGGGCAATGGAACGGTAAACAAGACCTCCAGGAGGTGAATCAATACCTGTGTCACGTCACTCACCCCTGAATATAAAGTTGCCTTCCCTGGACTGTTTTTCTTTTAGCAATGAAGTAAATAATTCAGAAATAAACACAGTGGAATCAGTCACACATTAGGCTTGGAGGTTGAAGTATGCTCATGGTAATGTGTATTACCTTCTCTTGTAAAGTCACATTGACATATCCTTGGCAATACAAACTGTTACAGTTGGGCCTTTTCCATTTTTGTAGTCCTTTGAAGACTGAAAAAAGGTGATTTGCTATTCTGTGCAGGATAATATCTGCTGTTTAAGTATCTGTTTGGGACAAAAATGTCAAGATGACATCAGAAATCGTAATCCTCCAAGGCAGAATATGCAGCATGGATTACCAAAGATGGAACCGCAGCGGGTCTGAAACTTCTCATTACTGTCAGTTTTGGGGCACAGAAGAGCACTGAGACCTCTTACCTTGCTCACTGGCCCTATCCTGTCAGTGCCTTGTCTTTTACCCATAATTCCCTCTGCCTCTGCTTCTCTCTGTGGTTAAAGTTGCCGTCCTCTGACTCTTAGAGAATTTGAGATGAGATCAGATTCAGATAGCCGGTAATGTAACTAACAAAAATTAAGACATTATCTGTAGTATGTAAAAATAAGTATGTGCAATACTGTACCTCATGTGACATATAATACATTTTATACATTATAATACATTGTGCATTTTTCTGAAGAATGAGGGTACATGTACTATTTAGGAGTCATCCATTACCCTGAATGACAGTAAGACTGCTGTTCCAAAACAGAGGAAATGACAGGAAATAATAGCTGGCATATTTCTAGTTCCTTAGGAAATGATGTTAAGCCATATAAACACATGCTCATATCCTTCACAGTTAATTGAAATGATAACTTATTGAATGTATTTGCCACCATATATCTGCATCTGTGACTTTGCATGCATTGTTGTAATAATATAAATTCTTGACTATGGCTCACAAAAGTATGCATGTATCTGTCAGCGAATCAAGATATTTGTGAACTTTCTGTTTCTAACTTGACAAGCAAATCTATTTATAGAAGTGTCAAAATCTTGTCAAAAGTACTGGATGTGTCATTGCATTAATGCCTAGCTGTGCTTCGTGACTCGGTTATTCAGTGAACATGGGTATACTGTATGTAAAGTTACACACTATAAGGTATCAGCAAACATCAAACAAACATCTAAGCTGCTAAATTAAAAAATAAAACTTTGATTCCATTAATAAGACAATAAGAAAACAAATAAAATTTGTAGTGATTATCATTAGCCACAAGTAAAACCACATGAAACATACATACAGAACACATCAAACATTTAGATGTAGGTGTTACAGTATGTTTAGCTTTTTATTATGTACTCTATATTCATCAGCTCTAAGACCTTGAAGCCTTCTCTCAAAGCTTCTCAGATTGAATCCTAAACTTTAAAGCATAAAGCCTGAATAACAAATTCAGATGTACAAACTCCCTACCAAGGTCAGACGTTTGATCTCTTTTCTTGGTCTCCATCTAAGTCAGTTGACCTGGACAGTAGTCTCAAAACAAATGGTATGCATTGGGAATGATTAAGTAAACCATTTTACGTAACTAACATGGCATAATTACCATGCATTAGTTTAGGATTGACAAGTTGGTTTCATGAAGATTGTTCCATCTGTGATTTAATATATGTGCATAATACTGTATGATCAACAGTGAATGAAACTGTGACAGGCTGCACTGGTCTTCATACAGCAAATAGATGTTTCCATTAGTTAAAATAATTCACTGGAAATAGCAAAAGACAGAGCCAAAAAAGTCCACAAATCAGATGCGTTATTTACACATCGCTAAACTGTGAAATTGTGTTTCTTTTAAACATATCTCCGCAACATTAGTGAGGAATTACCCCGCCTGTTGAGTTTGCAAGGCGCCTGTATTTCAGGTTCCATTAACAGGGCTGTGATCCACTGAAGCCCAAATAATTAAGCCACCCATGTGGATAGACGTCACATTAAATGTTGTTTTGCAGGAAGTTTTTGGGATTAATGCAAAAGTGCGCCGCCTGCGACTTTGCCAGACACACATTATCTGCCCTGTGGAATAATTATGACCTAACAAACGGACTAAAACAGAGCACACATTTAGCCGGGGGACTGAACATTTACAGATTTACACGTGTACCAACACCCTATAGTCACAGCTCAAATACAGCTTTTCACACACGTGTTGAGCCGTCTATGCATTTAGCACCAACATTTTGTCACACTCTGTACTTGGTGACTCTATATGTGCATTTTCACAGTTAGTAGAGAAAACGTGAGAGACTGAGAGAGAGACAACTTAGCTGAAACTGTGATCATGTATGCAAAAACAAAGATCATGATCAGTCTTCAAACTTCTTTGGAAAACTGAAATCTCATATATAAGGTGAAAGGCACATTTTTGGTGCTGACGGAGCCCATTTCACTTGTTGTTGGTGTGATTGTATTATGCCGCACAGCGGTTTTGCATTTAACGTGGAAGAACAAATTGCTTGTTACTAGACTCTAGCAAGAGCACAATTTTAAAGTATGCTGTAGTGCATTTCCCATAGCTGCATGTCTGCTATTAAATTGCCTTCAGAGAGCACCATACATTCTTTGCAACACAACAGACGGATGCAAGCATTGTTCTGAGTGTTAAAAGTTTTGGGGGTAAATCCAAAGGGACAAATACTTCAAGAACACAGTGAAACTGGTTTCTTCTCCTCGCTGAGATGTTACCTAGCTACCAGTAGTCAACAGCTGCCTCTAGTATCCACAGCGGTACTCATGTTGATGATGTAATCACGCTGTGGTTTGGACCCGACGGCACAGTACGAAAAGAGACCTGTGGGATAGAACTGAGCTCAGGTTTGGGCCGAGCAGTGGAACTGAATGTGAAAACAGCCGTTAAAAAGAACATTTGAGGTTCAGCACAGATTTGTAATCTAATAATGTGACCTTTAAATGAGCAAAATAATTGCAGGCGGTTTGATGGCACTTCCTGAATACCCTCCCGCTCACCCAGCTGGAAAAACAGATGCTGCGTTAGAGAGAGAGAGGAAGAGAGAGAGCGTTTCTCTCATTTCCTCTAATCTCATATTTGCATTGGCGAGAGATCGGGGAGATGACACAGTATCAACTTGGCCAGTGCTAATCTTACAGTAATACCACTTGCGAGTGAACCACATTCAGTCAATTTTAATGCCATTAGTTTGAACTACAGAGGATGAGCTTGTCAACGGGAGAGTAATTGCATCCTTGCACTTCTGCCGTGCCTGTTCTGAGGATGTGATTAGATACCAGTGTGGTATTAAACATGCTTGGGCTCTGAAATAATTTTGCATGCTTAAGCAAATGTATACATGTAGTCTTGTGTACACATGTAGACATTGTTTCATTCATCTCGATTTTGTGTCTCTCTCTCTCTTTCTCTCCCATATCTCATGGCCACAGACTGCTTTTGCAACTGCTTAATCATGCTCTATTTACACAGTTTGGTTATTTATGGGAGTGACAACTGCAACCAAATTAACAGCTGAAAAATTCAGGTAGCTGCAACTGAATTTACATTAAACCCACACAGTACAGAATTAGATTGAACCTGTGGTTGTTATGTCTCATGCTTCACCAATGATGTCAGTCTCTTTTGGATACTGAAAGTTTGTATGAGGCGTGGTGCTTAAAAAATTTAAAAAGGTATGCGTCTCTATTAAACATTTTAAAACTGTGTCTCTCCACTGTAGTTTCTCTGAACAGCCCTGTGGGATAAGCCCTTATATGGTCCAGAAAAGTTGTATTGTTTAACCTTATTTTCCAAATTTAGTAAAACTATTCTATGTCTCGTTTCAGCTACAAGATGCCAAAACTATAGTTATAGTTTATAAAACACTAAGGAGTGACTTCTGAAACTGTAACACTAAATCCAATTGTCATTTCCAAACCAGACATCAGTTCTTCTTTACATCATGCATGGAGTATCAGCTCTCAAACCTGTGCTCATTCATTTCCATCAAACACTGAGGAGATTCCTGCTCAAATTGCATAAATAAAGCCTATTTTTAAGTCAGAGATGTTGCATGTCTGGGATTATGCATTTCTTTCACCTCTCAGCTCTGTTTGCCATGCACCACAGCCTGCCCGAGATACAGATAAGATATAAGGGTGTAACAATGCAATCACACTGATCTTGGAGAAAACAGGTATTAATAGATAAGAGATACTGTGGCTGAAAGTGATCTATAAACGAATAGACTTTCCTCTTGCTGACCAGGCAAGCGTGACCATGCCTTTTGTAAATCAATTTTTCAGTTTCCACAGCAGCTCTGTCAGGCATTTAACCCCCTGTTTGAGTGCTAGAGTAGGTAAGGATAAAGGGAACAATCACATTCTGCTAAAACTGTGATCTGATGAGCAACACATACAGATGGGCACTATTTTTAGGAGTGCAAATGAATAAAGTGGTTTTTTTTGTAATTTGTATAAGCAATCTGGTAGAAGCTGTCAAAACGTTTTTATCTCTCTTTGAGAGAACACCTGTACTGCCCTTTCTTACAATACATTTCCAAGACTTTTTAATACAATAATGTTTAAAAGGAGCAGTAATGTTTGACTTTGTAATTTATGCTTAAACTCTGTCACCTCCGGAGTGACTTGGTGTCAATTCATGAAAAAATGTTTGCGTAAGGGGGAAACTGAACTGAACAAATCTCCTCAGTGTTGATACAGTTGCTAGATTTAGGCAGAGGGAAAAAATGAGACAAGGAAATCAACAAACATCCTTTTTCAGTCTGACAAAACATGTTGTTGCCAACCGAAAGGAGGATAAATAAAGATGTTTACTTTCCAGGGGGCCCGACAAGTTAGAAGAAAAGCACCACCTCTCATGCCAAGTGCAAAGGCTCTCTCTTTCTTTCTCTCTCTCTCTCTTTTTCTCTTTCACTCTCTTTCTTGCTCATAATGAATTATTATGTATGTGTTTCTATCTCATTATAACATTAAACTTTGCATTACTGGCCTTAGAAACTTAAGAACAGATAATGGATCATAGCATAACATGTTCTTTTTGCTAATCCCAGACCTTCATTTTTATTATAGCGGCTAGGATTAGACTGAGGGTAAAATGAGTTAGTCCTGGATCAGCATCTAGCCTGAAGAGTTAAATGGATAAATAATGAAGGTGAGTATGGTTGAAGATAATGCATGGGGGCCTCCGGCGGGCTGTAGGCCAATGTCAGGCTGAAATGTGTGGTTCTCCAAGCCCTCAGACTGTAGACTGCGATCTGCCCCAGACTGAACACACCAGAGCTCTCTCATTTATAATGCAGTGATGTTTAACAAGTAATGAGCGTTCCAAGGATAGTTTCAGAAGTGCAGATTTGCTGGTTGGAGACCAAACAAACAAAAGAAGTTAAAATTACATAGTTGTATGTCCCACAGTGGATAATTGCAGGATAAATCTTTGATTATGGTTTTGGAGAAGTGTGTTTGTCATTGATAAGGTCCGTGAAGAATTCTCACACATATCTTGATGTTCAGGTCTGATAAACTTGATTTACATCTGCCTGAAACTTCAGTCACAAAGACATAGTCTTAGAATCACCATATGGTTTTATCATGGTGCTCACCCTAAAAAGTCATTGTAATTCTTGTCTCTTGTATTCTTTATTATTATTGGTGATGCTTCTTATTAGCTTTTTGATCTGATTCTGCATACTATCAAGGCCAGTATTGCTGGCCTTGATCATAATCAAGTATTCCAGAATACTTGATTATGATTGGTCAGTCACAGCATTCTGCAGTCAAATGTTTTTGTGTTTTGGTCGCTAAACTGTATAATTGACTGTTGTCCCGGGCAACCAGTCTCATACACAGTGCTAGTTTCATATCTCTTGTAGCACTCCAGGGTCTCTTTCTTCTCAAATAATAAAACAATTTTCAACTCAAATCAAATTTTCATGTCCATTTATTTACTTATTTAGCAAGCAGTTGTGTAATAAGTGGGATAATGTACAGTCAGCCAGATGTTATTGCATAATACTTCCCTTAACGATAATGCAAGACCATTATGATCCTATGTTATGGAATAATGACTGTCTAACTGTACATTATCCTTGTTTATTATTATTTATGAAAGTCATCATTTTTAGCGATTAGATTAGCAGTTAGATTTATTCTGTAATAAACTTAAAATGATCTGACTTCTGTTTTGTTTATCATTTATTAACAGCTTTACAGAACATGATAAATCTTTAAACATTTACAACTTTATTTTAATGTCACACCCCACCCTCACCAGCATAAAAAGTCACACAAATCCATTTAAATGTCACATTTGGCTTTATCATTAGTTGAATGGGAAATATTTCCAGATATGGCAAGCACCTCTCTGTTTGAATATGTGATGGGAATGAGCACTGACATGCACTTTTCAGCCTTTCTGCTTGTGTAACAATTTAGAATAGGAGATATCTCTTCACATCAAAGCATTTATTACACATACAATATAATTGTAAATTAATAAAAAATTAAGTACTATTAAAGCTATTATTTAACTATTATTATGTGAGGATTGATGTACTAACTCAATATCTGTATTAAAAGTATAAATACTTTAAAATTAATCCACCTGTACTCTCTATATTTCATCTATCATGGTTCCTTTCTCCATCAGCCTGTCCCTGATTGTCTCTCTTCCTCTTCTAACGGTGAGCTGTTTTTCAGTTCATTGCAGTTGCACATTTGCTGGTAGTTCCTAGAGACATCATGACACTTCAGAGGCACATTGACTTCCATGTGTGAGCAGAGGTCACAGGACAGGCTCTGTGTAAACCTGAAGGAAGGCATCTGTGCTCCACTTTCTCTCCTCCACTCCTCAGCAAGCACTTCACTTCTAATCCCTCGCTCCTGCTGACCGCACAAAATCTGAGTTTCCGTCTCCCAGCGGAGCTCATGTTCGTCCTGTCAGTCACAGAGTCGAGTGGTGGAAGCCACCTGCTTTTGCCACTTTTAGATCTTTTAAAATTATTAATTTGCTCTAAATTTGAGGAGATGTTCAGTGAGCAGCATGAACTGGAAGGGTGACTGTCACCCGGCATCAAACTAAGATCTTTAAAAGGCCAGATGTTGAGTTATAACTAGCATAACAAAGTACAGTAGTTTTTATTTACGTACCTTTCATTCAACTATCACGTTTATACTCATACATATGCACACAATGTATATATAACATATATAGGAAATTAAATGCATTAACAAATGCAAAAAAACATTACATTGAATTACTGATTTTATTGACAGCCCAAGATCAATTTTATTTCAGCTAGTGCTCAAGGCTGTTTGTTTGTCACCTCAGTTATCGATAAAACAGCACCGTATCGATTCAACCAGATGCAGAACTGTATTTTTAAAAGTGGGCATGCCCTTATAAAGGACACAATTTGAATTTACACAGACTAGCCCCATTCCGGCAGCTCATTTGCATGCATGATGGAATCTGAAGAGCAGAAATGTCAGTTGCTGATGGGGAATTTTTGTCCTCCCAAGATTACAGAGGCGTTCTCCTTGTTTAGGAGACAACATTCTGCATGAGGCCAGAATCTGGACAAGGCAGAAGAGATTATGGTGCCAAATCACGTCTCAGCTGCAGACACCCAGCCAGCCTGCACATTTATAATTGATCTGAAGGGTTTGATTCCATCATACAGGAACACTCAGGCTGCTGCCGTGGCGTGTCGCATGGGGAACCAAACTTCAGTCAGGCAGTTTCTGTCGTTGCATCATAGAGACTGCAGTGCTGTTGTTGCCTTTAACTGTCAATCACAATCTAAAGGGCATATGTGTAAAATTAACAGGTCATTTCTGTTACTGAAGATGACTCTTGCTTTGTTCACACTGCATATAAATCTGAATTGCGTAACTGCTTGATGTGTGATGTTGCATGTTGCATCCTGAACAATGACTACATGAAATCTGATGGTTCAGAATGAAATGGGTTTTTTTTCAAAAATCAGTAGGAATCTGGTTTCAAATCACGTTTCATGTTGTTTGAATCAGGTTTGTAAATATCAGGTTTCATGTGTATTTTGCTGTGCAGATTGCAAACACCTGCTTGTCTGAACAATGCCACTGTGTGTTGTATGTAAACTAATGCGTCTGCTCTAGCACTGCATACCTGTCAGCACCAAAATGGTTGCTTTCATACCTATTTATATTGATTATCTACTCCAACAGGTATTCCCGGAGTGTTTGTATGTAAAGCATAATGGCATTTTTGTAATATATGGCCTCGTGCAGGCACTGAATCAAATGAGTTAATTTGCCACAATTTTCACTCTACAGGTGTCGGAGTATCATTTTAGAGGCCCCTTAATTGCAAACTACTTCAAAGGGATTGCTTTCAATGATTCATCAGTGTCCTTAAATAAAAGGTTATGGAAATCATTAGAAGATGCCGGAGGGAATGTTTTCTGCACTGTCTGTGCAGGTGTTTCTAAAGGCTCTGATGATACACACACAAATAAACTAGTCATTCTAAGATACAGGTAGATAAATATTTCAACAGGGCAGAGAAATGTCCCCTAAAATAGCCGTGACCCACAGAGCTAAACTTCATTTTTGGGTTGGCCTAAAAAGACACAGGAAATGAAGCATTAATGGCTTTATTAATAACCAAGATATCGACATGGACGGGATCTCAAGGTGCTGAAGGAAAATGGGTACAGGGTGCTTTCAAGCTCCGTCTTTATCTCCCTGTAGAGATTGTTCAGCTTTTAACAAGCTAGATGGAGCCTGAGCAGCCAGTAATTTAATGGACCTGCTAGTATGCAGTGGAGGTCACACTCAAACCGCCAGAGGAATGAATGGACACCGGTGCATTCAGGGAATCCCACAATTGCACTTGTGCCTGTATACACACCCCCTCACATACAGTATTCACAATGAATGAGTCTTCTATCATTAATAGTGTTCCCATTCCTCAACATCTTGAATACATACATTTATTTACATTGCTGTTCACTTATACTACGCGTGCACAGTTGAGACTGTTGATTGACAGGCCAAGAATTTTCCACCCTATTTTTTTTTTTTTTTTTGATCACCCAAGAACTAAAGAAAATCGCAAAAATATTGTTCCATTAAAAGAATTCTCTTATTGTTAATTGGTGGAACATTTCAGCTATGTTGTTAGGCAACAATTTTAAGAGGTTAATTGTTTAATTAACCAATTAAGATTAATTAAGTTAAATGTTCTTTTTGGCCCAGGTAGGAAGTTCTCAATTTTGAAACATACAGGATGATTACATAGAACGTACAACACCTGTACACTTCTGCAGCTAAACATGGGCATGCTCCACTATCATTAAAAACCCATGCTTTAGTTGTGCGGCACACTAAGCTTGCTAAATAGGCTTGCTGTCTCTAGCCATTCTGACAGTTGTTTGGCTTGCATTCAGAGGTGGATTAGTGGTCAGCTACCTCTGGCCCAGTAATTCCAACAGTCTCTGTGATTACCCAGTGGGGTTAGCTCAAAGTAAATGTGTGCATGAAACCCCATCTGTGTTCTCTGGCCAACACATGAGTCACTTTCCATGTAAATTATAACTGTCCACTTCAACAAATGTGATCACAGTGGCCAATTATCAGCCCTGCTGCCAATACAGTAAGGATGTTAATTTTCTTTTTTTATTTAATGTCCATTTAATTCAAGGTGACCTGGAAGTGGATACTTAGACCAGTTTTCACTGTGAACGGCTATACTTGCTCTCAACAGGCTGCACTAGGGCAGGGGATGCTGGGTAATGAGACAGCATGATTGATCAGATGTCTGCTCACTGGCTGACTGCCAGACCTGTGCTGCCTGCTTCTGTAATGTCCAATCACTGGCTTCGACAAGCTCCAAATGCAGAGAGAGAGCAAACGACTCATGCTGCTTCTCACTTCAGACATGACAGGATGATTAACCCTTCAGGTGCTGTTTATGGTTCTCTTAAACTGAGTTGGAGGTAAAAAAAAACCTTTCTGGGTGTAAGCTGTACCACTTTTTATTAAGTTGTACTCTAAGCATAAAAGGAAGTGAAATTAATACTTCAAATTATATTTCAATATGTCTGCTATTAACTTAAATTAGAATAAAGTACAATAGAATAAACTACATATAATAAAGAAAATGGTCCAGTAACACAACTTGCCCCATGTTGGGGTAAAATGTATCAACATATCAGTTTTATTTTGCTACATATTGTTAGCATTTAAAGGATTAATATTCAGAATATTAATGTAAATGTAGTAACATTTAAATTAATGTCCTGTAGTAGTTTTTGTAATGGTATTTGTAATAGTATTTGTGTACACCCCCTTCCTCTGTTCCCCTCATTAAAACAACTTTCAGTTTTTTGTTTCTTGGAGCTGTTCCAGCCCTTTTATCGGCACGCTGACACCGAAATGCTTTTCCGAGCAATTGGTAGGGTGTGGATAAAAGGTAGCCAGAGTGGCGTCATTTTGGTTTAGAAGTTCACTCTCCTGCCAGCTCTCAAAGCTTGATGTGCCCCATGGAAAGCTGTTCTCCAATCAGAAATGCAGAGAGCAGTTAGGGGGGTGCTTGTGCACAAAAAGGGAAGAGTGAAAAGAAAGCATGGAAAAGGTGAGTTCCTAGGATGGACACTGCAGAACAGAACAGCTTGACTGTCGCTGCAGGTTCACTTCTCCAGAGCTGATATTTTATTTAGAAGCCATAAACCTGATGTGTCATCCTAAAACTGATTTTTAAGACATCATAGGCCTTGGTGTATGCCTTGACCCTTAACCCTGTTATCAAATACAGATTTCAGGCTATGTGTAAATATTGTGTAAATATGACTCAATATAGCCAAGTACTGTTGGTCAGCCAGTTTGTTGGTGTTAGCTGGTTTAAGCTGGCATAGTTGGTCTCCAAGCCTGGTTAAGCTGGTCTTCAACTGATCTAGATGGCTTGACTACGTAGAATCCACAACGTTGTCCATAGTGCCATCAATAAACAGTAATTTGGATTTTGACAGAACAGTAATTTGTTTTAGTGCTAAATTATTAGCTTTTTAAGACAATGAAGCCATTGAGCAGTATCAGAATTTAGTATGTATTGCCAAATATTCTAGACTGTTAGTTATAAAAGTGGCTAACAAAGAGGAAAAAAATAGTTTCTCTGGATTACTCTGACCTGACAGCTTAAATAATGTGTTTGTAAGTGTGAATAGACGAGTTTGAGTGTACGTGTGATAGAACACTGAAATATGATCTAGTTGTTTGCGGTTTGTTTCATGTGAATCTAAAAGGGTTGTAACCTCACAAAAGCCTCCCTGAGCTTTCTGAATCCTTCATCAAAACCCATCAATTACGTCCTTAGTGATATATCTTCCTCCATCTCCTGCCCTGAATAGCATCTCTTAAAAATAACAGCATCAACAAAGCTCAATTTATTGTCGTCATCTGCAGGGTTTATTTTTCCTTTCTCTCCTCCCATAATACATCTCTATACAATTGTTCATTTTTCTCTCTTCTTTGGGGGTTAATTGAGTCTTTTGACCCCATTGTCAACATTGTCTGTTTGCGGTTGGAGAGGAAATGAGTTTGTTTCTCTTTTGGCTAAACACAATGGAAAGAATTGAACTCAATTGGTTATTAGGAAGATGATGTGTCATCCATTTCCCAGAATGCCCTATCCCCCTGTGTTTTTATGACCATATTGTCATGCCAAAGCAGAACAGAATGATAAAAAACATGGGCTTCCTTTTATAGGCAGATCCAAAGAACTTGAATGCATTCCAGAGAAAAACATAAAGTTTAATTTAGCAGATGGACTTCCTTTTCTGTTCCAATTCAGCAAGAAATGCAGAATTAACATCATTACAGTTGAATGATCTCATATTTATCCTTCCACATCAATCAGAGCTAGATATCAGAGTGTGTGGCACAATAGTGGCAGGCCAATATAGTTAAATGTATTGTGTTAAGGTTTATGTAACCTGGACAATGTGATTAGTCTGTGTGATAAATTAGTCTGGGTGGCTGGACACTAAAGATGTTTGCCATGAACTATGAGTGATATTGATGTTGTCGTTTTATCATATCAGAAGTGTTTGAGCTAAAGCGCTGGAAATCCCTACTGATAACACTGATGTGTTTTTAAACCATTAGAGACACAGATACCATGTTTTTGTCCTGTGAAAACAGTTTTCTGTCATATTTTCAGGGATCTACAACCCTTTTACCCATCCTTGCTTTATTTATCCTAATTGTGATGTTTATTAAATATTTGCTTGTAGATAAATAATTATTACTAAAATTTTAAACCAAGGTTTTAAACTGTATTACAGTGTTTTAAATGTTGGTGACAGGGTTGCTAAAATTGAAAACAAAGTCACAAATTTAAAGCAAATAAAACATTTAATGGTCCATTTAACATCTGTTTTGACTTAGTAATGTCATCAGTCAACATTTTATAATTCTTAAGCACCTTCTAAAAATCCTATTTTGTATACTTTTCAAGTTACCACTTAAAGTATCAGTTTTTAAATTTAAGCACTGTGTTTCATAGTGTACAGGGCTTTTAGGGACTTGCGGCACCGGAGGTCAGGCACCTGAGGTGATATGGCCCGTTCAGAACAGCCTGCTCCTTTAGGAGGAGGGTGAAATGTTTGACAGTATAAGCATCGTGTTTGCCTATGAGCATTCACACACCTGTGTGGTATGCGAGGGGGGGAGATGAGAGCTTCTGGGTCTATTAACAGCTGCACAGATTTTACATTTGCATTGTTCTTTTATATTTGTAAGTGATATGTATTATTTCCATGGGCTGTATTCTAACAAGTAGCACCCTTCCGTGTCAATCAGTCATCTGTGTCCTTTTCTAGCCCTAGGAGCTTAACTTTACCTCTAAATTAATTCCCCTGAGGCAAAGTGAAGACAGTACTAGCCTGAGGGGTGCTCAGCTGATGTTGAGAGCTGTTGTACCCCGATTCATTATGCCGCTGGCTATCTCCTCTCACTCTACACACATACAGTACTGTAAATGGAACCACTACAACACATTTGCTGAATCAAGAATGTGCCACTTAGCAATTTAGGATTTCCGGGCACCTAGGAAATATAATCGACTTTACAGTATGTCTCCTGTTAGTCCCATTAGCATGAAGCTTTATTGTTGCCTTTCCCTAAAGATGACAGAGTATTGTAAGCATCCCTCTATTTTTGTTTGAATAAGTGACAGGCACATTTCCTGTATTTACTGAAAATGATTCACCACTCACAAAAAAAAGTCAAGGAGAGAGGGAAAAAATGACTTTTGAAATTTAGTTTAGACAGTGAGATTTGTGAGTTGACTCATTTGTTTTTTTTTGGAGCGACATTTTGATTATTTTTTTGTACATCCCCAAGGGTGCATGCAAGACTTTTTAAGGGAAATAACAGTGAATAATTTATAATGAAGTACTGATGTCATTTCAATATAGCTCTGAGCATCAGTTCTTAACAGAGACCCATTTTCATACACCAGGGCTTGCCGCTTTGTTTATGCTGCGAAATCTCAACGGACTAGGTGCACGCTCATAAAGGTGCATATCTAGGTGTTTCTGTCACATGAATATACTCGAACAGAGCAATGTTTTTCTTATTGCACGCCCAAGAAAGAAATGATTGAATCTTCGCGTCACACTTTGTTTGAACAAAGAGAAGGGCATTAGAGTCAGACACCCCAGTTCTGTGATTTGTTTGTTTCAGGCCAACTGAATCAAAGTCAATCCACAGCAGCCGATCCAAAGCACAATGTCTATACAGCCATGGTGACCTTTTGGGACCCCGGCAGCAGGCAGAGAGACAGAGTATTTGGAAATGTTGAAAATTGCTCCTTGTCCTCCAGTAAGCAGTGGCTCGATGCCACAATGATTCAGTCGCTTTCCCTCTTTTTCAAGAGAGCAGGTTTGAAGTCACCCCAACATAATACAGGCTTTGAAGGTCGGTTGATGAGGTTTGTCAAAGGCACTGAGGATTTTGGTTCATGTAGGTTCATCTTGTCCCAACAAAGTTCTGTGAGGTTTGTCTGGAGCTTAAACATACACATGCTCTCCCTGAGAAAATTAGGATGGTGCCCTAGTCTCTGATGACTCTTAAGAAGACAGGAAATGGGAGAAGCATGTAGCTGTATTTGTATCTGTCATGGTTTCACATGCAAGTGTGCTTAATCTGCTCTGATGGGATGGTAGGGTTTGTGCTTAACTTGAAAGGAGACAAAAGTAAAAATTCTGTTGTTTATCTGTGGAGCACTAAAAGAGAAATTGTGAAGAATGTACTGGTCACTATTCAATGCAATGGGCACTGTAACTTTCACTGTAGGTTTATGGACAAAAGTCTAATATGTCATTTGATTTGTGTGCTGTACTCATTTATATGTGTTTATAAATACATATATATTTATATCATAAGTCCTATGATATATTTGTGTGACAAAGACAAACTTGAACAGCATGAAAATCATTATACACTGATGAAACACTTTGTCATCCAACAATAACAGCACCCTGCTGCAACACTTATTTACGTTGTTCTTTCTCACAATATTTGCTTGCATTATGACAGGCAATGTCACCACCATGCTGATGTCACTTCCTTTCACGCCTAAGACGCACACATTTTTCCATGTAGTTCTAATTTTAGTGGCTGCCCGCTTCCTCTTGATTTCTGAATTTATTTCATTTGTCATGTGTGCTCTACTCAAGTACTGTACTACTGAAAGTGATGTGTATTATCTATGAGTTCATGCATTATACAGACTGTCTGGTAATGTACTAAAACAGGCCTGATGCATTTTGCATGAGGTTGTTTGTTTTAATAAGAATCACAAGATCAAAAGTCATCTTCTCATGGCCTTAATTTCCCCTTAGTCTGATTGTGGTATGAATACATTACAGAGTAATCCCAAAGAAAAAATAATTGCTCAGAAGTTGCTTTGTCATAGCTCAGGACATTTAAGAGTCCTCGCTTTTGATTTTTCATGTTTTTGTGTATAATTGAAGAATAGCTTAATAACAATTATTATAATGTGTATAATGTATTGCTTAGGAGAAATGCGAACAGGCAAAAATTCAATGTTTGGTAACATACTGGGATAGTGTAGAGCTACTGTGCAGGAAACTGGTGAGAAATAAGAGAGATCATGTTGAAATCTCAATATTGTTGAAATCTCAGAAGTTCATATTGACTTTTTATTGATGGCTTTGGTGTCTTGGCAAATCTTTATTGGATATTAAGTGATGCAAATGTTGAGGAGCAAAATTTGAGAACTATGGGAAAATCTCCCTTTGATATCAATTTAGTCTCATTGCTGTCTAGGAGAAGCAACTGAGATGTTAAAGAGATATTGTTTGTAATGTTGGACATACAGTACACCATGCCCGCATCTACCCAAAAGCTTTAGAAATGTCAGTTCAGACCAGCTATTGTACCTCTGAATGCTATCTTACATGCCAGCGTGTACAGTCTGCCAGTAGAGTTTTACACAAGGGCATTATGGGTATAAAAGTGGAGCACAATGTTGTCAGTCTACTCATACGCCCTCTGTGTTTTTGTCTCGTCTCATCTGAATTGTTCTGAACACAGACGAGACAGCTTTGTGTGAGGATTCCACTCAAGCTGAGGAGAGCAGCTTAACACTAACGCTAACTTAGCTCTCCAGTCGGGCAATATTACAGACAACGTATGTCCCTCATGACTCCTGTTCAAGTCCATTAAGCAGCCAGCGAAGTTTGGTTTACTACCACTCATGAGGCCTACTGTATGTATATTACTTAGCTGAGATTGGTAAATTGTCCTGATATTCTCTCTGTAATGTAGTCTTAAAGGGGACATATCATACATTCTTTATTATTTCTTTCCATGTGGTCCCCTTATAATATTGGTAAAGTTTGTTTTGTGCGAAAAACAGTAATTTGTTTAGTTTTTATGACCCTTGGAATTAAACAAGACCATTTTATTTGCTGCTGTGCCTTTAATAATTCTGTGTAAACACCTTTCTAGCATGTGAAATTATCAGGGAATTTTTGCACTTTACTTGTAAGCTGCATAATTGCTGTAAAATAAGTAATTACTAATAAACTGTACTTTACAGTGCTTTATCCTTTACCTGCAGCCTCTTTACAAAGCCTGCATTATTGTGACAGGTCTGCAGTCAATGTAATTCTGTGTTAAGGATTGACTGAAATTAGCAGAGATGTTTTTAAAGTTACAGTAGTTCTAGTGTTCAGGACTGAGAGCATCTATTCATTGTGACCAGATGGGCCATGTTTCTGAATACCAAATAGGCTTGTTGATGTATAAATTTGGGCTGTGGGGTATTCAAGTGTTCAAATGTACTCATAAATGTAGTTTAGTTTGACTAAG
Source organism: Chromobotia macracanthus (assembly GCA_036877525.1). Classification (NCBI taxonomy): domain Eukaryota; kingdom Metazoa; phylum Chordata; class Actinopteri; order Cypriniformes; family Botiidae; genus Chromobotia; species Chromobotia macracanthus. Next base: position 5,975,835 of record JAZGTH010000008.1, read on the forward strand.
TGTTTGTTTTTGTTGCTTGTGAAAAGAGGATAAAGTTTGAGCTCTTACAACTCTTTTATCTCAAAAGATGAAGGGAAATTTGATTTCTCATGATCTCCTGTAAACATTAACATGTCATAGGTGAGAATATTCGTGATGTTGCTGATTTATGTGTCTGTGTATGTGTGTGTGTATGTGTCTGTATTAGTGAATCATTTTTAATGCGTTAGGTGTGAAAAAAGTAAGGCAACACTTGATTTGTGAGAATCTTTTACTTATCTTTTTATAGAAAGTCTCTTCTTTATGATGAATTATGATTCTCTTTAAGCTGGTGCTTACAAATATTTCTAATTTCTCTTTTCATCTTAATTTTGTATACTCCTGTTCCGGTCCTTCTCTCTATGCCACATTTTCTCATGTTCACAGTTCAGTGGAGGTGGGGACACATCCAAGTGTCTGACATGGTGTCCCAGTATTCCCCACTCGTCAGTCCTGGGCCATGAAGTTTTGAAACTTGTCAGCCAACAGCCCAGCACATGTTATATTGATAAATATCTCTCCTCCCCGTAAACAGAAGTGACAGAGGCTGAGGTGACAGCACCTCAGATATTCCCTGTGTACATGGCATCAATAAGATGGATTTGTTTGGTTTGTCCTTTAGTTAAAGCTTCTCCCAAGGAGTGTTTGTGGTGCAAGAGATGAAAAAGAAGAGAAGAAAAAAGTAACATAGATTCACATCTGCTGTTTTAATAAGCCTCTTCACCAGCATCTGTTCTTCAATCCTGAAATCATCCCTTTAGACTTTCCTCACAAATAGAGGATTAATATTAAAAGCACATGTGTCCGGCCCCCATTCCGACTGCCAGCGGTTCTTTCTTTTTGAATTTCATATTTAGCTTCTGCACAACTTATGCAACATTCATAACTCAGGTATGTGGTCTTACAAACAATGAGTACTTGACTGCGAGTATCTTGCATCAATCATGGTACAAGAGATGCTGGGTGTGAGATGAAAACGCTACCCTTGAAAGAGTGAATTTTGGTAAACATCAGGAAGCAAAGATAGAAAAGCTGGGGAGTGGTGAGCTCAGCACATGCTTTGCATTCTTAGATATGACCTCTGTTTTGTGTCAGTGTTGAGTTGCTACGGACAGGCTATTTACTGGGAATTAATTCAAGACATGGAGTCTCTTTCTCTATTTACTGAACTGTAACAAAGAAAGTGGCTTCTGTATTGACTTTCAGATTTAGGTTTGAGATCCAGAGGAGACAGAATTGTTATTACTGGATGGACAGGGGAGGGTCTCTCAGGTCTTCTCTAAACAGGGGGCTTTATAAATAATCACTATACTGTGAGACACCTGGACACATTTATATTTATTCACCTTGCAGGTGCTTTTTATCTGAACCATGTCCAGATATGTTTATATATATATCTTACTTAGGGATTACATGTGAACTTGTGAACTATTCTGTATTTGAGTGCAAAGTTCCAACTCTCTTAAACAATATTGTACAAGCAGAATCTTTCATTGAGATTAAGGAGATTAAAGATTACCTGTCAGTGTGTAAATAATCGCATGTTCTGGGTCAACAGCTTTTGTTAGTCCTGGAACTACAATCCTGTCAAAGAAATGAGGTTCTAAGCCACTCCTAAGCCTCAACATTATCACAAAACCAAACCATAATATCTGATTGGCTGTCAGGATTGTTGTTGTAGGACCAATCAGGCTGTTGACATACAAACTGCAAAATCGAGTTCACAGTTAATAATGCATTGCCTGGGAAACCCCAGTTTTTTTAGTAATACTACTGCTGTGCAGCAATAACTGGGTTATTCATTTCTATGCCAGATGAGTTTATATGAGCATATCTGGGTATTAAAGTGATTTGGGTTGTACGGTTATGTCGTTGTTCCTGATACAAGTGAAGACACCCAGTCTTCAGTAAAGGAAGGGTAAAACAGCAGCTCTTTATTTGAACAGCTTTCCAGTGGCCATGTCAGCCAGGAGGTCTCTGAAATATTTACAACATCTACCACATAGATTCTGCCGTTTTTTAGCAAGGCGATTTCCTTTCCATTTTTGCAAGGAGAGAAACAGGCAAAGAAAGGTTTTCGGGTATGTTTAAAATATTGACACAAAAGCAGCACTGCTGAAAGATCTAGGAAGGATTAATATTCACAGTGCTGCTCTGAAATAATAACCGCAAATGCTTGTTGTTAAGCCTTTTGAAACGGCTCCCAAAACAATAAAAGTGGGAAACAGATGGGCAGAAATGAATAGCAATGAAGCAGCGGTCACTTGCCTTAGGGAACAGTTCCAATTTATTTGTGTTCTTTTTTACATAAACAACATAAAAGTCTCAATAAAGAAGCACTTGTAACAGCCTTCATGGGGTCTATATATTACTAAAACCAGCAAATTAAAAGTCAGGTCTAATCCCATATGTTAGAGGTATCAGAATTGTGCTGTGAAATCTGCATGGATACAAGACTGATTAGCAGCTAAAATGATGCTGATCTGTGACATGTATTACCACTGCACCAGTAAACTCTGAAAGCTGCATTCTGTTTGAAATATACCAAAGACATTTTCAACAGTACTTGTCTTAAAAAAACATTATAGGTCTTGGAACATATTTTGTTTTGTTTGACAGACTGAATCACCCGAATTAGGATTTGCATGAAAACCTCATTTTAAAAAGAATGTTTTTATAATAAAATACTTTCTCCTATAGCACTCTAATGTACAATTGCAAATAAGCCATTTATAGGCGGACTTCAAAAGTGTGTGAACACTGCAGCCCTATGGCATTTATTTAAAGGGACAGATCACCCATTAGAAATTCTTAGAAATATCTTGTTTTGTGTTCCGTGGAAGAAAGAAAGTCATACAAGTCAGAAACAATGTAAGGGCAAGTAAATGAATTTATTTAGGTAAAAGATGGGCTGCTCAGTAAATTTACAGCTCAACCAATGGCATGAGTTTGGGGCCGTTGAGCTAACAATGAGGGGTCAGAAAAAGTGTATGGAAAGTTTATGGAAATCATCACAATTGTGTTCCATTGTGTTAGGTGCTGCTGGTGGCATAGAAATTATACATTGTAGCTTTAACTAGCAGTGTTTTCACATTCACAGTGTGGTATGACATCACTCCACTGCCTGTCTGCTTTTCAAGTTGTTTGGCAGGATTGTCATGACAAGCAGCACTGAAGCGACACACAGAAGTGTCATTGTGGCACTGATCAGTGTCATATCTTCCACACCAGTGATAGCTTAAGAAGGAGAGAGAGAGTTTTTTCCTTTCTCTCTCTGTCTCTCTCTCCATCTCTCACTTGTGTTCCTCTGGCAGGTGTTTGTGTAGATAAATGAGGGAAGTCTTATATAAATACAGATTGCATAGGGAAAATGAAAATCTGCAGTTTTGCAGCATATCTGTAACATATCATTGCTACACCTCTGCTCTCTCTCTCTGTCTCTGCCCCACTCTTTTCAATAATGTTTCTATAACAAATTTAATTGTTTTAATTGTGGCCCTGTCTTAAGACATATGAGAAACATTTTGATTTTCGTTAGAGCACTTCTTTTTACAGTGTGTGATGTGTTGTATATATAGCATGAATCTAAACAGCTATGCTAGCTAAGTGGCCCAAAACATATGCTCTGTTTCTAGCTACTTAATGAAACATCAGACTGCAATTCATAATGCAACAGAAGTATGTGCTGCATTCTAAATTTTGCCACAAGGGGCACTGTAGTGGACATTACTGTTAACTGTCTTATTTAATGGTTTTCTCTTTTGGGAACAACTGTCATGGTGGAGAAACAGTTTCTCACTAAGTTAAAGCCAACATTTTATAGCTGCCAACCTGAATAAAAGCACAGATATTTGGGCTACATTTTAACCACACAAGTCAAAAAGGAAAAAATGCCACTGTTCAATATAGAGTTCTGACAGAGATAACAATGTCTAAATTGTAAGGTGGCCAATTTAATTCCATGGAGAGGAGGAAATGCCTGGGAGCCAATGGAACACATTGACTTGAACCTGCAAGGTTTGAGTGTGTGGCAAGGAAAGTAAGACAAATTTAAAGAATGGTAGTCAGCCCATTCAAGGCCCAGAGGGAGTGAAAGACTGTCCTGCTGCTTGGACTCAGCAGCCCCAAACTGCCTGATAGAAAAGTGCCCAAGCATCCCTCTGTGAACATTCATGTGGACAAGAATACATTATTTACATAATTTCATTACATATGCACAAAGTGAACTTAACACCTGGCGTTTGAAGGTCAAAAGCTGTTTCTTTTCATAAGTGTGACACATCTTGCTATGATTTACATGCTATTTTCCAGGAATGTTCAGGATTGGCACTTACCATCAGACATCAAGTGTGTGTGTGTGTGTGTGTGTATATATATATCTTTTTTTGTAGTTATTGTTGTGCAAAAACGCTGCACAAAAACAACACTGCACCAGCAGATTATTACTGTTGCATTTTTAATTAAGGCAACCTTTGAACCACTGTAGGCTAATGTTCCTCTTCTCATTGTTAGACCACCATTAACCTGTTGGTCATTGGTAGTGAGGATCAGTATGTGGCAGTGATGAGTGTGTAGTTTGCTGACCAGCAGTAATACAGTCATAGTCACAAATACTCTATGTGGTGGTGATATTTCCAAGTAAATTTCAATCACTCTGCCCATGAAGCAAGTAACAGTGAAAAAGAAAGAGAGATAGAGGAGGTACCTGACTTCTCAGCAAACCCGTCCTCCACACGTCCTTCCCTGAGATGGGCTCCCCTGTGGCATCATAATTGAAAATTAAGAATGTTCAGGACCGTAATTAATCAGAGACCTTTGACCCCTGTGGAAGCCAAACCTGCATATCAACTTATGGAGGGGTCAAGAGATGCGTCTGTGGGACGACACACACGAACACACACACACACACACACACTCATTTACACATAGACCTCATAATGTAATGCACCCTGACAGCTTTTTAATTATCGCCTTATCCCGGGTCATTAAAGGATGCCTCCAATATCCCGGTCATGTTTCTGCAGCAGTTAAGTCAAAGGAGTATCTCTTTTGTTTTTAATTAATTATCAGATGAAGTCATAAGGAGAGGGTGGCAGGCTGTACCATCACTCGTTTAAACGCTCATTTGTGAACTTTGTTCTTCATGCAAAAATAATTAAGCGAGATATTACTCTGGTTTAATGGGGGTGCACAGAGAGGTTAGAAGAAAGAGGAGGAGTTTAACAGGTTTGATACTGGTTTCAGATGCTGGAAAATATATGGTCGACTAGTCATGTAATGACAGGAATTATATCCCAGGAATCCTAACAGCCTATACTGTTTAAACCAACCTGGCTTCCACATGGAAAAAAATTATGAAAGAATACAAAACCTATTGTTATTTACTGTATATAATTTGTATTTATACTTTGTGTTTTTTTAAAAGTGTGTGATTTACAGTTCTCCTCAGAATAAAGGATAATCTAATGACTATTCAGTTGCGTGGATTCAATACAATGGCAGCACATTATGACTTACTTAAGTGCTTAATAAAGTGTCAGCAAAAAGTATAATGCAGCTCACTGATCATTTTCCACATACTCAGAATAGTTGTGGTGAAAACGCTCTGATGTTTAAGCAATTTCACAGTAAAAAAAAAGTGCAGCCAGTATGACACGTCAGTACAGATCAGAGAGCTGCGAGCTAAATGTGAAATAATGCGCAAGTCATGCAGAAGCAGTAAAGACCCTTAGAATATGCCTTATACTCTTCACGGTCTTAGGGCCTGTGTAACACAACTTCATCATTGCATTCTACCCCTCAGTATCTTCCAGTCCCTTCAAAATGCATTCGTTCTGCCACGCCACAGCAATTTAAAAATGAGTCGCTAGAGCGTGCAGCGTATTACAGTTCTGTTTCACCACACCAATATTACATTTCTGTCCATGATCATTACTTCTTGCATGGGAGCGAAACAGTCTACTCTGTGTCTGAGCTTCTACCTCTAAATAAAGGGATTCATCTTAATGACAGCAAGCCGAAGCATTATGTTTTCGGTGATGATTTATCTGCGAGCGTTGATTGATTCATTAGCAGGAACATTATGCTGCATGTCTTTGGACAGAGCAAAGAGCAGAGTGTAAGAGAGAGGCATAGCCACTCGCTGCAGCTCATTAGCTGCCAAATGTTTTAGCTCAGAGCTAATGCCCTGTGGCTTACAACACAGAGATCTTAATGAGAACATACATATACCTGTATCCCATGCTACCCAAATGAATTATAGCAAGGTGCACTGGGCCACAGAGAGCCCGAAATCTCTGAATAGACACATAATGCTCACACACACCCAGTCTTTAGTCTTTTAGTATACTTATTAAAAATGTATTGCTTGAAAACAACTAGGGTGCCCTTTTAATTTGTTTCAACCAATCAACAGTCTGATCATAAAATGTACTCACTCCTCACAATGCTGCATGTAAGTGTGTTTACAGGAGTTTACAACCACAGCCACACAGTAAAATTGCCATACTGTAATATCATGGTTAAAATATAGTGAGACAATATTTCACTATAGTGTGAATTTGTGTTTACGTTTTAACTTAAGTATGAGCAAAAGTAAAAGTGATATTTACCTTGGCAAGCAACACCACTAATACCAGACTGCAGAGTTAAAATATCAATGAAATACATACGCAGTAGTCGCTTGAGTATTAAATACAATTACATTTTTCAGGGACAGTAAAAAGAAGAATAATGCTCTTTATTGTTAACTTAATTAGGAAAATCCCTAATGGTCCCTTCATAACTTGAAGCTGCAGTTTAATTAAAAGTTTCTCAATAGGTAGCAAGATGAGCTGTGTCTTTATTATTGTTTCACTTTCATCAATAATGTTAATGATAATACACATAAGATACATAATATCTAATGTAATAATTATAACAATAATTATAAACAAACCTGTTATCTGCCTTTTTGTGTGTCAGTATACTGTACATATAAAGATACACACAGAACATTTAACAAAGTTTAAAAATAAATTTAGAATAAAATGGCGAAAGTACACTGTATGTGTGATAAAACGTAGAAACATACACTGTATATGTGACTTAAGACTGTCTGTACAGTATAGTCTAGTTTGAGGCACCCTGCTGCATCAGTGTAGTCGGTGTCAGATCCCCTGCTGTTCTGTTTGAGCATCGTTTCAGGCACCCCGCTGTTTCAGTATAGCATAATTTCAGATAGCAGTTGCTAAGCTGCTGATAATGACGGAATCTTTGCACCGCCAACCTGTTGAGGGTTGTGCCAGGTCTTATTTTTTGTTACCATCAACTGTGTGATATTGTTAATGTGGGAATTATAATGAAAGACATCCTCATAGTAAACCAGAGCTGAATTGTTTGGTCTGTGTGTGTCAGCTCTTGTAAGTATACTCAGCATAAATACTGACCAAGCCCCTGATGATAGCTTCTGTTGATGGGGATCACTTCAGGCCAGTAACCCCACCCTCCCTCCCGTAAACGTAGTTTTCCACACAGCAATTTACCCCAGAGCGTCAAGAGCAGTGCAGAAGGGGATGCACGTTGAGACTGAGAAGTGTGTGCTTAGAGAGTGAGGTATAAAGCCAAGGCACAGACACCCAGCGAGAGCATGCTGCGTTTAGAAAGAAAGGACAGGAGGTTGATTAATTAAATTTCTGAAAGGCTCGACATTTGGGCTCAGGAAGGCTCAGACGCCCGTCATTGCATGAGCAAGGACAACAGTGACAACAACAGCAGTCTGAATCTTAGTGATATGAGGCCATTTGCAAGTTTGATTAGAGACGTTTATGAACAGGAGAAATTTACTTACTAACAGGAGAATTGTTTTACTCTTTTTTTCCTCCACTTCCAACACCCCAGAAATGAAAGAACTATGGCTAATGTACTTTGTAAAATGTGCACATTGAGTATCAAACTACCCAGAATGCCATCTGTCCCAAATACGGGTGTTTTGAGAGTGCAAGTCTAAATTAAATTACACATCCCCAACAGCTGGCCAGTTAATAACATTATTATATTTTCTGCTAATTAGTTTGTGTAGTTGCTGACAAATCAATGTAATGATGAAAATATTAATGTACAAATTGCAACGTAATTACATAAATTGCATGATTCCAAGCATCTGTGGAGATGGTAGAGAAAACAATTATCTTTTCTCATGGTCTGATATAAAGTGAATCATAACTATTGCTTTATTTCAGCTGGTTGCATGTAATGTTTTGTGAGCAAGAAAAAAAGATAAACCATTCACTGGTGGATTATAACGTACAATAGTCCTTTGAGGGGCTTATATGAAGTACTTTGAAAACTTTATAGCTACAGTATATGTTATGACGGATTCCATGGTAATTATGGCAAATCAAATGTTGTCTAAAACAAAAGTAAATAACCTGTGTTATTTATTTATGGGTGTAGATCTGGGTGTGGATGGTACAGAAATGTTATAAAGTTACTGTATAATCCCTAGCAATATTTCTAATGATCATTGTTGTCACTGAATATAGTAGGCCTTTTGAATGTAATATAAGCGTGGAATGTTTCTGAGTCATGTTTTAATTTGTTTCATTTCATTTCTGAGTCATGTTTTCATTTTATTTACCTTCATAAATTCAGTTACCAGGAACACAAATACATGATTATGCTGCAACCACATGCTTGTTTATGCTAGACGCAAACCACCACAGAGATGCAGAGGTGTTTATTCTCCAGTTGCTCTTTGTTGCACTGTTCTCTAAAATTACAAGCAGTTTAAGAATATATCGGCTTTTCGATCACGAAACGAGAAGCAGTTTGTCAGACTTTACATGTTACATTGCAGTGTTTCATTGTTCACTAGTGATATGTCATATGCTCTGGGTGGACAAAACAGTAAAAACAAATAATGATTTAATGAAACCAAATTCCACTTAGACATCCACGGCATTCACTTAAATAGTGTGGCTCATTTATTTTGTATTTTTCAATTTGCAAAATAAATGATCTGTGTTAGAACCTGTAATTGTGGTAACATGGTCAAACTCCAGTATGTTATTTTAGATGGTTATATTGAGTCAGTGGAAAAATACTTCACAAAGAAGTTTTCTGTGTAAACAAAAAATAGTGCATCTGTTTAGTCTGATTTTAAAAGGTGCCTAAATCAGTGTTCCCAAACCTACAACTTGATTTATTTGATTACTTTTTATGGCTCTTGTGGTTTCCCAGCATGCAGAGCACTTGTCGCCTTGGCACTGTCTGCCAGTTCAGATGTTGTTGGGTGCTTTCCCCTCTGTCTTCAGACCAGTGCTAAGGGTGTCTATGTACCATGACCTTGAGTAATGAGAACCCATCTCAAGAATGATCCGGCCCACTTGGACATGACAGGGTTCAGTCCGGTCACTCATCCCCTGGCCCTCTATCTCCAGTTCTGCTCGCTCTAATGAGAAAGAAGAGAGGGTTCCACTAACAAGCGATTTCATCAACGTGAGCAATGAGCTGACAGAGTAGATCTCTCTTTTGACCTACCTACAAAAAAAGAGCGACCAAGAGAGAACAGTCAAATGAGGACCCGCAGCGGCTTGCACGGTACAGAGTCAGTCCCATACTACAGTAACAATCTCTGCACTTCCTGAATATAACTATCATCAATTATATGAAAAACCAGAATTGTTCTGTTGTTTGATACTATCATAGGCTGATACAATGGACTTAAACTAACCATATAATGTAATAATAGGTCAAAAATGCATAATTTATATTATTTACAAAACTTGTAAAGCATGTAAACTAAAACTCTTTATTTTAAAAGGTTAATTTTAAGACTTTAAGAATAAACATACATTTAATCAAGTATGTCCAATTTATTTGATCCTACATATTCTTGGAATCTGTTTTTGAATTTATCTGTTTTTAGGATTATATAACTTCTTGTGTTTCTTACAAGCGATCAAAATCATTTAATATCAGATATAAAATTTGAGGATTTTACTTTGCCATCTGTCTTGTCTTGTTATTTCTGTAGTTAAACTGAATTGGAATTGCTTGGCTTTGGAGAACGTGCTTTAAAAAGTCACCTTCCTCAAGACAAAGGACGTACACCTGTTTAACATTAACATGCAGGCCAAATCCAGTCACACTTTGATGTGTAGCCGCATGATTTCACAGTCTGCATTGATAGCACAAATCAAATTTAAAGGCGTGTTGCCCAGACAGATTAGAAAAGCGCAGTCCACATTTAATCTCAGCCGAGGCGTCTGCGTTGCCATTAAAATGGCTGAAAATGAAACGACTCAGGTTGACTGTGGGAATCGGTTATGTGTCAGCATGCTTGTCAGCAGTGAACAGTAAACAAAGTTTCACTAGTTTTCTCCTGTTTTCCATCACTCTGTACAGACCATGTTTATTTACACAGAAACATCATTCAATATTCTTCACATTTAGCTTACATTTAGCTTACATTATATGTGTATATAGCTGTTTAACATGTTCTTATATGGGTCTAAACACTTACAAATGCAGTATCTGAGGTATGTATTTATATGTGTTTACATAGCTTTTTTTTAGCATAACATTTTTAGGTGTCTAAACACGTATAAATACAGTATCCAATCAAGGATAATCAGTATCCTAATTAATCTCCTTTAATAATGTCTCCATGTTTTAAAGAATTAAAATGACCTTCACCTCCTTAAAGGTCTCTTTTATGTCATATTATATGAGGAATTGAATTGAAATATGACAATATATTGGCTATTAATATAATAATAAAATCTGATCTGATTCTAATTCTCTAATCTTTCAGTATAGACTGTGATGCACTTTTGATGAACCAGTGTCACTCTAAAGTTTAATGAAACATTATATCCTGACCAAACTTCTGTAATGAAAGTGAACAAAATGTATTCCTCCTGTTTCCTTTTTAAACCCAAGCAATTGATTTTATAACAGCAAATCCAATGCCTAATAAATCATTATTAAGTCATGTTTATAGGACAGTAGTATTTGTAAATAGGAATTCTCTTTTTTATCATATTGAAGCTTATCTGTAAAAACATCTCTGTACTGTCTCTGTCTGTTTATTAGGTGTGTGCAGTTTTGATGTCATCCAGTCATTGTGTTTTAAGCTAAAACTATTTTTATTATTAAAAGTATTAAACAAATTATATGAGCCATAGAAATTCCATATTTCAGGATTTTCATCCACCCACGTTCACAAATACAGTCCTGCAGTTACTGATGACAATGTTTATATTCTATTCGTCATGTACATATAAAAACACAAAACAAAATATATATTAACAAAGATCGGTTTTAGCACTCTTCTCACACAAATACTGTACTGTACAGAGCAAAACTCTGATTAACCGCCACAATTATTTACTTGTATTTTCAAACGTATCTTGGTGCAAATGGTAGATTGATCTGAAGTGATGGGTGCAACAGTCCGTGGCAAATATGGAAAAGCTGAAGTAAGCCATTTAAAGATGGTTTTGTAATATGATAAATCCATGCCTGGCAAAGTACCTCGACTTCCTCACTATGGTAACACAAGTAGGAATGTCACAAGCAATTACACACAAAGCATGACAAGAGAGTATTATCATGCATAGCTGTGTAATGACACTAGCATTAAAGCCCGGCGGGCAGACAGACAAGAACTTCAGAGACTGCACAACATGTCGCCTGTCGAATGAAGCCATGCTTAAAAAAGAAGTAACGTGCAAAAAACAACTGGCAGAATAAATTGGAGCTTATGGACGTTGCTAACAAATGGAGGTCTGTTATGCAAACTCATGCACGACCCCAATGTGCCATTGTAATGGAGAAAAGGATTCTTTACACAGCACTGCATCTCTCACAGCACATTTCTCTCTCCTTCTCTCACTCACTCTCTGTATATATGTATTTCTCCCTCTAGACACATACAATGATTTTAGCATGCATGAATAATTTGAAGCAGGTAAGTGGCAGCTGAAGTGTGTGTGATGTTGATGCTGTGATAGGTTCATACTGGAGAAGACTGAAAAACTGCATCGCTGACTGGAGTCGCTATCAGGAAGGGAAGTGTTATCTGGGGTTTCTAAGCCTGGACTCTTTTGCTTTGGCCTGGTTTGACATTTAAAGGGTGATTTAATTTTTATTTTATGTTGAAATACTTTCTATCCCATCTTAATATGCAGAGACAGCTACAGTATAGGCCATTTGTGAGGTATATAAATCATATTTGTGGATATTTTTGTTCTGGGAAAACACAAAAAAGTGCAAATCATGACGTACAACAATACTTCATAGTGACCACATCCATCAAACTCTAAAAATAGACATAAAACACTATAAAAGAAGTATATACGGCTTGTGCACTGTATTGCAAGACTTCTGAGGCCTCACAACTTTTCTTTTGAAGAAAAGATTATCAATAAATAATGACTTAAATTTTGGTCTATAGTCTACTGGTGTTCCTTACACAAACCACTTCATGGCTTCAAAACATAAAAAAAAATTCTTGTCTTGTGGACTTCTTTTATTTGACTTTTATGGTGCTGTCACAATATGACTATGAACTGTCACTGTATGGCAAGAAATGTATAACAATTCTTGAAAAATGTTTGTTTGTGTTTCACAAAAATGTAGAACTTAAATTTTTTCTGCTCAGTTTCTCTGTCTCTCAATTGAAATAATCAAGCACATTATCATATTATATCTCCACACCTGCTCTCTAGTTTAGGCTTACAATCATTACAGGCTACCGTCTAAATTGTCTCCTGTAGGATTTAGCAGTTCTTTTATAAAGAATATTATAGCAGTATCTGTTTTTTAAATGCCTTTGAAAAGCTGCTGTTCCATTCACAGGTATCCCATAATGCACCATTAGGGCCTCACCTCTATGTAACCTCACATCACGCTGATGTAAATGTGCGTCTTGGTGTGCACCTTTCTCTCTTTACAGCCACGCTGTATCATTCTTGTTCCTTTTTCTGCAGTTTTCTTAATAGGGGCTGTTGCAGAACTCCCAGCAGGCGGAGGTAATTTCATGCTACTGTTAGTATTGATAGTAACTTTGGGTGCTGGGGGCTCAGTCAGACAGCGAGGCCTGTGTCACGTGTTTATGTACAGCTATTTTGTGACACTCATTAAGGATTGATAGAGCCCATTTATTTTGGTGTAATTACCACTTCCATTACTTTTACGACTGGTCGGGACGCAGCAGGGACTGTGTGTACACACAAGGCATTTTTTAAAGCTCAATAACCAGGTATAAGATGCCCCTGGCAAAGCAAAGCAAAGCATGCATTTCAAAGGAAGTCACTATAATTGTGTTATTTGTCTTGTTTGGTGTGATAGGGTAAAGCTTCCATATATAAATGGCAGATTTGTTAAGTCTTTGACAGAGAGTTTGACTTGAGACTTTGTCATGAGTTTCAGATGCCTTTAGGTAGTGGTTTTCTATATGGTGCAGGTCAGTTTTATTGACCTTGTCGGAAGACAATTCGTATCTAAGTGAGACTTAAGTATCTCAGATTTAAATTTCCATTCTTGATAAATGGCACGTTCTAAGCACTAAATCTGTGTGAATGTCGGCACTACAGGTGTAGAAAAACTTTCAGAGATACATGTAAATAAACATGCAGGACTTCTGTTACTCAGTTACTCAGCCATGGCAAGGTCACCGGCATGATCTGAAATATATCCAAGCTCTGTGTGCTTTCTCTTATTCTATTTGCTTCAGGCAATGTTTGTTGGTGTGTGTGTAGTTTCTCTGATTCAAGCACCCACTGGTGCATGTGTCCACTAGCTTGTGTGTATTTACTTGTATGTATTTGCTCGGTTCATCTCTCTGGGGAGACAGACCTCGGCTGCAGGGGATTCTGGGTATATATACCAAAACAAGGTCAGAGATGTGGAGGGAAACGGGAGAAAAATTTTTCATAAGAGCAAGTGGGCGTACAGTCTAAAAACACACATATGTTATACAGCTGTTACAAAAATCCTAGAAAGAGCCGCATGTCATGTTCATTTGTGTGAACCGTTTGTTGCTTCAAGCTATCCATCATGAAAGTGCTTTGAGACATGCGGAAAATCTGCAGCATGCTGTTCTGTTAATACTATGGACTCTGTTTAGCCTCTAACTGCCTCTGTAATTCTGTTATCAGTGGGGCCTTTTCTGTTCATACATGTGTTGATTCACTCTCGTGGCTCTGGGCTCTACAGAGCTACTGGAGATTATCCAAAATGTGAATTTGGAATTTTGGCATCATATATCACATAAGCCCAATGGGCATGAGGCACATTCTACAAATAAGATGCAATTTAGTTTGCCGCACCGTTATAGAGTTTTAGAAGTATAGCATTAGAGGCACAAACCATTTGAGAACCATTATATATGTGAGATAAACTATTGTATGGTTTTACAGTGTCTTAAAGACTAATAAAACCTGCTTAAATGGGCTAAATTTACAGTCCTGTTGCCAGCTGTAGTTCTGTTGTGTTTTAGATGTTACACATTTTGTCCACTTAATTTCTAAATTTGTTTCTTGCTAAAAAATAAAAAATAACACACACATTCATCCAAGATCCTAAACTGCATTCAGACATTTTTAATTACTCTGATCTTGCCTCAGGTTTCAAAATGTGCAAACCTCATATACAATGATTAGGAAATTACAGCGTGTATAATATTCTGTTTGACCTCCTCTAACATTTAAGTTCCTCCTCTCATCGACCATCTAATGAAAAAGAAATAAAAAAAAATTTTACACCCCATCGTACCCAATTTGTGAAAAGTGTCAAGAAAATGCCTACACCTGACCTGGGCACAGTGGGGCACACAGTGTATCTGTACCTGAGTGCTGTGACAGGCTTTTATAGGGGAGGGTGTGCATGCAGGATGACATGCAGTAAATTATCATCCATATACAGCAACAGTAAATATTTAACGCATTCGCATGGCATGAATGAACGATGAACGAACTGCAGGAACACATCTCTCCTAAAAGCCCTCAGATTGAATGATCTGTGTTTATCTCCCCGGCCAATGCGATCTGCAGACAACTGCGTGTTCCATCTTTGTACTATTCACGCTTCATTTCTCAGCACATTTTTTAGAAGTATGTCATGTGAGCAAAATTAATGTCAGCCCAGAGGGAGCAACATGTCTGGAGTTATCTGATGATTCCACAGAGATTGGAAAAGACTCTTGGCTCCATTTTAAGATGTAAGAAGAGGGCTTGTACTTCTTTTTAACATCAGATGTGCGTCCCGTGATTCATAAATTAGAAGTTACATTTTGGTTGCCATCCCTGAAAGCTGGAGCTATTAAACATAAATGCATTATAACAGCTGCTTCAGATTCTCTTTGATGCTGCATGTTGTTAGGAGATTTGAATTTTTGATTCTTATCAAAACGAGAAACCTCTGAAAGCATTATTAAAAGCAGATGTAGTTGGTTTTAGCAAATAAATCCAATTCTCAGGCTTGATCCAAGATTTGTGTTGGTTGATATGAAAAGTTTAATAGTTGATTTAAGAACAACTTAAAAAAAAGAACAACTTTTCATTTTTTATTTTAAAAAGGTAGAAGAAAGCCTTAATTCAAGCACACTGTATAATTTATCCCTTTCTAAGACTGTGTATATTGATGCCTTATATTTTGGCATCAATGCTGCATTCATTTGCATTAATACTCTTATGAATATGTGGCCATTGTATAGTATTTTTTATAGCTTTTCTTAATTAAATACTGTCTATTCTACATTTTGTTTGTATAACGCACAGTTTTTGCTTTTGTAACAGAGAGTTGCTTTTGTTTCTCTGTGGGGATTAATAAAGTTTTTTCTAATCTTCTTATCTTAATTTCAATAGCTTCTCTTCAGTGATCCAGAGACGAATGAGGAGCTGTTATTTACTTTCAATCCTTTGGATTCAAACTGATGAAGTGCTTCCATTTGTCTTGTTCTTGTTTGGTTTGTTTACTTTTGTTCGAGCCTGGGTCCCTCACCAATTAAGTTTGCCAGGAGAGGAAGATGAATGGAGAGAGAAAATTTGTAAAAAATGAAATGTTTTGCAAACTTCAAGAAAAATTAGCTCTTAAAGTATCAGGTTTCTCCAGGCTGTGGCGTAATTAAGTCATGTCTGATGAAAATAGTCAATTAGTCCAGTTAGCTGGACTGCTGCTGTTTGCCTTTGCAATACATTATGATTTAACGGTTGCTGTTTTAGGAGCGAGTATTTCTTCACGCTGTGCTCAGAGAAAATTCTAATCAGAGCTTTTTTCTACCCACTCATTCTCTTTCAAACACTTCATACATTACAGGCCTTATCATGTCACGAGGATCTTCTATTAATCCTGTGGTGGATATGAGACTTGGGTAATTGCCTTCATTAAAAATCAGGTTTCCAGGTATGACAGTATGTGATTTTGTCACTCCAAGGTGAAAACACAGTCACACATCTCTTCCTGTTATTTAGCCTACAGTATAGCTTGTTATCACTGAACCGTACAAGTTTACAAATGAGCAACTATTTTGGTATGTGTAATTATTATATATATTATTATATATATATCAATACAGGAGAATCTCAGGAATGTCATCAATTTTGTGCTTTTTTGTGCTTCAGGATTGTTTTACAGAAACAATACTAGCTGTTTAGTGGTAGGTCCTATTATAAAGACTTACCCCATTAAAATGTGACATCATGGCCTGCTATGGAGCATGTTGTCACAAAAGGTCAACGTTTGTTAAATGAACTGTGTCTCTTATTTCTGGACTATAACAGGGTAAAAGTACAATAATTGTTTTGTAGCCAAGACTTTGTTATGTGCATATGTAAAAACTGGATTTCAAAAGCAAGAGAAATATTTACTGGGGAACAAGCTAGCCTGGTCTCCAGTATGGGGTAAACCATGAATCCGTTATAGCTACATAAATTCATTATATATACATTAATCCATTATATCTACATAACATAATGTATCATGACTGATGTGTATTATCTATACACACAAGCAAAAATAAATGCAATATACAAACATGCAAACAGTAACCGAGTTGCTATGTGTGTGTAATGTGTGTGAGAGCTGTTTTAATTACTCTGATCTCTCGCCTCACTGCTCCGCTCCACAGTCCTTCATCACTGGGATTTTAATTAGCCTTTGACTCGCCAAAAAACACTAAGGCATTGATTCCCTTAAAGGTAATCTCTGTGCGCTACTGTAATGACCTCAGGTCCAGAATGGCCTGATGGGACGACTGACGAGTGTTGCTCTGATTGATGTGACCTACCTTTAAAATAACCTCTGGGGAGAGTGAGAAATACAGTCCAAAATTAGCATTGTCTGCCAATGACTGGCAAAATCTTTCTTACTGGGCATAATGCTGTCTAGTACTTTGTTGCAATAATTTTACATTATTGTTTGTCACTGTGACAAAATGTACAGTATAAAACTTTAAAACTTAAAGTTTTTGCATATTTATGACACAGGTCATTGTGTCACCTGCAACATTATTTATAACATTTGGCAGTGTAAAACTGCACCTGTCACAAAAATGTGAATAAGACACATTGTACTTTTGTTAAGGAAAATATAACTTAGCTCTATAAACTGTCTAGATAAACTTTTTCTAAATAATTATGTTTTTCACTGAGGTAAAAGTTGCCATTGATGTTTTCTTTAGTAGACAGCTTGTATAACAATGTAATTTGCAACACGTGAATTGTTTACATTAGCAGCATTCATTATTTCAATTACATGTGTCATTATTGCAATTTACCTTAAACCACATAATGTCGAAGTTTCTAATAAAGTTACAGAAGGACCAGCAAGTAACTCTGTTTCATTTGCTTTCTTTATTAAATTGCCTGTTGCATTTGGCAAGTGTTAATGTTGGACCCCAAAAAGCTGAACTTCAAAAACTGGTATGAGGCACCCTAATATTACCTGAATGAATCGTGCCTCACTCAGACTTTAAAGTGAACAGATGTACCTGTGCCCACACACACATACACACAGGTAATGGAGCGAAGATTACCTGTAGCTAACAGAAACATGGTGTGCATGAGCTAAGCCTCAGCAGCAGGGATGAAATGTCCATTTGTCCTTTAAGAAATTCTGCATTAGACTCTGCATACAGTCCTGAGGTGTCATTACCCCGCAGTCATTCTGGGCACAGATGGTGCCAGGGCAGAATGGTTTAATGTCCACCTGTCTGATGGCTGAGCGGAGAGCCACCTCTCTTGATCTCTCACCATCACACACCAGCATACACACAGATTAAGCCAGCAGCCCAACAAACACACACATACGTAGGCCTACTTATGTTGCCACGGGATGTAAAAAGCATTAAATCCCAATGAGAGACTTTTGCGGTAGGTAAACCTATTATTAGCTTCCATTAGACTCACCACAAGTCATTACAGTCAAACTCAATGAGACACTGTGGAAGGAAATAGACCTCACTGTGTCACAGCGTTTGTGTTTTGAGCCAACAACTTGTACATAAAACAGATATACCGCAGCACTGTGTGGTGTTGTCAGATAAATGCGTTCAGTAAATATGCTGTGGGGTTGTTTTATCTCTTACCTTGTGGTAGATAAATAACAAAAGCTGTTTATGTGTGAGGAGGGCTTTCAGGGTCAATCATTTTGATCAAGATAGTAAAATGAGGTAACAGTTTAAATATACAGTAAATGCTTCAATCAATCCCACAGGAAAGAAAAATCTCTTTAATAGCTCAATTGTTTTCCTAGGCAGCAATGAGATTACATGCAGAGACTTTCAGAAAAGTTTCAGAAGAGCGAAGTTTGTTGACATTAATATAAATACAGACACAATTGTTTTTGTTCTGAGCTATTGCTGTCCACATTCGTTTTTAATTCTGTTATACTCTTACTTCATGTCAGCAATTGTCTAATTTATTTTTGAAGAACAAGCATTTTGCAAAACTGGCTTACAGAATGTCTTTTTAACACAATACTAGTATTCTCAATGAAGTGATTATTAGGAATGAATAGGGCTCTGAATTTTCTATGGCTTTGATGGACACAACATTTTTTTACATTGTTTAAAAATGTAATTACCAACAGCAGGTAAATGTTTTAAGTTTATTAAGTACGTTTGCAGGCTGTTTGCCTGTAATTAGGGTAGAGGTCTACAATTTGTCCTTTTGTGTGTGAGCTTGTATTATGAACAGTCAAAAACGAAGATGAAAGTGTTGATCTGAAGTTTTTCTGGCCTGGAATTGAATCAATGAACTATAGCATAGATTTACAGCTCCAGGTTTAAGTAGATGGCTGATGGGATAGAGCCATAAAGAGGCTGTTCCTCATGACAAGCCATTCCCATTTTCATGGCAATCCACTCTCCACAATAATGACTGGAATCTAGGATCGCTGTACCAGACAACTGCATCCTGAAAGAACACCATTGGGAGAAATAATTCACTTTGACTGAGTGCATGAATCTTATCCTGCTGGCTTCAGACAACGGCCCTAGAAAGCAGGAAATAGTAAAAGAGTCAATAAGACATTTAAAACAGTTTAAAGAGGTTAAATATATGGAGTCCTGAGGGATTTGTCATGGCATTTTGTGGTTAGAGGTTCTCCTGTGAGTACAGATATATCATTGAGTCAGCTGAGAGTTTAGCAGTGATAGGTCCGCAGCAAGCTGTCAGGAGGAGCAGTGAGTATTTTTCATGTAATCCTGTCAGCAGGGTGTTGGAATGGATGTTTTAATGGGTCATCGGAACTACAGAGAAAAAGTGTTGCCAGACGTGTTTGGACAAATGAATGCCTCCAGAGCGAACGCAGGACGAATGACAGCACGGAGACGGCAATCATGTTCTCCCTTTAAACCTGTTCGTTTTCTCCATTGCTCACTCTTGCATAACACTCAAGCAGAAGGAGTTTGAAAAACAGACTTGAAGTGCAAAGAAAAACTTTTATCTCCACCAGCTTCCTGTCTAACACTTATACAGTCCGGAAGTTGCATTCAGCTTCATCTCGCACAGCTTCTGTCTTTGCAGCCACACTTGTGTATAAAAATAAATGCTGTACAAAAGATACAAGGAGGTAGTTTTTGGAACGTAAGCTAAAAATTGTATATCAGAAATATAAAACAGTAATACAGTTGAGCTGCACCTAGCCAAAACCCAAGTCCATGAAAATGGTACAGCTCATAATGTCCATGTCTGTGAAGCTTCAAACAGGACAAAAAAGCACAAAAAAAATCGATATAACCTGTGTGCTATTCTCCAAGTCTTCTGAACTCATATAGTAACTTTGTATAGATTAAAATGTATGCCATTAATCATTGGCTCACTGTTGTCAACACATCAATCCAGTTACTATATACATTACTGAGGTTAAATTGAGAGGATTTTTTATATATATATATATATATATATATATATATATATATATATATATATATATATATATATATATATTTAGACAGATTTAGGATCTAAATATGGGTTTGTACAAACCGGCTGGCAGATGTGTTTATTGATACATAAAATTTGTACACATATACAGTTTATGAAAACATACATAATTTGTGAGAGAACATACGTTCCCTCACAAATTGGTGGGAAATGGGGCGAGCAATCTTTCCCCTTTTTCTTCTACATTCTTGTTGAAGTCAGTATGGTGCGTTTCTCTCCCTGATGTCCTCGCATAAGTTCTGGTGTATTTGTGGGAAGTGGGAGCGGGCGGGTGGACAGCTGTCAGGGGAAGATAAAGAGGGTTTCCGCGGGTGTTGGGGAAGGGGAGCATCTGATGAAGGGCCTCTCTACAGTAACCCCACTGGCTGAATTACCTGCTCACTTTATAATTGTGTGAGAGGAGCACTTCCAACAGCTCTGTCATTACTCACCCAGCTCAGCCTGACCCAGCGAGAGCTGCTTGCCTCCTCTCTCTTCCTTTCTTTTCCTGCTCTCTATTTTTGTCCACTTTTTCCCGTTGTTCTTTCCTTCCTTGGGGTTGTACTCAGCCCTTTCTTAAATGGGGAAGCCATTACCTGTCATCAGCCCCCTGGCTACCCCCAAATCTCCTAAGGGGGCTCTCTATTGTTATGGTGACCCACTAGTAACGCTTTGTGAATTCTGATCTTTTCTTTTTATATATATATATATATATATATATATATATATATATATATATATATATATATATATATATATATATATATATATATCCTCTTTTTGTCACAATGGGGTCCATTTTTGTTGCAGTACATATTGTGTAACCCTACAAATTCTGTAATGTGTGTGTGAGCAAAACTTTCTTTTATACAAATCTTCATTTGTAAAAATGCTAGAAAATATAGTAAATAAAGTTTTCTAAATTGTAAAAATGCAGAAATCTTTCTGTTGGGGTTATAGTGTGGGTTAGGTTATAATGTTTAGAACTAGCTGTTTATAAAAACAACAAAAGTCTATGGAATGTCACCATGTAGATAGATAAGTGTGTGTGTGTGCGTGTGTGTGTGATTTGTAGGGCAAGGAGTATGACTGTTAGGACATCATAATTTCCATTTCCTTATTATCCAGTTGAATGAACGAGTCTCACCTACACTCTCATAACAATACCATATGTGTGTACATTTGCGTACCATTTTACTCCCAGATTAATGCACAGCGGCACCATCGCCTGCCCGGGTTCCACATAAAGGCCCTTGCTCACATCCATCTAGGCTAAAAGGCTTGTCATTGAGATAAGATAATCAACATGCTTCAAGGGCAATTTGCAACGTGGAGAAAAGAAAGAATACATGGTAATTACATGGAAAGGCTGGCAGTTAGAGTCGGTGGAAGAGCCTATAATTTTCTTTTTAGAGGCTTTTCACAAGGGCCATTTGCTCTAATGCTGTTTTAACTGATGACTCGGGAAGTTAATCTAATTAAGGAGCAGACACTTCATGTCTGTTTTTTTTCCCCAGTTTTGATTGGCTTTTTTTTCCAAAGTTCAGGTTTCAACTGTGTTCATTCTGCAAGGGAGTAAATTTAATGTTTGCATTATATGGTTGCGTTTAATGATAGCACATCAGTGTTTAAAGTGGACAACAGCAAAGTTTCTATAAATTGAAAACCCGAACATAAACAGAGTTGCACAAACAAGTCACTCAAACATCTGCATTTTCTCACAGTGTGTAAATAAACATCAGACTGAATATTACAGTATAGCCGTAAGCCACAGTGCTGTATTATATCACAAAATTCATTTTATACAATGTACCTGTTGTTTAAATAATTTTTCTGTGAGTCTTTTTTTATTTATCTCAACATCATTTTGTTTAAATCATCACTTCTATCTCAACGCTCAAATGTTACCCTGGGCTGCATTTATTATTCACAAGACTTGTTTGTCTTGTAGGCTATGTGCAGGCTGTTTGCCAATCTTATTCATCTGTCACTGACTTTATAAATGTGTACTTGTCACTGATTTGGTTGTATCTCTGAGTGCATCACTAAGAAATGTATTTGTATCTTATTCTCTGATGCGTGTCACTGATATACGTGTATCCCCGGTGCTGCTGACCAAACTGAAACATGTTCTCCTTCATTATGTGTCAAAGGTAAAGGAGTGTCTGTGTTACCTGCCACTGAGATATCTCTCTGTGTTTCTGCCTTCACAGAGGGAGGAACGTGTGAGGTCATCGCAGCACACAGATGTTGCAACAAGAACCGTATTGAGGAACGCTCCCAAACAGTCAAGTGCTCATGTTTACCAGGAAAAGTGGCCGGCACTACACGGAATAAGCCCTCTTGTGTAGATGGTAGGAATCCAGAGTTTACTTCCACAGTCATCACAGTCAAATATATGATCTTACCCAGAATGCAATGCCATTGATGTGTGAGATCTGTTTTACAAGTTGTTTATTAGACAACAATTTATTATTAGTAGTTTATTAGTCAGACCTGACCAAAGGTGCAATTTTTGCTAAGCGGATCTGGGTTTGAATCCTTTAAAAACTTGAGAGGCAAAGATTACCATGCATTTTCACTCCTTTTGTGCTCCACAGGGGAAAAGTCATATGAGTTTTGAGTACATGAAAATGTGTTTGATTGTAAAGGAGGTTTCTAAAGCTTCTGATTCTAAAGGAGGTTCTAAAACAGTTAGTTAACAATTCAGAGAAATGTTCTATAAATATAAAAACTGTTTACTCTAACAAGCAAGCTCAGGGGGGATTCACTAAAAATGAATTACACTGATGGGGCTGCACACATTCTTTGGCATTTAGTTCATTTCAGAAATTATGCAAATAGGGCAATAGGTAAAATATGCCCGAAAGATCTCTGGTGAACCCGGTTATCCATCTCACAGGCCAGGTTTAGATGCAGATACAGTGGGTTATGGAGGATGTAGAAGACTACAGTCATCTGGCATACCTTGCTCCAGACACCTTAATCACATCTTTAAAATGCCAAAAGTACACAAGTATGGATATATGGCTATTTATTACACTCTTCCTAATATCACATGCAACCTCAATGTTGTCCCTTTTTCTTTCAGAGCTTAAAGTAGTTGCAGATATAGCTTTGACAGAATTTCTCTGTGAGCCATTCAACTATGCAAAAGCAAATGGCCATTATAAATGTGGACACGGATAAAACAGAATAACAGTGTTCATCAGGTGACATTTTGCTTCATTGATGTGATTTTACCAAATTTATTCAAATTTGATGCAAATGCTAATGGCCAATATGACCTTTCTACTACATCAAGACAAACTTCTGTGAACATATAACTAAACAAATAGTAGAAATACATGTAAACATTTTGTTGGAGTTGCAATTAGAGTTCGGTGTAATCTTTAAGCCTGAGGCACAAGACATTCATGGTGGATGCAGCATTTAAAGACAGACCCATACATATAAACACATCTTTATAACCTGGAATAAATTGGTATTGCACCTGAGTTCCAACTCCCTTGCACCAGAAGAATACCAAATATGAAAGGTCACTTTTTTATGCTACAGCATTTTCTGTTTCCTCTGAATTTGTATTTATTTATTTTTGTGATTTCATTATTTTGTCTTATTTTTGTGTATGGTTATTTCACCCGCCCGAGTGCACAGCTGCTCTCACTGAATGCCAAACTTTCAGTGGTATGGCACACTGGAGCAAGAGCCGTCCGTCTCTGTGCAGCATACTGATGTGATCTGTGTACTAGCATAAAGAAAGATTCACACTTCATGCTTCTATGCGCGAGTGTCCTGCTGTGGTCCCGCACATCTGCTAGGAGTATCGATCAAGCCAGATGGCTTATTGTGTGGGCAGGTGAGATAAAGAATTCAGCTGACAGATCACAGGCAGTGATGTGTGGGGGGTTGACTGTCTGGATGTGCTCGCACCCGCCACATATGATTTAACATGTGAGTCATGATGTTATAAATACTTGTTCTGTATCAGCTTTGAATATGATTATGTATTCCATAGACACTGGTGGGCATTATGCTTAATAATGCCCTTTATCTGTGATGGTACTAACAATATAGTACGGCCTTTTATACATTATTTATTGATGCTTTACCAATTAAATATCATGATAGTACCTAGTACATTATGTAATATAGATGTGCTGTTTTTATTACAGCAAGGTCAAATGTGGTGGGTATTCTGTCATCATTTTTGTACAGTTTTTCACAAAAACAATACAATTATTTTCAAATTACGAAATGTTTAGAAATTGTCTGACTACTTTGCACAAAATATATGGGATTCCTCAGAGACATTCCTCATCTGTAGTTAAAGACCATTACAACCACATCAGCGCTTTAACTGATAACTTTGTATGAAAACTACCCTGTGTATCACTTCAGTTTTTTATATAAACACACTCAATACAATTATTCATCAGAGCACCAAATGCAAACAGCTGCAGGTGTGTTTACACCAGTGTGTGTGTTGATTTATGGAGCCGTGCTCTGTTTCTTGTCCATTAAGTTAAGACAAGTGATTATAGAGTTGTGGAGGAAGTTCCTGATCTCCTCATGTGTGCTTGATAATAATGCTGTCGTCATGAGTAATGACTCTGTCAGCTAAGCCTGACTGAGACCTGAGGGAGAACCTGTGGGAACGGCCTTCAACACACTGCTGCTGTCACACACGAGCGCGCTTATGCACATAGTCATACTACACACACACACACACACAGGAGACCACACTCTTTGTCACCATCTTTCACCATCTATTGCTCACACACATACTCTCACACAATTTGTGTCGCCCTACTAAAATCCGTCAGCATGTGTGGAAGGGGTTCACATCTTTTACACGTGCCCAAGTGATAGCGGCTAAATTTGGCGAGCTGTCACTCCTCCTCGCTATGCTTTTTAGAATTCGTTTAGATGGAGTTAGGGCATTAGGGCATTCACAAAAAAATCTTCCTCTCTCCACCGAAAGGGTAAACAAACACAATTTATGAAGTTCCTTGTGCCAAAAAGCCTTTGATATACTTAAATTGTCTAATTCAAACAGGCAGTGAAGACAGATTAGATAAATTTGTGTGTTTGTGTGCTCTGTGTCTGCTTAGAACAGGATTAGGATTACGAGGTGAGGGTTGTCACAATACCTTTGTACATTATGATTTAAATTGTTTTAGACTAGAATAATGATGCATTATCCTAGAACATTCCAGTCCTGCTAAAATACACAATATGAAAACAGTTACGTTAAACTAAGGGCATGTACCCCTTAGTTTGACTGAGTATGACACATCTGCGCATTCAAAAAAATAACCTCCCCTCTCCACCTGAAGGGTAAACAAGCACAAAATACTAAGTTCTCTATGCTGAAAAGCCTTTAATATATGTTTAAATTATCAAATTCAAACAGGCAGCGAGAACATAGATTAGCTCATTTTGTGTTAGATTGGAGAATGATTGGTTTGGCAGATATGAGGGTGGCTGTGTGTACATGATTGTGTGTGTGTGTGTGTGTGTGTGTGTGTGTGTGTGTGTGTGTGTGTGTGTGTGTGTGTGTGTGTGTGTGTGTGTGTGTGTGTGTGTGTGTGTGTGTTTACACAGTGGCAGTTAGTGGAACTCTGCTGTCAGATTATCCCAGCATGGGAATTGATTATTAACTTTGACAAGGAGAACTCTGTCCCAGTTATGTCAGACTCAACAAGATTCTTACTAAAGAACATCCTTTTAAACATGCCAAATGTGGGTTTTAATTCAACACACACACATATGTTGCCTATCACACACACACACAGATTAAATTACCCAGCTGTATACACACTTAAGTTCAGAGAGGTCAAAAGAACAAACAACACGCAAATATCTTATAAATTTAAGACCGGCTACTAATATTAGAACAGAAGTCATATTTTTACTACTGCATCCTTTTTTGTTATATTTTTATTCAGTTTTTGTCCTTTTCATGCCCTCCATGTTTCTCCAACTCTTTCTGTTGCATGTTTCTCCAGCTCTTTCTGTTGCATGTTTCTCCAGCTCTTTCTGTTGCATGTTTCTCTAGCTCTTTCTGTTGCATGTTTTTCCAGCTCTTTCTGTTGCATGTTTCTCCAGCGCTTTCTATTGCATGTTTCTCCAGCTCTTTCTGTTGCATGTTTCTCTAGCTCTTTCTGTTGCATGTTTCTCAAGCTCTTTCTGTTGCATACACCCATACACACAGTCTTTTCTTAAGCATTGCCAATGCAGAATGGGGCCATGAGTTTTTCTGGGGGTGTTATTGCAAAGCATAATGCAAAGCATGAGGGGTTGTCATGGAGCATCTGATACAAGCCCACACACACAAGAGATGCATATCAAAAGTGAAATTACTTCATATTCACAGTTAATCAACACACCAACAGAAACCATGCACACAAGATTATGTTTGTACTACATTATATACCCCTACAGATGTGTGATTGCATTTCATACACAACCAATCAGAAGAGGTGATATACAGTGCTTTATATACAGCAAAGGGTATTGTGGGATATACAGCAAAGGGCATTGTTGGATGCAAGCTTTTTAATTACCTTTATGTGTAACTTCATAATTA
Organism: Chromobotia macracanthus; assembly: GCA_036877525.1. Classification (NCBI taxonomy): domain Eukaryota; kingdom Metazoa; phylum Chordata; class Actinopteri; order Cypriniformes; family Botiidae; genus Chromobotia; species Chromobotia macracanthus. The sequence goes on from JAZGTH010000008.1 coordinate 6,002,856, forward strand.
CAACCACAATGCTCACATTTGCACATTTGCATATTCTGTCTGTTTGTTTATTTGCAATTAAACTTTGCCACGTCTTTAAAGATGAATTGCAGATTTGGGGTGTAATTCATTTCTTACCTTAATAAGGATGTTTTTACACAACTCTGGGCTCATCTGAGGTAGATGCAGTATTGCGTCTGCCAGTCGTCCAATATAAGTCTGAAATAATGAACATCAGTGGCGTCCCTGCATGGACATAAGTGTCAGAATCTATGAGCTCGTGTTCCTCAGAGCACCTGGGCAGGAGAACTCTGAAATGGCTCTACCTGTGAGGCAGGTGCCCACAGAGAGGACGGGTCAGGATTAGGGCAACTCTGCACCAATAAACATGTCTTCTGCTCTGTCATTTTACACTTACTTTTTCTTACTGCATCTGTCTCTCTTCATCTCTAATGTTCTCTGTCTGATATATAGTTGGGTCATTGTTACAGTGCCTGCAAGGCTGAGCTATAGAAATTCCATTCATAGTGGAAAGTTTAAATTCATTGTATGTACATCCACCGTTTAATACCTCCACAATCACATGCATATGTAGGCATCAAAACAATTAAACTCTGTTTCAGTTTAGCATAGCATAATTTGTGTGTTGAGAATGTTCTAAACCTTTAAATATTCAATGATTGTGTTGTATTTGTTGAGAGTTGAGGACACTTTGTCAGCATAATCGCTTAAACAATGAACTTGTCATAATACCCAAGTGTTCTATTGAGAATGTGCTTGCACACACACACACACACACACACACACGCACACACACACAAGATCCTTGCGACGGAAGACTGAGGACTCTAGAGTCCATTCATAAAGAGTGAAGAGCGCTGACAGAGTCATGATTAAGAGACCTCACATCTCTCTTTGAATGTCTAATCAAGCCACACATCTTCCTCTGCTGAAAAACACTGACTTGAAACTCCATCCTTTCTGGCATCCTTTCTGTCTTCCTGCTCTGACCCTTTAGAGAGGAACCTGACCCTGGGTCCCTGTTAATTACACCCCAGGTTCATTAGAGCTCCCTGGCTCACCCTCTGACCTTATCCAGTTTTACTGCAACCATTACCTGTGCCTGTTTGACAACACTGTCTATCCTTTCACAGCAGGAGCCAAAGACCTTATTTAATCAATCAGGTCATTAACAGACCGTTTCTCTGTGAGGACAAGAAAGAGAAAGTGGCTGTGTGAGTAAAGACCAAGACAAAAAAGAGATAAGAAACTGGAGTGGATTTAAAGAGCGAGTTCATTCTTCATTTTGATGACGCGTGGGACAGTGGGGGGATTGTCATTATCTGCTGTGATGTATCGATCCGAACCCCGGCGCTGTGAATTAACACCTGCAAGGAAAGCTTGAGAATTTAAAGTGTAATTGCTTAACGCTCTTAATCTCTGCTGGGAGTGATCGATTGAGTGGCGTTGGGAAAAACGTGGTGTGCTTCAGAATCCATCAAGGAGTCCCTTGTGTTATATAAAATTCTAATTTTTTAAATTTTAACACCATTTCCAGAAATTTTTGGAAATGCTTTCAGCTACTAGAGTTGTATTGCTCACCAGCAGCATTTATTCTCAAACTTTTTAGTTGTAAGTGTGTGTATTCCCTAACCATAAACATTAAACTTCTACGATTAATTCAGCCAGAACCACTTACCGTTCAGGCTGTGTTCAGATTTTGTTGTTCTGTCTGTAGGCAATTTTAAGAAAGTTGAAAATCTCCCTTTGGCGCACATTGATTAAATGGTCACTATTCAAAATGTAGGTTTAATTAATTACAGTATTGATTAAATGTTTTTCATCAATACTGTAGAATTACAGTATGGTGGTTTTGTTAACTTAGCATGATGTGTAATTGCACACAAAATAACTACACAAAACTGTAAGTAGAATATATGTACAGAAATTATATAAATAAGCCTCAAAGTATCTAATTAATTATATACATTTTATTTAAAAAACTTTAATAAACCTAAATAAGCTTTCAGAATCTGTACACATTTTTAATATTGAATTATGTCATTCAGTCAAAAGTTAGGTAAACCTTTTATTCCAAGCTTTGTTATTCAAAAATAAAAAAGTTTTTATTTATTCATTATTAAACTATAAAAAGAAGTTTTTATTTCATTTAGCCTCTTCGCTGAAAGCACTCAATGTGAATTTCTCATGCTTCCTCAAGATGTTCCCAAGCACTGACTGACAGATTATTTGTCATTCCCAGTTTGTTATTTGATGACTTTGATGTGTATGTGCTAGCATTCGGTCACCTCTGCATCATTCTTAGACAGACAACAGAGAGACATGTTAATGACAGACAGCTTGATTTATCTTAAGGGAAGTGACAGCCTGACAGTGCTGCTCACCTGCATGCTGCTCAGGGTCAGAGATCTACAAGCATGCCACACCTGCACCAAATCACGCTTATGCTGATCTAGGACCTGTGCCACACTCCAGTTCCAACCACAAACTATTGAAAATCAAGCTGGGTAAACTGATCTCAAATCAGCCTAGAAGAGTCAACCTCTGCCCTAAACATGTGTAGCAGTGGCTTTATAAGAAGACTGATGACCGGAGAAGTGAGGGCCTGGGCCCCTGGTGCTGCTCCAATAATCCACTTTTTATTGCACTCTCCTGGGAGGAAACACTACCCTGCTGAGGCCGGGATGGCCAAAAAAGTTGCTGAAGTTGTGACTTTGTGATGGCTGGGAGGATCCAGAAGAGGTCCAGTGACCAGAGGGACAGCAGAAGGATCATGACCCAGTGGGAAAGGCCTGTCTTCAAGTTGGGAAGGTCACCAGAACAAGGTCTGGCATAGATCCAGACAGATAAAAGTCTCAGAGCATAAGCACTGACCCCGTGTCCTCACTCGTGAGCTCTTTCGCTCGCCAAGTTTGAGATGGAAAGAGAGAGCAACCCATCTGTCAGTTGGGTCAAACGCTGCTGCGGCAGACATCTCACCATTTGTCTCACTTTGCTGTATCCACACTTTCAGTGACTACCAGTGAATGCTGAAAGTGAAATTTGGAGGAGTAAAAGTAAATTGGTTTGTGTTTAATTCATCTAATGTTACAATTCTTGGTTTACATAAATTATAGCAACATATGTTTTCAGTATGTTCATATGTTTCCAGGCCTGTGCTTTAAAAAGAAAACAAGAAAAAAGATAAATAAAATTGTGTAAGAATCAGTTACCATCATGGAAACTTGGAAGACTTTTATAAATTTGGATGATAAAAATTGTATAATTCATATTATGTGTATAAATGCAAAATTATTTCAATTGTATAATCAAACACAGTTTTCAATAAAACATTCCTGTAGCTAAAATGTCATTCATTCATTTTAGCTCATTTTCAGGGCATGTAATTTTAGTTAACATTTCTGTTTAAAATCTGCATAATGAGGAAATTATTATTAGGAAACTAAATTTACAAACATAAGGGACAAACAACATTAAACTGAAGTAATTTCAAAGTATAAAATATTTGTTAGCAAATGAAATACAACATTTGAAAAGTTTCAGGATAAAAGCAGGCGTACTGAAGTATTAGGCCCTTTTTTGAAGCAACATTCAAACAGCTCTGACGCACATGAATTATATGCAAATGAAGCTACATTTTGCTCTCACAATGCAAGTGAATACAATTCCATTTCTGTGCAAAATTTAAGCCTCACATTTCATAGTCCTTTTCAGAGTTTTAATCTGGGCTTCTGTGTTTCCATCACTCCTGTGTACTATGGAATTGATTTTTTGCCTTTTGCAGGTATTACTTCACTATTTTTTGCCTCAAATGGTTTCAGCATTTAGAGCGTCTGAATATAAATCCTCCCCAGAATGGTGATGAAAATAAGGCTTGTGGGTTCCTCTCATTCTCTGGGCTCAGAAACATTACATTGGAGAACAAGTAGCCTGTAGCACAACACCTGTGCAATATCAGCTCTCCAGAGAAACCTGACATTTGGTCTAGAAGGTGTCATTGTCCATTTCCCATCTATTTTTCACGTTTGGCCAAATTGCACATTTTGACTATTCAGTTGGGCAGTTCTATTTGTGTTTCTGTGAACCATGGCCACATTTTAAAAACTATGATAACAAAACTTAAATCTCATCACCTCAAGGCCTCTAGCAACTGTGCATGGGACTGACTGTGGGCTGGGTTTCCATCTTAACTCCTGCAAAGAACAATCACCATGTGTGGATAAATCACCTCCCACTGACCCCTGCCGGCCGTTAATTGCTTTGTGATTAAAATGGTACACAGTAAAACTGTGCTACACAGAAGTGGCAAGTAAAAGAAGAGTTGTGATAATCATTCTCCATCCCCTTCAGACTAGAGGGTGTTTAGTGTTTAATGAAGCTTGGGCTACTGCGTGCACTACACATGAGAGAGAGGAATTATGGGATGGCAAACGGTGCCGTGTTGGGGTCTCTGCTGCACCCATTAAGCTGATATATAAGTGGTGCGTAGCTGTGTTTGTCAAATGTGTGTGTGTGTGTGTGGAACAGTGAGGAGAGAGTTGAGACAGATAGAATGAGAATTTTGCAAAGACTGAAAATCTTTAGTAAAAATCTGCCGTTAAAATCAAGATGATGTAAAGCAGTGACTGTGTTTGTAAGGAGAAAGAAGTTTGACTGGGATTTAGATTACGGTAGTGAGCTGCGATTTTTCTATTGATCAATTTCTACCTTTTCACCTTGGTGACAGAGCACAAAGATAGTGTACAGAATTGTTAAAAGTAAATTGGACTTTTAACCTTCAAATCCTAAACAATTTACCTCATAAAACTCTTTCACGGCAGTGTGATAAAGAGCAGTTAACAGTGGAAAAATGGAGAGCTTGTGGTAAACTTTATTTTTATTTATATACTATTTTTAGTTCATATTTACATCTGTCTGTCTGTCTGAGAGATGGATTTAAATATTTTATTTCTTCAAATCAATAGCTAAAAGCGTACACCAGTGGTTAGAGGATTGTCAGTCTCATGAGGATTGAAATCCTCAGATTTTTTTTTAACATGCAGTAAAGCCAAGTACCCCTTTGAAAGTCTTGCCTTTGAAAAATCACATTTCATACCTTTATATTGCACTTCATTTTAAAAATGTGGTCAGTGTTTGTTTGAAATGCAAGTCACCTTGAAGCTGTGGGAAATATTTTTCAGAGCACACCGTGTGTCGAGGGAAAATGCACAGACAGAGGCAGCCTCCATTTCTGACTCTACATTTCTTCTGTTTCTCCCTCTGTAGTGTGCAGTAGTGAATACACCCTGACATTTAGATACACAAATACACACTTTGAACTTGATTAGAAGTGGGTATTGCTTGTTTTGCTTTTAGCCTGAGAGGAAGTATTCTGCAAACGTTACCCTGTAAATATTTGTAAACATGAAATACAAATTGATCCTATTTATTAATGTATGTTCCTAGTCTTCTTGTGAATGTTTCATTGGTGCGCATTATTTCTAATTAAATTCTTGCTCTACCTTAGAAATTATGTTCCTTTTCCAATGCATCATTACCAATGTTAACCAGTCACACTGAGGTTCTGTCCTGGATTGGAGCACCCACTTTTTATAAAGTCTAACCCCACTCTACATTTTTCAGTTTTTATGAACTAATGTTGTCTCTAACGCAAACTACAATATTTTTGTAATTTAATGCAATACAGCGTGTAACGTGTAAACTGTAAGTGTAACTGCCGTTGTGATAATCAGTTATTCAGATGTGTTTCAAACACTTTCTTTATGTGTGTGTGTGTGTGTGTGTGTGTGTGTGTTTGTGTGTGCGTGTTGTTGCAGCTTCTATTGTGATCGGGAAATGGTGGTGTGAGATGGAGCCATGTTTGGAGGGGGAGGAGTGTAAGACACTACCTGATAACTCCGGCTGGATGTGTTCCTCTGGGAACAAGATCAAGACCACGAGGGTGAGGGCTCAGAACACAACGAACATCATATTCTGTTTGATTTGTAAAAGAAGAATACTGAAATGTTAAATCAAATGTAAATTTAGCCTTCTGAAAAAATCTGTTAAGAAAATCTATAAAGGTTTTTATGAAGCTTAACTGGCTCTATGACTCTGTAAAGAGAGAGACAGTTTTATAGGAATTAAAACAGTGTGTAAATTTGGACTTCACTAACCTTTTTATCCCTTATGATGTGAATGGAAGCTCAGAGGACACATCTTCATTTATCCTAATGCAGAGTTATGAGGAGGAGTGCTAACAAAACAAGAACTAACAATTAAGCTGTAAACATCAGGCCTGAGTCACACAAATGTGAAAACCCAGCTAACGTCATTTTTTGATTTACTGAAATGATTTACTGTTTTTTTTACATAAGATCATACTACATAACATAAAGAACTTTCTGTGAAAATATAACCCTGATTTCTTTAATATTGACTGAGTAAGGCCTTTTTAAAGATTGAAATCATAGTGAAATTAATGAGTGAAATTAAACTTTGATGCTCCTAATCTCATAATTAGATTATGAGACTGTAGCCTGGATTTCACAGACAGGGTCACAAATATAAGATAATCATTCCAAAATAAAAACAGAAGTAAAGGAGAAAGTCAACAAATGTGATACGGGTCACATGACAGCAGGGCCATCATTTGGGAGGCCAACCAGTGACATTTTCTGAGGCCCTGTAATGATGGGTGACAACAACATCCTCTATAGTAACCTATTAATAGGGCCCCAGCGAAGGGAGGCTCTGTGATTTTTAGTGACTGCTTTTGTGACAGTGAATACAACTAGATGTGTAAGGTAGAGAAGGTATCATTGGAGTGGGTTTAATCCCTTCTTGGCATCTTCACATTTACCTCCCGTGTTTAAACAATCTCAAGCCCTGCTTAAGAGAATCCGATGGTGGCTGGATGTTTTTCGAGATTTTCTAAGGTAAGATCATGCATACAGATCTAATGAACTAAAAAAAAGCATCTCTTGAATTATAAGTGTAAAAACAATTAAATAGAGTTAATATACGCTGTAGCCACTAATGTCAAGCTAAACTCTCACTGAAATTAATTAAAAGAAACAATAGTTTTCTCTTTTAAAAGGTCACAGGAAAAGCATCAAACCTCTTTTCTACCAACAGAGTGCTGGTGCTCAATCTAGAACCACACCACACGTTCCATCAAGTGATTCTGGACTGGCTGCTCTCAAACTAGGAACTGGTAATGTCAGGCTATTGGTTAGAACAGTAGCTGCACCATATATACCTTTCAAAAACAACAACTTAATCTGGCAAGACTGACTAGATATTCCATTTTAAATTGACCGTTGCACCAAAAGCCGCTCTTGATTGCATAAAGATACTACATCAGTTTACTTCTGATATTAAAACATGTTCTTAACACTAAAATAAGTAAATAAAAAACATAACTCCCCAGCACTGTGGGCAGGATATGGGCAGTACTAAAATAATCAGTTATTGTATGTCATTGTTTACCTCTCAAATCATTGGAAACATGGTCCGGTTTTGAGAGCAGTATGGACATCACGCAGCCCATCACAAGCTTCAGCAAAAGAACCAGTGTTATCTTGGTGGAAAAGAGGTAATAGAGTACAGGTAAATGGGAAAGAAAACTTACATCTGATGATACATTTCTTTTTCTCATATCTTCCTTCCCAGAATACCCAGCCATATTCAACTTTTTAAGCTCTGAGGGCCACAGAGGCTCAGCAGAAGCTCAGCAGCATCCTTCTACTCATCAAGGTTGGCGTTCCATTTTCTTTAAACATCTTGAGCCATACGATTAGGCTTGCACATTTTAATCACTGCTCATCAACATCATTACACTCCCAAACATAATTATTGCTGAGTCTGTGTTTGAGTGTGTTTATATGCTGTGTGTGATTAAGAAGCCACAAATATATTCTTCTCTAGTGTCTATTCTGCTGTCAGCGTAATTTATAAATGCACTCACACACACAAACATAATGAAAAATGTGAACTCGGCAGTCGGAGCGGTAATTACCGAATACGGACCACTGTGGTTAGGAAGTAACAGATGCACAAGCAAACCATCTTTGTCGTGTGCAGTTGCACACTCCAAAACATACTGTGTCATTGTACTAATGCAGCATAATTGCGGGCACACAAATACACAGCCACACACATCCAGGGACAGGCTCAAAAGAACGAGTGCACTAACACACACAGACACAGAGAGGAAGACTCAGGCGTGATCATGTAGTCTGTAATAAGTGTATAATACTGGAAGCTGTGTTTTTCTCTTTATTTGCTATTTTGTAAGCTCCTGGGCATGGAAAGGATTTGATTATTGTGTTTGTGGGTTCCCCAACATTATCCTATTAAGTTTGAGTTGTACAGGGCGTGTTTGTGCATGTGTGTATATATGAAACCAGCATAGGTATGTATTTCCTTTTGGTATAACGTGTAACCCTATAACCTGGGTCCGCCCCCTTTAGATTAAGTAAATCCCACACTGGCTTTCTATACATTTTTTGACCACCTGACTGGTTTCTAATCTGTCACCCTTCACCACCCAACTCAACACTGCAACACCCTCCCTGATGTTTTCGAGGCAATTCGCCCCATGTTAGTGTATGATCAGAGCAAAGTACTTAATTTGTAGCATTATTTGCTCTAAAAACCCTGCTTACAAACACTGCTACAGCGTCCATTCTTTTTTAATCCTTTTTTCAAATTGGCATGTAAGTAAAAGCAAGCCAAAGCGTGTGCCTGACACCTTTGTTTCTTCTCTTGTTTTCTTTATGTTTTGCAGAGAGGGACCCCTCCTTGCCTGTAGCTCCAGACAAGGCAGGCCTCTTTTGAGGAAGGCACACAATGCAAGAGGCTAAGAGAGACCCCCACCCTCGCCCTGCATAGACCTTCTTTAACCTGTTCCTAATGGCTATATTGTTCAGTTCCTTTATATACAATAAAGTCAAGGCGCACAGCTTTCCCCCGTTTATATGCCTTTGTCTGCCTTGTGAGAGAGATGAACTCTAGCTGTGGTCTCATTCACTAATTATGTACATCTATGTGCCCAACATTCACACAATTTTTAGTGAATGAGACCCACTAAGAGCCTTCAATATAATAGCTAAATGGTGCTGAGGATAAAACTGAGGATTTTTTTATACCAAGAAAATCTGCTTTTTGTTGTTAGTCATAAATCATGTTATTAGCATTCTGTAATCGGCATGTTCGCCACACCAAATAAACTCTGTCATGGAAAGAGGGTGTCCTCCAAATGTTCTGTGAAATTTTAATGGCTTGCCATTTTCTTCGAGACAGATTTAGTCGGCAGTTATGAAAGACATGTTCTTTTTATGGTGTTTTACCAAATACCTGTACTGCTTTTCAGAGCAACGTAACATGCCAAGTGTTTAACATAAAACATCTCAATTAAATGTGAAAATTACATGATTATCAAGTCAGTTCCCAGGGGCCCTTTTGAACCCGGAACCTTGACTGTATCTATGTCTCTTTGCCGCTGTCAATGTCACATTAAATTAATTCTAACACGTTCATGCTGTCTGGAGTCTTGCTGTATGTTTTCCTCATTTAAAAATGTCATTCAACAACTGCACTAAACCAGATTACTTTTTTAATGCATGGGGCAATTGTGATGCAAACAAATTTAAATGCCATTTG